>JAHEWK010000016.1:0-1200000 GCA_020740775.1 Ilyonectria destructans
CCTAACCCTAACCCTAACCCTAACCCTAACCCTAACCCTAACCCTAACCCTAACCCTAACCCTAACCCTAACCCTAACCCTAACCCTAACCCTAACCCTAACCCTAACCCTAACCCTAACCCTAACCCTAACCTACCCTAGGCGGGCTCGCAAAGGGGTCGGAGGGCAGGCGCTGCATCCAGAAGCCGGCTAGGACCTGCAAGACCTCCCCCTCGAGCCTGCTGCTGCTGCTGCTTCTGTCTAGCTCTTCCTCCTCTTCTTCCTCTGCTTCCTCCTCTCCCCAGCTGCTGCTGCCGCCGCTGCTGTTAGTCTCCTCCGCCGCCGCCGCCGCCGCCGCCGTCTGCAGCCGGCTCCAGAGCCCTTCGAGCTGGTCTCGCTGCGCCGGCGTAAAGGAGAAGGCATGCTGCTCGACGAGGTCGTCGGCGCCGAGGGGCAAGACCCTCATGCAGTAGCAGAGGAAGCGCTTGCTGTAGCCCAGGTACCAGTCCATGCTGGCCTTTTCCTGCAAGGGCCCAAACGGCCGGCTGTGGGGGTCTTCGGGGTAGGGGCTGGCGAGGAAGAGCCGGCCGATGAGCGGCATCTCCTGCAGGCCCGCAACGCAGCCGCGGAAGAAGATGCTGTCGAGGGCCTTCACGAGCAGCTCGAGGCCCGGCTCGTCCTCGGGCTGCGGCATACGGCTGGCCAGGTAGATGGGGCGCAGGTCTCGGCCGCTAAAGTGATCCATCCAGCCTGTATGCCGCAGCCAGTTGGTAATCTCGTGCTTGCGAGCGCCGTCTTCGAGCATCTGGAGCTGCCTTTCCTGCTGCTGGCCCTGCTCATAGTCCCACTGCAGCTGGATGCCCGCTGCTAGCTGGGCCTGCTGCCTCCTCCTAACCCTTCCGGCCTCGTCGTCTTCTTGGCATATAGCTGCTGCCGCCACTGTTGCCGTAGCAGCTGCCTTTTCCTCGTTGCCCTCCTCGTCGTCTCCCTTATTTGTTGCCGCCTCAGCTGCTGCAGTTGCTGCTACCCGGAAGTATCACTGCTTCTGCTGTGGCCTGGTAAAGAAGGTCTGGACCTCAACGCCGAACCAGAGGCCGTCTCTGGCCCGGCTGCTCCGTGCTTCGTGGACCTGGCTGCAGTGCCCTTTGCATAGCTTCCAGCTGACAGTAAGGAAGCCGGGGCACCGTCGGCAGCCGAAGCCGTGGCGGATCGGCAGCCCGGTAATAGGGGCTATAGGCTCCCTCGGCGGCAGCTGCTGCCTCTCGGCCGCTCCGGGCCGCTGCCAGCTCGGCCCCGTTAGGTCGCGCCCTATAGGCTAGCCGGTC
Source organism: Ilyonectria destructans (assembly GCA_020740775.1). Classification (NCBI taxonomy): domain Eukaryota; kingdom Fungi; phylum Ascomycota; class Sordariomycetes; order Hypocreales; family Nectriaceae; genus Ilyonectria; species Ilyonectria destructans. The sequence continues at coordinate 1,305 of JAHEWK010000016.1, forward strand.
GAGATCGGAGTGTTTTCGTTGTAAGTGGCTCTCTAGGTCGGCGACGGCATAGCCGTGGGTCTTGCAGACTAATGCCTGATGGGCGGGATAATAGATAAGCCAGCTCTTGCTAGCAGTAATAATTGCTGGCGGCTGTAGCGGCTGTAGCTGCAGATAGATAGGCCTATTTAATCCCTCTGCCTCTTCCTTCTCTCCCTCTCTCTCTCTTTCTCTGCTGCTGCTGCTGCTGCTAGGTCCATTGAGTTGAGTCGGCCTATATAAAAGGGTATTATAGAAGGGGGGGGGGGGGGGGAGGGAAGAAAGGGAAACCGCCTCCTCCTTTCCTTCCCTCTTGAGTTTTTCCTTTATCTCGGCCGGGCGCTCGAAGAGGCGGTGCTGCGATTGGCTGGAGACCGGTCATCCTATGGTATACAGTCATCCTATGGTATTGTGGATGCGGCGCGGCCCGGGCGCGGCTTTTTCAGCCAATAGCGGCGCGGGAAACGGTCATCCTATGGTACCGGGCACCGTAGGATAACCGCGGATTAGCGGTTAGGGCTCTCTATGGCATCCTGACCTTGGTGGTGTGTATGCATTAGCAAGAGGCGTAAAGCAACGTTTTGTAATTCGTCAACGTCGTTGTGGATTCCTTCATTCTTAAAACATTTTACTGAATTGTTCCTTTCGATGTTGGAATGACCGTTCCATCTCAAACAGGGGAGGCCTGCGATTGCAGGGATCCGACCAGATGCTGTTGCCTAGAATGGCTGCCTCCCATCATTGCTTCACGAAATGCTGAGTTCTGCTCCCCTCCTTCTCGTTCCTTCTATCCCTCGGGGTAAAGGAATATTGTGTTCGCATTTCTGGTCCCTTTGTTCATGTGGTTGCTGCCGTCCTGTTCCTGGGAAGGGTAGGATACTGATTTCTCTATTGATGCCGCCCTGCTCCTGGGAAAGGTGTGATACTGTTTTCTCTATTGCTGTCACCCTGTTCCTGGGAAAGGTAGGATACTGATTTCTCTATTACTGTCACCCTATTCCTAGGAAGGGTGGGATACTGCTTCCTTGCGCCGTCTCTGAGAAATCAGTATCCCGCCGTTCCCAGGAACAGGGCTACATCAATAACACGGTTTCTTTTCAGACTTGACGTCCTGCAATTATTAATTTTTTTTTTGCTTTGCGCCTTCCTGAACACCGCATTCTAGTCCTGTCAAGATCATATCCCATGCACGCCAATGTGCGGGGGCTTGCGTTAGGGCATGTTCCCACGGCCTCTTCATCCGCACCTCCCCTCGCCCAAGCGAAAGCCATCCCAGTGCATATGCATACAGGTACTGGCTCAAATAGCCCGCCCGCACGTCGAGCAGCGGCAACCGATCCGGCGCATCGATCGGCCACCGCGTGCGCGCGACGAAGCTGCTTCCCATCACCACAAGCCACCCCCAACGCGACAACGCGTCGTACGCCCCGTCCGACACGGACGGCAGCGCGCCGCCACACGCCCCCGCCAGCCCCGCCGCGGCGATGTCGAAGGCCAGCAGCGTGGCTGAGTACCACACAGGCCCGCGCGCGCCGCGCAGCGCGCCCCACTGGGCACGCAAGCAGCCCGTGACGGTGCCGATGTCCCAGTGTGGGAGGACCAGGATGTGGGCGATGGGGTAGCCGGCGATGCTGTAGAGAGCTGTCGGGACACCGAGCCGCCACAGCTTCGCGCGCACAAAAGCCGCCACCCCGCTGGCGTTGCCGCCCTTCGGGCTAACAGCTTGAGCTTGTAGGGGAGGCCAGAGATGTGAAGTATCCCATGTGCCTAGTCTTATTCTGATTAGCTGCTTTGAAAATGTGGCTTAAGATTGAAATGCCCCTCCGTCCAGTCCGACCGGTGGCGGCGAATTGTCAGCCACGGTTGGCATTTTCAAGAGCGATATATGTGATACAGTACCGAAGCGCCGTGGCGCATTTCGCCAGGGATTCATTGGGCCAAGGCAGCAAGGCGAACAGCTCATCACTGCATCCACCATTTTCGCTGCCTGATATGAACTAACTTACGCCTGATTCTACGCCCCTAACCTTTCGGAACCAACTTTCGCCAAGTAGTTCACAATTGGTTCTCCTTGCTCCAACCTAGCCACATCCTGCCAAATGGTGACTTACTCTTTTGACCACAGAGCAAGGTTGCTTCGTACAACTTCGTGTCCCGAGAGGAAGCAGGTAATCGGTCGTTCCTTGCTCCAGTCTCGCGGCTGCACACCCAACAGATATCGACGCCATCTCAAATAATTACACTATAGGCTGCCGTAGTGGTCATCAGTCCTGTGGCTCGATGGCCAGTGCGGGGGATTAGACACTGCCTGTGAACTTCATAAGGCGACAACTGCGCTTACGATTCACATTGAGGCGTACCACCCGCTTTACGTCGAGGTGGTGGCCTAGATGGTCAGATGGTGCAGTCAATTATTCAATGATGATAGGTTCGATCCTTGCTATATATCGCTAGATTATTCTGAGTGCAGATCTGTACACTACGCATTTAGCAATTTGTTCGCCCATTCCAATACGCTTCGCCGAGACTGGTGTAGTTGCCGCACGGCATCCTGATCGTCTCGCAGCAGGCTACGATGAACATGACTGCCATAAAAGCCCATATCGTGATGGTATAAACCTTGTACCACGGCGCAGAGACGCAAGGTATGATTGTCGACTGGGTTCCGCCGCTGGAAAAGTACTTGATGTAGATAACACACGAGAGTGTCATAAAGTAGAGGTAAAACGCGCCTAGCAACATCGTCGTCAAGGACCTCTCCCAGACATCCTGGGCAAGCAAAGGTGTTGCCTATAGGAGAGCCAGAGTCCAGGCCCCAAGAAGTAAGGTCAGGTACGTGTATCGAAACCCGACGCTCGGCAAATAGGATGTGGGCCGGAAGCGGGAGACTACCCGCACTTCTCTTACAGAAGACGAGAGCATACCCGACTCCGAATCTATCGAGGATTTGCCCCGGCCGTCATCGATCTGCTGTAGTGGATCGGTATGCTGTGCTGCCAGTTCTAGCCATATGTTATCCCGGGTAGTATATAAGAAGTCCAAAGTCAGCCAGCCCGCTGCAAAAAGGCAGAAGAATCTAAGGATGGATAAGGGATAGAAGATAAGATTTACAGCGTCCTGAATGCCAGAATTAGCCCTATTGACCCCCTTAAAGACTCCAGTGAATATATAGAAAGCCTGGAGGCCCTGCAGCGTGATAATAAGAGTCTTTATCGACTCCCACGACCAAAGCTCGGCTCTCGAGCGCGGCGGCAAGTTCGTACAGTAAGGCAAACTCGCGATTATCATATCTTCGGAACCATCCCAACCCCGAACCGTCCAGAACAGCGCATTACTGGCAGCTATATCTGTGGCGGACCAGTCGCGGGCGCGGATCCGTCTGTTAGCGATAGCAGCGTAGCGCTATATGATAGATATGGGATTGTACATGCAGATGAAGTCGTGCCATCTCGGCTCCCTCTTGCAGAGAATTGAAGGATGCGGGACACTACCGGCGATATGGGCGATGAGAGGCGCTAGGGCGAGAGTGAAGATTGCTATCTATTCCGAGAAGCCGATGCTATGGCTCTGGTAGGTGAAAGGGTAGATGATAATATTAACTATGATGGCAGTTGCCTACTTGTAGATGGACGATCGTGGCTACGATATGCGAGATCCTTGGAGATGTGGCCTGGTGAGTAAAGTACCGGGTCCAAGTTATCTGTGAGGTCGAGAAAAACTCGTTTTGGTGTTTTCTGAAGCTGGGTCCGATCAACCTGGCCTTAGCACAAATTGCCACAGCAAGTCGGCTTTAAGTGGAGCTTCTGACAAACGATCTGGAGTATATTCCTTAGATGCTTACTCAGCCGCCTTATTGCTTCCAAGACGGTTGTCCCTGGTAACCAGTATGGCCAGCTACCGAAAGACCAGTGGCGTAAGGAGGTCTTCAGATGGTTTGACATTTCCATGATCATGATCCAGTCGGCCTTTCTCGAATTCGCAACCGGACCCTTAGATCCAGTCCTACAGCCATTAGTTTCGCCCCCAGACGACGCTGAGATCCAGCGAAGTTGTAGGAGCCAACGCGTCCGAAATGTTGCCGGAGTGCGTAACTTCAACCCTGTCGCTATCCTCGCACTCGTCTTTCCCGGGCTCTCCATCATCGCGGCCGGGCTTACTCTGGATACGGCGGTAGGATGGTTTCAGGGCCGGACTAAGCTCGGGGACCATCGCCGGCTGCAGAGTAGAACCTGTTCTGTCTCTGTTCTGTCTCTGTTCTGTCTCTGTTCTGTCTCTGGCTGTGGATCCCCATGGTTTGGCAGCTACCACGGGCTGCCTGCGTGCCCAGTGGGGCGCGCTGCGTGGCGCGCGCGGGCCCGTGTGGTGCTCGGCCACGCTGCTGGCCTTCGACATCGCCGCGGCGGGGCTGACGGGGGCCGGACTGGGCGTACGACGCGTCAGACACCCGGCATGCTACGAACGATGCCACACAATACTACAGATCACAGACAGACCTGCCCACTGTCGCTCCCCCCAAAACACAGTTGCGGAGGATTGGCCCCCCTTCGCCACTCAACAAGGTCTGCCGACGTCATGCAGGAGCTCTCATACTCAGTAATTCAACATCTCGAAACGAGCGGAGCATCGCACGACGCGAAGCGGTTGATGCCAGCTATAGTCACCATCGCGAGTGGTCGCACTCACAGAACGAATACATTACCATATAGGACCCAGCAGGAGGTAACGAAACTAGAAGGATGCAAAAGATGATATACAGAAGGACATCAATTTTAGGACATCAATTTTCGTCCTCGGGCAGGAATGCTTGAGGCTGTCTTCTGCGCAATCATCGAACTGCGATCATCGTCTGACTGCGTGCCTGGACGCAGTTGCCCCTCGGCTTTCTACCAGAGCCAGCCCATTATAATTGATATGCTGCCCCAGTGTACGGCGTTGGGTCGCTAGAGGAAATGTTCGTCTCTCAAAATAAGTATGGGCGGCTTCTAGTGTCAAATGGCACTGCTGAAGCAGTCACTATGCTCTATATAAATATCTTTTTAGACCTCTATTAATGTACATGCTCATTCGCTATGTCGTCTCTCAAAGAACGGTAATGTGCCACACAGGCTCTCGTAGTAGGGTGATCAGATCCGAGAACTTCCACATAACCGTCACAGGCCCTCTCATACAGCCTAGCCGCCTCTGAGAAGCGGGTCTGTCCGTGGAAGAGGTAGGCTAGGTTGTAAACGCTCGTGAGCGTGTCCGGATGCTGTCTGCCGAGTACCTTCTCCCGAGCATCCAAAGCTCGTCGATTCATTTGCTCCGCCTCCCCGTACTTTCCCTGGTATTGCAGCACCAACGCAAGATTGCTGATGCTCGTGAGCGTGTCCGGATGCTGTCTGCCGAGTACCTTCTCCCGAGCATCCAGAGCTCGTCGATTTATCTGCTCCGCCTCCTTGTACTTTCCCTGGTATCGCAGCACCAACGCAAGATTGCTGATGCTCGTGAGCGTAGAAGGATGCTCTCTGCCGAGCACCTTCTCGCTTGCATCCAGAGCTCGTCGCTTTATCTGCTCCGCCTCCTTATACTTTCCCTGGTATTACAGCACCCCCGTAAGATTGCTGATGCTTGTAAGCGTAGAAGGATACTCTCTGCCAAGCACCTTCTCGCGAGCATCTAGAGCTCGTCGATTTATCTGCTCCGCCTCCTCGTACTTTCCCTGGTATCGCAGCACCAACGCAAGATTGTTAATGCTCGCGAGCGTGTCCGGATGCTGTCTGCCGAGCACCTTCTCGCTTGTATCCAGAGCTCGTCGATTCATCTGCTCCGCCTCCTTATACATCCCCTTCATCCACCGATACCATCCTGCGTTGGTAAGCAGCCTGGCCCACCTTAAAACATCCTCAGTACTATTTGGCTCCTCTTTAAGAATTTTATTAATATGGGGATCCAATCTCTTGCATTCCGGCCAGTTTTTATATTCCCCTGATGGATATTGGTCTGACATAACCTTTAGAAACTCCTGCTTCTACCGCTGCGTATCGCCATCTGATAGCCACAGCTGCGTGCAAAATTGCACCAAGGCATGCATCTCCAATAGATCTAGCTTGGCTGTCACCTCTACTAGTAAGTAGTCACGGAGCACCTCAAGGTCCTCATTAAGGTTATCCTCGCTATCTTCACTATAGTTATATGCATATGCTTGAAGCATAGGCTCGGGGATCCCTTGGGGATTGAAGAAGCTTAAAAAGGAAAGCAGGTCGATAGCTGAGGGCCGTTCGCGATGGATTTACTCGAAGGTAATCTGCCATATAGTGACGATCGAGTTAGAGGCGTTCTCGTCCCGACGGAGGTTGCCGCCGTCTCTGTTGAGGAGGCTCGCCTTCTTCTTATGGCTTCTCCGGAACTCGTCCATATAAGTCGGTACCGATATGCGAGGCCTCCTTTGCTTGATGTAAGCGGCAGCCTGGGTTATTGCAAGAGGCATGTAGTTAAGATCATCAACGAGATCTGCTATTACCATATCATCCTCAGTGCACTCCCCAAGCCTATTCTGGAGAAGCTGTAGGGCTTGGCTTTTCTCTATCCTCGGCATATTGCAGATAGTATCTGGACCAGCCAGCCTTACTGCCGCATCCGTGTTGCGAGATGTAATGATGATCGATCCGTAACCGGTCTTTGGTAGGAATGACGCTAGTGACTGGTTGCGTGAGCCATGGGGGCCCGGAAAGAATACCTCAATGGAATTGGCATTGTTGAGCACTATTATCCATAGTCCATTCTCCTCGTTGTATAGCCAGGTATGTACCAGCTGGAGTATATTGCGCTTTGGATTATCTCGTCCGGGAAGCTGTAGTTTATCGGCGATATTTCGGTATGCCTCCTCGAAATGGGCCCTGGAGCTTGTATATACCCAGAAAACCCAGGTGTCTGGTGACGCCTGTCGGACTTTGTGTGCGTAATGGATTGCAACCTGTGATTTCCTTGGTCTGTCAGTAAAGTCTTTGGGCCATGGGGCACACAGCCTACCCGATGCCACCGAGCCCGACGAGCGCAGCGCGGCTGCCCGGTTGTGCGGTTTGATCTTGCAGCCAGAGTATGATGTCCGTCCGCTTAACGAACTTGGGATCTGGCGGGAAAGGGATAGTCGAGAAGGGTCGGATAGATCGCGGTGGGGCATGGCCGCTAAAATTGTAGTTGATCGTACTACCGCCAGACGCGTACACGCCGGCAAACACATGATCACCGCTCACTGGCGCTTGGAAGCTGGTATGACTTATGGAAGCAACAGGTTGTATGCCTCTTCACCTCTTGCAAGCATGCTGCCGGTATTTCACCAGATCGAGTTTCAGTCAGGCTGCGTATACGATATGTCTGCGGCTGAGAAGAGGCGTGACGCTGCGTAGGACGAATCACAGCTCAGCTGCAGGAGCGAATTAAAATCGCAGCCGGTCTAGAATGCGGCCTCGTCCAAAACACCAGCAACACCGGCCGGACGTATATGGCAGTCTCTATTATCACTTTGATGCATGTTATTTGTGTATAAGTTCGCACGGAGTTTGTAGCCTAGAGTAACATACAAGATATATGATGCGGTGAGACAACGTAGCAACAAATTCGAACGAACACGATGGGGCAATAACCGTTCTCTCAGCCCATGCTAGCGCGGGCATCTGATAAGATTTCAGATCATCGCCCCGCATAGACGAGCCGAACCGAGAGCAAGCGACTGCTGTGCTCGTATCTTAGCTCACCCGTATACCCCTCTTCCTCGTTAGCTCTGCGGCCCGAAAATGAAGTTGACGGTCCCTCCCGTCGTGTGGGTTCCCGGGATGACGTATTGGCCTGAGATAGGCCCGTGGAAAATCGGCCTATGCGAGGCATTGGCTGTTTGGTTCTGTTGAGGTATGCTGGCCGCGGAACCGTTGCGGCTCCCGGTGTCTTTATTGCCGCCAGCCCTGTTCGCAAGTATCGCAGACGAACTATACTTACCGTTGCCCGCGGATGCTTTCAGAGCTTTGTCAGTTTGGATATAGCCTTCTAGAATTGCCTTGGATGCTGCGGCCGCCGTCGCCGCTGTAAAATTCTGCTATCCCTTATGCTTATGAGAGTCCGTATAGTTGCATACACCCTTAACTACGATACAGGGAACTTCATCCCAGACCCCAGCGCCTTCTATCTTAAATGCAACTACGCCTGCTTCCCTTGAGAACCTGTTTCGGTTGGCAGCCGACTTCATTACGGTATCTCCCGATGCAACCGCCCCTATATGTACTGCCGGCTGCCGAGCTGTATCGCTGTTATTGTGCTCTGACTGCCGTTTTGCCTGGAGCCGTTCCCTCGTGACAAGATGTTCGTCGTCGCATCTGAGATCTGCGCATGACGAGCTGAGGGCCTCGTCGCAAATGGGGTCTGCGTCGCTGAAGTAATCGCGGCAACTACATGTCGGCGATACGCGGTGCTTGTGACGGTAGGTCGGCTCGAATAGCCTGTCTTCTGCCAGTCCGGGGTAGTCGTACTTGCCCCGACGCCTTGTCTGGGCGACGTTGGCCTGCGGCTGCCGAAGAAAACGGGCAGTCCGTTATTCGAGCTGGTTGAGGCCCCGGTCGGTCTTGAATAGAGCGAGCAGATTGCGGACGTCTTTGTTCGGCCGGCCAAGATTGTCCTCGACGGTATTCTTGCGTACAAACTTGTCAGGATACTGCCGGCCGAAATCGTACTGTACGACGGTCTTGCTGATGACTATATTGCCTAATAAAACCTTGTCGTCTCGGCCGCAAGGTATAGCTCCGCACATGCCGACGAGAAGGGCCAGTTGCAAGCCTCCGTAGCTCGATTGCATGCTGGCAGCCGCGCTGGCCGCGTTGGTCTTGCCCATATGCGGCAAGAGGGCCAGAACGACATTATATTTGCCTATACGGCCAGTTGTATAGCTGTTAGGGTCTCCGACCGCTCGTCCGTACCGATCGCTATCTTCGTCCCAGAACTCGTCGAAGATGTAAGATACGGCGTCGTACTCGAGCGGCAGTGCGCAGATGATTGCGACCTCGAAGTCGTCACGGCGAGAAGGCTGCGGAGATGACATGATCAGATGGGAAGAGGACAACCTGAGTGTTTGGGGCCTCGCTTTCGAAGCAGTTCAAAGCTCCGTGTGTGTTGACAGATGCATGGTGTTTGCACGTGGCGAGGAGCCTGTTCAGCTGCGGGGTCTCCAAAGTAGGGCTGTGCCAACAGCGCTTCGAGCGGGCAAGGCTGCACTTTACACCCCATCTATTCCAAACCACACTTGCGAACAAGTTGCTACTCTCAGAGGGCTATGCCCCAGGGACAGCGGTGACAATGGACGCACCCACTTATTTCCATAACACAGTCAGTGGTCAAAATACTATCGCCGCCCCGCAAGCATCCCATGGCGGATCGAATAACTTCCACTTCTATGGACCCGGCGCGCCAATCCCGGCAGCTGGCCGAAATCCACCCGATCGCAAGCCATTCTCGACAGTGCCCTTTCCACTTGATCCCGACTTTGTTGACCGTTCCGATATCCTGAAATGGATGCATGGAAAATGTGCCAGACCTGCTTCTCGTATCGCGCTCGTCGGCCTTGGCGGCATAGGGTAAGTCTAGAGATAGCGCAACTATGTCGTCCCTCGACTCACGATTAAAGAAAATCGCAGCTTGCCATTCAATATGTGCATCAAGTCCGGCAGCGCTCGCCCAATATATGGGTCTTCTGGGTCTATGCTAGCACTCGAGGGCGATTTGAAGAGGCCTACCAGTCTATCGCGAAGAGACTCGAACTGCCCCGGCGGAATGATCCTAATATTGATGTCTTTCGACTTGTAAGCGAATGGCTCTGCGCCGAGGAGAACGGGCGGTGGGAGATGATCCTTGATAATGCCGACGATGCCGATATCTTCTTCTCGACTGCACAAACACGGCTTGCCTCATTCTTGCCGCAGAGCTGTAACGGATCCATCGTCGTTATATCGCGAAGTATGGATGTAGCAGAAAGACTGGTGGATGGTCGGAGGAACGTCTTTGTGATGCCGGCAATGGAAAGTGATGAGGCATGCCAACTGCTGCGAGGAAAACTCGGAGTTAGCTATGACAATGGAGCTGCGGCTGACTTAGTACGTGCTCTTAACTATATGCCTCTTGCAATCACGCAGGCCGCCGCCTTTATTAATTGCCGAGCCCCGTGAATGTCAATACCCATATACCTAAATGAGTTTCGGAGGAGCGACAAGTAAAAGGCAAACCTCCTCAACAAAGATGCAGGTGACCTCCGTTGAGATAAGTCTGCTTCCAATTCAGTCGTCACTATATGGCAGATCACCTTCGACCAGATCCGTCGCGAGCGGCCATCGGCTGCCGACTTGCTCTCCATTATGAGCTTCTTTTATCCCCAGGGAATTCCCGAGTCTGTGCTTTAAGTATATGTATGTGGCCTTAAGGATGACCTGGACGATGACCTTGAGGTCCTCTGCGGATACTTATTAGTGGCGGTAACAGCTGATGAAGAAATATTCGAGATGTATGCCTTAGTGCAATTTTGCTTGCAGGTGTGGCTACTATCATTTGGCGATATGCAATAGTGGGAGCGGGAGTTTCTGAAAGTGATGTCAGACCAGTATCCACTGGGAGTGTATGAAGCCTGGGCGGAATGCCAGAGATTGGATCCCCATATTGAAGCGATTGTTAAAGAAGAGCCAGGTGATAGCGAAGATGTTTTAAGGTGGGCTAGGCTGCTTACTAATGCAGGATAGCATCGGCAGACGAGGGGGAGGTATAATGAGGCAGAGCAGATGAACCGACGAGCTCTGGATGCGAGGGAGAGAGAGAGAGAGAGAGTTGTATTTAACGCCAGGGGAGCGCGGGGCGCTCCTGCCTCCCTGGGGGCATGTGGCGTGCAGAAGACTATCTAACATCTGACAGCTAACAGCTAAGCTAACAGCAGCTATAGGATATCCTGCACATCTGGCCTAGTAGATAGGTAAGTTTCAATCCGCACCCGTAGGCTCCTTCATTCGAGCTCGTGTTCGGTCTGTAGCTGGCTTAAGGGGTCTTGAAGTCAAGGTCTTAGGTCGTTGAGAGAGTCTCTCAAGGGCTGCTAGAGCTGCTAGCAGGGAAAGAAAAGGGTTCTGCTGGCCTATCTCTTGAGAGAGGGCGGGCAGATTATCTCGAAGAACCGAGTGGTCTCCAGGAAGTCAGCAAAGTCTGTAGGGCTAGCTATTAGACGTAGCCAGTAGTCCCTTGGGGTCTTTGGTTTGGGCTTAAAGACCGGCCACAGCTGCTGCAGCTGCTTAGTCTTCCGACAGTAGATGAGATGCTCTGGGGCCCGAAGCCCTCCGCATGAGCAGCGTTGGTTGTCATTATGTTTGAACCGGCGATGATACCAATCGAAGTCCCCGTGGCCTAACCTTGCGGCTAGCAGGTTGTGTAGGACTGGGCGAGGGAGGTCTAGTTCCTTTGGGCAGGCTAGGGAGGCTGTGAGACCTAGGTCTCGATATCCTCTGCAGGTAGGGGCTGTTGCCACCCACCAGTCTGAGAATTGGGCTCTAGTCTTAGACCTTCGCAGGCCGCCGATTCCGGCTATTGTAGGCGGCGCCCACTTATCTTCCGGAAGTGCGGCTCCTGCCTTTGCTAGCTGGTCGGCCTTTTCATTTCCTTCGATATCCTGATGCCCTGGGACCCAATGGACCTAGACCCGGGCTGTGGCAGCTATCTGCTGGAAGTCTAGGAAGGCCTCTTGTGAGCTAGCTGGGGCATCCCCTAGCAGCCCTTGGATGACCGATGTGTTGTCAATGCAGGTGTGGATTTGAGTGTTCCGGTTGATCTGACAGGCTCGTCGGAGCCCGTGTCGGGCTCCTTCAACCTCTCCATCGAAGACTTCTGCAAGGCCAAGTCGGCCTTTTCCTTCGGCTACCTTCCTGCCTGCTCGGTAGATAACGTAGCCCCAGCCAACAGCTCCAGTGGGGCCCTTTGATCCGTCTGAATAGACAATCAGATCGTTATCTGGGACTGTTTCCAGCCAGGCCCGGAAGGTCTTGGCTGTTTCCTCTTTGGACCCCTTATCGACTAGTGTTGCTGGAGGCGGCTGATGCCTCTTAGGCAGGATCTTCGGCCTTGGGGTTCTAGGGAGCAGTCTAGCTGCTCGCTGTATCCTTGTTCGTGCTGGCTGGAGCCCGCCGTAGCCCCTGCCTCGAGGAAACGGTCGTCTGGCTACTCTGTGTGTCAGAGGGTGGTCTTGATTAACAGTCCGAAGGCGTTGACCAAATCGTAGCTGAATCTTATCCAGGGCGATCTTCGCTGTAGGGATCCCGGCTTCCTTATAGAGGGTCAGGTTAGGGGCTATCCGCCAGACCGGAAGGATAGCTCGATTTGTCGTATTGATGACGCTTTCAACCTCATCTAGCAGATGTTCCTGCCGGGTTGCGATGACCTGCTCTAGGTTCCGGCTTGCAGTCCGTCTTATCTTTGAGCTTCCCTCATACCAGACCTCTGCTCCGTACAGCAGGCTCGGCAGCACACAGGTCAGGGCTGCCTTTCTGAGGGATCCGGCTGGGGGACTCCGTTGGGTATTAGCTAGGCTTCGTAGATGGCTGGCCACTATTCTGGCCTTCTTTGCTCGTTTCTTTATATGCTCTTGGAATTGCAGCTTCTAATCGAACCAAACACCTAGCCAGCAGACTGAGCTTGTGCTAGGTTGGATAGAGAAGTTATATTCCGGCGCAGAGACCTCTGGGGCCTCATCTGACCTAGCCCTCGAGAAGAAGATTAGGTCTGCCTTTTCTGGGTCAAAAGTAACCTTATTCTCGGCTCCCCAATTGAGGATCTGACTGACGTCTCGACTCAGCAGCTCTGCATTCCTCTGGGGGGTCTTTTCGGTTCGTATAATACAGATGTCATCTGCATAGCCGAAGCGGTGTATCTGGTCTTCCAGACAGATATCTGCTATATAGAGCAGGAAGAGAATTGGAGACAGAGGGGATCCTTGCGGCAGCCCACAGCGGATAGGGCCGGCTTCTGTTGTCGTATCGTCTAGCCGGATGCTAGCTAGCCGGCCTTCCATAAATGCCCCAACAAGCCGGACTAGCTGTTGCGGCCAGCCTTGTTGGATCATCCGTAGCATCAGCCTTCGTTGGAGGGTAGCATCAAAGGCGCCCTTTACATCAAGGGTAGCCATTGCAGCTGTGCCCCGATTCTCTAGGGCATGTTCGATCTCGTGTGTCACACAGGCTAGCAGGTCAGTGGCTGACCTGCCCGGCAGAGCCCCGATCTGCTGGGCGCTAAGAACCTTGTGTAGGAGGGTTATCGTTGCTATCCTTCTTGCTGTTAGTCTCTCAAGCCCCTTGCCAAGGCAGGAAAGTAGGGAAATCGGTCTCCAGGCCCGGACGTTCGTGTAGTCCTTCTTTCCCGGTTTCTTCATCATTACAACCTCAGCTGTGCGGAAGGCTTCCGGGAAGTATCCAATCTTTAGGCAGGCTTCAAATAGCTGTTGCACAAGGTCTCGGATAACATCCCAGCAGGCCTTCAGCAGCCGGACCGAGATACCGTCTGCGCCTGGAGACGTGCTTTTGACCTGGATAGTAGCTGCAGCTAGCTCTTCGTGTGAGATGTGGTGGTCCCACGGCAGCAGCCTCTGCGGCACGCTAGGGATTGCCAGGGGGTCTATTTCTAGATCTTCATTGCTGTCTCGTCTTTCGAGTAGGGCTTGCTTGAGTGTGTTAGCCTTCTCTGCTGAGTTTGTTATAACTCTTCCGCCTAAGGCTAGAGGCGGGGAGCTAATAGCTGGACCGAGCTTGTGCCATTGGACAATCTCATAGAGTTCCTTGTCCGAGCTGATCCCGTCAACCCGGCTCTTCCAATAGCTGTCTTTTTCCTTTCGTACGACCTGAAGGAAGTCTCTGCGTTCCTCTAGCAGGATATCCCCTGGGTTGTCCCTCCGGGCTTTATGATAGGCCTTTCGGGCCCTATGGCTTACCTCTGACCACCACGGGGCGCTGTGGTTGTTATTAGGTGGGTTCTGGATAGCCTCTGCGGCCTCTGTCAGGGCAGCTAGTAATGCAGCTGTAGCTGTATCAAGGTCTGACTTAGCCGGAGTCTTCGGCAGCTGGGGCTGGCTGCAGAGGCCTAATCTGACGAGGTTGATAAAGGTTTCTAGCTTGCTGTCCGGGATAGCTGGTCTTCGCTGTTCGATACAGATACCTTGGGGCTGTGGAAGGGTTATTAGGATGCCCTCGTGATCCCTCCCTGGGTGCAGCCGGCCTGTTACTCTAGCTGTTGCATGCGGAATGTTTGAGAAGGCTAGATCGATCGTATGACCGCCATCTTGCGTTGGAACGCCTGCCTTGCCGATATAATTGAGCTGTTGGTCTGAGGCCCAAGCCGCTATCTCTAGACTATCGTTCCTCGTCTGTTCAGCCGCTGGATCCCAAGATCTGTGCCAGCTATTGAAATCCCCCGCGATAAGACATCGCGGCGGTATTGAGAGGTCTAGCAGAAGCCTTGTTACTTGGTTCAACGGGCTGTGTGGTTGTTTATAGATATTGATAATTTCGTAGCCGCTGACCTCTAGCCATAGAAGGTCTCGGCAGCTATCCCAGGGTCTCATCTGTTCTGTCTTCAGGCGGCTAGCCTTTCTGACGTACGATATGACCCTCGGTTGTGTCTCTTGATCCGTCCAATCGTCGATCGGAAGATAGGCCTTATAGCCTGGGTGGGAGGTAAAGAACTTCCTCCCGCCTCTCTCTGCCCAAGGCTCCTGGACTAGGATAACGTCGATCCGGTCTTCCCAGCAGAGCTGAAGGAAGGCCGAGTGTGCTGCAGCTGTCTTTCCGACATTACCCTGAGCTATCCGTAGAGGGGCCTTTTGGGCAGAGCGATTTCTTCTATACCTCTTCATTAATAAGGGTAGAAAAGGCGTTCGTGATATTGTAATTCTTCCGCGGGAGGTCCCGGCCCCGGCGTTGGCTGCTAGCTGGATGTGTGTTGCTAGCCTGCTGGCCTAGCTGCTGATCTAGCTGCTGACCTGGCTGCTGGTCTGGCTGCTGGTCTGGCTGCTGTGTGTTGACCTCTATCTCCATTTCGCCTTCCGACGATGTAGAGGTTAGGGAGCTGCTAGTTGAGGCCCTCCGGCTGTTGTTAGAAAGGTCGGGCATTGCGAAGGTGCTCTGGCTGTCTGTCTGTTGGGCCCGAATATAGCCTTTCTGACCGATCTTCCGGATAGCCCTGAGTTCCTTACTTGTCAGAGAGATTGTGTCGCCATTCTTCCGGATCGGCTTAGCAGGGCAGTTATCGTGGCTAGCCGGGAAGGGTCCGTAGCAGTTAGAGCATCTTGGAGAGAGGCTGCAGGGCTGCTGGTGCCCCTCTTCCAGAGTGTTGCTGCAGGTCTCGCAGCGCTGTTACCGATGACAGTAGCGGTTGGTATGAAAGCCCTGACATCCTGGGTTGTGTCGTTGGATTGGGGCTTTCTTCTCAATTCGTCTCGCTAAAGCACTGATGCCGAATAGCCTGAATGGCTCGACCGGCTGGAGGAAGGAGGCTATCCAGGTCTTCCTTTCGGTATCGGTATTCTGGGCTGTGTGCCTTGACGGCTGTAGTCGAACGGGTCGTTGGCCTGTCTGTGCGATGACCTCATCTTCGATCGTCGCTTCCGTATTGATAAAGTCTCCCAAGATGTTAGGTAGCCTAGTCGGGCAGCTAGGGATAGCGTAATTGAACCACTTGACTGGCAGCTCGACCTTTGAGGCTCTAAGACAGAGCTGCAGTTGCTCTTAGCTAGCGATAAGCTTATCGCGGATTGCTGCGTTGATCGGGCGGATAGAGAAGCCTGTTGCTGTATTATGGATGTCCGGTATCTCGGCTAGCGATAGGTCCAGGGCCCTACAAGTGGCCTCGCGCAGGGCAAAGTTCTTCAGGCTTCGGGCCCATTCGTGATGCTCCTGAGGGACCCTTACGAGGACCTGTAGGGGCTCTGCCTTTAGCTGTGGGCTTGCTTTTGCTGCTGCGGGCTTATTGCGGCTCTGTGATCTTGGCTGGCCCGGCTCGCTAGAGCTGCTAGCGATAGCTGCCCAGGTCTTCGGGCTGTCTGTAGTCTCAGCTGCCTGGCCTCCGTAGATACAGCTTGTCAGGTAGGTCGGGATGTCCTGGAATAGCTTCCGTAAGGCCTGTTGCTCGTTCCGGTCGGCGTTATCGACGATAGTATCAATTGCCTGTGCTAGCTGCTTGATCCCTTTGACGAAGGTGCCGAGTTCGGAGATGAGGGGGTCTAGGGGCCCCTGTTCTAGGGGCCCCTTTTCCCTCTGCTGGGACCTACCCGGGGCAGCTAGAGCCGGCTGCTTGGGGTATTCGGGCTGCGCTGTGCGTCTTCTCTTCGTGGGCGAGGAAGGCAATAGCTCCTCGCGATAGGTCTGCGGGCTGCTGTCCAGAATCATCTGGTATGCTAGATTGTTCCTGTGTGGGGTGCCCGGCAGAGCGGCCGTTGCAGCAGCCGGCGCGGGGACCGGCGCGGCAGCCATTGCGGGCCCGAGCTGTTGGGAGGGCGGCCGGATCTCTCGGAAGCCTCTGTTAAGGAAATTGCAGTAAATTACGTGAGGGCACTAACACTAGATGCCAAGAAAAAATAAATCAAGGGGAAGGTGATGCGAGGGAGAGGGTGCTTGACAGAGAGCATTCAGACACACTCACGAGCGTCAGCAATCTTGCGGGGGTGCTGCAAGACCAGGGAAAGTACGAGGAGGCAGAGCAGATGAACCGACGAGCTCTGGATGCTCAGGAGAAGGTGCTCGGCAGAGACCATCCAGACACACTCACGAGCGTCAGCAATCTTACGTCGGTGCTGCAAGACCAGGGAAAGTACGAGGAGGCGGAGCAGATGAACCGACGAGCTCTGGATGCTCAGGAGAAGGTGCTCGGCAGAGAGCATCCAGACACGCTCATAAGCATCAGCAATCTTGCGTCGGTGCTGCGCAAAATACGTCCCGTACTGATGCTCGACCCTCTGGAAGTGCGACTTGCCGAGGAGGAGCGGAGCGTACAAGTTGAGCCGCGTCAGGCGGATCTCGCCGTAGGCGTAGCGCAGGGAGACGTCTCGGTCTGCGATGTCTGCCAGGCTCGACGTGAAGTCGCAGAACTGCTCCCAAGTGATGTCTGGCGGGACGAGGCACAGGCTGGGGTCCTGGGCAATGCGCAAGTCGGACTCGTGCTGCACGAGATGGTAGTACGTCCGCAGGTAGCCGAGCGCCGCTTGTCGAATGTGTTCAAGTCCTCCGCTGCCGGTCTCTGTGCAGAGATAGTCCCTCCAGAATGCGTACGACGTGATGTACCGCGGGAGCGGCTTGATGAAGATGCGATCGTGGATCCACGCCAGGTGGAGCTTCGGGTCCTCCGTTACGACGATGGTGCGCCGTTTCACTAACTGCCGGTGGAGAGGCGATATGTTTCCGCTGTCCTGTTTTGACATCCACCAGAGCCTATTAGCGACCCGGTCCAGATCGTCCGAGCAGAATTCTCTGGCCAGCAAGTCCCATACCTTGCTTCGGTCCTGCAGAGGCACGCGGGGGTGTCCCGGCACGTGCTGGGCCGGCTCGTCTAGCTCCCGCGTTAGCTAATGCTCTGAAGCGAAGGGCGGTGTCAGGGCCATTGACATCATCGTGAAAGTAAGGAAGCAAAACTCAGTGTCGCCAGAATCACTACCTCGTCAGGTGAGGCTGTGACCAGGCAGAACTATCTTTCATGTCACATGACCAGCTGCAGGCGAGATGCAGGTGATGACCCCTCACGACATAGCCCATCTCGCCTCTTTGCTGCCCAATCGAGCCCGAGCAACACTCGATCGCACCGTCGACTTCCCGCATGGGAATCCACCCAATACCTAGAACGAGATGGCCACTGTGTCTAAATTGTTGGTGGTGGTCTTTGCGACCGCCAGCGTGGTACTGGTGACGGCGATTCTCATCGGGAGGCACCATGGACAGCCGTTGAAGCCACCGAAGCCCGAGAACACGGCACCACGCATCGATGACATCCCAGCCGATCACACCGATAACTTGGACCACAACCCGAAGTCTATTGTCAAGCAGGACCCGGTCCTGCGGAGAGACGCCGCTCTGGCGCCGAAGCACAAAAGGAGCCTGACCCTGCGCATGGATGACATCCCTGCCGATCAGACCGATAACCTGGACCGCAACCTGAAGTCTATTCTCGAGGAGGTTCCGGGCCTGCGGGGAGACGCCGATACCATGGTCCGTCGTTCTTTGGTGCCACATGGCAACGACTCCCTTTGTGCTACTATCTCGATCATCACGCTATGAGACCCTACTCGGGACCAAAGGCAGTTTCATGGTTAAGTCCAACCTGGATATTACCAGCGCAGGCAAAGCTCTTGCTAAGACTTTATTTGAGGCGACCCAAGCGGTTCCCAAGGATTCACTATTCCACGACGATGTTTTCGAATCCACCTGCCAAAAGATCCATAATAGGAATGAGGGTCCGGTCGGTCGCATTCTCGCCTGATGGGAAACTCACCGACATCGGCTCTATAAACTTTGATGCTCAAGAAACACGACAGCGTGGGTACGATCTGAGCCCCGACCTCTCCTGGATTACATGGAATGGTCACAAGGCGGTATGGTTGCCGTCCGAATACCGACCTTCAGTCGCAGTCTGGCCTTTCGTACCGCCGTCGACGGTTGCCATCGGCTGCAGCTCAGGAAGAGCCATTGTCATCGGCTTCTCGGGACCGCCGTCCGGCCTTCCATCATCCTAAACCTTACCTTCGCGAGGTCGTTTGTTTCTTCTTGTCGTTTTTTCCTTACCTTTGTTAGGTGAAGGGCATAAGGAGTCCGCGAAAATTTATTTATCGCCTCCAGAGGCGGAGAATAGTCCAAAGACACACATGAGGCATCGAACGAGCAGATACACGGGTACGAGATTCTATTTTATCCCTTGACCAGCTTCCCTTCATCACTCTATCGAACATGATACTCGTCAAAATCATCAGACCGCATCCACATTCGCATCTACATTCATGTCACATCCCCTCCATCTAACCTTCTCAGTTCTTTCCACCCGTCGGCACCTTGAAGAGCACCGCCCGTCCCTTGGGTCCATGGCCCAGCGCCTTGTCGACGCGGAACTTGAGCTAGAGGAAGTCGCCCTCCTTAAGCTCGACAATGTTGGCGTCGCACAGGGCCTCAGTCATGGTGGCGGTCATGGGCGTGCGGTGGTGAGGCTGTGGCAGAGCATTCGTCTAGAGCTTAAGTAGGACTGAGCTCGGTTCTGAGCCCCATCACAAGGCCGATTTTACCACGGATTTCTACGAATGCTATCCACTTACACTGAACGGCATCGATGCCGTCATCTTCTCGGGTTTCCGAGCCTTCCGACTCACTGTGCATATAAAACCTGCGATCGGCCAGTTGAGATGTCAGATGTCAAGACACGGCATCAAATTCTCTCCGCTAAAGTCGCGGCAGATCCGTCTTCACACATTCGTCGAGAGCGTCAATGATTAAAAAGGTGCTCTTTAAGTTCGGATCTTGCAGAATATTGGTCAAAATCTCTCATAATGACACCCAGGCATTCACGTCCTCGAAGAGGCCTTTGCCGGCCTGGTCGTACTTTTTCCGCGCGTGTGGTATAAGCGATGGTTGCTGGTGTGTCTAGTCTCAGAGCGCAAACTGCACGTGCTTCACGGGTAAATAGCGGTTTATTCCCCGGTCTTAAGACAGATTTTAAGTCCAAAGAAGCTTAAGGAACGAGATCGAAGCTGACACTTACAGATATATGATGATTCTCGCACTCGTCGAGGGCATCACGTGAGGCAGAACGCAAGGCGGCGCAGAGCGGGGGAGGGAGGGGTAAACGTATGCCGAGTGCGATGACTCACTCAAAGTTTAGGCTGCAGGGGGAGCTGCAAATGCTAGTAGCCAGTTCTCAAAGAACAAATAACCTTGTGTTGGATCCGTTACGGTCAATTCAACCTGATGAATAGGGATCAATACAGTGATGATGATGTTGATGATTGCTTGTCCTCGTCATCCGGATCGGCCGGAAGAGGGGTTAGCATACCCCCCCCTTCTGACTAAGGTCCGGATATCAATCTATCAGAGGTTTCGTTATACAGGGTCGTATTCCAACAGTATCTATATTCATGCATATTCATATAAGGGAGGCGTCCTGATTGGCTCAAATTAGATCTGGGCCTCTGGAGCCGTTATGTTGAAGAACTTGCTTTTTGAGAGACATAGGTGATACCAACCTCTGACGGGAAGTCCGGACTTCCGGGCTACCGGTCTAAACAGTCTGTCTGAACAGCTGGAAGACCTTCCTTCCGGTTTGATCCAATGTATAACCCTTTGGTCTGATGTGACACACTCCAAATACACTTCATGCCAGCACCAATCTCCATACCCGACAATCTCTTATTAGATCTTAAAGAAAACTCTTCAGTTAACGCATGGCATGCAGTAACATACTGCGTATTAGCATCTATGGCTTCTCAGGCTTCTGAGATATCAGTCTCATGGACTAACAACGCTTCTATCGGCTCGTTTGCATCGAAACGTTCATGGAATTTCAACGCCTTTTTCTATATAGATTATCCCAATAAATACCTCCAAGTTGAGCTTGGCCTGAAGCGCAGAAAGACTAAGGGACATCGTGCTTACGTTTGTCTTCACTGTCAGAATCCTCTATGGTCGAATCGAGTGCCTGGCAACGCTATATACCCTGCAGAAACGGCTCACCGAGCCCTTATACGAGCAAGCGAGGCTGCAAATGATACTCCATCTAGTACATTTGCCTCGGGTGTTTCATCTGGCGCTATCGAGTTGTATATCGTCTCTCGCCCTTCGCAGGCTGCTCTCCGTAACTGTTTTAATAAGCAAGTCTATATTGAGGCAGTTGTGGGGCTTCTAATAAGGCGCAGACTGCCCTTTTTGGCAGTTGAGTACTCTGAGCTGCGAGATCTGGCTCTAGTATGTAATCCAGCTATCGGAGACCTTCTTATTAATAATTAAAAGCAGGCTATAAGCTATATTAACTCGAACTACTCGTTATACAGCTTACAGCTTGCCGAGAGCCTTTAAATAATGCAGTCGAAGATATATATATCTTCTAATCTCTGGATATCGCCATATTGCTATAGCGTACTCGCTATATGCGTTTAATAGGTCGATAAGGACTTCAAGCTTCAGAAAGCACTACTAGGACTGCCAGAGTATAAATACAGCCATTCTGGTGCTATGCAGGCTGAGTTAATCGCTGGTACGCTACGGAAGTTCAATATTACTGCTCAAAACCTCGGCTATTATACAGGCAATAATGCTATATCAAACGACACCTATTTAGAGGAGCTATTAAAGATTTTGGAGGCGGAATCTGGTGTAAGTTTAACTTTTAGCCGCTAATACTGCTATAGCCTATACTAAATTATAGTATGGGCTGAATACCCTCACAAACGCCGCAGAATCCGCTGCATCGGCCATATTATCAATCTCGCCTTATAAGCATTCCTTCTCGCTCGCTCAAAAGAAGCTCTTAGAGCTGCACTCAAAGCTACTGCCGATGAGCCCGGTTTAACTATGCTAGAGGAGTTCTCACAGCAATTACATAAGCTCGATCCAGCGGAGATTGCGGCACATTCAGACACCACAATACAGCAAGAACATCAGCAGGAAGAGCCACAGGAGCAGCCCACGAGAAGATCTATAAAGGCGAGAGGCAAGCGAGCCGCAACTATATATCAGCAAGCCAGCAATAACGATAAGCACTTTACTGGCTGGCAAGACATTCCAGCGCTAGTAAAACTTCATACACTTACAGTCTATATACAGAGCTCAGCTCTACATAATAGCCAGTGGTACGATGCTGTAGGCAAGCAACTAGATATCGATAATATCACAAGATAGTCCTTATAGTATAAAGTTATTACTATTATATTAAAGAAGAAGCTACAGATCATTCAGTTTACTGCTGAACATGATAATAATCTTAAAGGTAATACTCTTAGCAGTAGGGATTAGGAAATGCTAGAAAGAACGGGAGAATTCCTTCAACCTTTCTATAAGGCCACGTTAGAAGCGGAAGGCGCTATGTCATCAATCTCACAGTCACTTGAGCTGCTGGACCTTCTTCTAGGATACTGCGAAAAGTGGAAGGTATACGGCTAAGTTTTATATCTTCCTGCTTTATCTATAGCTTATACGGCATGCTAATCAGCTAATTAGGCCCACTACTCGCAGCCGAGCAATCTCGATGATCGTATAATTCACTCTATCGATATATACTGGTTTATACTCGATAAGTATTACACTAAGACTGAGGATGTCCCCGTATATACCGCCGCCCTCCTTCTCGATCCTTCTAAACGCAAGAGCTATATCGAAGAATGTTGGCCCGAGGAATGGCACGAGGGCGCGCTTGCCGCCGCCCGTAGTCTCTGGAAGGAGGAGTATAATGACGATGTCGAGATACTGCTCTCAGAGCAATCCTTAGCTGTGCCTGCTTTATTAAAGCGAAAGAAGGATACGATGCTCTCAAAGATGCGCTTAGAGCTGCGAAATAAGACGATAGCGAGAGCATAGGGCAAGGATAATTTCAATAGCTTTATCTCAGAGGCTCCTATCGCACTTGCAGAGGGTACTACGCCCCTTTAATAGTGATATAGTGAGGACGTTCGTACAGCGTACCCAAGGCTTAGCCATATGGCTATCGATATCCTGTCGGTACCAGCAGAATCAGCAGAGCCAGAGCGGACCTTTTCAGGGGCTAGGCGCACAGCTAGATGGGATAGGCTACGATTGCTGATTGAGAGCATTGAGAAGATTGAGTG
Source organism: Ilyonectria destructans (assembly GCA_020740775.1). NCBI lineage: Eukaryota > Fungi > Ascomycota > Sordariomycetes > Hypocreales > Nectriaceae > Ilyonectria > Ilyonectria destructans. The sequence goes on from JAHEWK010000016.1 coordinate 24,142, forward strand.
TATCGGCAACTGGCTGCGAGAGGGACATATTAGACCGTCAGCTGAGGGCGGAATAGGCCTCCCGTGTGATCCAGAGGCTATAGAAGGTGATATATAATAGTGTACAGGTCAAACGGGAGCGATTGAGAAGTTTTCGGGCTATGTAGCTACGTCAATCGATTCCTCCCACTTCACTGCAGTAACTTGGCATCACGTGAATCCTTATATGAATATGCATGAATATGTTATATGAATATGTGTTTCACTAGATAAGTTGAATATAATATGAATATAAGAAAATCAGTGCGAATATTCATATAGCCATGTATGCCGCCAACAAGTCCCGTACAGCAGCCCCGAGGTATAAGCCAGGCGATTGGGTCTATCTGAGTTTGAAGAACGTAAAGACCACAAGATCATCGAAGAAGCTGGACTGGCTACATGCCAAGTACCAAGTGGTCCGGGAAGTTAACTCTCACTCCTATCAGTTGGACGTACCTGGTAGGATTCACCCAGTCTTTCACGTCGACCTATTACGCCCAGCATCGACAGACCACCTGCCCTCACAGAGACCAGATAACACACAACCGGCACCTGTTCTAGTTGATGGCGAGGAGGAGTGGCAAGTAGAACGCATTTTGGATGAGCAGTGGAAGACTGAGGAAGGCGTAAGGCGCAAGGAAGCTTTAGTGAAGTTGGTTGGTTACTCTGAGCCTACGTGGGAACCCATTGGCAACCTGCAAGCTACCGCTCAGTGGAAGCTCTGGCGCAAGAACCACAAGAGGAGCCGCAGATAGCCCTCAACTTCTTCTCCCGGGAGGGAGGGGGTAATGTCACTGGCCAGGGCCCATATCCTTGCGGCTGTGCCGCAAGACGTACTAGGCTCGTGCGCGCCAGTGATGAGAAATCGTTCCACAGCTCAGGGGCATTTAGGAACTTCTTTCTTTCTTCTTCATCTTTGATGTAAATAGCATCCTGGACTAGATAGCTGGAATCCAGCTACTAGAGGCCGTTCACACTTACGACTATCTTAGATGGCTATTAATATACTTACTATCCTATTATTATCTGCAGAGAGTAAGAGGACGTTTAGTAGTGTATGATGTATGATGGCGCTGTTAAGAAGCCGGCTGAGGAGGGAGATAGTGGTGATGGCGTAGTGTATTCGATTATGGAGTAAAGCTGGGATCTACACGCCTTTACTGCTGCTGCTTAGCCTTAGTGATAGCCAATGGGTTGATGCACTTGCGTCACTAAAGGACATGAGCGATATGTAATCTGCCTAGTAGCTTTCTTTTATTACCTACCTAATTAACTCAGCTCTACTACGTCTCTCCCGAAGTCACACGACGTCACGCGATGTCTCACGATGTCTCACGATGTCTGACGTTTTCTACCTTCGCGGGATTTGTCATGTGTTCGATCGAGTCTTGGCATTCGATATATATCGAATCTATGGGAGACGCATTCGATTCGATTCGAGTCTGCAGGAGGTGCATTCGATTCGACTCGAATCTATGGGAGTCGGATTCGATTCAATTCGAATCTACGGGAGTCACATTCGATAGATTCGATAGATTCGATAGATGTCTGACTCTGCAGGCGGGGTCGTTCAACAGCGAGGGTCAAGATAGGACGTGACAGAGAACGTGGTGGGAGACGAGACGACGATGTCGATAGGACCAGGACTCCGTTGAAGCTAATCCAGCCGAAAGTAGCCACAAGAATACCCGAGACTGGAGAGCTGGCCTACCTAAGCCCCGGGCTGACTCAACAAAGTTCAGAAAGCCAAGTCTCCGCAGAGGCCGTAACGGCCGGCCTGCTGGATGCAGGTCGACGGCGGCAGGGCCGCCCAACGACGAGGACCGGTGCACGACACGACGGCGTCACCCACCCAAGACCTCCGTTGTGCCCGATCCAGCCGAGAAAGGTGGTGGCTCCAGACACCAGCGAGTCGAGGGCTGAGCCAAGCGCCGCAAGCGCGGATCAGCGGAACCGGCAGTTGCTGCCGCAGACAGGTCCAGTATTGCGAGCCTCGGACGAGCGCCTGGGCCGCGCGACCGTAGTAGTAGCCACCGATCTCATCTCGTCACGTAATAAAGCGAACGGGGAGCTGGGGCAGGCATCGACGACCCTAAATACTTGGGAATAGTCGCCTAAGATTATAGGAACCACATGGACAAACCCAACAGGCCCAGACTATAAATCCACATATCTCGAACTCTGTGCCGCCCGGCTTCCGAAACCGACTCACCGTAGATGGTCTGGGAGTACCCGAGCGTGGAATTCCATTCTGGCGTGTCGTTCAAGCTACTGAGCAGAGTATCGGACCGATTCCCATCTATCACGCCCAGGAAGCTAATTGTAATCGGTCCGCCGATAAACGACATTGGCCCTTCGTCATCATGGCCCAAGGTATTGCCACCGAATATTCCCCTGATCTCCAGAGAAGCAGAGCTGTTATCGAACCGGCCGGTCACTCTAGGAAAGTCGGTAATATTCAATCGATCCAATAAGTTCCGCCTCTCCCGAATAACACCTCCATATAGAGCATCCGACGCACTCATGCACTGGCTGTAGTTGAACTGCGCCGGTTGAAGCCAGTCCGAGTAGTTTCGGTAACCGGAGAATGCGTACGAGGCGCCGGACAAGTGGGTCGTATTTAGCCGCCAGTAGGGGGGGGGTCGGCAATGTCGGCTGGTCGTATCGGTTCATTCTGCGATTCGTTGGTGATTCCGCGATCGTGGATTTATTCTAGGGTATATATAGGATTACCTACTCAACTGAATCAAAATCTCTGTATCTCATTGGTAGGACCATCGTCTGTGTTGCGGGTGGGGGTGATGTTGACGCTCTTGTCCCACGTCCGTAACGAGAATGTGAGCTCATTATTATCTTCAATATATCGATTCGATTTAACGATAGCCAAGCTAGAATCGTAGGAGATTTCGATGGCCGAACTCTGGAAGGTATCGCATTCGTTATCTTCGATATAATCCTGTGGCTCTATTCGGATCGTCGTCGTTCCATTGTAGTATCTACTGTCATCAGCTAGGGAATTCTCATTCGTGGCATGGGGTCTATTGGGGGACTGACGAGCCCGTCCACCGGTACAGGTAATATATGAGACCAGTGATATTGTCAGGACGGAGGTTGGATGCCGGATCAATCTCATCGCCATAGGAACCAAGGGCTGTCGTCGCCGCCAACAGGATGGAGAGAGAGAGACGGACCGCGGACTTCATTTTCGCGCTGGATGCAGAGCGCGTCAGTAACCCGCTATATCACGTTTTAACCGATGACTCTGCAGTCTCTTTGCCAGGGCAAGCCTCTCGCCAGGCCTGACGGGGTCAGCGAGGCTACCCCATCTTAAGTACCCGTGGCACCCTCTACCCAACTCTCCGATGATCCAGCTCTCGCTCCTCGCGAGGGGTGGGCCAATTGTGCTGATCATATAACTCTGGGGCTAGTGCATGCTTAGAGCCTTGGCACATTCAGGGAGACGGTTGAAACTTCCTTAGTTCTCATATCGCAATTGAGCTTAACCTAAGTTAGAAAGTAGGGTCTTCCATTTTCAAGGCATTTCTCCACTTCAATCTCTTCGGTCATGTAACTATGGCTCTTATTAATTATAAAGATAACCTTAAATATTGACATTAAGACTGGGATTATTTTATTGCGCTGCTTCTTATAAATCCACGTTTCAGCAGTAAATCGAACCCACTGACTGCATTGTTCCCCCAAAACTACTTGTTTGACAGTTGAAATCAGACTTGACAAGGATGGGGGGAAACAAGCTCCGTCTGACATCCTTAGCCGCTCTTGGCAAAACTTGACCTTACTCGGAGAGGAAATAAAGGCGGTTGAATGCGATTGGATCATCATCATGATTTGAGACAATAAGGACCATGGTAGGCTTGGAGCTCAACGGATTGAGAGTGACTGCCAAATTTGGCTGCCCAATGTCCCACGTCGATTGGGGCCTTACCGCGGTCGTGCAATTCCGGTGCAAGGATATGTGCAATAAGCTCCCTTCTGCAGAATAAGTCGGCTTCTGTTAGAAAAAGATCTTTGAGTGACCCCGTCTAGGACTTTGAACCTTAACCGTACGACTTCAAACTTTAACCTTGATCCTGAAGTTAAGGGGGAACATTCAGTTCTTCCAACACGCGGAAGGGGCTAGGGTGGTGGCCGGCGGCGAGGCAGCTTCCTAAAGGCGTCGGATGTGCGTTCCGATGACGTGCCAGACAGCTCGAAGAAGTTTTACGGTGATATTGTCCGCCCCTGGAGAGGTGTTGCCTATGCGAAGTGTCGCGTCTTGTGCTTCTTCTAAGGCTATTTGCTGACCCAACGCGAAGGATCTTCCATCTGGACTAGTTCGATGAAGCACGGAACCGTCGGCGGCGAATGTGACCCTCTCTCATTCAAAGTGAGAGGCGCAGTGAGGTTAAAGCCAACAGTCAGGGGCTATTCTCCCCTGTCTGGCCCGGTGATTTCCTCATTGGGTCTGGGCCTTGAACAGTAATCGGCTTGGTGTTGGATGGTCGCTTGGGCGGCTAGGCTTAAAATCTACCTCGTAGGCTGCTGGGGTGTTAGGAGAGGGATCCGCGCCCTCGCGGCGGGTGCCCTGCGGCCTTTTCCTGCGTACCGCCTCCAGCACCTCGCCATCCCAGAGTCGGTCGGGGCCCGAGGGTGCCCCGTCTTCTGTAGCTGCCAGAACGGCCGGAAGTCGGGTGGTTTTCGTAACCCAATTCCCTCGATCGGTCTAATAGGCGCACGGGCGCGCGCCAAGCAGATCACGTCTCCAGACAAAGCGGAGATGATCGACGGATTGACCTTTGGTAAGACGCGGCGCCTGCTTGGTGTGTGTGTTTCATATGCATGCGCCACCTCGCCGTCATTGGCCGCCATTCGGTTCATGTTTATGCGTTGTCTTTCAAGCGAACCAGCCGCCCAAATTGCACAGCCCCGGAGTCCGCCTTGAACACGTAATGACAGCACGTTTGCACGGCAATTCCTGCTGCCTTGGTGACTGGATCTCTGACAAGAAAAGAAATATAGCTGAGTGCTGGGGCCCAGGAGCTCCCGCCTTGAGCTGGACAACAGCACCCCTGCTGGGTGTCCCACAGCCCGAATGTCTGCATCGCGCTTGGCCCCGCATTAGAAGTTTGTAGCTATTCCCAAGGTGGGGTTGCAATGACAAGGGCTTAGACTCATTGCCTTGTGATGGGCTTTTAAAATACCCTCATTCTCCTACGCCCCTCTGGCGGCGTCTCTAAAGTCTAGGGGACACAAGGCCGGTAAAATCTTGGTAACACGCCTCGTTGACATTCTTTAAGCTCTGAAGAAACTCTAAAGTCAAAGCTAGAGTAATAACAGTGCTCCAGAGATGAAGACGCAATCACCATTTCTGTTCGGCTGGTGGCTCGGGTCGGCCCTTACCTTCGACTTTAAAGACCTAAGCGACCCAGTCTCACCCGCCTTCAATCTCAAGTTGGCCACAGGTTATGATTCAGGATTTAAACTCCAAAGGGAGCCAGAGCCCAGCTTTAATATTTCCAAGCAGATACCTGCCAATTCCAGCCTTTTTATCTCTAACTTGCTGGGTGATATTGATTTGTGGGACGATAATAGGGGCGAGGGTCTCCTGGAGAGGCAGACGAAAACCTATCTACCAGAGACCTATTTATTATCCCCAATATCCAATACTAACTATTTAGGGTTCAGCTAACGCTATAAATTAGATATATACCCAAATAGCAAGTGCTGTCGCACTGGGCAAATATACATTACCAGCAGTTACTATCCGTCTGGAAACCAGCAGTATGGCTCATAAGGCTGCTACAATCCGGATAAAGATGAGATATATTGCAGTAGATCGGGGAAATACTATCCCAAAGAGTACGACTATATATCTAATAGTTATTGCCGCAAAGGAATAAAGCTATGTGGGAGTGGCTGCTATAACCCTAAGACTGAAATATACTGCGGTTCTGGCACTGGAATATACCCCAAGACATCCACTTACGTGGCGGGTAGATACTGTCCCAAGGGCATAAAGAAGTGCGGGACTAGCAAATACTATAATCCGACCAAGGAGACCTGCTATCCAGCAAACTCAGGGCTTTATAGAAGACAGAATAATAGAGTCTGCACTCTCGACACCGTCTGCCCTAAGGACAAGACTTATATGGGCGGCAACAGTTATTATCCTAATAGCCACAAGCTTTGCGGCACCAAGGGATACTACGATCCCAAGACGGAGACATACTGCGAAGATACAGAAGAGCACTGCCCGAAAGATTACAACTATCTGAAGGACGGCGAGTGCTGCCCCAAGGGGATAATCAAATGCAGAAAAAACAAATACTACAATCCCAAAACGCAGAACTGCTGCCAGGACCAATCGGGCGGAAACAACTGGGCCTGTAAATCCGGCTTTCAATATTGCATTGCTTCCAGTAGATGTTTCGACTCCAAGACCCAGAGATGTTGCGCCTCTGGGCCTTGCGATATCGAGGGATTATATTGCGACGGCAAATATTGCCCGAAGGGCTACATATGCAACAAAAACAAGAAGTACTACAAGAAACCTAAGCCTCGGACGTCGACGACTAAGGTGTGCCCGACACCAACAGCAACGAGGGCGCCCAGGCCGATGAAGACCATTGACTTTGTGTACGACCGGAACCGTTCTGTTCGTCCCAAGAATGCGCCGCCTCCGAGGGACTACATGACTCTCTCGAACCACGCTGTCTTGATGAACATGTGTCGAGGCATGAAAAAGATGAATGGTGGCAAGGGCACACAGACTGCCACGCTGACCCACGGTGGGAAATGCTGGCAGAAAAGGAACAGAGACATTATGTGTCCCGAAGGCTTTTGCAAGAACGCCATCGGCGAGTTCGTTGATCAGTTCTTCCCGGATGGCGTACATTCTTGGGCACAAGACGCTATTACGGCCGCTGGGGATCTTGAGTGTGATGAATTCCCGTTCGCGAGCTCTCTTCAGGGCGGCGACTCGGTGAATGGAGTCACCGTATGCCTTCCGGCTGACGACAACGGGTTCCAAGGTACCACAATGAGCAAATTCTTCCGAAGGAAGAAGGGTGGTAGGGACATCGTCGCGGGTGAGGACTACATGATTAGAATCGTGGGATGGAACTGCGACAAGCAGGAGCCGTTCGGCAACCAGCGTAGAGATGTTTCAATGGACGTGTTTGAAGAGGTGGGTCCCATATCCTGGACAGGGTTGGCGAAGAGAGATGCCTTTGACGATAGCATCGACCGATATGGGGGTACGTTTCCACTTTGTCCCAACCGTTCTTTTTCATACTCACATCGATTTATAGAGGAGATGTATCACGGGTTCGACACGGATAACTCAAAGTTGAACCTGATGACAATGCCGCTGGGAGACCTAACGGCCGGAACGTGAGTAACCGACGTCCTCCTAGAACTATTCTGATGCTGACGAAACTGTCCCATAGATACCTCGTCGACCTCAACGTGACACAGGGAAACCTCAGCTATGTCGTAGTGGATTATGTCGGCAACAGTTTTGACGCAACCGTCTTATCCAACGGCAGCGTTCAATTCACTCTCGACGAGGACTGGCAGGCTGTCGTCTTATCAGGCACGACAGAAGAGGAAGAAGTTGAGCTTACGTATAAGGCAGAAACGTTGCCGGACCCCGCGACGACTGAGCCTCCGACAACGGAGACCAAGGCCCCGTCCACGGCGACGGCCGCTCCGGCGCCTTCGTCCACGGACAACGCGGGCTACGCCATACAAGCGGGGGGTGCTGCCAAGGGTGTGGTAGTTGTTTGTGCTGTTGCGGCTATTTTGAACCAGTGAACTACTATTACTTAGTAACAAGGAAGACTCTGAGAGATTATTACCGTTTTCTTCTCCATGATGGTCAAACACCTCCATATTCTGTCTGAGAAATGCAGATCAACAAAGGTCAGCATATTCGAAAATTAGACATGTCGCGTGCTCTTGTCTCAGTCCATTCTATCGGGACAGAGTAACAAGAAAGAATGGTTCGTACACTGGATGGACCCTTGGGAAGCACCCCAGCCTGGGGTACCATTTTTAAGCTTGCCCTCTTGGGTCATAGTGGTATGTACGGAGGCCCATCCCAAAAGTTTCCGCCCAAGAAAAAGCAATCAGAACGCCACAACAAGGAGAAATACAAGGGGTACTTCAATCCAATTTGGTACCACTAAACGCTAATCAATATTAGAACGCTCTAGTTAGTAACTAGAAAGCAAGCTACCTCTATGCCCTCTAAAGCTATAGAGAGGTTTAGCGGATGCCCTTCTGAAGCAAATTTACTCGCTCTGTACCTCTGAGTACTGACAGGGATCATAGGATGTGGCGCTGATCTTCTTGGGCGGAAACTTTTGGGATGGGCCTCCGTAAGCAATGGCAAATTGAGCCGCAGGCCTTAACACTGCTCTATTGTTGCCCAGTGCAGTGGTCCGTGCAAGTTGCCTGCTAGCTTGCCGCAACGTGGTTGAATCTGCCATCTTGATTGGTTAAAGCTCTGCGCCTGAAGCTGCTAAAATAGACCATGGTCTGGCATCCCAATACATGCAGGGCCCTCGGGGCCCCTTCACAAGACACACCCAGACAGACAGACCCGGACAGTGTCAGCACTGAAGCAGGGCATCGAGGTACTTGTACGAGTAATCGCGGACACGCTGTTGTGATCTGAGCCCCACTTGCGGTCTGGCCTCATTCCTCCGTACCAAGGTTGACGACATGCCCCTGCAACCTTCTAGCCAGCCACCTCAGCTCGACCAAGGCAACGTCCAGTTCGGACGGCAAAGTGCATGACTCTTTTGGTGTTGCTGCAGATTTGAGTATCAAGCAGCAATCGGTCAATGCATTTCCGGCAAAGTTGGTTGAGAAAATACCGCATCTTGCCGGTTGTATCCGCCTTGGCTGCTGCCGGTAGACAAGCAACTCATGGGTCTTTCGTATTGTGTGAGGCAAGACAGCAAGCTCAGTCACAACCAACACCTGCAATGCAGCACCATGTTTTTTCCTTTTGAGGGCGAATGCGATCTGCGCAGGGCAGGCCGGTCTGCCTTACTACGACTTGATGCTGGCAGTGTGTGCGGGGCAAGCAACACCATCCAGCTCCCCACTACTGCAACCTTCCGTGTCACCTCACAACTGAGACAAGATACCACCATTGATTCCCCATCCGGTCGCACTTGCTGCTGAGTCGTCAGTTTCTCCCCTCACTGCCCCACCACGACTTCTAATGCATCCTGTTACAAGGCAATTGCGTCTTACCCCTCTCGCACCAGAAAGTGACCCGTCAAGCCAAGTAACCGCCGTCTTGGCTTCAGGTCGCTCACCTCTACATTTGTCTGTTGATAAAGCGCCACCAAAAGTCTGATCCCCATGTCCCCCCACCACGACATGATCAGCTGCCTGCAACCAGGCACATGTCTGACGTGTGCTCATATCTGCTCTGCTTGTAAGACTCGACACCTACGACGGGGATGTTGTGGCTGCAGCCGGTCAAACAAGCCGTTTTTGGGGTCTTCGATAAGGGTCTCCATCAAAACCCAAAACGGCAACAGATCGACGCCGTTTTCTCTTCCAGATGAATATCGAGCCCATCAAACAACGGATCTCAACATAACTCTGGCCCGATAGCTACCCTAGAACCAAATCGTGAACTCATTTTGATAATGCAGCTTTTATTGGCATTCAACGAAAGCAGTACCATTAGAACTGTTAAACTTTTTTCACTCGGACTATATAAATCACAATATGTCGGGTAGAGCATTGCATGACAAACAACAAAGTGAGGAAAAGAGGAGGCAGAAGGGAATGCGCACTCCACTAGTGCGGCCGCTAATAATGGCTTATGGCCTGAATGTGAGAGGAAGGTCCCTTTATTTCTCCTTTTTCCTCTGTTCCTCGCTTTCTTCCTTAGCTTTAGGTTACTGGCTGTAGTCGCCCAGCCAGGGCGTTGGGAATAACTTCAGCTTTGAACAACCGCTACCTACTGACGAATAGACTAATTCACTAATTAATCCACTACATCCATTCCACTCCACGATAGCTTCAAATGGATACACTACACCGACCGGCTCCGTAGATTATGGTCCATCCACTCTACTGGGACGGTCAGTGGAGTGGATGGATTAATTTGAAACCCTGGTTAAGACACATGTGGAGATGCTCAAAATATTTACATCGCCCAACTTTGCTCTGAAGTACAGTTGATGATGCTTTCTTCGGTTGCATCCTTCCTTAACTCCTCTAGTAAAGCGGGGCGAAATAAGTAAACTCTACTAAAGTTGATTTTGGTATGTAGGACTAGGAGTCAATCACGTCAGATATCGCTATAAACCATTCTCTATTTGGGTATCTCTTATATGCTCATGCCATAATCTTATCAAATTTCCAGAATGTCCGCCTTGAAAGCAGGCCAGTATGTCTCCTCAACCTATCGTTGTAAACACTGCAAGGAGATGGCGAGCTTGTAAATGCCAAACTTAGTCTTCGTATCACCGATGGCGATAGAGTGGTAGAGCCTCGCCTTGTTATTCTTGAAGATAGTGGCAATAAAAAGCCAGCTATGTCCCTGGATGATGATGCCGGGCAGAAAATCGATGTGGTGCGCCGGCTGTTGATTCCTCCCCCAGACCAGACTCCGCCACTGCGCAGAGTGCCAGATGCCCATCTGGAGGATAGCATTATCCCAGTTTTCGGCATGCCGTTTCGTCTCAATGGAGATAGCAATCGGGTCCTTGTCAAAGTTGCCCCATTCGGTGTGGTTGATGGCCAGTCCGGGTCGCCCGAGGCGGCAGAGGTCCTCAATGGCCTCGTATGCCGGACTGTCTTCTTCTGGGCGGATGATGACGCAGAAGTCGACGTTTTTGGAAGGGGTATTCCTGGGCTTGAATTTACGTAGGATCTGGGCCGAAGTACTGTTATTTTATAAGAAGTGGAATACAAGTTAAAAGCGGCCGGGAACATACCAGTATCGATAATCTATTAAGCGTGATTGCTTTTGCCGAAAGACCTATAAAAGCAGAGGTGTATGGACGTCCATATTCCAGGACAATTCGCCTTCTCCCTCATCGATACATAAAGCGGCACGAGTCACAATCTCTTGCGCAAGATCGAGAGACGGATATCGCCATTGCGGTAAGCCATGCGCATCATTTGGATCAAAGTACGCCCCATCTGGGATATTGGCACCGATCAACTGGATCAGTATCAGCTTCTCACCGTGTCACTCCGCGGAAGTCACTTACTGTCTCTCGCAGCTCCGTAGGGATGATCTTAGACCCATCACCAATCTTTGTGAGTTGTTGACATAGGGCCCGAAGAGACTCAGGTTGCAGGTCGCAATCTAGCTCGAAACTGACTGGCTTAAAGCCTGTTTCTTGCAGCCCAGCGTTGCGGCGCTGCCTCTTGGCGGATGACTGGTAAGATACGGACGAATGGTTCGACGTGGACGATTGCGATAGGCCTGATGAAGCTCGAGACGGGGAGTCCTCATGCAAAGAGGGGGAGCCAAAGTCTTGGTTTGTTCCCCTGTGAATGCGGCTGGGTCGCGGTATTTCTAGAGGATCACTGCTAATCAGGTCCAGAGACTCCAGCCTCGTCTCATTTGTGGCATCATGCCACTCCTCTTGCCGGGGTCGCTTGCTCGAAGATGCCATCTGATGTAGGAGTCGCTTATCGACGGCCGACGAATGCGCTTCCGAGTTCGTCGGCGTCGGCAGTCGGGAGGTGTCAGGCTCGCGGCTGAGCTTGACGCGCTTCGCTTGTCGATGGATGCAGCCGTCTTGTCGGCCGAGGTCCCAGTCGCGGTCGATGTCGGCGGAAGGTAATTCGAGGGAGTCAAGCCATGTAAAAACGGCACTTTGACGCATTTTCGAGTTTCCGTGGATTGCGGACGAGATGTCGGTCTTCTTTGATATTTGTGACTGGGGAACGTTATTGAAATCTGGGGGATAGGTGATGCGGGGGTAAGCAGGCATTGGGACAAATGTGACGCGCTTCTTAGTAATCTTATCTTATCCGGGTCGGTCAGATACAGTGGGTTGCAAAAAGTTTGAGTCCAAATCTAAGTACTGCGCAAAAAAGAGCTTAACCACATTAGGATAAGAGAATCTCGCCGCTTTAATAATCCTAACCTTAATCCAAAGTTTCCCGCTAACCTCTTCTGCTTGCTTAGGCCGTCTTGGGGCGGCGTGGTAGAATGCAGCCTAATAAAGCTAGCCATTCCTCGCGGTACTTAGATTTGGATTCAAACCTATTGCATCCCACTGTACTGATTAGAGTTGATTTACAGATTGCGGGTAGATTGCGGGTAGGTCGTGATTAGCCAGGGGCTGTCCGAATACCGAGTAATCAACTGCGAATAGGACCTAGGGCCCTCCTTACCATCAGTAATATTGCAATCAGAGTTCAAATCCACGACACTCCACGAGCACTTCCCATGGATTTAGGATCACCTAGTCATCCGTGCACTCGTGCGCGGATCCCTTTGCGCCACGTGCAACCCCTGAATCCACTCAACTGAGGCCTGAAGTTGAGTGGATTTGAACCCTGATTGCAGTAGGATGCGTGAAGTTGGCACGAATGTGGAACGGGCGCCGTTACGCCTCACAAAATGAGGGGGTAGAATGTAATGGATATGATTGGTCTAGAAGCTGGAATGGGGGGTGAAGACTTATTGAGTAAGGTGATAATCATTACTATAACAATCTGATAATACTGTACAAAGGGCGATAACTTTCCGACATTCTTCTGCCTATCCTCCATTTCCACGGTTAACCCAAGATGGCTTTCCTCCGCGATTTACCTGCCACCGAGCACTGTTTGCGCATTCAGGACGTCTTGTTCATGTAACTAGTATCCTTGTGCAATGTCTCCCCTTGGCCATGCCTTGTAATTATAAACTAGACCAATGTCAAGTTTCTCTGGCACAGGCTGAAGATGTCGAGTCACATGCTCCCGAAGTTGCTTTGGTCATGTTAACAAAAGACTCCTAACGAAAAAGAAGTAGGGGCTTGCCTTCAAGGTAAACGGCGATCCGCTCACGGAAGCACTGTTCTCACGCTTGCCGTCAGATGACCCCTCATCATGTTGAAATGCCACTTCGATCGAGTTGTTTTCATCTTCATCCTCCACGTCAAGTGTGAATTTGACCTTCTTCATGAAAAAGGTGCCATTGCAAGAACCCAAGCTCTCTTCGGAAAACCCTTCTCGCCGTTCTGTTGCGCCTCGTACGAGAAAAAACGGGCCATTGCTGTTGGGCTTGTCTGCACCCTTCTGTAGCTGTTCGAGTAGTTTTTCGAGAGGGTTGGAATCCGAGTCTGGAGTAGCCATATCACGAATACGGCATCGTATGGTACCCTCGATAGTCACCGCTTTCCCGTTTCCGGAGTGCCTGAATGTCTCCACATCCCAGTAGAAAAGCGAAGCCTTCAGTCTAGTAGCAGCCTCGGCAAGAGGGTCACGACCAGCGGCGGAGAAATTGTAAGAAGATACCAGTTGCCTCATCTCGTATAACCGTGCGTTGTCATCGTCCAGCTTGAATCCATGAGTTAAGCAGTTGACATTGAGACGAATTTTGGCGTTTTTTGTTTCTTGAGTATCCGCAATCCGGTCAAAGCAGTTGTTCGCCCGGGTTTTGACCCAGTCGGGAATGTAGGATGGCGTGATGTACGGCTTTTCGTCATTGGTAGCGATAGTCCCAGAACCAACAGAGAGTAACAGATCCAAGCCAATATGATCAGGCCAAAGGCGTCTCTTCTCGGCAAATGCCAAGTCCGTTGGATTATTGTAAAACAAACCGCCGTCAAAGAGGGCATTTGTATCGGTAGATCCTTTGAAAGGTTCGAAGTAGTAAGGGGAAGCCCAGGTGGCTCGAGACCTAGCCAAGATGTTAGAGAACCAGCCACAGTTGACCATTGAGAGCCGATTTGAGAGAGTGGGGTAATACGCAGCCGAGGTTGGTCTTCGTGAGTCGAGATATGTCTTGTCATCTCCATAGTCGTAGTTGGCAAGAAGAAGCGATTTGTCGTCCCGACTGACTGTTACCGCCACCTTCGCCAGATTCAATAATGTCCCAGAACTTGCAGGCGGGCGAAGACCAAAATGAGGTCTATCCGGACCAACAACACTTCGTAGCTTTGCCTCAAAATTCTTGCTGTCGTTAAAACTCTCTGGCCCACTTTGAAACCACGACCAAAACCAAGAAGGAGTAGGTTGGGGCTTAAACCTTCCATCCACTAGACGAGAAAACTTCTGGTCTACTGTCTCAAGATCCCAATCATGGACACCGAGTCCAATTGCTATAAAGCCGCCTAGCAAAAACCATCTGTCAGTAACAAAGCCCGCGTTGTTTGCGAACTTAACACTCGACTATAGGTCTTACCTGCGTTTGTGCCAATAATGAGATCAAAGAACTTGGCAATAGGAATTCCCAATCCGATCTTTTGCTCAAGTCGTCTCAGGATGGCCAGCTCTATCATCCCACGGGTTCCCCCACCGTCCAACGACAAGACTCGTACTCCTGCCAGCGGTGGCTGCAAAGCAACAGAGACCGGCCAACTGCCATTTGGCTCCGTGGAATGACAGAGCAAGCATTTGCTATGCCTGGCAATGTGAAACGAACCCAAAACGTTGTCTTGATCCTGAAATCGTTCGATGCAAGTTCCGCATATGTAGTGGCCGCATGGAAGACGATACTCTGGCTTTCGTACCAGACAGCCGAAGCATGGCACGTTGGAAAGGCCTCTTGTAGTATTTCCCGACTCTGCAACGGCTGCTGTGAGGTATCCAGAATTACAATTGAGTGTGCTCAGGTGAGTTTTCACCATCCAATTCCGCCGCTCGTATGCCGGTTGTGTGTTGACGTCGGAGATCAGTTCCCGAACTCGCTCGTCAACTTTCTTCACAAACTTGGCTGCCTCAAATCCTGCGGCATCAAAATCCCCGCTGCCGAGTTCCCCTCCAGAGCTTTGATGCCCTCTGCCATGACCCTTCCGGGTGTTGGTACATTTCTCACCGTTCGGACCCATGAAAGCGCAGACAAGGCTCCGGCTCAAGGACTTTTCGGCCGCTGCGGCGATTTTCTCCTTGAGTTCGTTGCTTAGAACGGAATCGGGAGTAGCCACCAATTCCGGATTGACGGCCTCGATGACCAGGGACTCTGCGATCGCCTTGGCTGTGAAGCCGAAACGAAGTTCTGTAATATCTTTCTCGAGAGCGAGATGAAGGAAATTGCCGAGATGGTCGGTTGCAGAACCGGGTAGTTCCATCCGCTGGCGGCTCCTGCTGAAATCAAAGGCTCTGGGCTCTCCGCTCGCCAAGTGTTTGAAAGCATGGCGGAACAGCAGCTGCATTTGTCCAGAGTCAAGACGTGCCCAGTTTTGTTGCCGCTTGAGGCTCACAATGCTCGCGTCGCCGTCGATGCAACTCCCAAGCTTCTCTAGGCAACTCATTACTTCCATAGGGCTGGACACTGCAACCCGGTTATAATGAGTTTGAGGGATGCAACGGATTGTGAACGACGAGTAGTGAAGGTTAACGAGGTCTTTGAGAGTAGAGACATTGCCCTATATCAGAAATTTGATCAGTCTCACGGCTCTAGTCTCTAGATGATGAGTGAAGTCAAGGGACTGGTTGTTCTGATGCGAGAAATTGGAAAAGACGGCCTCATGAACCAGTTGCAGTATTCTAAACGGCGTACCTTTTCCATTAGGTCCCGGAGGAAAGGGTTTGTCAAGGCTTCCTGCTCCATCGTCATGAAAACTTCATCCTCCAGGGTCCTGTGACCATCAACTTTGGAAGGGTTCCATTTGGCGGGATCCCAGTTATTGATGATGACGATTGCCGACGGGATTGAGTATTGGTTCACCACATGGCTGGTGCAGATCTGGCTCCATTTCAGCAAGCTGGTGACGGCATCGCAAACTAATCTAGTCTGCTCAACTACCAAGCATATCACATCGCTGAAGATGTATAGGAAACATGGGTATATCTCCCTAGCCGCTTTGGCCCGATCGGTGGCGTGTACGCTGCTCTCTCCGATGCGGTAGTCTTGATAGCGTATGTCTTTGGAATACCATCGTGACTGATACTGGGCCGCAAGAGGCTCGGTCCCGTCAAAGCCCTCGCAGTCCGCAAAGAGGATAGGACTGTCTGTTGCGAACGTGGCGGGATCTGGGTATAAATTCACCTCGCCCGTCGTGGATCTGCAAGGAGTGCCGTCTGCGATAGCAGCCAGGGGACTCTCATGTTCATTTAACCCCTCGCCACCTCTAGCGGACATGAGACCCCTGACTTGATCGTGGTTTACGCCAGTGACTTTCCCTGAACTGAATAAATATTTGTTGGTTGGGATTTACCGATAGTAGATTTGCCCACTCCGGTTTGACCGACGAAGGCAACAAGTCTTGGGAACGTACGAATACATCCCGACCTGTTTCTTGATTCCAGCAAGAGGTGCTCGAAGCGCGGTGTCTCGATGAGCCACAGCAAGGAGTCTTTCGAATCCCGCCATATTCCAAACCACTTCGTACTTTCGTCCTGTTGGAAGAGCTTCTCTTTAGTCAGCTCAACCCACTTACCAACCTTCCCTAGCATCCATTTCACGGCTTTGTGCTCCTTAGAATCAACCTCTGGTTCATGCCCAGATCTGCTGTGGTGAAATTCAATGCAGATGTGGCAGAGCTTCAGGTTACACTGCGAGCAAGCATAAAGCTGTTCGACATTGGTGCAATTGAGACATGTATCCCTCATTGTTGATCAAAGTCCGTAGGTTTGGGTACTGATTGAAGAATCGAGCAGGAGTTCGCGATCGTTCTTCGTTAACTTCTAGCAGCGAAACATGGAAAAGTAATGTTTCATCCCTACCCAAAAAACGTTGATGCCCAACGGCTATCCTAGGCTACCTTGCAGCGTACTCAGGCGAACCAGTGTATAAATAAAATTTATTCTGCCCGGGAGGACTAACCTCATAGGGCCAGGTGTGCTAGGCTATTTACTGAAGAAAAAAAACACTTAAACTTACGTGCACGCAATTAAATTCCACTTTTAGGGAAAGTGAGAGCGGCCATAGGGATGTAAGGATGTAGGTCGGGACAGTCAAATGGCAAGGATTAATGCGCTAGGCAAGGGTTAAGAGACTCCATCTCTAGGCTAAGATCTGAATAGGAAATGGTGCCAAAAGTAAGCCCAATGGAGGTCCAGTACCGCGACACCCTTCCCAATGACGTCCGCTCTGCCTTCGACACGACCATAGACAGCAAAAACAGCGAAAGGTTTTCAACGAGGATGAATCGAGTTGGGATTGCAGAAACGGCCTACCCAAGAATGTATATTAGTGGATCTCTGCTCGATGTAAGACCGAGTTATTCCCATTCAGATCTTAGTCCAGAGATAGCGTCTCTTAACCCTTGCTTAGTGCATTGATCCCTGTCATTTGACTGTCCCGATCTGACTGTCCCGAGCCATTCCGCCTACAGACACCTCACACACGACGCGATCGCGCAGTTCATCTCCCACCAAGCAATTCCAAAAGACGGCCAGTATGTTAAACCTGATGCGACCCGTTCGTTTCACGAAGAAGCGTGATCTTGGAAGTGTCTTTCCGGACGATGCTCAAAGGGTTTTTCGGGGCTCTCTCTGGGGTCGGGGCAAAAGACGAGAAGTATGCAGTCTGGCTTCGAAACCAGCAGGTCAAGAGACTTTCCGGAGGAAACGTTACTATTCAGGAAAACGCAAAAAATAAGTCGGTAGATAGTTTTGTAGGGCGGATACTAATAGTTCCCGTCTTCCTTTCAACCAAGCATTAGTTTCTGTGAATTGGCTGCTTCTGGAAATAGAACCTCACTGAGTTTCGCCCTACCCAACTCATGATAGGATGCACCGCTGACACAATTTCAAGCAGATTGCCAGCTCGTAAGTGAGGTGCTGAGCGTTGACAGCAGCAACACAATTTAAGTGGAGATTCTTACTATGAGATACTAGCAAATATCGGATAGGTGCCATTTGTCATCTCGAAACTTTCCGTGCATCTTACGAGAAGTGCATCACCAACACCCTGCCTGAGTGACAGCCAATAGCAACCTTCGATCCCGAGACAGCTGAGCACGATCGCCGATAATCACAAGGAAGCCAAAGCATATCGACACCCTGTTTCATAATCCACGCGTTATCCTTACTCACTTGGTAAAAGTTGGGGTTGACTTCAACCAGATTTAGGATTTTGTCAATATCAAGCGATAGATCCCGATTTAAGACCAGTATATCGATAAGTAATCGGGGATTATATATCGGATCGAATGACTGTCGGAGGATGGTCTTGTCGATGTCAATATCCTGGATGCAGCTGCCGGTAGCCACACACCAGATTTTGATTACGTTATCGTTAGACCTCGAAGCTAGCCGTCGGCCATCTGCTGAGAAAGCAATTGATGTCACATTATCTTGATGACGGTCGAGTCGACGGCGGCACTTTCCATCGACCATGTTCCAAATGATGATGGTGTTATCACCTAAACCTGAAGCTAGCCACTGATTACCTCCTGAAAATGCGATTGAGGTTATCCTGCCGTAGCTCTCAAGTTTCTGGATATGAGTTCTGGTAGCGGTATTCCAGATCGTGACTGTCTCGTCGGCACCAGATGCTAGCAGTTTGTTGTCTGGGGAGAAGGTGATTAAGGTCCATGAAGGATCATAGCCCTGTAGCGTCATAAGGCATGTCCCAGTGGTTGCATCCCAAATCTTGATTGTTTGATCAACTGAGCTTGACGCCAGCCGCTGGCCATCTGTTGAGAAGGTGAGCGAGATTACCTCGCGGTTGTGACGTGGGAGTGCTTGAAAGCCAGTGCTTTCAGCCGTTTCCAAGCCCGCAACAGCCTCGTTCGAGCTCGATGTTAGATAATGACTGTCTGCTGAGACGTGCGCCGAGTTCACATCGCGGTTATGCCTCTCTAATGTCTGGTGGCAATTATCAACCGCTGCATCCCAGATTTTGATTGTTCGATCAGTCGAACCTGATGCTAGGTGCCGGCCATCTGTTGAGAATGCGATTGAGTTTACCTCACCGCTGTGTCCTTCTAGTGTCTTGAGGCAGTTGCCAGTAGTCACATCCCATATCTTGATTGTTCGATCAGTCGAACCCGATGCCAGGTGCTGGCCAACTGCTGAGAATGCGATTGAGTTTACCTCATCGCTATGTCCTTCCAGTGTCTTAAGGCAGTTGCCAGTGGTCGTATCCCATATCTTGATTGTCTGACCACCTGAGCCCGATGCTAGCCGCTGGTTGTTCATGGCGAAGGCGACCGACGCTACCCAACCATTACCGTGACCCTCTAATGTCCGGATGCAAGCGCCATTAGCTGTATTCCAGACTTTTATCTGGTCATTCGAACCCGACGCTAGCAGCTGGCCGTCTTCCGAGAAGGCAGATGTCGTCACTAAGTCGCGATGACCTTCCGACGTCTGAACGCACCTGCCGGTACCTGCCTCCCAGATTTCGATGGTATTGCCGCAAGAACCCAAAGCTATTCGGCAGCTGCCTACCGATATGGTGATTGATTTGACGGGACCCTTGAGCAAACACAGGTCCTTGTGCGTAGTGGTAGCCAGATCCCAAATCCTGATTGTCTGATCATCCGAGCTGGAAGCTAGTTGTTGACCATCTGGAGAAAATGCGATCAAGGTTACCCTATCCTTATGGCCCTCAAGTGTCTGGAGGCAACTGGCGGAAGCCATATCCCAGATCTTGATTGTGCGATCATCCGAGCCTGAAGCTAGCCGTCGGCTATTCGGCGATAATGCGATCGAATTCACCCTATCCTTATGGCCCTCCAGCGTCTGGACGCAGGTATTCCAGTCAACGTCCATAATCGGCTTCAGTATCATCCAATCCGGCTCTTCCTCCATGAAGATCTCTCTGACTAAGCTACGGGTGGGACTAAACACGATTGCTGATGCGTAAGCCTGCAATGGAGCAATCTCTATTGCCCGTTTGTGGGAAAGGATAAATCGGCGCGCATCTCGAAGTAGTTCTGTCAGTTGTGGCGCTTCTAGGTTTCCCTGGGAACATGTTAGGCCGTCCCTCAAGTGTAGAAATGAATTACGATAACTCACTATTAAAGCCTCGAGCTTCTGGATTGCTAGTACTCCCTCTGACATACTGCGTAGCAGACTAAGAGCTTCCAGCCAATATAGAAACTTCTTTTTGAGGAAGGCATAAACGACGTTGCCGTCCTGTAGGTCTCTCGTCCTCTCTGCGGGATCCGAGTCATCGAGATGGTCAGCCCAGTAGATACAAGAATATCGGGTTGAAGCCAATGGGTCAGGGTCGGGCGGCGAGACCTGATCGATTAGGAATCCTGGGACGCGTAGGCTGTAAATGTCGCGTCGGAGCGTCTCTGACAGAGCTTCCAGGGACCTCGAGAAGATGGCATGGTGCTGATCTCTCATGCCAGAAGGAAAGAGATATGTATTCGAGGACAAGAAGTCCTTGGCAGACTGATGAATAATGTAGACAACTTTGTCTCTGATTGTCAGGAAGGAGCCGCACATGCTTGTAATCTTCGAAATGTGGTCATTCGTTTTCTGAATATACGACGGTAAGCCTGAGAGGTGACCTAATTCCTCCAGATGAAGTGGGCGATAGGCTGTGGTGACTGTCGACAGTATAGATCTACACAATTCGGGATTTCGCCGCCCCAGCCTTTGGATCTGTTACATCATTCGACCGTACAGAGCTTCCAAGCCAGCAGGCACCTCCTTTACGACGTCCAGTGCGTCCCAGGTCTCAGAGACTGAAAGCTCCTGGCAGACCAAGGCCACCCAAAGGAACGTATCATTTGCGTTCGAGGCTAAGTGTTGCTGGAGAGCATCCCGTGTTTCGCTGTCGTAGTTCTTCGATCGAGCTAGCTCTTCTACCTTGTACGTGATGTATTTGCTAACAGCGGCGGAGATCGACTCATGGTTCAGCTCAAGACAGAGGTAGAGCTTCTGCGTGGCAGCGTTCAGGCGCTCCTCGATTCTTGGCAAGCCACGACTAGACACGATCAGCTTAGCTTGAGATGAAGAGGATATGTGGACGAGCAAGTCGAGAAGCTGGTCACGATGTGTCTCGCACTCGTTAAGCGCGTCGATGATTAAGAAGGTGTTCTGCCGGCTCGAGTCCTGCAAGGTGTTGATCAGAATCTTAGCCAGAGCATCCCACTGGTTCGTATCCTCAAATAGCTATTTGCCCGCATGATCGTACTTCTTCCGTACGTGCGACCTCAGTAACGGCTCCTGGGCGAGGAGGAGATAGAGGAGGTCGCAGAGCACGGACGTCGCGTTATTGAGGCGCACGTCGGTGGCCTGGCAGAAGAAATAGGA
Organism: Ilyonectria destructans; assembly: GCA_020740775.1. NCBI lineage: Eukaryota > Fungi > Ascomycota > Sordariomycetes > Hypocreales > Nectriaceae > Ilyonectria > Ilyonectria destructans. Next base: position 45,526 of record JAHEWK010000016.1, read on the forward strand.
CAGGCGATTGTCGGGTTCCTTCTTGAGCTCGTCGATGATGCCGCAGAGTAGCATTGTCTTGCCCTTGCCAGGATCTCCCTTGATCCAGAGCAGTCGGCTTTGTTCGTCGTCGCGCCATCGCCGGAAGTCCGCGTGGTCGAGGATCCAGCTGGATGAGTCTTTCAGCAGGCCGCCCTTTTGCCGTTCGATGCGCGTCTTGTCATCGCGGGGGTCGGTCAATCGTAGGTCGGCAAGGCATCGATCGCGGTTCGGCTCGTTGTAGTTGTGGACTTCAATGTGGTTTCCCACATGAACTCTGCTATGGCCGTCGGTCCTGAGGTCCCTAACGGAGTTCATTGTACAGTCGTCACGGTTTGCTGATGCCATTCTGGCATTGTCAATGGTGAGGGAGGTTCCCAGCCCGAACCAGCTGGCGGCTCACAGTTGGCCGTGGCGGCGCTTAATGGACCACTGGGACACGTTCTTTCGTCAGCCGCAACATCCCCTCACATGGTGCAGCTTGTTCCAACAAAGCTCCCATCGGACACCAGAAATGCCCGCGTCGATTTACCCACACGACCAGCATGGCCGACGTTTTCGGCATTGTGGCCGGCCTTCTGAGCGTTGCGGCCCTGTTCAACTGCGTCAACTGCTTCCAGTACATCGGTCGAGACTGCGAACGCTGCCAACTGACTGGATTTGTGCGTTATCTGGAGAGGAAATTGAGGTGGACGAGCCCAGCTTGTTGGCTCCGCAGGATGCCGCTGCTGGTTCTAAAAGTGTCTTATCAGAGGCTGTAGTGCAGAAGGGTGAAGGAGTCACTGGGGGAAATTATGCAAAGGACATGAAGAGCGAGGAGGATGCGAGAGTGCTGGTCTGAAATAAATGTAGCGAGAACATTTCAGCGCATGGTTCGGGTGTTGCGGATCAGCCCACACCCGGGCGGCGGGGTATCTTCCAACAACAACCAAGGTGTTCATTCTTCATGCCGTCGGGAAGCGGGGGCCGAGAATGACGTTAGCTAGGTTACCGTTGACCTTAGGTTAAGTTAGATACATGCAATTTCTTAAGATGTCTACCGAATAATGGCTTTTTCAGACTTCGACGTCCCTGTGTTATTACCCTTTACCCTGCAGACCCCCACTAGGTCTATTTGGAGGTGGTGGTAGGAGTCAGAATTGAATCTACATCTGTCATTGACATTCGATGGCCATTTTTGCTTTCTTAACCAACTGCTATTAATGCATCTTCGATTTAAATGAATGCAAGGCTTGATGTGTCCTCTATGAAGATGAGGGGCCCCCAAGGAGCCTCAAGCATCGTCTTCGAATTGCCGAAGCCATCTTTTACTAAGCCGTCCGGGCGACATCCGCCACAAGATGGCGCTGATAATTGGTGGGCTACGCGCCTCGTCTGCAGCCGTGTCACGCACGGGAACAAGTTTACGGCTGCTCCTCTGACTCTGCTGTGGCATCCATATCGGTAACAACATCTACGGAACAGAAGATCGCTGCCTAACAGACTTGCGATCGACCGATCCCCGCGACGACAAGACGCGCATCGAGCAGACCAAGGGCGGCCTGCTAGAAGACTCGTACTGCTGGATTCTCAACAACGCCGATTTCCAACAATGGCGCAACGACGAACAGAGCCGGCTGCTCTGGATTAAGGGCGATCCTGGCAAGGGCAAGACCATATTGCTCTGCGGCATTATCAACGAGTTGAAGAAGGAGACCACGAACCTGTTATCCTACTTCTTCTGCCAGGGCACCGACTCGCGCATCAACAATGCAATGGCTGTGCTGCGAGGCCTTATCTACCTCATTGTCGCCCAGCAGCCATCGCTCATCCCGCACGTACGGAAAAAGTATGACCACGCCGGCAAAGGCCTCTTCGAGGACGTGAATGCGTGGGTGGCCTTGGCTGAGATCTTTGCAAACATTCTGCAAGATCCGAACTTGAAGAACACCTTCTTGATCATCGACGCGCTCGACGAATGCGTGGCGAATCTGCCGGAACTTCTCGACTTGATTGTCGAGAAGTCATCTGAATCTCCTCGTGTCAAGTGGATCGTCTCCAGTCGCAACTGGCCGAACATCGAGGAGCAGCTGGAAACAGCCAGACAGAAAGTTAGGCTGTATCTCGAGCTAAACGAAAAGTCCATCTCCACTGCTGTCAGCATATATATCAGTCACAAGGTGGATCAATTGGCGCGGCTGAAAGGATACAATAATGAAATACGAGATGCCGTTCAAAAGCACTTATCCTCAAATGCAAACGACACGTTCCTCTGGGTGGCCTTGGTCTGTCAAGATCTCCGGAAGATCCCACGACGGAACACTCGCGCTAAGTTAAATGCGTTTCCTCCTGGACTTGATTCCCTTTACAAGCGAATGATGGAGCAAATTCGCAATTCGGACAATTCTGACCTGTACATGGGCATACTTGCCCTCCTGACAATTGTCTATCAACCCATTACCCTACAGGAACTCACGTCTTTTGTCGATATTCTGGAGGACATTTCCAATGAGCTCGACTCTTTAGTGGAGATCATAGGGCTTTGCGGATCGTTCCTGACTCTTCGCGACCGTACCATCTACTTCGTCCATCAGTCTGCTAAAGACTTTTTACTTACAAAGGCATCCAGTGAAATCTTCCCTTCTGGGATGGAAGAAGGTCACTATATCATCTTCTCGAGGTCGCTACTGGTGATGTCCAAGTCACTGCGACGCGACATGTACGGCCTATGCGCCCCTGGATTTCCCATCGACAAAGTCAAACTGCCTGACCCAGACCCGTTAGCCCCAGCACGGTACTCATGCATCTACTGGGTTGACCACCTAAGCGATGCCATCTCGCACAAGACTTCGACGTCTATCGACGACCTCCACGATGAAGGCACAGTCCATCAGTTTCTCTGCAAAAAGTACCTATACTGGCTAGAGGCGCTCAGCCTTCTCCGAGGCATGCCGGAAGGAGTGGTTGCGATGACAAAGCTTACGACATTGCTAGTAGGCAGATTACTTTATCATATGGAACCTATAGAACTGATGTGCTAATTAATGTTTCTATTAGGAAAGGCTTGATAAGTCCTATTTATTGGACCTTGTTCGAGATGCACACAGGTTTATCCTATCATATGGATGGGCGATAGGGAATGCGCCTCTTCAGGCATATGCGTCGGCGCTTATATTTAGTCCTAGGCAGAATGTAACGAGAAAACTGTTTAAACGGGAAGAGCCAAATTGGATTATCACTAAACCGGCTGTAGCAGAGGATTGGGATGCATATCTGGCGACGCTCGAGGGCCATAGCAATAAGGTTCACTCGGTGGCCTTCTCGCCTGATAGCCAGCGCCTCGCCTCGGCGTCATATGATAAGACCGTCAAGGTCTGGAATGCCGCGACGGGTCACTGCCAGGCAACGCTCGAGGGCCATAGCTCTGGGGTTATGTCGGTGGCCTTTTCACCGAGTGGCGAGCGTCTCGCATCGGCGTCATATAACAAGACCGTCAAGATCTGGAATATTACGACCGGCCACTGCCAGACGACGCTCGAGGGCCATAGCCATACAATTCGGTCGGTAGCCTTCTCAACTGATAGCCAGCATCTCGCATCAGCGTCAGATGACAAGACTGTCAAGGTCTGGGACGCCGCAACGGGCCACTGCCAGGCGACGCTTGAGGGCCATAGCAATTGGGTTCAGTCGGTGGCCTTCTCGCCCGATGGCCAGCGTCTCATATCGGCGTCATTAGATAAGACTGTTAAGGTCTGGAATGCCGCGACGGATCACTGCCAGGCGACGCTCGAGGGCCATAGCTCTGGGGTTATGTCGGTGGCCTTTTCACCGAGTGGCGAGCGTCTCGCATCGGCGTCATATGACAAGACCGTCAAGATCTGGAATATTACGACCGGCCACTGCCAGACGACGCTCGAGGGCCATAGCCATACAATTCAGTCGGTAGCCTTCTCACCCGATAGCCAGCGCCTCGCATCGGCGTCAGACGACAAGACTGTCAAAATCTGGGATGCCACGACGGGCCACTGCCAGGCGACGCTTCATGTAGGCAGGCGCCTCTATACGGTCCGTTTCGACGCAACCGGCGCTCGTCTTCTTACAGATGCTGGCACTTTTGGCTTGAGCGTGCCCTCACCCTCACTCTCGCCCTCGCCACCCGCTACACTGTCTGCATCCGGTCCTCTGCACCACCTACGCCAACGTCAAGGCTATGGCATCAGTGCCGATCGTGTATGGATCACATATCAAGGTCAGAACCTGCTCTGGCTCCCATCAGAGTGTCGCCCAGAGACGTCAGCGATCGCAGCATTGACTGTCGCTCTTGGCTGTAGGTCGGGGCGGGTCTTGCTGTTCCGGTTCTCAGGGGAATCTCCTGGTTAGGGTGCTATAGTAACCTGTCAATCGGTGTATTGGTCCATCGGTCAGTCCTCTGTTCTATATGTTTTGGTTTAATCTCTTTCTTTTGGAGAATCGTAAGGGTTGGTGTGTATCTAAATTACCATTTTAATTACGTTAAGATGGTTCGACAATCTTATATGACGTCAGACGTCCTGTAGTTTTATATCCTTAGCGAATGTAATCACCTAGGAACGTGGAAGTATGGCATGTTTGACATAATAAGTACATTCCTTCCAACGAGCTCATTATTGCTTCTCTGTTATGCCATACTGCGGTTCCCTCAGTCAATGGTACTTTGTTTTCTTCCCGAAGACTACCCGATGTTCTTCTCTCTTTGCCCTCATAGGGACTTCCTCTCTGCACGGGGCTAGAGAAGATGGTCAATGGAATAGGGATTGAGGACAACAAGGGCGGTGGGCAAAGTTGGAATGCAATCAACTGCCAACTTATTGTACGACTGGTCTGTGCTAGACACACAAACAATTGATGCTCCGTTGTTACGGCTAGCAAGCCCCAGGAACACCGTTTGGGTACTACCGTGGAACAGAACCAATCTCGGTTTGTCGTGGCCTCGCGCGTCTGGCGGTCGGTACACGGCTGACGACAGAGTATGGCCGTTGTAGATAGTAGAGCGGGGAAGGACGCTCGCGAGGCAGTCGTAAATCTGCTCTCAGCTTGGACGATGCTGCAGTCGGGATGTTGCGTGTAGCCAACCAATTGCGGTCGCCATTTTGTTGCGATTACTCTCCGGGAAATTCTGACGACAGGCTGGTGAATGAGGTAGCCCAACAACATAGGCCAGAAGCCGGAAGCTGGGCTGTAGGATGGTCGCCGCATCGTGATATTGGACGCGACTGCGCGCAAGGTGGGGCAGTGTTTCCTACGGTCGCACATTACCACATGGGTGACAAAACCATGTACGAAAATGACTGGAGCTATTTCGCACATAGGCTTTCGGCGTTTTTATATGGGGCTACAGTATTGATATGATAGCGCACTGTTTTTAATGTAGCAGAGCTGATGCCATACCAAGCGGTGCTGATGCCATTCCATCGGTGTTGATGCCATTCCATCGGCGCCGAAGCTCCAATAATACCGGTTCAGAGGGGGCGGGATATTACAACTGGAAGCCTTAGAAGGAGGTATAAACTCCGACCTCTACTACGATCTCGAACCTCTGGTCTGCATCTTGCATAATACCGAGGCCCCATAAGGACTTAGAGCGCATTAAGGACTGGATCCTTAAGCAGCAGCAAGAAGGACTATCCATTGATACTATATATGCCTATCTCCGCGACAATAGGTATATACTTAACGTCAGAACCCTAAAAAGGAGGTTAGCAGAATAGGATGCCCAGGAGTACTCCCCCCTTTACTTAAAGATTGATACTAATACCTTCATCAAGCTGATTAAAGGCTACTTCTACCGATATGGATATAGCAATACTTCTATTATCTGTAATCTCAAGCGATGCGGTATTGAGATCTCCGAGCGGACTGTATAGAAGTATCGTCTGAAGTATAGTATAAAGCGGCGCTTCTGAGATCTAGCTGAATAATAGAAGGCTATTTAAAAAGTAAGAGAGTTCCTCTTTTAAGACGACCGTCAGTCTTCAAGTATCAGAGGATTTGGCAGGGGGTATCTATACCACTACATCTGCATCCGTGCCGGCGTCCTTATCGGCCAGAATACCTTATATCGCGAGTATCAAATGAACCCAGAGTGGAAGAAGTGGGTCGAATAAAGACGCCTTACTGATTGGAAGCACCGGAAGAACTTCCAGGTTCCTAGGCCTAATTTTATGTGGTCTCTCGATGGGTACGGGAAGCTTAAGAACTTCAGCTTCTCTATCTACACCTGTATCGATACATACTCGAGAGCTATCATCTGGATATATATCGGCAGGGGGAATATAACTGCACTAAGTTCACTTAAATAGTTTCTACGGACCGTATCGTACTTAGGGGTCCGCCCCCTTTTCACCCGCTCGGATTATAGCATCGAGACTCCTCTTTGGGCTGGAGCCCAGGCGATTCTCGCCGATCTTAATCAGATAGAGTTTCAGAATACCACTGAGGATAATAACTAATAAGTCCACAGGCAGGAAGCGAGACTGAGCTCTTATTATATCTGGGGCCTAAGTACATCAAACTAACAGATCGAGTCTTAGTGGGAAAAGCTACTTAAAGGTATCAGTTAGCGCTGGATTATATTCTCATACGAGCTAATTAATAGCAGCCTCTTCCAACTAAACTGTCTTACTCACCAGATCGCAGTGTATACTCTCTATAGACCTATAATCCGTCAAGAGATTGCGGACTTCACGGAGATGTGGAACGGCTATTGCATCCGACCACAGAAGAATAGGGAGCATCTCGTCGCCGGGATCCCGATGGATCTGTATAATACAAGCGAAGTGGAGAACTGGGCTGTCTATCTAGAGCCTGCGGCTCGAGATGGGCTTGCCCAGATGATGGCTGCTTTTGATTCTATCGATATAGACGATCTTCTTGACCTAATAACAACGGACTGGTGTGATTAACAGCTCCGGGATCTTCAGTTCGATAGTCAGCTAGATGGGGAGCTTGATTATAAGCGACCACACCTTGCAATCTACTTACGGCTTAGAGACAAGATTCAGGTTTATCTCGACTGCAGGGCAAGTCCGGTGCTGAGCATCCCAGAGAGTCCAGTTGGAGGGCAAGAGAGATTTGTATGTAAAAAAGTACTCTATCGCACTCAAAAGCTGGCTGACAGTGCTTTAGCTTCAGCTCCTCGAGCAGAACTACCTTAAGCCTATTAACAATAGCCTCTCTGGAACTGAGCTACCTGGCGATATTATCAATAGTGTGGACGAGCTGATGGGGGACCTGAGTCACCTTGAGCTAGAGTAACTACTATTTCCTCATCTATTTACGAGGATGCCGACTACTTGGCCTCCTTGTATCAACTCCTCGGGTTCCAGCAGCAGGACCATAGGCAGTGAAGGCAGGGCCAGCCGAGAGCTCCTTATCCTCTGCCTCTACTGAGAGTGCTGAGCTTATAGAGTCTCGAGCTCGTTTCTAACCCGCCTGGATCTCGTCTATATCGCTAGTAATAACCTCGATCTGGTCTTCTGCGCTAGCTCTTAAAGGAGGTAGAGCTGGGCTCAGAGAGGGGCTTAAGGAGGGCGAGTTGAACTCGTTCCCGATTAATAAGGCTGGATGTACGTTCACCTCGGCCTTGACTAACTCTTTCTTGATTCCCTTCTCCTTTTTGAACGGCTTTACGGCTGACCTCGGTGTCTTGATATAACAAGGGGCCGGGACTTGTGGTCGAGGAGGCAATGGCTCATAGAAAACAAGGAAAAGGAGATATCTGCCCTCTGTTTTACTGAAACAAAAAGGGCAGTCCTCGCCGAAAAGCTCTGCGACTGTCTGGTCTCTTCCAGTCGAGGTCGCTCAGCTCCGTAATACCCTCTTTAATATGGGCGTTCTGAATGAGTCTCTTGTCGAATTAAAGAATAGAAGAGAGGGCAGGCTTATCCTTAAACTGAGGGAAGAAGATACTGTCGAACCAGAAGTAGACAGATAAAGATGGTTCCTCGTCGACGAAGGGGCGCAAAGCGACCTTCAGCAGCTCTCTAGCCAAAGACCACTGGGGCTCCTCGTCTTCGTCTAGTGTTTCCCATGGGTCAGGCCTCGTAAGGAAGACGGTGAGGCGCATCGAGATCTTTCGTCTGCTCTTGTTTTGGCTCTGTTTAGCCACAGCCTCACTGAGTTTCGACGAGCTCGCCCTCATGCCCCTCGCGATCCGACTCTGGGTAAGTTTGGCATCTCGATACACGGCGGAGGGCCGCGATGCTGCGAGGATACGGCCAAGGCCGTCTCCAGAGCCGGTGAAGATCGTCTGTGAGGGCGTGGAACGATCAGAGGCTGTTAGGTCGATAGACTGTATAGCGGAGGAGGTGGAAGCTGTCTCAACGTCTCGAAACGGGACTGGCGAGCTATCGAGGATGGAGATACTCGTGGGCCAACGGCTCCCGCAATATGGACACAGATTCGACCCTGGGTAGCTATCGCGGATGAAATCGTGGCTCCGTTGGTACGATTTAGGGGCCACGGTCTTCGGAACATCGGGACATGTCTGCGATAGGACGTGATCGGGCATATCTACGTACAAGACAAGGTCAGTCGCACAATCTCATGATGGATAGACCCGAGCTTACTTAGGGAATGGATGGGGATAGCCCATAACAGCTATGGGGTGGTGATGTGCTGGGTATTGACGCTGGTGTGGATGTGTGAGTGGAAGAATTGTGACGCGTCACCAGGAATTATCACGATATATTCCCTGGTGGGGATGCCATCTAAATGAAGAGATACCTTCCGGATAGTGCGCGGTACTGTAGTCTTGCAAGGGGGCACAAAATTACTAAGTATTTCCACATGGTTGAGGCTTCCCAAAAGGTTATGTCACCCATGTGGTAATGTGCGACCGTAGCCTACGGCGGCTGTGGCCTCAGGCAGCTAGGACCTCATACAGGCTCTAATTCCCTCGCTAGCTAGCTCGTGATAATCATAACAATACACACATCTTTGACCTCTTGACAGCATACGTCTATGTATTGAGACATGGAGCGGGGAAACCGGACACCAACAAGAATAAATCTGAATCAATCAACGCACAATAACGTCACTGAGCAAGGAAATGAGGGGTCTGACGTCAGTATTGTGCATGTGATAAAAGTGCACCCGACCGCACGGCCCAAGTCCCTTTTGATGCAACTGTCAGGAGATCGGATACACAACCCTCACAGTGCAAGAACGTTTAAGGGTCCGCGGGATGCTCCAAAAAGCTACAAATCGCCACAAGCATCTCTTCATGTCTGTTGGCTAGATTTCGGATTGGCCAGCGGGGATATCCTTGGTCGATCTTAGACCAAACCCTGAGTGCCAAACGTCGAGGAAAAGTCCGGAAAATTGCCTCCATAGTGGAGAACGCATTCCAGTTGGGTAGAGCTTGTTTAATGTGGCATGTGGAACATGTTAAATTCGCTTTTTGGTTGCATGATGGTACAGTGGGCGCTGGGCCTGGAGTAGCAGCTAGGATTTAATTCTATGGTAAGTATCAATTTCCGTCTCCCAGCCCGTTATTTCTCCGGTTGTCTTGGAGGGTGCTACTACCTTTTCTTTCTCGCAGATCCGTCAATACCAGTTACCATCATAGAAGCCATCCCAATACCGCCTAACCACGACCTTCGTAGCGCTCGAGGTGGTTCTCTTGGGACCCTTCGCACCGGATCTATTTCACTGCGTCGTACAAACCGCTCTCTGGCATTTGATAATGACGAGCGAGCCAGTCCTCAACTTCCCCTTCGCCTACCGCGCGCTGTTCCTCTACTTCGAACCTGTTGGAGCCTTCGTCGGCGCCCTGTTGCTCCACTTTCGCCCGGCGAGCTTCCTCAACGCCATGGCTCGGGCCGCCAAATACGCGCCGGATAACCAGATTATCTACGACCAGCTTGCTGCGACATATATCCTGTTTGCGTTTAATGAACCCACTATCTTGCGCACTACGAATGACCTGCGGGTGTGGAGAGGGATCCTGATCGGTATCTTGGTGTGCGATGCTATACATTTATATGGGAGTTGGGCAGCTCTGGGCGGGACAGTGTTCTGGGATCCTCGTACCTGGAGGCCTGAAGACTGAGTGAACCTTGCGAGTCTTTGGGGACAGGCGGCCGTCCGGCTTGCTTTCGTGGCAGGAGTCGGGCTCAAAATCACCGAGACTGCGAAAAAAGAGTGATTGGATGTGTGGCTCGACGGGTGAGGATTTCTTTGTCATGGAGATGACCTTGTTCATTACAGACTTCTGCTCACCAGAGGTCAACATCCATTTCCGGGAACTCGGTCAACTGACAGGCGCAGGAGGATCGTCTTGGTCCGCGATGGGATCGGTACTTCCGCCCCTCCTTTTGTTGTTCCTTTGTCAAGGGGATCTGAGTACAGAGTGAAGGCACCAGAGGCTCGGAGGTAGGATACTCCTGATCAACTGGTGGGTAGCGGTAGATAGACAGGGGCACAATTCCATTCCAACTTAATCGCACACCTCCCTTTCCACAGGAAGGGAGCCAGCAGCTATTTAAGCACATCTATCTACCTTGCTAGCCACTGTGGCTTCGGCGTACCTGACAGTCAAGCCATGGGAGGCATAAAGGCCTAGTTTTCTTATTTCCCCGCCAGCAAGTGTACCCAGTCGGAGTACAACTCAAAAACAGTCACCGCAGCTGGTTCAGTCCGTCCAACCCCACGGAGGAGGCGCCAGGGGCCAGAGGATTGTGAGTGCCGATTTGGAATACGACGGCCCCCGAGTTAACCAGCCCACAATTCGGGGGACCATCTCCAAGACTCGAATTCCTCTCACCAAAACAACCAAGACATCGAGTCGCGAGACTCATCATCGGCGAGAGAAGGACTTCTTCGACTTAGTCAGAAGATATCAAAAATAGATCGCACTCCGAACAAGGAAAAACTTCCTGCAAACTAGGGCTGACCAGAGTTTCAATGCGGGACGTCCTAAATACAGACTAACATAGCGCATTCTTGAAGTGCCATCTGAAAGAAGCACAGCCAACTTCTTGTCAGCAAACGGTACCAAGATTCCGATAAATCGGCAATTCAGATAGTTTAGAGTAACGAATCCAAGGATAAGGGTGAATGGGAGGGCGAATGGCTTGAGCCTCAAAGCAGCCGAAACCCTGACTGCTTCTGGCTGTTCCCGGGGCGACCAACTGATCTTACTATGTATGATCTCAATTGTCAGTGGCGTACGCTGACTTGAGGGTCAGACTTCCGTAAATGTCATGAAATCATGACAAAGAACCCTGACAGCCACCAGCCACCAGCCACCAGCCAATACCAAGAAAGGTAATTCGCATTCTGACGTCAGATCATGTGGAATACGGTGCCAAAACTACAAGCGCTGTTTTATTGTGCCACGGCCCTTCGGGCCACCGACTGGCTGCCATCACTTGGAATACGATAACGCACTGTGCGGTGCAAACTTCGTAAACGTCCTACGACTCGTCTGTAGTAATTAGCCTGTGGGCCATTCGCTGCTCCACGATTTGTTGCTTTGAGGCTAATTACTGCTCACCGGCTGGAGAACAGCTGTCGCGAGCGAGCGACCGTGTCGACTAGTTTGGCGATGGGAGTGAAGAGTTTCATTGCTGGCCCCAAGGGAAATCATGCCCCCATGTGATGAGGGAGGGCGTGCCTCGGAGGCGAGGTCGTGACATCACTTATTAAAGTGCCACTCCCTGCGCCAAGCGGGAAGACTAGAATCATGTTGGCATCCGCTGGTTGAGTTGCTGACTTGCTGCTCGATTGCAGTTCCGACGATCAAGACCCCCTTTCGCGATGTTGGAGACACTCCTGCGACCGACCCTCCTGGCACCGACCGTGCTGGTTCTGGCATACATAATCCACCAGCGCTTCTTCAAGAAATCTGAGCTTCCAGACCTCCCTATCATCGGTGTCCGCAAAGGCGATTGGTTTCCTCTTCTGCAAGCAAAATGGCGCAATTTCCTGGACTTCAAGGCGGCGGTCAACGAAGCATACAGACTACATAAGGAGCAGGCTGTCATATGTCCAGTGCTCGGAATGGGAAATGTGATCATCTTGCCAGCGTCCGAGACTCAGTTCGTCGTTGACCGGCCCGATCATATACTGAACATGCATGAACATACAATCCAGAGCCTACAGCTCGACTACACCGTCATGGATCCCTACCTGATCCACAACCCGGTACACAACAAGCTCATCGTCACGACCCTGACGAACCAGATTGGCAACCTGGTTCCCGATGTCAGCGACGAGACGGCATGGAGTTTCGCCCAGCATTGGGGCACCGACACGACCGAGTGGAAGGAGGTCTGCGTGTACAGCACAATGCGCAAGGTCATCGGCAGCGTCACGAATCGCGTCTTCGTCGGGCTGCCGACGTGTCGCGACCCCGCGCTTCTCGACGCCGGTATGGCCTTCGCGCAGGACATACCCCTAGCATCGCAGGTCTTGCGCGTCTTCTGGAAGCCGGTGCGGGCGGTCGTTGCACCACTCGTCACGCTCTCTAATCGCATCCACACCAATCGGTTCTACCGCTTGCTGAAGCCAGAGATCGAACGCCGGCTTCAGGAGTACGACGCTCGCCACAAAGACCCGGAGAGCAAGATGGCGACCCCCAACCGAAACGATTTCCTACAGTGGTCCATCAACCAGGCCAAGGAGTCGGGCGACCCTTACATGTACCACCCCAAGACGCTGTCGGGCAGGGTGCTGTTACTTAACTTCGCGGCGATCCACACGTCATCCTTCTCCATCACCCACGCGATCCTGGACCTGGTCAGCTCGAAGCAGGAGTACATTGCCGAGCTGCGCGCCCAAATCTCCTCCGTCCTCGCCGAGCACGGTGGCCAATGGAACAAGCGAGCCCTGGCCAAGATGCACAAGCTGGACTCGGTGCTGCGCGAGAGCGCGCGGCTCAACTCGTTCGTCACTATCGGCTTGCGGCGGCTAGTGGTCGCCGAGGAGGGCATGACGACGCCCTCTGGCGTCCGCATCCCCAAGGGCTGTGTCGTCAGCGTGCACTCGTACCCGGTCCTGCAGGACCCGCAGGTCTACTCGGACGCGCAACAGTTCCAGCCCTTCCGCTTCGCCGAGCGGAGGCAGGACGAGAGCGTCGAGTACGTCAAGCGCGCCCGCAACGCCTTCGCCACCACGTCCAACTGTTACCTCGTCTTCGGCCAAGGTCGTAACGCCTGCCCCGGGCGCTTTTTCGCCGCCAACAAGCTCAAGCTCATGCTGGGCCACCTGGTCATGAACTACGACTTCGAGATGCAGGAGTCACGGCCGAGGAATATGTGGTTTGGTCTGAGGCGCGTGCCGCCAATGCAAGCCACGATCAAGGTCCGGAGGAGAGAGAAGGCTTGAGTCGAATCACGTGTCCATGCTCATCCGAAAATACCGGTTTAAGGCCGGCAACCAGTACTCCCACACAGGTGTTTTCACATCAGAAGCCCATATAGCCTCCTATTGGACCTGTGACCGGAGGAAGACTGGCCCACGCGGCCATGGTGAGTTGCATTGCAGTCGAGCCCGATGCGGAAACAAGCCACACCGATTCACCATCAGCCGTGAGCGGTCTACCCTGCAAGGCTGTGCGATATCAATGATATCAATGATCAATGATATATCTGGGAAGGACACTGGGAGAGGGTTAGGGAATAGACGTCACTAAGACGTGCGTGTCTGTGAAAACAACTACGTCGGGGTATAAGTGGCATTTTATTATTCAGAAAATCAACGCGATCGATGTACCAGACAAAAAAACCTATGAATCGATAGAAAACAACTACACAAACACAGTGCAGCCACTATTATTACTTTCTGACCTCTTGGGAGGATTTTAACAAGTCTAAAGGTGCCAAACGTTGACCCTGAATACATTGTGATGGCCTGTGCTTCTAGCCGTCGACAAAGGGCGATCAATAGGGGGACGGGTACCCGTCCTTCTAAAATCGGACGGGGCCTGTCCTAATTACTACGTTAAGTATAGCGCCTCCGCTGTCGGACTTCCCAAATTAGTGGACCAAGAGGTTATAGCTTATTTAGACAGGGACAAAGCAGAGACTGATCGTACTGAAGCTCAGGTAGCTCAAGGGACGGAAAATGGGCAATCGGTCACTGACAGAAGAGGCACGGGTGAGCTTTGGGACATGGCACAACAGAAAATTGGCGAAGAAGCCTTGTACTCGGCCATGGAGCAAGAGGAAAGCGGTATTGTAGTTCAACTATAGCCTTTAATTTTTTTGGGTTAAGATCACTGACAAAAAAATTGTTTAAATGTATTCTTATGACTCCTCAAAAGATGTAGGAGACTGGATCTCGAGCCAGGTTACATACCGAGGCAGTTGAATGAGACGAGTTAGGAAGTCCGACAGCGGAGGCGCTATACTTAATGCAGGAATTGGGACGGCGCCCGTCCAGTTTTATATGGACGGGTACCCCGTCCCCCTATTGATCGCCTCGACAAAGGCAATCGAGCCGCCCGTTGAGTTGATCCTGCTCTGCACGAGGTCTGCCTCGGAAAACCTACTCCTTCCCGGGAAGCCACGCGGCCGGCAGTGACTACGCCTTAACAACCCCGTCAGCCTTATGCTCCTTCTGGAGACCTTCCCACAGGAGTACCACAGCCTCGACAGGCTGTAACGGTGCCGCCCCATATCCGGTACGGGCCATACGGTCGTGTAATCCAAGTTTGCACCTTAAGCCAGCCGCAACGGGCACTTATTCCCCGTCTCTAGGCTGACCGACATGCGCACCCGTCCTCTCGAGCCAGAATACACTCTCCGCAGGTCTCTGTGGGCAGCCAGCCAGGGGGCGATACCCCGCCAGCACCTACGTCCGACGACCTGGGTGCGAGCCAGGCCCTGTCCGGCTCCCTGCCTTCTGGTCACTTATCCTGCTACGGCCCACCGGCATCCCCGGGCGCGACCCCGAGTCCGGCTTCCCGTTACCGCGAATCGTCTCCGAGACGCGGCCGACCATGTCTTGCAGATCAGAGACGCCGTGCGACCGCCACGCCGGCGCGGTCGTCTGCACTCCGTCCACTAACCGAACCAGCTTCCATCATATGATGTTCGGTCGCGGTGCGCTGTGTCATCGGGGCCGCATCGTCAGTGGCGACCTTTGCTCCTCGCGCAGCACACTCGACGCATGCGCGGGTGGTTCGGGCTTTCTGTGGTCTCTTCCTTAACAGATCCGACAACCTCCTGCTCCCGTCAGTCTTAACAACGTCCATTACGACCTGTTGATGGGTCAATGTGTGTATTGATGATGTGTAACTAGACGTCTCCCTTCCAGGGCGAGGGCTTGAGTCTCTCGGAGCTGACGGCTCTAGGGCTGTGACTGCGTTGACGTGGTGTCTCTGCACCTTCTGCTCCCATCCATGGCAACTTACTACCAACCATGAAAGCACTATTCATGTTAGACAAACTGGATATTGTAGGGCTGAACCCGGTCTTTGGCCGTGGGGTTAGGCTTAAAGAGGAGACTGAGCGACCAACCCTGGGGTTGGTCAGATCCTCGCAGGCTCAAACCTGCCCGATGTAAACAAAGGAAATTGAGCGTACCAGGCAGCTGCATAGTTCAACGAAAACATATTACAGCTGTAAGATTTCTATAGGTTATAAATCGGTAACTCGCTCATTTTATAAAATCCTCCGAGAGATATCCCATGAGAATAACACTGCTTCGCATGCAAGTCCACCTTCATTGTCATACCAAAACACACAATTTTGAGTGGTTCCGGAAGAAATTGGCATTACTGGGTTTTTATCTCTATGCAGAGATTCAGCACCTCGATATTCAAAGACGACCTCGAAGAGCAACGATGCCAAAAGAAAAGGACAAGTGCAACTTGGACCGTGGCATTTTGAATAAAAGAACTATAATGGGTGTGAAGTAAGGAGAGAAGGGGTAGAAGGGGGTTGATGTTGGCCTAAAAGAAAGAGCTAGAATATTCTAGCTTTCAGCTTATAGCGCAGACTCGAAGCGGGCCGGCTGGCCCGTCATTGATTTTGTTTGAGACAAGTGAAAAGTCCATCATGGCCCGAGCGCTTTGTGCTGGGGACGTCGCTTCAACTGTGCAAAACCAAACGTACAGATCCTCCAAACCCGGATTCTGGATATCTGTTAAAAACTACATCACTGAGCTTATACAACCCTTGCCTTTACGTGCATACTATTTCCGTCAAATTGTGGGCCAAAAATGTCAACGGACTCTACACCCTACCTCTTCAATGAACTCTACCCCCCTGTCATTGCTAGCGCCGGCTTGAAACCATTGAACTTTTCAACGAACTCCAGTACAATCCATTGAAGTATGCTTGAGTAGAAGCCTCCTTCGTATGATAAGTGTGAGACGCAAGATCGGAAGAGCGCAACAAGGTCATCACTTCAAGTCTTGACCTGGTTTAATTTGACTTATTTAGAGGTTTTACAGCTCATTTATCAGGCACATTCGTCAACTAGGGCTTTGGAAGGCAGAAGGTCAACAGACTTGTCAATTGGCGACATTGATCGCCACGGCATCGGAACGTGCTTTCATGAATGTCAGACGAGTCCATGCCTCGTTCTCATAATCGCATTATCGAACAGTCCGGACTGTTTCATCAAGCGCCTTTGCAAATCGGTCAATATTGTGGTTGTTCAACCCAGCCACCGATACTCGAGACGTTTCAACCATGTATACATGGAACTTTTCTGTGCATTCTCTATCAGCATCCAATGCAGTGCGAATGGAATGGCTATGGGAAGATGCCCTTACCTTCGAGATAAGAAATCTGGGGTTTACTGATCCCCAGATATGCAAACATGCCGGTCTGCTTAATCAAATGCGACCAGTCACGTGGGGTCTGTAGACGCAGTAACTCCTCGTGCAATCGCCGACGCATGGTTTGAATGCGTCTAGACATGACCACAAGATCCTTGGACCACTGCGCTTTGATGGATGGCGTGCTGAGGACTTGCGCAGCCACGCGAGCGCCGTATGCCGGAGGAGCAGTTATAGTCGAACGCTGTACACTCTGTAGGACTGAAGTCGCTACCTCGGCCGCTGAAGCTGACGCAAGAACACAGCTGACAAGGCCGATGCGCTCCCCGTAAAGGCCCATGTTCTTAGCCATGGAGAGACATACCGCGAGCTCGGTGTTGAGTTCGTCAAGGAAGTACCGAATGGGCCAGGCATCGTCGTCAAAAGAGCCCGAGTTGAACCCCAAATACGCAGAGTCGAAGATTGGAAATAGCTTCCGCTCAACGATAGTAGCACCAATAGCCTTCCACTGTTCTCTCGATGGATCGCAACCGGTCGGGTTATGAGCGCATGTATGAAGCACGACAGGAGAAAATGGCTCGGCCTTTTTCAGGGCTTCTATGTACGAGTCGAAGTCAAACGCCCCGTTCTTGTAGCACGGAAGCTGGCCGACTTCGAAGCCGATCGTAGTGAACATCATGTCGTGGTTCACCCAGGTGGGATCGGTCACGTAAATTGTCCTGGGAGCGTCCTGTAATCTTCTCAAAGCGAGCCCAATAAGGAGCAGAGCCCCAGTCCCCGACAAAGATTGGCATGATGCGACCTGGTCGGTTGACAATCCATTAGAAAGTTTGCTACAGGGTTCAATAAGGTGGGCTTACCCTCCCTTCTGCTAATGCGTCAGTCCCGTCAAACAGGAGCTTTGTCGTCTCGTCCAAGAACGGCTTGAAGCCAGCGATAGGCAAGTACTCATGGTTGAAATCACCAAGGCTTGCTTTGGCCATCTTGACCGATGGAAGTACCCACGGCTGCCCATCTTCGTCTCGATACGTGCCTTGGCCTAGATTGATCTTATCTGGGTGAGGATCTGCCAGAAAACGCCGGGTGACATCAAACTGGACATCAGGGGGAACAAGGTCGGCGAACTTGAAGACCGAAGAACGCGGCTGGGAGGTAGCCATGGTGACGCTTGACGTGGAAAATCGAGCACGAAGGCAAGGATACTGTTGGGTCAAGGCGAGATTGCGAGCCAGACGAGGCAAAGATCTTGGGGGAACTGTTAATGACATATGGCATGGAGTATATGATGGTAAGGGAGGATCACCGAACCTGTTTTCTTCTTACTTATTTGGACGAGGAGCTCTACGGCAAGATCAGCATCTGAAGGAATATTGGGGTTGTCTCTCTGCTCATCTTGCCGTCATGCCGACGAAAATCTAAGCTATGCTTGTCCACGACTTCATGGAGGATCGAGTTCACCAACCGGTGCGGGGGCAATCATGGCAAAGCGAACAAATCACGGCTAGATATAATGTAGCCGAAAGCGTCCGCTGTGAGTCCAGGCTAACCCCGCTGTGGCTACCTCCGGGATCAAATCGCTTCGCCGAGGTTGAGCTTTTTCTTGCCCGCGATGCAGCCAACACTTTGACCCCCGTCTGGATTAACGGCACTCCAGACAGGAATCGTTGGGGATAAGCGCTTGCATTTTTGCCTCGTACCTAGTCACCTAATCCTCCTGAAAGCCCCGCCAACAGATCAACGTGCGGGGAAATTAGATCTCCCAGTGCGGAATCCCCACGGGGTAGACAGAACCCTGGACGAACGGCCATTACATATAGACTCTGGTTTCTTCTTGTTCTTAGATCAGTTCCATACCAAGCAGGGCTCCCTACCTTGAATTTCACAACCTCCTTCAAGCTCTGCTTTCTCATCAGCATTCAGTCGTCGTCGTTGCAATGACTCAACAAGAAAAGCAACACATGGGCCTTGGCCATGACAAGGGCGACTTTGAGATTGAAGCTCCCATTCAGGTTGAGGACAGTCGAAAGAACCAAGATGATTCCGTCGTCGTTTTTGACGAGATTGACCCCGCTGAGGAGCGCAAGTTGGTTCGCAAACTCGACAGAGTCATCATGCCTCTACTCGCGGCAGTGTATTTCTTCCAATGTAGGAGCACTCTTTGACATGTCACATGCACCAAAACTCCGGCAGGGCTGAGAAGCTAACTTTCTGTGCGGACCTTGACAAAGGCTCTATCAACTACGCCGCCATCTTCGGCCTTCGCGAGGACCTCCATCTTTCTGGCCTCGAGTATTCCTGGGTTGTATCTCTCTTCTACTTTGGCCAGCTCTGTTCTGAATACCCGGCCGCTTTCATCCTCAGCCGTTTTCGCCTCATAAACTTTGTGGGAATAACTATTGTCATTTGGGGCGGTGTTGAAATGGCGATGGCTGCAAGCCACAACTTCGCGGGTGTCGCGACAACGCGCTTCTTCCTTGGCTTTGCTGAAGCTTGCGTGTCTCCCGCCTTCATCATTATCACATCCAACTGGTACAAGCGAAGAGAACACCCGATTCGCGTGGCAGTCTGGGTTTCTATGAATGGAATCAGCCAGATAGCCGGCGCACTCCTCATGTATGCGGTCGGCTACGCTGATCTCGCCTTGGCGAGCTGGCGTGCCATCTTCCTGATTTTCGGCGGCCTCACCTGCGCCTGTGGTATTGCATTCCTCGCTTTCATGCCAAGAGACACAACCACGGCTTGGTTCCTGAACGACCGAGAGCGTCAAATTGCTACCCAACGTCTAGCTATTGACCGTGCCACTCGAGATAGGGCAGAGTTCAATAAGGCTCAGCTCTACGAGGCCCTGGCTTCACCTCTCACCTGGCTCTACTTCTTCATGGCTCTTTGCATTACCCTCACTACCCCCATCCTCAAGGTCCGTATCTTTCGCCTGTTTAACGTTCTTTGCTGACTTCAGTAGTTCTCATCCATCGTGATCAATGGGTTTGGGTACTCTAAACATCAGTCAATGCTAGTCGGGCTTCCAGGCGGTGCTATTAACTTTGTCACCGTTTGGGTGTCAGCACTCGTCCCCAGATTCCTCCCGGGCACCCGTGTCTACACAGCTATTGGGCTTTCGCTTGTTCCACTCGTCGGCTCCGTTGTCCTTGTCGCTCTGCCTGCGGAAGATTCTGCTTGGGACATCGTCGCCGCGACTTGGCTAGCGGCTTGTTGCTCAGCCCTGGTCTCCAGCACCGCCTCACTGATGGCAAGTAACATCAAGGGAAATACGAAGAAGAGCGTTGTAAGCGCAGGGTTCTTCATTGCTTATTGCGTTGGATGCATTGTCAGCCCTCAGGCATGGACTGCAGACGATTCGCCAAGGTATACCAAGGGCTGCATCCTTAGCATCGCCAGTTGGATTGCCTTGATCATCGCATACGGGGTCTACCTAGTCTTGATCCGCCGTGAGAACGCAAAGAGGGATGCGAAGGCGGCCGAGGGAATAGTTGAGTATATGACCAGCGAGCAAAGCTCCATGGGAATGGCTACGGGTGTATCAATTGATTCAGATCTGACCGACATCAAGGACAAGGGCTTTAGGTATAGCACCTAGTTCATTGGGCTAGATGCTTCCACATGGATAAAGAAGACATTTGCGCTTCTCTCACACGAAACGCGATCTCTTTAGCGTGGAGAGTTGAAAGCAGACGTCGAATAGCCAAATTTGCAACTGGATTGGGCAGGGGAGCAGTGGTAAATTCATTTCATGTTGGTGCTGTACTCCGGCCTAGATTATTATAGTCATGTATTAATTGAAGCACCATGTTACCTTCAGATATATTCCGCAACACGTGCATCTAAGGGTGTCGTTTTTCGTCTCCCTTCTAATGGTCCAAGGTACCTTGGATTTAGGCAATATGACGTAACACTTTTTTTTCCTCCTTTTCTTCTAATAACTTGTATTGCAGACAATCTTTTACGCCAGCGGGATGCACCTTGAACGTAATAAATCATTCCTTTAAATCTGTCAAAACTCATTCTGTATGAGCTTTCTGAACGGCCTCAGCCCAGATGACCGCCATCCTCCTGTACCCTTCGTCGTTAGGATGGGTGCCATCAACGAGATTGCCAAGTTCGGGCCCCTCGGGACCATACATATCGGCAAGTGATGTCCTCTTTTTTTCAGCCAGCTTAGACCCAACCAGATCCCTGATCTGTTCATTTACGCGCAAGACTCGCAAATTAACTTCCTTGTCGGCGTTCACAAGTAGCGTGGAGAGAATAACTGTTGAGAAGGGGCATGTTTGCCAGAAATAATCAAGCATATTGCTCATGCGCTCCTCAAAACGGCCAATTTGAAAATCTTGGATGCAGTCGTTGGATCCGGCATTGATCGTGAAGACGTTGGGAAGCAGGGTTTCAACAGATCTCCTGGCTTTGTTCTCGATCTGGTCGAGCCTGTACCCACGCCATCCCTCGTTGTTGTTGTTCCTCATGGAGCCCGACTTGCGCGAGCCCACGAGCTTGATGTCGTAGCCTTTGGCAATGAGCATATCGCGAAGGAATTCTCGGTACCCGTTGCCAGTTGAAGACCCAACACCGTAGGTGACCGAGCCTCCCAATGGCATTAGCCGCAGGGTGGTCTTTGCCTGCGTTCGCGAAGAGGGGTCTAAGAAACCACACAGGTGAGCAAGATGGGGTGATGGGCAAGGGATCGCCTCCTCTTAGAATCGTGCGCAACGTATCCACGCAGCGTGACGGCGGATTGGACGAACCATGTTGGGGGGTCCACGAGGGGTAAACATTGCTGCAAGTCGAGAAGCTAGGGGCTGATGTGAGGCATTGGGCGAGGACCAACGGCTTACGTGGAAGAGGAATGCCGGGGTTAATGCTTTGCCGAAACATCTTTACCGTGAATCGTTTCGTAAAGTGAAGGGAATTAGCCCAACCTCGCTGGTTGAAGCAGGGGTGGGGGTTCATAAGCTGGGGCTTGCCGGCAAGATGGAAACTTGCCGGCCTTGGTCCGGCGCGAAGCTCCTTCCCCCCCTTTTTTTTTCGTTTTTCTTTCCTGTTTTGCCACTGATTCACTTCTAATCGGCCAAGGTATCCACCAGAAATCACTGAACGTTGGAGCTAGTCCGTACACTTATTGCTTATAAAGGTTAGGTTGCTAGACGGGCCAGCGTCATCGTCAAACAACTACGGAATATTCGAGTACAAGGAAATAACTCGAGCTGTTTGCAAGATGAATACCAGCAATAACCACCGCCAGGCACCTGAGTATGCAGGAGCTACATTGGCCCTCCACGCTGATGACGATGCTATAGATTCGCTCACCGATGTCACGCCGCCGATCCACATGACAACCACGTTCCTGTTCCCCGAGGAGAGAGAAAGGCTGGCGGAGAATGAGCGCGGGGTCTCGCACATGTACGCGCGATACAGCTCGCCTAATACATCCCGACTCGAAGCCATACTCTCGTCTCTGCTCCATGGCCACGTCGTATCATACAACTCTGGTCTCGCGGCATTCAACGCTCTTGTTACCTACTTTCGTCCCAATGTCATCGCCATTGGGGTTGGGTACTATGGAAGCCACAAGGTCATTGACATTCACCGGAAGATGTACAACGTTAAGAAAGTAGACCTTTTTGACGAGGCGAGCTGGGATGACGCAGGCCTCGGCAAGGGCGACATTGTGCACGTCGAAACCCCGCTCAATCCCTCTGGAGAAGCTGTCGACCTCGACAACTTCGCTGCCAAAGCCCAGAAGCGGGGGGCATTGCTGACGGTTGATGCCACATTTGGGCCACCTGGACTACAAGACCCGTTCCGACATGGCGCAGATGTAGTCATGCACTCTGGAAGCAAGTATCTCGGCGGGCACTCTGACGTCCTGTGTGGTGTGCTTGCCGTCCGGAATGCAGAGTGGCACCAGGGATTGCTTCAAGAACGCAGCTACCTCGGATCCGTGCTGGGAGCGATGGATTCATGGCTAGTTGTGCGCAGTGTGCGTACATTGGAGGTTCGTGTTCAGCGCGAGTGGGCGAATGCCAAGGCCCTCGTTCAATGGCTAGATGACGCGCTAAGCAGAAACGGTGACGAGGCGATACGGCACAGTCTAGAGCAGGTACAGCATGCATCAATTCAAAATGCTGCCCTGCAGGACGGTTGGCTCAAGAAGCAGATGCCCAATGGTTACGGCCCCGTCTTTGCAATGTGGATGAAGCGGAGAGAGGATGCCGAGAGGTTCCCCAAGTTTTTGAAGCTTTTTCACCATGCTGTCAGCTTAGGGGGTGTTGAGAGCTTGATTGAGTGGCGGTGGAAAAGTGATAAGAGTGTTGACCCGCGCTTGATACGAGTTAGCGTGGGGCTTGAGAATGTTGAGGACTTGCGGCGGGATATGACACATGCATTTCAGAAGCTTGTGGAATCGTCACCATAGGTAACAAGAGGGTTAGCAGACACCTCGCCATAATAAACATCTTTGTTGTCATAGCAAGCTTCGCCCATGAAACATGTCGAACAGCACGCTACTCCCAGTCACATCTATGAGGCATGAGCTGCGCTGGTCGAAGCACTGTCCTGAGCCAGGGTTCATAATGTAGTCTTTGCGAAACCAAGTCGTGAGTTAGAATTAAACCTCAATGTTTCTCTTTTTCCAGCTGGCGAGCCGCCAATCTTTCTACTTAGGCCTCTGGAACAACCGCTGCCCACTTGTGCTCAGTTTCTCCATACATGATCTCGCTAAGCCATGTCTTAATCCTGGTAGTGACCTCGCCGCCCTCTCCGCTTGTCCCCATAGGCAGATCAATGTCCTTTCCTCTATGGTGAATGCGAGAAACGGCCGATATGAAGTACTAGTGTTGTTAGCAAGCTGGGGTCAAGGGAAAGGTGATCGAGGTTATACTCACAGCAGTGCCTGCAGCGAACGACTCGAGGAGACGGCCTTCAGCAACAGCCTCCATCAGTTCTGTGATTGTGAACTTGCGCTCTGTGACTTCAATCTCCTTTTCGAGTCTCTCCCTTGCCAACTCAAGACAACTACGCCTCGTGACACCATCTAGAATGGTCTTGTCGTCCAGGGGCGCGGTCACCAGCTCTTTTCTACCATCCTTGCGCGTCCAGACAACGAAGAAGTTGCATCCCCCAGCTTCAGTGCATTCACCCTCTTTACCATAAAGCCAGAGGACCTGATGGTACCCTCGCGCGGCGGCTTCCTGGAGGACCATCACCGATGGGCCGTAGTTGGCTCCGATCTTTGCGTACCCAAATCCGCCAACCCAAGCTCGCACCGCGTCTTCAGGAGATGAATACAGCCGCAGACCCCCAGGAGGTATATCTAGGCGAGGCATGTAGGCTAGGACAATGAACAGCATTGCTTCCTTTGGCGCTTGAACACCCAGCTGAGCAGAGGTGCCAATGATGGTGGGGCGAACGTAAAGAAAGCCACCCGCCTGGTCTTTGGGAAGCCAGCGAGCAGCATCGACAGACAGCAGGCTGAGAACAAGTTTCTTCACCTCCCCAGGTTCAAACGCAGGGAGCGAGATCCGGGAGGCCGAAGTTCGCAGCCGGGCAACATTATGATCGACTCGGAAGACACGTAGCTTGCCATCGTGGCCACGGTACGCTTTGAGACCCTCGAAGCACTCGGTAGCATAATGCAGGCAAGATGCAGTCGGCAGCAGGCTGAGTGGGCCATAGGGCTTCAGCTCAGGCGTAGACCAACCGACGCCGAGTTTCCATGTCACGACAACCATGTGATCCGTACAGATGCTCTGATCAGATCCGAGCACTGCGGCCTCGCTGGGGATAGACTGGGGGGTGGTCGTACGGTTGTAGGTCAAGTCGCCAGCCTTCAATGGCTGCTCCTCAGTTGTATGGCCCATGCTCGCGAGAAGGGAGTTCAGTCTCAAGGGGCTGGTGTATCGTTAAAAGGTCAGATGGGCGGCTCGAGGTAGTCACTGGTAGGGGTGGTCCACGAAAGGGGTTTAGCTGGTGTGATGGTACAAGAGAGGGTGGACGGTGATGCGTGATACACACCACGAATATTTAATAGTTTGACTATTAGGTCAGGCTGGGCTTGAAAAGTGAGACAACTCCATGGATCTCCGCCAGTAGCCGAAGCAAGACGCAGCCACCGACATCGGCGTCTGTGATATTTCTGACCCTACCATTGATGGGTTTTAGATCATCAAGCGTTAAGTGGTGGGTGGAGTCGTTGAACTGGCTTTTCGACCCGCCATGACTCAACTCTTACTTACACTTGTCCAAGGGAACTCATTTTGCTAGTCAAGGCTAAAAGAGCCGCACACAAATTGAGTCGCGTAGGTTTGCGAGAATGGCAAGGCCGGCAGACAGACCGGCGAACGCTTTGCGAAAACTTTGAGCAGAGGCGCGTCGGAAGTTCGGGATTTGTTGTATTTACAGAAATGTGGCACACAATCAGCGTCCCTAGTCTCGGTCTCGGCGAGCCATGGACACGCTGGGGCAGATCCGATGTGGACACCGGGAAGATGCTTCGGCGCCGATATCCAATCACATCATCTACTCGGGAAGAAGGTCTCCAAAAGCGGGAATTGGATTGCCGTTTTGGCATCGACCGCGAATACAGGGTAAGTTTAACTCGGAATAATTGAGCCTTTTCGTTTAAGTGCTATTGAGGAAATTTCTTCGTTATCTACGGGCGTCAGGCAAATTCCCCGGCGCAGCTAACGTCGGTAGAAGGGAACCGGCCGTCGGCGGGCTACGACTGTGATGCCCTCATTGTGAAAGCCAGGATGTTTGTTACGGGTCGCCACCCTAGACATCAAGTTAAAAGAAAGTCCAGTAAGCCCAATCCAAATGCCCAACAACCACAATCTGCATCTTTAGACCATTTTTACAAAAGCTTTCCACCTCCATCATCTGAATCACCATGCACGTCACCACCGAATACTCCCACCATCACAACAAAAGCCGCCTCGACAAGGCCAGCAAGGCTGCGGCAGCTGTCTGCGTCGAGAATCTCTCCAAATGGGCCGAGGCAATTGAAGAAATCAGGACATGGCCTGAGTACGAGGCGCAGCCTTTGCACTCGCTGCCCAGCCAGGCAAAGCAAATGGGAATCGGCAAACTCTTTTTCAAAGACGAAAGCAAGCGATTTGGCACCTCTCTTGGATCCTTCAAGGCGCTAGGTGCGCCATATGCCGTTTACAAACTCTTGGCCGACGAAGTCTCCTCCAAGACCGGCGTCAAGCCTACATCGGTCGAGCTCAGGACTGGCAAGTATAAGAACATCACGGAACAAGTCACCGTCTGCGTCGCCACAGATGGAAACCAGGGTCGAGGACTAGCCTATGGCGCTAAGATCTTTGGCTGTCGTTGCGTCGACTACATCCACAATCATGTCAGCACCGGGCGGGCAGATATGATGAAGGACTTGGGCGCCATCGTCATTCGTATTGATGGTGAATACGAGGCGTCCGTAGAGAGAGCCAAGGAGGATGCCCGAATGAACGGGTGGCATTTTGTCAGCAGCACCTCTTGGAGCGACTTCGATAACGGCATCCCCCAGAACGTCATGAATGCCTACATGGTCGTTGTGGAGGAGGCACTTCAAATGGTCCCTGCTATGGAGGAAATCACCCACGTCTTCGTTTGCGGTGGTGTCGGCAGCATCGCCGCAGCCGTGTTTCTTGGATTCTTCACTCGCTACTCTCAAATCCAAGAATCACGAGGAGGCAAGGCCTTGAACCCTCCGAGGTTCGTGGTGGTTGAGCCCACCGAAGCAGACTGCTTGTATCAGAGCGCTAAGAAGGGAGAGATGTGTCTGTCCGAGGGAAGTCTTCGTACGCTCATGGCCGGCTTGGCTTGTCGCGGTCCCTCGCCAGCAGCTTGGAAGGTCTTGGCCTGGCTTACTAGCGACTTTGTTGCGGTCCCGGATGAGGTTGCAGTTGAAGGCATGAAGGAGTTGGCAAGTGGACGCGGTGGCGACATTCCTGTTGTCTGTGGAGAGAGCTCGGCGGCCAATATGGGCGTGATGCTTCAGGCTGCGAACGACCAGGCACTTCGTGAGAAGTTGGGCTTGGATGAAAACAGCCAAGTCGTGTTGTTTGGTTTGGAGGGAGCCACGGATCCCGCCATTTACAAGAAGCTCGTTGGCAAGACCTCAGAGCAGGTGTTTGAGGCACAGCAACAATTTTCCAAACTCTAGAATTCGCGGGTAGTGTACACAGTGAATAAAAAGGCCAAGACTGTTTTGACAATGACATTCACACAAATCTCTCATCGGGTTTTTATGAGATGCGGTGTCGACATCAATTAATTAGCTGAAGATACCGATATGAGCTGAATCATTTGGAATGCCCCCTTCAGCAGATAAAATTTCCATGTACCTAATTCATCTTTCATGTGACGCTTGAACTGAGTTTGGTCTTTTAGAGACAGACTTTTGGCACATGACTATGAGGCAATTTTTGACATCGCCGTTCGTCCAGGAACCTGAGAGGTTGGTTGCTGTCACGAGGGCACCACAACGACAACTGGCAAGGCAAAACTCTCGAGTTACTTGCATTCATCGAGTTATTCTCTCTACACATCTCAACGACCACCCATTCCTCTCTGATTGCTACAGACTCGACGAAGGAAGGTAAGCCGTCGCCTCAATCTCAACGTCACTATCAAAAGGCAGCTGCTTGACTGCGACACAAGTCCTAACCTGCAGAGTATCACGGTTAGCGGGCGACAATCCCCATCGGGGCGAGAGGCACAAACCGGCATAACACCCCCGTGGACTTCCTTCAAGTACCCTTCGTTCATGGCACCGAAGTCCTTCATATCGGTGATGAAAATATTAACCTTCACCTAACGGAACGAGTGGTAAGCGAACGTTGCCACAACAGATTGAATTCCCAGGCTAGCTCACCAGGTTTGCCATGGAGGTGCCGGCTGCCTTCAGGATGTTGGAGATGTTCTTCAAAGCTTGGATCTGCAAGGGTCAGCCGAGTGTAGTGTGACTGGGGAGGGAATCATACGGTGCGGTCCGTAATGGTGCCTTCAACCATCTTGCCAGTGCTCGGGTTCACCCCCAAGCTTCCGGAGACGTACACTATGGTGCCCAGAGTAACGCCTTGGGATAAGAAAGGCTTCGGCGCCGGCGCGCCATCAGTTCGCACCTCCGTCTTAGTCAAAGAAGGCATGTTGGGCGGTGGGAGATAAGATAGATGAACATGACGTGGGTCGACAGAGTACAGAGGAGGACCACGGTTTATGCAAATTGATGAGAGATGGCTATTTTAGCCTTCCATCACTCAAGTACCGATGAGTCATTCTCGGGAAGATGCAATAATCCCAGAGCCCCAGGCCCAGCCATTGACACCGTGTTTTAGTCCCGATTTCTTATCTCGGGGTAAGGTAAAGTTACCGACACAAACCCAGCAACCCCAGATGGCGCCAGGACGATGACAGAGATAGCCGAATCTCGGCTCTTCCGACAGCTGAGTCTACCTTTACCGGGGTTCCCCATACGTGGGGTCTAGACCGAGATAAGTGCGGTGTGAGGTTTAGATGAGATGATAAGCGGCCTGGAGGGAGTTACTTATTAACCCAAGTGTTCAGGTTTGTCGTCGATGTTGTCTCAGCTGCACGAATATCATTCACACATCTACTGTTACCACCTCGTCGCCCCCTGACATACGGCATCAACATGGCCAACAGTCCCATGGATTCGACATCTAAGGATGTTGAGAAGGCTGGCTGCTACGAAGACAGCGTCGTCGCTGGCCAAGTGCAGGATGGCAAACAAGCCATCCACACGACAGGTCTGGAGACAAGCCCAGAGACCTCACTCCAACGAGGGCTCCAAGCTCGCCATATCACCATGATTGCCATTGGAGGTGCTATTGGCACCGGACTTGTCATTGGTACCGGCAAAGCGTTGGCGCAGACTGGTCCGGGATCAGTCCTGATCTCGTACACTGTTGTCGGCTTCGTCGTCTTCTTGGTCATGGCTGCACTTGGTGAGATGGCTGCTTGGCTGCCAATCTCTGCCGGATTTACGGGATATGCTGCAAGATTCTGTGATCCTTCTCTTGGTTTCGCCCTTGGCTGGTGGTTAGTCTTTTTTTACTTTATCTCTTCCGAACCTTCCCCAGTGGTATGGATTGGGTAACGAGACATTCACTGACACGCTCCTATCACAGCTATTGGATTAAATACATTGTTGTCACGCCGAATCAACTGACCGCCGTCGCATTGGTAATTCAATTCTGGATCGATCGCGATAAGGTTAACCCCGGAGTGTTCATTGCTATCTTCCTCGTCGCTATTATCTGCATTAACTATTTTGGAATTCGCTTTTTCGGAGAGTTTGAGTTCTGGTTGTCGTCTTTCAAGGTCTTGACTATAGTTGGCATAATTATTTTCTCCCTTGTTCTTGCACTTGGCGGCGGCCCAGACCACGATCGGAAGGGATTTAGATACTGGAAAGACCCGGGGTATGTCTCCTCGATCCCATTTTTCATGGCTCACTACTGACTCGTCCTACAGAGCCTTCAGAGAGCACATCACGACTGGGGCCACTGGAAGGTTTGCCGGCTTCTGGTCTTGCATGGTCAACGCAACCTTCGCCTATCTCGGAACTGAACTGGTTGGTGTCACCGTCGCCGAAGCCCAGAACCCGCGGAAAACGATCCCTCGGGCCATCAAGCTCACCTTTTATCGCATTCTTGTCTTTTACTGTCTAAGCGTTTTGCTCGTCGGCATGATTGTCCCCTGGAACTCTGACCGACTTCTCTTTGCGACAACCGAGGCTAAGACTGGCGCCGCAGCTTCTCCATTTGTCGTGGCGGCCGAAATCGCCGGGATCAAGGTCGTGTCTCACATACTCAATGCTTGTATTTGCGTTTTTGTGTTCTCAGCCTCCAATTCCGACCTTTACATCGCCAGTCGGACTTTGTATGGCCTCGCCTCAGAGGGAAAAGCTCCAGCTATTTTTAAGCGTACTGATTCACGGGGTGTGCCTGTTTATGCACTCGGATTCTCGGCTTTATTCGCTCTACTGGCTTTTATGAACGTCTCGGACGACTCGACTAAGGTCTTTGGTTACTTCGTCAACCTAACGACCATTTTCGGCCTGGTCGCTTGGATATCTATCCTTGTCACCCACATTGCGTGGTGCAGGGCTCGTCGCGCACAGGGACTGGACAACGATCAGCTGCCATACGTCGCCCCCTTTGGAATCTACGGTTCCTACGTGGCATTGGTGGTATGTATCCTGATAGCCCTGACAAAGAACTACGATGTGTTCGTCGGGGGAGACTTTGCCACAGAGAAGTACAAGACTTTCATAACTGGCTACATCGGAATTCCCATCTACTTGGGCCTCATCTTTGGGCATAAAATCATCACCAAGAGTCGCGGTTTCAAACCTCACGAGGTGGATCTGTTTACTGGAAAGGATATCATCGATCGCGAGGAGGAAGTTTTTCTTGCGCATCAAGCTGCTCAGAGGGAGGCGGAGGGTGCCTATGGCGGGGGCTGGTTCTACAGGACTTTCGTTTCGTGGCTGTTCTGATCTACCAAACCGACTTATACGTTAGCCATGTATTCTCACAAGTCCAGTCCGCAGGCGCTCTCTCTGTCCGTCCCGATTTTGTAACTCCTACAGTTTGAAGACCGAGATATATGGACCCCGAATGTAACAGATTTATCTTCACATTAACATCCAGTCTAGATAGTCATTTGACTATGAACTATCGCTCCTTCTCTCGCCTGTACAACTGGCTCCGATGGATCGACGTTCACTGCGAGACTTCAATGCACCTCCTATCGCCTACACGCGTGGTCTGCTCTGATGTGGTCTGACCTGATAACGTTCCCTCACAACAAGGTCTCAAGATGGTTGTTTATAGTACTTAACTGATGTGGGACACTGTGCGTTCGGCGATGGTCAGCCTTCTTACTCGGCCTATGGTTAAAGCTCACAATGCAGGCACCAACAACCGATTATGATAGATACGCATGCGCCGGAGGGTTTCACTTGATGTACTGTACATGTTACAGGTCAATTACTCCTCGATTGCTGATAATAAATACTCTATGCTATTGCTGTGGTGTCAGAATTGCGCGCCGTTTCAGTGCCTGGCCTGTAATATGTGATCACCCTATGCACTATCACCCCGCTCACGGCCCCCGCGATTGCAGCTGAGAGGTTAATAAACAAGCTTCTAGAGGGATGCGCAGTTGTTCGGGACTTACTGATGGTGAAAGCCCACCCAACACCAATAATATTGAGAGTTGGGAGGCGGCTGGCGACGCAGCCAGCAGAGAAGCCGTACTGAAAGATGTATTTGCAACTGATTATCTCCCTCTTCTTCTCAGGAAGCACCTCTGGATGCTGTAGTTAGAGATGTACTAGACCAGGCAGGCGTTGGATGTACTTGCCAGCCGCATACGTATTCAAGCTACTGAACGAAGCCATGAGACTAAACCCGGCAACAAAGGCACCGGCTGCTGGAAGCACCATGCCCCCTACCCTCTCCTCCAAACTCCAGCCAAAGACCAGGTTGCCGCCCGGGAGAATGAGAAGCATGTTGATCAATCCAGCTCTAAGTCTATCACGCGGTAGGCGAAGGCCGCCTCGCTTCATGATGTATCTCTTGACAGTGACATCCGAGAGTATTCCCCCGATAATGCTACCAAGAACAAACCCAGTTCCAGGAGCCAAGTAGAATAGGCTACTTGCTTGCGGCGATGAAAAGTCGAATCTCCTGCTGATGGCAAATCGGACGGCACTGAGCATTCCATAAAGATTGAAGGAAAGCAGTCCGCAACATATGTTCTACAAACTGACTGTTAGATGAACATCCTTAGCCTCTCACGGGCAGGTGGGAGAAGCCTTGGACTGACTTACTGACAAGAGTACCTCTGGGTATTTCAGTATTTGGAAAACTGGTAATGGGCTGAAGAGCTTCAGAATGGTTCTAAAGCTTGTCTTTGGAACCTGCTCAGTAACGTCACTTGAAGGCTTTGGCGTATCGTTGGGTATGTTGTAGCACGCAAGGATGAGTCCGAGGAGAGCCATTCCAGCTTGGAGTCCGTATATCGCTCTCCAGGTGGTATAAGTTGCCAGGATGCCACCAGTCAGTGGTGCTGTAGGGTTTAGCAACTGCACATATTGGCATGGGGACTTAGGCAACCACCTATCATCTGAGCGCTGACATGGCTTCCCATAAAAAGGCCAACCGCTCTCCCGCGAACTGTCTTTGAGGGGATGAATAAATATTCAGAGTATAATTAACAGATGACTTACTGGCTCGAAGATGTCTGCAAGAACAGTTTGTCCAGAGACAAGAAAGACAATTCCGGTTGTTCCCCCAATCACCCATATGGGTATGAAACCTGCAATTGTTGGCACTACTGCTGCTCCAATGGAACAGAGACACAGCAGACAGGCTGCGGCCAGGTATGATCTTCTTCGTCCTACCAGGCTGCCGATGGGAAACCAGATGAGTGGAGAAAATGCCATTGCTGCGATCACGCCAGCATTGGCAGTGCTGATAGTGGTCGTCGGGACAGAGAAATCAGCTGCCACCTCGGGGGCTGCGGCAAGGACCGAAGCAACCGAGAAATTCACTGGCAGTGGCATCCAACTTACCGTGAAGAGGATGACCCATCGACGCCAAGGGGCAACGGAAAGCACTTGGTCGTCCATGGAAGAGGCCATTATCCTCGAAAGACGGACGATCACAGTTCGACCGCTGGGAAGGTTGATTCTGTGAATCTGTAGAGCTTCGTGTCACCGTCTGGGGTAAGCCAGGTAATCCTCCCTCGTGGCATGTCAATCCTTGCTGGGTCTAGATTAGGTGCATGGGGCATCGATGAAATGCTCGGTCCGGGCTTTTGTTGCTGAGCCGAAGAAGGGTACAGGTTTGTGGGATCGGCCACGGGAAAAGTTGCCGACGCTAGCATGTCGGGGAATCAAAATAATGCCGTCACTGTCAGCATCTCGTCCACACTCCAGATCGACGGGCGGCGCCGAGGCGCAGTTCGTGGTTTGCCATCAAGGACGGTAACTACTTGTTTTCTTTCTTCGAAAGTGGCATGATTTCGCTCTAAATTCTGCATTGAACGGGCCATTTCCTAAAGTCATGCTCGCTCAATTGTACTTGCTTCGGCGTCGACCTTGGGGTGTGATATACCATATAAGCACCGGCAGTTGACACAGTAAACGGCCGATTAGATTACATCTCAAGCAAGTCTGGGCTCTTTCAGATAGCCGTGTCAAGATAATCATCATGGGTTCCTACGACAACAATTCCAGCTTTGTCGATCCCGACGAGCTGCGCACCAACTTTGCCAGTGCGATGTCAGCCATGTATCGAAAAGAAGTTCCCTTGTATGGCGATCTGATCAACATTGTCCGAGACGTTAATACCTCAACTCTACAAAAGCGCCGAGGCCATGATACCTCATCAACATCTGCCGCGATTCGCACCAGCTCCGACCGACTCACCCTTGAACGCCATGGAGCCATCCGTCTTGGAACCCCCTATGAGCTTCAGACAGTGAGACGTATCTTCGAGGTGCTGGGAATGCACCCAGTCGGATACTATGACCTTTCTGTAGCAGGTTTGCCAATGCATGCAACCTGCTTCCGCCCAAGAGAGGTCTCCAGCCTTGATAAAAACCCTTTCCGCGTGTTCACGACGCTGCTCCGACCCCAACTGCTAGCTTCAGAGGACGCCCGCAAGCTATCTCTAGCCTTGCTTAGAGAGAGAAAGATCTTCACGGACCAACTTCTGGAGATCCTCGACACGGCGGAAAGCCAGGGCAGCAAGCTCACCCACGATCAAGCTGAAGTCTTCATCCCCCAAGCGCTGCTTACCTTCAGCTGGAGGCCGGTTGCGGCGTCTACCTTCAACCAGTACAACCTGATCAAGGCAGAGCATCCCATTTTGGCCGACATTGCCTGTTTCCAAAGCTCCCACATCAATCATCTTACCCCACGTACACTCGACATCGATGCTGTTCAGGCGGCCATGCACGAAGCTGGCATGGCTGTCAAGTCGCGCATCGAGGGGCCACCACTGCGAAGGTGCCCCATTCTGCTGAGACAGACGAGCTTTCTGGCGCTTGAAGAGGCAGTCATGTTTCCCTCGGACGGAAACAAAAAAGAAAACAGTCTGGTTGAGGCAAGCCATAAGGCCCGCTTTGGCGAGATTGAGGAACGAGGTGCAGCTGTGACGGTCAAGGGACGGGAACTTTACGACAAACTGTTGAACGAAAGCATGAAGAGGGCGGGCAACACAAGCCCAAGAGACGCCGACGCCATCGTAGCCGACACCTTCAAGCAGTATCCCGACGATTGGACCCAGCTGAGGAGGCAAGGGCTGATCTTCTGCGAGTTTCGCTGCGTGAAGAAACCGGCGGGCAAGACAACAAAGCAGCATGGAGATGATTCATTGCTCGAGCAGCTTATTTCTAATGGCGTTATCGAGGCATCCCCCATTACTTACGAGGATTTCCTTCCGTTCTCTGCCGCAGGAATCTTCCAGTCCAATCTCAAGTCCAAGGTCGGGGATGATTCCTCATTGGATCTAAAGCCATCGTCTTCGGACCGAGACGGGCTGGAGAAGGCTATACAGAGGAAGTTGTTAGATGCTGACGAGTGGTACCAGCAAGCTCAGGATCAGAGTCTGGCTGCTGTTTGTGCTGAATTAGGGTTGACAAAAGAGGAGCTGATGTAGAAAACAAAGCTGTTGTCGCGAACAGTGTTACTAGCCTTTGCATGACGGCCTTGAACTTGCATTATTTCATTCCCAAACTCCATATGAATAATTGATTTGATTTGATTTTATTCCGCCCGGGGGGACACACCCCATAGGGCCATTGCGCTAAGCTATTTACGTTTTCGTACAGTGTTTCTATTATCACCCGAAGCCCTACAATTTCACTTTTTACTGACTGGTCCAATCTGGTGTATATACCGTGACAGGCCGGCTTGAAGGCCAATTTCTCCAAGTGTTCAGCATCCTATCCTCAGCAGCTGAAGCACGGTCTATCAAAATGAGACTGTATAATATTAGTAGGATTTGATCTGGATAGTTAGTGTGCCTGAGGCTTTTGGTCTATGTTAAGCCTCTCTGTTGTAATGGCGAATTTGACTGTTGTCTATACTGCCTGTATATTTGCTGCCTATTTGTCCCTGTTAGATGCTGTCTTTCCTCCTAAGAAGAATGAGAGGTTTCCTATCTTTATCTGTAAGCATTGCAGTATGCCTTCTCGTTATGCAGTCTATTTTATATAGCAGAATAGAAAGTGTTCTACTGTCTCTAATGTTTATCTGCATTCATAAGTGTCCAATTTTATTGCTCTTATCTTATACAGGAAGCTGTTAAGCCTTGCTATTCCAGTGTGGAGCTGTAACAGTATATCTGCTTTCTTCCTCTTTAGCGGGTTATATAGAGTATGGGTATACTTATCTGGCAGTACTATATCTATCTGCTTTAAGTATTTCCCAACTCTTTCTGGTAGTGTTCTTATTTGCTGCTGCTTGGTTATCGCTAGTCTTATCCTTGTAGATCTTGCTAGTTGTAGTGGTACATCTGGTCTGTATTCTCCTTCTGTGGCCTTCCGAGCTGCTGCTTTGGCTTTTAGTCCCAGAGCGAAATCCTCTTCTCCTGTTGGAACCCACATTATCCGGAGAGAGTGGCCCTCATCTTCAAGACGCTTGATATAGTTGTAGGTTTACTGTATAATCTATTAGCCGGATTGTTGTCGTGGCCGCTGTATAGCTTCTAGTGCGGAGCGGCTGCTTGTTATGACGGTCATATCCCGCCGGCAGAGTCCAGACGGCATATATCTTAATACTATCTCTATAGCGCCCAGTTCGGCGATATATAGGTTTAGCTCCTCTCTCGACCCGAGAGTAATGGAGTAGCTGGCCACTACTTCGTCAGTATTATTAATCGCCGTATCTCGTACGACACCTCCCATGCCTACTACGCCCCCTCTCTGCGAGGAGCAGGTGGCAATAACTATGCCATCTACCCCCTTTGCTGCTTCCACCGCTTTCTCCCGATTAGGGTCGCACAACATTAGTGTACGGTTTCTCTATGGCGGTAGCGCGTACTCCTGGAGGATCTCCATTCGTTCGTTGAGTGGTTGTCTCCCCTTGTGCCTGAGCAATCCTCTGCATCGGCGACACGAATCGGCAACACACTTTCACTTTCAGTATAGCCAACAGGTGTGTCCTGGGAAGGGTCCGGAGGTTAATCCAGAACCTTGTTGCTGCTTGTGTATATCGTTCCTGTACCAGTTGGATACTAGCTTCGGCCTCTACTACTGCTGTTGCCACAGTCTGGAAAGCTCCCGTGATCGCTTGTGCTCCGACCATCTATGCCTTGTTCAACTAAGCTGCCTCTCTGGCACCGCATGAGTGCGTCCACACGCTAGACGTATAGTCCATGGTGGGAGCTACTGTTGCTACGAATAGTTGTCTTGCCGTCTGCGGTGACAACATCTTCAGTTTTCTCAGATATATAGCAGCCAAGAGTCCCTTTGCAGTAGCTCTAGCTATATATTCCTTATACTGTAGTTTCGCGTCTATAACCACTCCTAGGATCTTGGTGCTTGCCTTGGGTTTGACTATTTTTCCTTTGATTATAAACGGCGTATTACTCGTACGTGCAGTGTTTCGCGTGAAATACACAATAGCTGTTTTATCTTCTTTAAATATCGCGCCGCTCTATCTTTCCCAGCCTAATGCTTTATCTATAATTAATTAGATACCGGTTTGGTTCTCCTCTGCTGTTGGCCCCACTATCCAGGCCGAGTAGTTATCCACAAATGCTATCGAACTACCTTTTGCGTTAATTCTTCTCTGCACTAAATCTGCATTAAAGAACAGGAACAATACCGGCGATAGCAGTAACCCTTACGGGAGACCTGCCTGTGGCAACTCCTGTAGTTATAATATATACCCATTTACTATTATAGCGGCCATTCGCCCAGAGCAGAAGGCATCAATCCATCTCATCAGTCTACCAGATATACCTCTCGCCTTCAGCCTCTCCAGTAGTCGCTCTTTAAATACTCTATTATAAGCACCTTTAACATCAAAACTAATCAGACTGAGCACCCTACAGGCCCTCTATACCTTATAGATCTACTCCTGCAGCAGTATCAGTACTTGTTCGGCTGACCTTCGCTTTCTTGCCCCAAAGTGATTTGCGGGTAGCAGTCTATAGCTCTCCACTATATAGGATATCCGCTCTATAACGACCGCCTCGAGTATCTTACCCAGCGTTAATAGTAGCAAGATCGGTCTCCAGGCCTTAGCCACTATATAGTCTCCTTTATCTGGCTTCTTCAGCGGGACGATCTTTGTGCTCCTCTATTAGTGGGGTACCGCACTATCCCTAAGGGATGTGTTGAAGAGGTGCAAGATACAGTATTTAACCACTGGCCAAAGCTATTTCCACACCGTTACTGGCAGACTATCATCTCCAGGCGCTTTCTAAGGTTTCACTGCTAGCAATTTTTCCTCAACTTCCTCTATGGTAAGGTCTGGCATGTAAACTTCCCTCCGTTGCGGTCGGTCACCTTCATCTTCAATTCTGGCCGGTAACGACGGGAAGAACAAGCTGAGCAGCTCCTCTGCCTGCTCCACCCTATCTTCCGTGGTGGAGCCATCTTATCTCTTTAAAGGGGGCACCTTATCGCCTATAATATCCTTTCCAGGTTTCAAATACTTAGCTGCCTTCCATATGTTGACATCTTCTGCTAGGAAATCTTCTCAGTGCAGTTTCTTCTATTTCCGGATGGCATTATAGTATTCCTTAGATGCTTCCTTAGCTTATCTTTCCAGGTCGGGCCTCTTCTGACCTGCTCGCCGCTATGCCCTTACCTGATTTCGCCAGAACGTGTACACCCGCCGAAGCCTTGTCAAATCCTTCGTCCACTAGCGATTTGCATACGATACTGGTTGTGCTCGGGGCGTCAGCTCGTGAATTGCCTCGAGGACGGCTCTTATAAACTGATCTGTTTGCTCTTGCACGCTGACGGTCCAGGGAAGCTCTTGAAGATTGTCCTCCACCCTGGTTCTGATTGCTATCTATAGTGCGTTCTTGAATAACAGTCTTTCCGTGACAATCCGTTCAGGCATCGCGATATCGAATGTCGTTTGGATCGCTCGGTGGTCCGATCCGTATTCTGTCGGGTGTATAGAGCACTCTATCATTTCGTTCGTCACCTCCGCCGTCGCCAGTACCAGGTCGATTGTGCTTTCTTTATCGGGCCCTTGCTATGTCTTCGTGCCTCTCGGGAGGAGGCTGTAAAGACTATATTTATTTATGAGGTCGATAATTGGATCAGCCTCGCCCTGCCTTGCTAATGGTATATTATCTCCCCCCTATAGCCAATTGTATTAATTAAAATCTCCAGTAAGAATAACATCCACTACTATCCCTATCCTACCCCGAAGGTTAAGGATCACCTGGTGTAGGGTATGGTATATATTTCGAAGAACTTGGGGCTTACATCCCGGTATATATACTGACATAACTAATATTATTCGGTCCGGGAGTCGTATAGTTGCTGCTGTTAAGTCCGGGGACTGTATTAGTACTTGCTCGGCCTCTAAGTCCCTATTCACCCATAATATACTCCGGATTGCCCATCCGCCATCCCTCCAAATCCTGGGGACCATTTTGACCCATTGGGGGTGTCCTATAGAGACTGTTAATAGTTTACCGTTACTTTTCTATACTTATGGTTCTTAAATTGCTATAACTGCAAAATTTTGGAGTTACTTGTTATTCATTAGGCTTTTATATACTATATCCTATTTTCTTATATTCAGTTGGATTACTTAAAATATCCTACTTATGCCGAGTGGGGTAGAGTTTCAGGCAGCTCCTGCTGAACGACTCATGCAGTCCGCTATAGGGTACACACTTAGATACCTATATCTGGTACTTGCTATAATGATAGCCTTTAGCAGCACACCTTATACATACCCGATTCTTGCTGCATAAGAATGCCTTATAGCCGAGCTCCTAGCAGTTATAGTATTATATCGGTCCTATTCTCCGCTCAAACGCGCTGGTATATACCGATTCACCAGCTGCAAGAAAGTAGCATTCCTATAGGAGTCTCCTGGTATCGCTACTTTTAGTGAGGTATACCACTATAGATCTATATACCTTTATATTGTCCTTTCGACTCAGCCAGGCCACCTTGGCAATCTGGACTTTATTCTCTTGGCCCAATGCTTCTATTGCTCCAGGAAGAACCTTACCTTCCTAGTTAAGAATAGCGGTACGGTTTATATTGTTAACTTTAACTGGGTACAGTTAGTTGCAAAGGACTCTTGCACCTGGAGCTTTCTTAGCCTCGATAATAGTCCTAATTATCTTCAATTCTTCTTTATTCCTACCGATAACCCTCAGGCGGTAGGTATTTTATCTATCTCTAGTCACTACAACATATCGCCAACTAGATTGGTCGCTAGATATTTGTATTTCCTATTTAATAGTCCTGTAAAGTACTGCTAGTATAGTGTCTCCAATATGATCGTCGGCCACTCTGGATGTATCTACTGTGCAGAATATCGGTTCCGGGGTTGCCGATCTAACTGTGGATGGAGCTTGAGCGGTAATACTAATAGGTGTCATTCTGGCAGTATCTGCATATATCTGGCTAGGCAATCGTGCTGCATGAGTATTATTCATAATATCCAGCTGTAGCTGGGTCTGCTCCAGCTTGCTGCAAACCTGGGTAAGCTGCTCTCGGACTTATAATAATTCTTATGCCATCTGGGCTGTGGTCCTAGTGACTTCTTCAGCCATACAGTCGTTAAGTTTTATAAACTCGAGCTGAAACTCTGCCTTTATTATTTCCATTCTCTTATTGAAGTCTTATTCTAGAAGTTATTTTAAACCCTGAATTGCCTCTATCATACTGCCAGCTGCCTTAAGCGTGGTCCTTTTCTTAGTTCTGGTGTGACTTAAAGCTCCCTTACTGCTCTCATCTTCCTGCCATTCCATATCACCATTTTGCTGCTCGGATTCCAATGCCCTCATCGTTCTGGTCCTTTTACGCAGGGGACGATAATATCCCCCGCCCGGAACATCCGGTTCGCCTTCCATGACGACAATGACGTCTGAAGCAGGGTTCGCAACACCAGACATCCGCCAAAGGTCTGAATCTCCGCCAAGCGGCTACCGGGTATTTCAAAAGTAATAAAAAAGATAAATAATGAGATTTCGAGAAGTGTCGATTGTCCGGGGTCTTGATGCTGTTCGTGAGATCCCCCAGATGTGCTCGGTGCGTTTTCGAGGATTGACTTGAATGTCCGGGACTGCAATTGTTGGTCGCACCTATGAATAATTGGTGGCACTGTGGAGCACTGAAAATGTGACGCTAAGTTCGCTATCATACTCCGGAAACGGATTGCTGACTCATTCATGTGGCGTTCGGGATAATTATCCCTCGCCGTTCTTTTGGCTTTGCCCCGCATCAACTCTGCAACCGTCGATCAACCTTCGCAACTCTACCCTCGACGATGATTTCTTGCTATCCTTGGATGAATCATTCCCCAACTCAGACGTGAACGCAAGATGCCGATAGACAATGGTTTGGCAGCCGGCAACGCCAGTCGAGCGTCTCAGTCAATTGCATCTAAAATGAAATCGATAGCGTTCGTCCTCCCTCGTCACCGCAGCTGTCTAACTTCACTCTGATGAATACAGATGCCGAAAGTGCCATACCAGAAAGGTCAAATGCTCTGGGGATCAGCCATGTCAGAACTGCGTGCAACTTAGTCTCGAAGACGAATGTACATACCCAAAACGCGACAGACAGATCAAGGTTAGCCAAAGGTAAGACTCTTGGGTCTGTTGTGTTGGACCGTTTTTGCTGAAAACTTGCCAGCTATCTTGACAGCATTCTGCGAGAGAACCGGGAACTTAGAAACCGAAGTCGCGAGAACCG
Source organism: Ilyonectria destructans (assembly GCA_020740775.1). Lineage (NCBI taxonomy): Eukaryota > Fungi > Ascomycota > Sordariomycetes > Hypocreales > Nectriaceae > Ilyonectria > Ilyonectria destructans. The sequence continues at coordinate 86,255 of JAHEWK010000016.1, forward strand.
GGTAGAAGTGACGGTCCAAGAGCCCGCAGATGGTGCTGCTGGGGACGAGGTTCAAGCAGACACGCCATCCTCCAGCGACCCTACCCACAACCCGCTGCTTGATGAAAAGCCATGGTTTCTTCCCATTCGGTCATCAAGCCTTCCAATTCTCATAGGAGAAGTTGCGGACGCAGCATTTGCGACGCGGTTCCGCCAATTAATCACAAACAACACCCTCAACCATATGCCTCGCATCAGCTATCCTGAGAACGACCAGATAACGGATCTTGCTCAAGCTGAGTGTCCTCGGCCGAACTCTACTCATACTAGATTCCTGGTTCGAGTGGCTCTAAAGAGCCTTGATGGGTCCTTCCACATTGTTCAGAATACCCGCGTGTGGGAATTGCTAGAACAGTCTCTCCATGCACCTCATCTCGTTGATTCCCTGTCCGAGTGCAAGCTTACTGCTCTTCTCGCTTTGGGGGAGCTATACTCCAGCCGCTGCCAAGCCCAGGAGACAAGAACCCCGGGCCTGGCCTACTTCAGCCATGCGAGTAGGGCGTATGGTGTGCTGTCGGAGCGACCCTGTATTGACCTAGTCGAGGTTTCGCTGCTCTTGGTAAGCCTTGTGATCCCCTAGGTGGCTATTACTGACAATGGCAGTGCCTCTACGCTCTCTGCATCAACAGGCGCCACTCGGCATATTTCTTGGCAAGCTCTGCCATACGACACTGCGTTGTGATGGGGTTGCACTTCAATTTACCTGATGCTGTATTGAAAGATCCGGAAACTAAGGAGCATCTTAATCGAGTCTGGTGGACGGCATATATAATGGACCACACAAGTGCGTCGATCAGCAGCCAGATTGTCTCTATACCGGACGAGGAAATCTTTGTCGATCTTCCATCGACTTCAAGGGTTACGGGTATGCGGCAAACAGACTTTCAGCACACTGAATGGCTCACGGCGAGGATCAGTCTGGCAAAGGTCACGAGACGGATGATAAAGTCTGTTTATGGGCGAGCGCAAGAAAAGCATTCGTTTCTACACCGAGTTCAACACTCATTACGGGATCTCAAACGGTGGTTAGAAGGACTACCCAATGAGATCCAGATGTACTCGGGATTCCCACACTCAAAGCCAGCATCAGTGCAGTCGCTCCATCTGGCTTTCAACCAAGTAGGTGACATTCAACCTTGATCGTTCAAAACTGACCTTATCAGTCTATGATTTTGGCGACTCGGCCTGTGCTCTTGCACATATTGCGGATGCATAAAGAGTCTAATGGCAATACGCCCGCCACGGCAGATCGGTTGGTGTCCAATAACGTCCAAGCCCTAGCGGAGGCATGCATCAGGTGTGCTCGACACTCATACGCCACCATAGTCGAATCCTGGATCGAAGGTTCGTTCAGAACATTCGACTATTTCAACACGCAGTATCTCTTCTCCGTTGCAACTATCCTAGGCATCTCGAGTCTCCTGGGTGATCCTGAGAGTTCTAAAGATCGCGAGGATTTCGATTTTGCCGGTCAGCTCCTGGAGAAGCTTCGCGATTCCGGGAGTTTTGCGGCTACGGAGTTCTGCCGTCACATTGAAGCTATGAAAACGGATATTGGCGCTTTCTTATCCAACGAGCCTCCGAATACTGCTGAGCCTGACATTGCAGCTTCTGTCGAGGATCCAAGACAGCCGGGAATGGCACTTCAGTCACATCAGCTGATGACTTCTGGCATGGCACTCACGGAGCCATCTTTGGAAGCATTTCTACAGAGCGAGCAGACTTTATCACAGGTAGATTTCTTCTTGGACGATGCACAATTGGAAGGACTCTATTGGCCTATGTATGACACTTTAGAGCGAACTGGGAGTGATTCATTCGCTTAGATAATTTAACGTGTACCACTTATTTTTGACTTGAGAATGGCAGACTAAATACACGCGACACCTTCATTGCCCGTCAATGAGTAGCCTCTCATATCCAGGGCTTTCCAAGCTGGCCGCATACCACGGTGCACCCAAGGCTCGCCAAGCCATATTGGTTTATATACTAATCGCTTAAGGTATATCCACGGAGGCATCCGCCTTTTCAATAATAGGCGGCGGCTTGGGGATTCTCTTGCGGAAGATATCGCTTACCGATTTAAGGGAGCCACACCTTCGATTCATAGCTAATATATTACTTTATTAGAACCGAGAAGACCTCTATCGGAGTATTAGCAAGCGTGAAGTACCCTAAATTAAGTTCATGTATAGTCTAATTCTTCTAGGGTGAGCTATTCTATCTCTTAGAGAAAATAGAAGATTGTACATGTAACAGACTGAAAAATATCGACGATACCAGAGGTAAAAGGTATAGGGTAGGTGATATTAATAGGTAAAACAGTCTAACAGTTATGCTAGACCGCTATATCATAAGGCAAAAGATTAGTTAATAATCACATTGGTTGTAATTACAGTAGCATATAACAGCTCTTTTGAGCCCTGTTAGAGTGAACTTGGCCGTGACAGCAAGCTTCAGTCTTGCATCTTTATAAGCCGTTGTCGCGAGCACTGTTACTAGCCTTTATATAACAGCCTTGAACTTGCATTATTTTATTCCTAAGCTCTATATGAGCGACTGGTAGCACTGTGAAGTACTGAAAATAAGATATTAAGTTCGCTAAATTATATTCTGGAAACGGCGACTGATAAATAGATAAATGAAATTTATTCTACCTGGGAGGACTAACCTTATAGGGTCAGGTGCATTAGGCTATTTACAGTTCTCAGTTTATTATTTGCATTTCCTAGAAGCATTATATTCTTCTTTATCTGCTAATTAGTTTTATTTTATTTAAGCTGCCGTTTCGTCTGAATCTTCTGGAAACCGCAACTTTGTGGTCATGTGAATAGGAGGTGTGACATCGGTTAATGTATGGATCATCGGCATGGAGGCCGAGAGCGACCACTGCTTAAGATGGCTGTCGTGCGCTGTTGATGTCGTCCATTTCACTGTACAGAGTTGACAATTGCAAAACAAGGTGTTTGATATCGAATTGTGAGTGAAAAAGAGTGTTGAGACCATTCTTTATACAGCTACAAGTAGCCTGAGCCTCCGTGCGTTTCTGATCGTTTATGTCCGGGTACCTCTTCTCTTCCTCAACAACTAACGTTAGTGGGGCCAATTGAGTGCAGGGTGAAAGTCTCAGCACCGAGAGGCTGTCGCCAATAGACAAAACTTAGAGAGCCGGTGCCTGCCAGAGTGGAGATACTACTGGTGCAGGTTGGCTCGCGTGGATTGTCTTTAAAGCCTGCCCCTTCATCCGTTCTAAATCATCGGTCCGAAGTTTGCTTTCGCACTTCTTGGCGTTTGATTCCCCGAGCTTAATTGTCACCCAAAATAACTTATGGCTCATTTTGAAAATCACGGTGCCAAAGGCTGTGCCCATTCAGGTCTTGGGGCACTTACTCATCTCATACAAGCTGTCAAATATCATGAACCACTACTCTTAAACACCACAATTTGATGTCACTTTCCGCTTCTGAGTCATATGAAGCTTGATATTCCTTGAGAACCCGGCAGTCAAACAACAATATAGACAAAAGAGAGGGAATAAGCGGTTGTAGCAACAGATCTGGACTTTTCATGGCATGAGCGGATATCAAGGCTATTTTCAAATCCTGTAGCACATATACACTCTCTTTCGTCTTTCGCTCAGACCCCGCCCTGATTGAACGCAAGTTGGTACGCTAAATTGGTCCAAAAGTCCATCCCAAACTCCCATGGTGGAAAGTTTCTCTCGGGATCCGGCACCGATCCCAAGTTCCACAGCCGCTCATCAGGCATGCTGTTTCCAAGCCTCCAAATCTTGACCGAATCAAGGAGCGACTGGATAGTCTGAGTAGCCTGAGTGAGTAGATCAAAATTTGGGTCACCTGCCTGTATCCAAGCGCCCAGCCGTATCTCAGCAATGGGTACATCTAAATCTTGTGTTAACTTTGAGAGAGATATTGAATTGGCCTGGAAAACTTGATGATATGATGAAAGCGCCATAGATGCCACTCCGGCTGCCGGTAGGCCGTATTGTGCGACCTGGTAGGCGGTTAGGTGTCAGTCTATGAGAGACATGGAGGGAATCAATACATCACACGTACCTTCCATATTAGAGAGGTTCCAGAACTGATTAGATGATCGCGAAGAACTATGACTTCAACAATGAGGGACAACATCTCAGCGGCAATGAAGAGAGCTGATTGTGTAACTTTGCTGATGTTGGGCTCGATGGCTAGATTCATCAGGAGAAGTGTGTGTAGATAATCCAGACGGGTCCCGGCAAGGAAGTCTCGTGCGAATGGATCCGAATGGCAATCTCTAAGTCCAGTAGCGAGTCGAAAGTGATCCGGCAGCTCATACCATTGCTCCTCGACCTTTTGCCCAAGTTCTCTGGAAGCACTGAGATCAATGAAATTTCTTGAAACGACGACCGATTCTGGGCACACGCCTGATTTGTTGCTCAGCCCCCGCCCGCTGACTCGGGCATTGGCAAAGGATTCGCAAAATCTTCTCTTTTTGGGCCGCAAATAGGGCACTGCACCGAATCTCTGCTGTATGATCAATCACTTCAATCTCGCTCGAGCTTCGACCTGGCGTGTCGCCAGTGGAAAGCCGCGAGGGGTCTGTATTTGCCGTTGGCTCGACGTGTCCTCTCCAGCTGGCCACCAAATTGACGGGAAGCGGAAAGAAGCAGAACTCCATCAAAAGACGAGGTGGTCTACCCATGAAGATTGAGAAGTTTTTGTCAAGGGTATAGATGCGGGCGAAGGAGGCCTTTCGTAATTCTGTGATGAATGGTGGGGTATCTGAACCAGTTTCGTCGATCCTTTGGTGATAGCCCAGGGCGCAGAGAGAGCTAACAAGGTCTCCCATTTTCCTCCAAGCATGATAACCTGACGACACGTTAGTACTTTCAAAAATGATACGTTTGCAATGTAGGAAATTGTTTCAAGTCCGCTGCAGCGTACTTTGGTCTCCGTCCACTAGAGTGTGGACGATAAAGCTCTCGAACTGCAGTATTAGCTGCAAGTCGCTAAGACGATCGAGTGACCAGCAGATCTCCAGGCAGCAATCGCCGATGTATGTCAGGGCTCGCGTTATTGATCGTCGCTGGTCTTCAGCACGGTACAGTGGGATGAAATACGGCGTATCCAGGATAGCCCTGGCAGTGGCAGCCAGGAAAAGTCCCGCCGCTTCCCATCGCAGGTTATTACCCATGATTTGGGCCATAAAATCTACAGCAGTCGAAGCTTGGCATGTGGAAATGTCCTTCTGGGTATTCTCCAGTAATACTCTGGCTCGCTCTTGAGGACTTGGGTTTGCAACTCCGCTCGCTGACGGCAGAACTAGCGCCGACCTCAATTCAAGTAAGTCAATTTCGGGGGTGTAACTTGATTACTTGAAATAAAATCGTCCGTGAATTTACTTAACTTGATTTAAATTGATATATTTGAATTGAAAGCGCTGGCCTGAGGCCAGGATGAAGCCATTGGTACTCTCATGCCTCCCCTCCATCCGAACCTATTAGGTCTCTACTAAAACTGTCGACCTCGCCTACAGAGATTGCTTGATAGCCTAGCCAATTCTGTACGCACTGTATTTCCTCTATTATCTCGGGGCTTAAGCTGTGCCTTTGCGAGCTTACTGTTAACTTTGTGACACTAAACGTCCGCTTAAGATCGACAGATATAGCAGGAATTGCCAGGATGTCGAAGGCAAACTTACTTAGATATGGATATTCTTCTTGGTGATCCTTCTACTATAGAATGGGGTTCAAGTTCTCTCGCCAGACTGGCCCTTACTTTATATAAACTCCAAGCTTATCTTCTTCCTCTATTATATACCGATTATAGCTCTGTATATACTGGTCGAATTAATTAGGCTTATCTTGCTATATCGCTTTTCCTATTACAGTTCTTGCTGTCTCTAACTGCTTATTATATTAATACTGTTATTTAAAGAATTCCCGGATACTGTTTTCAGCATCCCGTAGCTACAGTAGTTGCTTGTAGCTGGTCTAGTTCGCCTCAAGCCAAGATATATTCCAATATAAGTGAAGAATAATAGCAGCCGGATAAAGTGGCAATTAGCTAAGTAGACTGTAATACTTATCAGGCTTTAACCAATAGTTATTAATAGAGATTTATATATATCGTTAGTAGTAATTATTAAGATTCTCAGTTTATAAAAAAGCACTAGTATATTTATCTTAAGTATACTATAGTAAGTATTTCTTATATATACAACCCTAGTTAACACGCAGAATACTACATCCTAAGAAACTATTAGCAAAATATACATAAGACAAGCAAATATAAACTAGAAAGCCATACTCTTAGTTACTAAGGATCTGGCATTCCTTAGCTTATCAGCAGTACTATCAGGTAGCGAGAATATCAGTTTTTACTCCTCAAAGAAGTTAAGTAAATATTCCATTCTGACTATCACTTCCCACAAGGCGCCATAACAGCCTTCTTTAGTCCAACCCTGGTACTTTATAGTGATCTCGTAAAGTGGTTTTAGTAGACTCTATATCTCTGCTAAGATAAGCCAGTTATGCGGTGAAAGATGATCTTGGACAGGTAGGTACCCGTTGTCGGGGCTCTGCTGCCTTTATGTCAAGATATATAATGAAATGATCAATCTGCTCTCGTTTGAAAATGGCACGCTAGATCATCAGAAATATCAAATTCCATCTAGTTTTATTATTCTGTATCAGTTCGAAATCGATAGCAGCTCGGTCCTCCTTAAAGAGTTGATAATCATATTCATCGCGCTAGCTGCATACCAGAGATTTCATCAACTCTCGCCGTTACAAAGAAGCCCTAATAAACTGGACAATATTATGCAACTTGCCTACTGCTCCCTGTTTCCGCCAAAGCCGAAGCTTACGCTTTTCAACTTAGAAAGCCGCCTCGGTAAAGGCTTCTCGCTTAAACGAGTTAGGGTCTTTCCCCTAGAGGAACGCTCAAGCTGCAAGGTTAACAATATGCCTAAAGTACCAGGTTCAATAGTTTCTAATATCCTCCTCGGCTATTGCAGGAGAAAGTTAATAATAGAGGCTTACTAAGTATATATCATTAGATAAGATATTATTACAGATACCCACGCCAATCCGATCTTATATCCCATACTTACCAAAGATATTATATATTATCGTTACTTAGTTATCTTCAGAATAAGCTCCCTATATATAGTATAGGGCAAGAAGTTGCAATTGGACTTAATAGGAGGCATCGAGATAGTAAGCATAAAGGCTAAGGAAAGTATACCAGTTTGGAGAAGTCCACATATTAAAGCTAAAGCTAATCCTTATAACTGCCTTCTCTAATTAACTTAATATTACTCCCTTCTTTACTTCAAATAATTTCCACATAGTATTACATACTAACTGCTAGCTCTATAGTACCTCTTTTACTAATAACATATTATATAGGTCAAGTATTTATCGTAAGTACAGATTCAACAGCACCATAAAAGGAAGATTAGCAGTAACAATCCAGCCGACTGTCAGCTCCTTCGCTTTATTAATATTGGATCTTACAGTAGGAAGCTCTAGGCAGCGCCATTTTAAAGAGGGGTTAATATCAGCATGAGATAAATCTTCATCCATATTGCCGTCCGCCTCAGTGATTATATAGAACCTATATCCAGTAAGATACTAAAAAGAATAAATATCGGACTTATATAGATGCTATATACCTTTAGAGATGCTTAATTAGCAACGTGGTATTTATTGCAACGAATAACAAGCTCTTCCCGCATTTATCATATTTCGAGCAAACCTAGTAGGTCTGTAATATCCACAAATCAGGGCTAACTTCCGTAAGGAAGAATCTATAGGCCTGAATCCAGCTCCACCGGCCTTTGCAATTCTTGTTAGCAATATATTCCTCTAGTATATACTTCTTGCAGCCGATCTGGATCGTTGGGAGGTCAGCAAGAGTCATCCTCCCAGGTTCAGCCTTAATGGACGTAGCATTAAGCTGCTATTTTAGCGATTTTTGCTGACTGCTAATCCCCATGAGTGTTTCTGGCGACTGCTGTTATTCTGCCATCGCAGATCATTAGCGGATCGTAGATGCTACTCACAAAGAGACTCCTTAGGTTCTGAGTTAAGTGCGACGCATCTCGACAGGCAAATAAACAATAAATCCGCGCCACCCCTGCCACGTCCCTGGATCAGATCAGAACCCTATAAAGCAGATAACGGGAAGCCCATCATCAGCTGCTCTATCACGTGCTCCTTATCCGCCGTCTGTGTATGGCCACAGATTAGAACTCCATGCTTTTATTCTGTTTCTAGCTTGTGCGTTGTGTTATCAGTGAGTAAGCATATTCTATATAATTAATAATTATATTTATATAAATATATAAGATTTCAGCTGTAATATTTCTATATATATTCTAATATATATAAAGGAAAGTTAATTATATAATTCACTAATGTGATTTAATCCTGATAAAGTAAGGTCCAACTATATAGAGTTGGGTGAAAATGAGTGGGGTTCCCCACTCTAACTCTTTCCCCCCTCCAACTCTTTCCCCTATCTAACTCTTCTCCCTCTATAACTTTATAATAAATATTTGCAGAAAATAAAATGCTAACTGCCTATTACGTCTATACCAGGTATAGAGAGCCTTAGACTTTAGGCCTATCTAGAATATATTAAATATTCCTATAATATAACGGCCGTGCTTATTCTGGACTGTCAGTACAGGGTAGGCGCGAATCGTAGGGTTTAGGTCCTAGTAGGGATCAGGACGTTATATATAAGTTGTAGTATAGTTACTGCAAATAGATAATACAGTAGGGTAAGGGTGTTATATCTGGTAATATATAGCTGGTGCAGTAAGCTAGATAACTAAATTATATTAATAGCTAGTAAGGCTATCTTCTATAAAAAGGGCTAAATGAGTATACTTATATACTACAGCTATTCTGGTGGGCTTACTGGGTAAGAGTGAGTCCGATCTTATAGCTTATTGTAGGCAAGTAAGTTAGATACTCGGGCTTACTTATACGGGGTGAGTTTGGAATCTTATAGTTATATAAAAAAGTGGGTATATTATGGTTCTGCCGGTTATAACCGCCTGGTCTTAATCCGGGCTGTAATATAATATTTCCCCTCCTGTTAGTTATATCCCTATAGCTATCTTTAAGACTGTTTTTTATGCATCTATTAGTATATCCCCAACCTTCTTCTTTAAATATTCCAATATACTGATAGTATATCCAGTTAAATTTTAAAATATCCTTCTAAATCCCACAATATCCTTAAGTTAACAGTAAGTAAACTGATTTAAGCTGCTTCTGCTAAGAGTCTTTAGATTCCTATTTCTACTGCTAATATATTGGTTTTAGCTGCAGCTATTAAGGAATTTAGCTTTAAAATAATACCTTATTTATAATATATTGCTAATGGATATATATATAAGATACTGAATAGTAGTTCTAAGAAATATAGTTTTTATACCGATAAGGATTGCTCTTATAATATAACTGGTATCTCTCTTAACTTATATAAGTTTTCTTAGGGATTATATTTAGTGTTTTTTCTTTTACTAAAAATAAGAATAGTAATTTAAGTTATCTTTAAGATAAAGTATCTTAGTGTTAAAGAATTAAGTCTAAAGGAAGAGTTCCTTAAGAAGCAGGCTACTCTTTAAGCTACTCAGGCTGAATTTAACTAATCTTTAGATCTTCTGGAATATATTTATTACTAGTGCTAATTTTTAGTTATTAGGGGTTATAAAATAACTTATTATAATCTTAAATCTTTAGAGGAGTTAGAGTTATTAAAGCAGGCAGAGTATAAGGCTACTATTAACCTTTAGTCTTTAGTTTATATTGATATTATTAACTGGAGTTCTATTAATTTTAATACTTTATTTCCTTCTGGTAGTATTATTAAAAGTTCTTTAGGAGGTATTATATATAGATAAGGTTTTTAGCTAGTTTCTACTGGTTATTACTCTTAGGGTAGTTCTTCTATTTAATAAGGTAATATATTTATCCTTCGATCTATTTCTTATTAAGGATTTTCTTAATTTTATATTCCTCTGGTCTTTTAACCTCAGTTTTAGGCTGCTTATTAATATTAACTTAAATAGTGTCTTTTGCTATCTTAAGGAGTGAGATATAGAAGATAGAGTGAATTCTAACTTTTAGTAGTAGGTTCAGTTTGTAGTTATTTTTTGATATTTTTTTAATAATTTTATAGAGGCTGATATACTTATAATTTAGTTTTTTATTTTTATATTTTATTTATAGGTTTTTTATAGATAAGTAGACTATATCTCTCTTTAAAAAGAATAGTCCCTTTATCTATTTTAAGTTAACGTATATAATAAGCAAATGTCCCAGATAAGCAAATGTCCTAAAAATCCCTCAATCTCTCTTTCTTCCATTTAATCAATTAATTTACCACTACCAAACATATCTCAATTTAATAAAGAGGCTAATATCCTTCTTGCTCTTCAAGCCCTTTAAAATAATCCATCATTAAGCATCCGACGCGCCGCATCAATCTACTATATCTGTAATAAAAGGCTAGGGCGCCGCCAGAAAGGCATGCAGTCTCGACGCGATATTGTCCCTAAGTCACGCAAGCTATCCGATCTAGAGGAACAGATCATTATTCAATTCATTCTCAACCTAAATTCCCGAGGGTTTCCCCCGCAACTGTGTGGTGTTGAAGAAATGGCCAACTGACTGCTCGCTGACCGCAACGCATTATCTATCGGCAAGTGCTGGGCTTCTAACTTCGTCAGGCGACAACCAGAGCTCAAGATGCGTTTTTTTCGTAAATATAACTATTAGAGGGCTAAATGCAAAGATCCAACTATTATTTGCAATTAGTTCCGGCTTGTGGAGAACACAATCGCAAAATATAGTATCGACCTAGCCGATATCTATAACTTTAATGAGACCGGCTTTATAATGGGCATAATTGCAAGCGGAATGGTCGTTATAGGTGTAGATAGGTGTGGAAACCCGAAATCAGTCCAGCCTGGAAACCGGGAATGGGTTACAGTCATTCAGGCGATTAATGCGGAGGGCTGGGCGATCCAGCTGTTTATTGTGGTTGCAGGCTAATATTACCTTGCCAGCTGGTACCGGGAAAGTAACCTTCCGGGCAATTAGGCTATTACAACAACTTAAAATAGCTGGACCGATAATAAGATAGATCTTAAGTAGCTTAAGCACTTTAACCGGCATATAAAGAATCAATTAACTGGTTGCTACTGTCTTCTAATTCTTAATGGGTATAAAAGTTATTACTTAGTTGACTTTAAGAAATATTATAAATAGAATAATATTATTACGCTTTGTATACCGCCTTATTTATCTTATCTACTTTAGCCCCTTAATATTGGGTACTTTGGGCCACTTAAAAAAGCCTACAGTTAAGAAATTAAGTAGTTGATTAGATGCTCTATAACCTATATTTTAAAGACTGAGTTCTTCCCAGCCTTTTATGCTGCCTACTAAGCCGCTATAACGGAGAGTAATATCAAAGGGGGTTTTTGAGGAGCCGGACTTGCTCCTTTAGACCCAGAAAATATTATATTAAAGCTTGATGTGCAGCTATAGACTCTAATACCAGTTGAGGAGGAGGTTAGCCTCCCTAACCCTTAGGTCTTAAAGACCCTAAAGACTGTGCTTGAGGCCAGCTCGCAGTCCGAATACCTCAAAAGATGAGTTAGAAGGCATTAAAGCAGCTCTCCGGCATCTATCCTTAAGGCGCTTGAGTTATTTTCTAAGGGAATAAAGGCAATAATATATCAGATAGTATTATTGAAGTCTGAGAACCAGATCCTTCGACAGGCAAATAAGACCCTTAGTAAGCGGCGCAGAGCGAAAAGAACCCGCCTATAGAATAGAGGGAAGATGACTCTAAATAAGGGAAGGGATGAGATAGATCAGAGAGATGTTAATGCGCAGGTAGTGGCTGAATTATCGAGAAGTAGTGGTCGACGAAGGTTGGCGCCGCTGAGGGAAAGGCGCTGTGGAATATATGGAAAGGCTGGTTATAATGTAAGGATCTGTCAGGCTATAATTGAGACCTCTGGAGAAGAGTATAGCGATTAGTTTTAATTGATTAATTATATTGTTGTGGTTTTATTGAGGTTTTAATTTTAGAGGTTAGGATTTTTGGGACATTTACTTGTTTGGGATATTTACTTATTATGTACGTTATAGTATTTTTTTATCTGGTTTCTAATAAATTTAAGTTTAGTCTTTATTTCTTTATATAAATTCTTTAGCTATTTAGTTATAAAAATTACTTTTAGGTTAATAGGTTCTTCTTAATTAATTTAGTAGGTATCAGTATTAAATTTAAAATTAGTATAGACTGAAGTAATCTTTATACTTTTATATTTTATAGTATTATAGCTTAGCTATACAGTTAGAAGCTTCTTAACCCAGTTATTTTATTTATAGTTAATATAGTATTAAAAATATTATTTTAGTATTTAATTTAATCTTTCTATTTAGCTATCTACTAAAAGGCATTAAGCTATAGTAAGTCAGTAATTTAATTCTATATATAATATTAATACTTACTAAAACTTAGAAGTAAATAGTAGTTCTCTATTAGAAAGAATTTTTAAGGGGAGTCTATAAATACTAATAATATTCCTTAGAAAGATATAGATAAACTGCTCTATATCTATTGATTTTTAGTATAGTATAAAATAGAAGAATTTTATAAATCTATCTATAATAATAAGAATACTATTATAGAATATATCTATAGCTGGATTTCTAGATAGAGGTAGTTTTATAATAAAATCTATAGTAATAGAGTCCTAAGGTTACTTAGCAATTAGTAGGGGCTGTAGTTCTTTATATAGTTTATAATATTAAGTTATAGTTTTATTATATAGGTTATATTATTTAATAGTATCTTTAATTATTCTTTTTATCTTAGGAAATTAGTATATTAATCTAACTTATTTAAAGGTTTTATTAACTTCTTAATATTTATATAAGGGGTATTTATAAACCTTCTTAACTAGCTATAGCTGTAATTCTTTAGATACTTAAAGCTTCTTACTTTATTCTTCTAGAGATAGCTTATTATTAAACTTCTAAATCTACTGGTATAGCGGATTATTCAGTTATACTATAAGGGTACTTCTAATACTTCTTAATTATTATAGCTTGTAATTCTTATATTGCTATATTTCCTTATATTTATATGTATATTTATTAATAAGGTATTATAGGTATTTCTTATATATATCTATATAGCTTATATATATATCTATAATATCTCTATAGAAATATTAGTTAAGCTCTCTAGCTAGTATCTAGAGGTTTCTATAATAATTCCCTTTATAGTAGTAGGATATTATATATAACTATTGTAATTTGCTGGGTATAATTTTCCTATTATACTACTTAATCTCTTATAGTCTGGGGTGGGTATTATATATCCAGTCTTTAAAACTTTATTTGAGTTTCTTTAGAAGCTTTATTAATTCTTAGGGGATTTATTTTTAGGCTATTCTTATAATAAACTTCTATTTAAGGTATCCCTTAGGTATTATAGTGAGAAGTTATTCTTAGGTAATAGATTTACCAGTATTAAAGTTGGGTTATTAACTGATAGTATCTACTTATCTATTTTTAGTTCTTTTAATATAGTAGATAATATAGTTAAATTCAGAAAGATATTTAATATATCTAAGTTATTATTTACTAAGTTACTAGATTATAGTAAAATATAAGATATTTTTATAATCTATAAATACCTTAATTTAGTATTTACTGCTTAGAAGGTAGTATTAAAACTCCTTAAATATATTAATAATTATAAGGAATTCTTTATTATAGATAGAGTAATTAAGTTTAGTGCTATATATTTTATAAGAGAAGAAGGTAATAGGGTATAATAGGCTATTATTATCTTATTATTTAATTTGGGCTTTTTATATAAAGTCTAATAAGTCAGTCTTAAGCTTAATATCTTATTTTAGGTTAAATATTACTAGAATAAGTTTACTAAGGATTAGATTTCTTATAGTATTAAATACTTTTTCTATAGCAGTATTCTATTGAAATTCTTCTTCTTTCTTAGTGAATTATATTAGAGGGGTGGTATAACTGCTGAAATCTTTAAGAAAGTATCTATAGTAATTAATAAAGCCTAAAAAGAACTGTACTTTCTTAAGGTTAGTAGGTTATAGCTAGTTCTTAACTGCTATAATTTTTTTTAAATCTATCTTAATCTAGTTATAAGAAATTATATATCCGAGGAATTTAACCTCTAGTATATAAAAATAGCTTTTCTCTAGTTTAACTAAAAGTTTTATATCTTAAAGTGCTTTTAATATTATATAAATATATTCTATATATTCTTCTTTAGAGTTAGAGAAGATAAGAATATTATTTAGGTAGTATATAATAAAGATATTAAGATACTCTTAAAGTATATTATTAATTATTTACTGGAATATTACTGGTATATTTATAAGTCTAAAGGGTATAATAAGATATTTATAAAGTTTAAATTTAGTTCGAAATACAGTTTTCTATTTATATCCTTTTTTAATATAGATAAGGTTATATACTTCTTTTAGGTCTAAAGCTATAAATACCTTCTTACTATAGAGTTAGTTCTTAAGCTTTATAATAAAAGATAGTAGAATTCTATTCTTAATTATAATATTATTTAACCTTCTGTAATCTATAATAAGTTTAAGCTTATTATTCTTTTTAGAAATAAATATAATAGGGTATTCTATTAATAACTTAAAAATTCTAATATATTCTTTCTTAAGTATATCTTTAATATATTCTTTAAGTATTTTAAGCTGTATAATATTTAGATTGAAAATCTAGTGGAATATAGATATTATTCTATTTTTCAGTATAATTTTATAATTCTATTAACTAAATTCTAATAGTTCTATCTTAAGTTCTTCAGTAAAGAGTTTTTAATATACTCTATACTATACTGATATATTCTTAAGTTACTCTTCTTTAAGCAGTTTCTTATACTTCTTAAGGTTTTTATTTATCTATCTAAACTGTTATTAGATATATCCAATTATTCTTTAGAGCTAGTAGTATTTATCTTTCTGATATTTATATTATATTTCTTTTGGGGGTTATAAAGTCTCTATTATATCTCTACTGTTATATTTATAAGTGAGGGCAGAGATAGAGGATACTAAGAATACATAACCCACCTAGAAGTAAATCTATAATAACTGTAATAGTGTTATAATAGAAAGGGTAGGTAAGGTTAGAATTAAAATTTAAATAAATAGCCTAATTAAGTAAGAATAATAACCTTCCTAGCTGATACTATTTAATTAAATAGATCTCTAAGGGATCTTAAAAGAATAGGCTAAAAGACTGTTAATTAAATAAGATACTAGAATAATAATGCTTGCTAATAGATTTTGTATAAGGTCTCCCAATTTATAGCCCTAATAGGTCAGGCTACTAGTCCCTATCCAGTACGGTATTTCCTGTTAAAGAAAGCTGTTAATTTTAGCTCTAGTTGCAGTAAGAATCTAATTAAATAACTTAATTCCCTAAAAGACTGAAAAACCCCAACTTATTTATCTTTATTATTAGAGATTAAGTATTAAGATCTTATATCTAAGTTATTATTATTATTACTAGAGAGTATATTATTATAGTTAATTTATATTTAGCCAGTCCTCCAGTTAATATATAGATTATATTTCCGCAACTATAGGTACCTAAGGATAATATTATAATATCCTATTAGTATAATATTAAATAAGATTTTTTAGTTTTTTTCTTTAAGAAAGACTTTAAGATAATTAACCTTATAGCTTATAACTCTATTATTATACTTAAATAGGCTTCCCTTAAGATTAGAGACTATAGAGTTTCTTTTTATTCTTCTATAGCAGCTATAGGTAATTAACTACACTAGGGTTAATATACTCCCGCTCTACTCTGCTATCTACTAATATAATAAGCTATACTCCCTTAACTTAAATCTTTATTTTTAAGGTTCTTTATTTCTTTCCTTTTTATATTATATATAGAGTCTTACTGGGGAGTATCTTCTCTTACTTACTTATCTATTACTCTTCTACAGACAGTATAAGTCTTTTTCCGATTCTTGGAGTTATTAATACCAGGCTTAGTTATTTTTATTATCTCTAGTTTTATTATAGAAGTTAAATCCTTCTATATATATTTGCCTGATATATTAGTTGATTTCTTATACCTTAATTCTATACTTTGGGTATCCGGGCAGTATGTAGGTTATTATGTTTCTTACTAAGCAGGATTGGGCGGATCTAGTAGGTTCTTTACCCTTACAGTTCGGGCTTATATCTCTTTATTTTTAATCTTCTATCTTGCTTTTTCAGGCTCTATTAAGGCTGCTGGTTTCTCTATAGTTATTAAATTTATAGTTCTTTGTTATTATATACTTAATATATTGGAACTCATCTTGGATTTCCCACTTGTAGTTTTTACAGTCCTCTGTATTGCACTGTAGTACTTTAGCTGTTGTTGTTATTGTTATTGTTGTTATATTATTACCGTCGTGAAGATTGCCTAAAGCTATCCACAGAATCCCCAAAGGGGCAAGACAACGTACTAGGCTGGTATTAACAGCTGAAGAAACCTAAAGTACAGTAACCCGGGGCCGGAGCTATAGACACTACTGGCCTATAGCTCGGGCCTGCAGTTACAGACCTAGGCCTAGACCTAGACTTAGACTGCAACCCTTCTTCCTCCTCCATCTAGCAATTAGGAGGCCCTATTTGACCTATTATTTCGAGCCCGATATCCGTCAGCGGATTGTTAGGGCGGGTGTCGGCATATCTATATTTATTAACCAGCTTGAAATTCTTCAGTATTCCTATTCCTGCCTGCCGGCATTCAAAACCTCCAGAAATCGAGATCCGTATAATAGGAAAAACTGCAGATGGGAAAACCTTGCGGGAGCTAAGAGGGAAAAACCACTGCAGCTAGCATCTATTAATTAGGGCCATCAAGCCAGAACCCTGATGCCTACAAGTAGCCCGATTCTATGACTTCTTGTAGACCTGGATTAACAGCCAAGATCCGTAGATCAAGGCATCCAAGACCCGGGGGTCATAGTAGCCAAGGCCCGGAGGCCAAGGCAGCTCAGGCCCGGAGGCCGAAGCAGGTGCTAAGACGCGGTGGCCTTATGCGCCTAAGTGCCGAGACACAGAGGTCAGGGCAGCTTAGGCCCGGAGGCCTAAGCAGGTGCCGAGGCAGGCCAAGGCAGCTCAGGCCCGGAGGCCTAAGCAGGTACTAAGACGAGGCAGCCTTATGTACCTAAGTGCCGAGTCGTAGAGATCAGGGCAAATGTCGACGCCCACCTAGATTGAAGCTGGTGTCGTGATTGCTTCTGGCGGCTGCAATAGCTATACTTGCTGCGAGGTCTGAACCAGCATTACAGCATGTATAGGAGCCACAGCGGTGTCGTTTGGCCCCCGCAAGCCGTACTGTGACCCTGCTGCTATCTTAGCTGCCCAGCTGGTCAGGGCAGCAGGCCTCGATTATAGCCGGAGCCCTTAGGCTGTGGCCGTGGCTGCTGCATAAAGGAAGTCAACCCTCTCAATCCTTCCTTTATTGCAGTGTTAGTGCCCGATGGGCGCCAGCTGCTGCAGCAGCCAAATTTGGTGGGCCTGCAAAATTTTCCACGCTAGTGCTAACAGCCGCTAGTCAGGAAGAATTTTTACAGGAGAGAGTTATAGTAGTACTTTAGCTGTAATATATTGTATTTTTCTTTTATGTTCTATAGCATGCTATTTCTGTAGTTTTTCCTATTTGTATATATAGTATTTTTCTATTTTACAGTAGCTAAGGGTAGCACTGAATACCAGGCAGCCTGACGGAAAAAGGTTTCCCTTATTATCTAGTTATATAACTCCTACTCTGCTATACTATATTATAATATAGAAATACTTAAGTTCCTTCTATAAGTAGAATTTCTAGATAGGTTTATTATCTATATATACTGGATAATAGTTATAGTAAATTTTTTCTTTTTTATATATTTAGTAGGTATAGGTGATATATAATACCTATAAGATTTCTTTATATTGTCAGTAATAGATAGAGACCCTAGGGTTATTATTCAGTCTTTCTATTAGGGTGATATTTAGGGGGTTATACCCTAGATATCTATTATAGGCGTGAATATAGATGGGGGCGTCCTTATTGGGGGCTTATCTTTTATTAGCAAGATCATTATATATTTCTATAGGGTTTTTCCATATACAGGTCCTGTATATATCTTCTTCCCAGTAGTATCCTTAACTTATCTGGGGGCTCCAGTATGGGTCTTTAGAGTGGTATTTATCCTCTATTTCGGGATACTTATCAGCTGGTAAAATAATATCTTTATTACTCACCGGAAGTCCTATTTTTCTTACTTATTATACTTTTTGTCTGGCGTAGACCTAAGGCTTTTCTTCTTCTCTAGTATAGAAGTATTATTATAGCTTATTATTTTTTTCCTATATCCCGAAGATCTCCGCTCTATATTTCTATATTATTAGTGGCAGTATAGCTGGCTTGAGTTATCTATTAGGGATATATATCTTGACTTCTACTGTAGGCCTTTATATAGTCTTATTTTATTAGACTATAGTAATAGTTTGTAATGGTTATATATCGGTAGGTAGTTCTAAGGGGATTCTTTATCTGCTTATAGGGATAGGTTTCTATATAGTACTAATTCCCTAGCTTAGCTTTTCTTGCTATATTTCCACACTAGCTTGTTATTTTAGCAGTTATTCTTTCTGTTATTCTAGGGTCTTATTTTCTATCTTCTTTTTCTAGGCGGTGCTATTTCTTACCCTAATTTCTTCTTTAGTTCTAATTTCGAGTTTTAATACTGCTTATAGTATTATTAAGGGATATTTATTTAGATACTCTATTTTCCAGTTATTATCATTTTAAGCTGCTCTATTGAAGTATCTATTGAATCTACTTCTAGTTATAGTAATAATTTGAGTTTATATTATACAGATTGCAGTTTATATATCTTTATTCTTACTGGTAAAGTAAATCTTATAGTTACCTTCCGGTACAGGCTTATATTTCTAGTTGGTTTTAGGGCCTTAATACTTACTTTTAAAATAGCCCTTTTTTTCACAATTTTAATACTAAACCTATAAGTAGTCCCGCTATACAGCGCCTAATTCTATAGGTCTGGCTGCTATTCTGTAGGAGGTGTTTCCTTATTGCTTTTTGCTGCTATTAGAGTTATAGTTATTCTTTTTCTTCTAACTGTCAGTATTTCCTCCTTTTTTTTTTCTATATATTATTTAAACAGTTAGTTATTAATTATAACGCACCGATAGGTATATAAGTTAAAGTCTGTAGGTAGATTGAGAATTTTACAAACCTTATTTTTTACTTTATCCTTCAGTCCTTTATAGAAGCTGTTAATTATATTTTTATCCGTCCAGTTTAATTTAGCGGCAAGGTATTGGAACTTTATAAGATATTCTGATACTACTTTATATTAGTAGAGTTTACAGATAGTAAGAAGGGTATTATACTTCTTATCTTATTCTCTATAGGTATTATATAGAAGCTGCTTATATACTTTAAAGCTATTAAATAGAGTAGTTATTTCTAATTTATATTCTTCTGGTGCTTTTTCTATAAAGTCTTTAAGAATTGGTATTATACTATCTTTAGTATTGCCTTTTAGAAGTCCTATAGTATATTATATCTTTAATTAGTTATTACTAAAAGCAATTAGATAGTATATATAGAATAATTTAAGTTCGGTGAGATATTCAGTAAGCTTCTTGAGGCTTCTGTTAAACTCCCTTAGCTGTTAGGGCTTAATAGTCTCTCCGATATTATAGGGTCTTAGGATGTTTGGTGTGACTGAGAATCTGTTAGTTTATTTGGCTTATTAAGCTCGTTCTGCCTGGATATTAGCTAACTTCTAGCTGAGCTTGATAGTTTGTTATTCTATTATGCTGATAGTAGCTTGGAGTGCGGATATATTGTTATTTGCGGCCGTACCTATAGTCTCTATCTGTTAGATTATAGCTTTAAATCTAGTACTATAGTAGTTATTAGCGGCCTTACTGAGGTTTGCCAAGTTGACCAGGTTGCTGCTGAGTTATTAGTTCTCTATATAGAGCTGGGTTAATTTGTCTGCAGTATCTTCTTTATTGGATATTTCTTCTATATTTATTTTATTATCTCTATCTCTATCCTTAGGGACTTTAGGGCGTAGGATGCCCTTTCTCTTAAATAAGGCAGATATACTTACAGATAGAGTGGCGGGAGCTATTGCAACTTACCTAACTTATACTTTAATATAGTAATATACTGAATAAGAGCTATTAATATATAATAGCTATACTTATTCTGGACTGTCAGTATAGGGTAGGCGCAGATTATAGAATTCAGGTCCTAATAGGGATTAGGATATTATATATAAGTTATAGTATAATTACTGCAAATAGGATAATATAATAGAGTGAGGGTATTATATCTAGTAATATATAGCTGGTACAGTAAGCTAGATAATTAAGTTATATTAATAGCTGGTAAGGCTGTCTTCTATAAAAAGGGCTAAATAAGTGTACTTATATACTATAGCTATTCTAGTGGGCTTACTGGGTAAGAATAAGTCCGATCTTATAGCTTATTATGGGTAAGTAAGTTGGATGCCCGGGCTTACTTATATAGGGTGAGTTCGGGATCTTGTAGTTATATGAAAAAGTGGGTATATTATGGTTCTGCCGGTTGTAACTGCCTGATCCCAACTCGGGCTGTAACATTATATTACTCTTTTTAACCTTATTTTAAGTAAAGTGGTAAGAAATATTAATATGTTTAGATTTTTTATAATATAAGGAATTTTCTGCTAATTGTCTAGCAGCCTTATTATCAGTTAAAACTGGAGGTATAGCCTTATAATAGCTTAAAGAAAGCTTATTATTTATATATTTATATATATTATTAAGGGATTTAGCTTCTTTAACTGCCTCCCTTAGAGCTATATATTCAGCTTTACAAGTACTAGTAGAAACACATTTTTATTTACTAGAATTCCAGCTTATAAGGTTATTAAATAGATAAAAACAGTATCTATTTACTGATTTTCTATTCTGTATATTAGAGGCCCAGCTAGTATTACTATAGCCTCTTATAATATTATTTAGTGAATTTTCTGAAAAATTACAGTTATAATATAGTCCTAAATCCTAATTATTATTTAAATATTTCCAGATTAAATCTAAAGCTTTAAAATAGGAATTATCAGGTTTAGACATAAATCTAGATAGATTTATAACACTATATACTATATCAGGTCTTGTTTTTATTGCTGGATATAGTAAAGAATCTATTTACTGCTGGTATTTTAATATATCTTCTTTAGAAGGATTTATAGTAGCTTTTATTAGCTTCTCTCCAGCTATAATAGGTACTTTAGAAGTTTCTATAGTAGTTTTATTATATTTTATAAGTATATTTTTTATATATTTAGACTGGGAAATATAGATGCTCTTTTTATCTCTATTTATAAAGATATTTATTCCTAAAAAGTCTTTTATCTCTTTTAAAGGTTGGATTTTTATATTTTTAGAGAGATTATTAATTATAGTATATATATTTTTATCAGAAGGTCCAATAAAAATTAAATCATCCACGTGGCATATAATAGCGATTTTTAAATCATTATTTATAAATATTCCCTTATTATAAGGTATAGGGAAAAATCCCAATTTTTCTAGTAAATTTGCTAGAAAAATATACTAAAGTCTAGAGCTTTATTTTAATCTATATAGAGCTTTATTTAGTTTTAAAACTAATTCTTCTGAATTTAGATTCTTTATATTTCCTTTTATTTCTTTATTTATTAAGTTATTATTTATTAAGAAATTTAATATAAATTCTTTAAAACCAATAGGAAATATAGTATATATTTCAGCATCTATTTCAGTATAAATAAAGGCATTTTTTACATTATATTGTAATATATAATAGCCTTTTCTAACTGCTGTTATTAAAAGAATCTTTATAGTTTCAGGTCTAGAAGTAGTAGTAAAGGTTTCAGTAAAATCTAAGTTTAAAACCTGATTAAATCCTTATATAACCTATCTAGATTTATATTTTATTATATTATTATTTAAATCAGTTTTTAATTTATAAACCCAGCAGCCTTTTAAAGCCTTTCTATCTTTTGGAAGATAGGATAATAAAAAGGTTTTTTATATTAATAATTCTGAAATTTTATCTTTTATAGAAATTATCCATTTTTCTCTTTCTAAAGAGTTTAAAGTATAGTTATAGCTATAAGGCTCAGGTATATTATTCTCTATTAATAGAGTTATTAAAGAGGGAATTTCTCTATAAGCCTTATAGTATTCAGTTGGCTTTTTAGGTATATTAACTAAAAAATTATTCTTTTTATTATTATTAAAGAGATTTTCTTTTAAATCTTCTTTATTTATTAGTGCTTCTTTATTATCTTTATTTAAAAAGATATTCTCTAAGATAATTATATCTCTAGAGATAATTAATTTATGTTTTTTATAATCCCAAATTTTATAAATTTTACTATTATTATAAAATCCTATTATTATACCTTTAAAGACTTTAATATCTAGTTTACTAGTAGGATTCTTATTCTTATAATAGACTATAGAGCCTATAGTCCTTAAATTTTCAAAGTCTTCTAACTTTAAAATAATATTATCTTTTTCTTCTATAGAGTATTTATATTTTATAGAAGAGTAAGGAGTTTTATTATATATTTCTACTACAGATAGCAGTATTTCTCCCTAGAGATATAAAGGGATATTAGCTGTATATATTATAGACCTTATTTTATTTAATAAAGTCCTATTTATTCTTTCAGGTCCCCTATTACTTTTATGGGTATAAGGAGGTGAAAAATTATATATAATACCTTTTTCTTTACAGAAATTATTAAGGTTATTAGTAAATTCTTTAGCATTATTAGAAAAAACTTGTTTTATAGTTATTTTATTATTATTATTTTCAATTTCTACTTTATATTCTTTAAAAGCTTTTAAAGCTTTTACTCTATTTCTTAATAAATAGACTTTTAAATACTTAGTAGCTTTATCTAAGAAAGTAATAAAGTATTTATATTTATTATAAGTAAAAGGTTTTATAGGTCCACATATATCTGTAGAAATCTTATCTAAAAACTTATATTTATTTATAGTTATCTTATTAATTTTATTAGTAGCCTTAGCTTTAATACAATTTTCACACTGTATTATCTTTATAATAGACTCTTTATTTATTATTATATTATATTTATTATTATTATATTTATTATTATATAACTTAAGAAGATATTTTCTTAAAGTCTTTATATTTAAGTAACTTAATCTTAAATGCTACTTATATAAATCTATAGTTATTATTTCTTTATTATTATTATTTATATTATTATTATTATTATTATCTTCCTTTTTATTATTTATATTTAATAAAAACTGAGAGGTATTTTCTCTTTAATTTTTATATATAGTAGCAGGAATAATATATAGATTATTTATTTTAGAACCTTTAGTTATAATATTTCCCTTTTTAAATAGGAAAATATCACTAAAAGTAATAATATAACTGCCTGACTGGAATATTCTAGTGGTATTAATATATATAGAAGGAAGAAATAAAAATACTCTATATATAGTAATAAAGTAACTATATAAAGTAATAATAGGCTTCTATAATAGTATAGAAAAAAGAATAGATATAATTTTAGTAGGTAACTTTAACTGCTATAACTAGCTATAAAGAGGTAATAAAGTAATAGGTAGATACTAAGGGAGGTAAATTTAATTATTAACCTTATAGATAAGTATAGCCTTCTTAATTTCCTCTATAAAGAGATAAAAATATAGGAGAGAGGTAGTATAAAGAGTATAATTAACCTAATACTTATATTACCCAAACTAGCTGAAGAGATAGTTTACTGTAGTATATATCTAACTGAATATAGATTGAATTATAAAGCAATCTATTAGAGGTTATAAGGCAGTGGAATAAAGTAATATAATTATAAAAGAAATATCCTAATAAAGGATATAAGGTTAAGGGGTATATATAGATAAGAGGTAAATAGTATAAGATAGTATAAGATAGTATATTAATAGTGTATAATATAGTGATAATAATATATAATAAGTCTGGAATTACTCAGAAGGTCTCGGCCTTTTTATAGATAATTTACTCAAAATCCAGCTATTATATTAAGACAATATATATACTATTAGAAAGCCTTAAATTCCAGCTCTCTTATAGTACCGCATTTATCCTTATAGGTGCTTTCCGTATTGAGCAATATTGATTCCAAATAGTGTATACTTTAAAATTAATTGATTTTAAAGCGCGGATAGATTAATAAGCCGATTCGGGCTGATTAGTTATACAGTATAAATATCAGTAATAATACTGTATTTTAGTATCTTCTTATAAGAATTTTTATAGGATTTTTAAGCTATATTTTAAAGCTTAAAGCTTAAAGCTTAATCTTATAAAGAAGTTATAAAGTTATATATTTATAGACTTTAACACAATCTAAATAGAGTTTAACCTTATAATACTAAAGAGAATAGTAAGTTTAAAACTGCTTTTTAAGAATATACTATAGAATATAATTAAGGAGAGAGTAAAAAACCAGCTAGTACCCTTCTATAGAATAATAGAGTTTAGACTTAGATAGATAGTTTAGCAGCAGAAAGGGACGAGAATAACACCCAACTTATTAACTTACCCTAGGGGAGATATACAGAAGGTTATTATACAGGCGTCTTAAATAGTCAGCCCGAAGCTGCACCAGACTATACATATAAGGTCGGATGGATCTGAGGCTTATATCTCCTGATAGGGAAGCATCTCATTAGATAGGATCTCGGGTCGGTTGCAGGAAATTCCGCTGGCAAGGCTTCAATAGAGTCTGCGGCGGCCCGATATCCAAGGGGTATCAAAGATAGAGGTTGGACAAGGAAAGTAGTGACGGTCAAAATAGACTCAAATAAATCTCTCAAAAATAAAGGCAACAATTTAATAGACTCCCTAGCTATCTCGAGTCCTTGCGACCTCTCTGATTTCTCGGAAGAATCTCTGAAGAAGTGAAAATCGATGTCTCTCCCTGTGCCGTTCCCAACCTTCCCTTTTAATCTCACCCGGACCCTCCTTAGGCACCCCTGCTAGCAACCAGCTAGCTCAAGCAGTCCCAATCGCCTGTTACAATAGATTAATAGAGGCAGTTCTTAGTGCAATCTATATACTAGTCCTATAAGTAAAGCTATTACTATATACTAAAAGATAGTAGATAATTAACCTTACTTAACTTTAGAAAGTCTATATATACTGGAGAAACCTAATAAGGGTATAGTAGCAGGCAGACTATAGATAGAAAAACCTAAAGAGCTAGATAAAGGTAGTATCTAAAGAGTACTATAATACTATTAGAAGATAGAAAAAGGCCTACTGAGATAACTTTCTTATAGATAAGGTTAATATCTGGCAAGCAGCTAAATATCTTAAACTCAGTAGCAATATAGTTAGCAATAAAATCCCCCAGCTGAAAAGAGCAGACAGAATAATAATACAGACCTTATATAAAGTAAAATTAACTTAAAAGGGGAATTAATAGCCTTTATTAATAACTACTCAGCCTGAGTTATAGGGCTGATAGCAGAGGTAAATAGAAATAGTATACAGGCTATTATTAACTGAATATTAATATAGGGGAAATACAGTAGAGCGATATTTAAGTATAATAAGATAGTAATTATCTACTTTATATATATAGCTAAATATACCAGTAAGATACTATTTACGATTAATAGAGAGAAAATTAAGCTAAAGGTAAAAGCTAAACTCTTAGGGGTAATTATAGATATAGAGCTTAAGTTTAAGAAATATATAGTTAAGGCTGCTACTAAAGGTCTCTTAGCAGCTATATATCTAAGAAAACTTAGGATACTGCTACTATAAGCTGCCAGATAACTCTTTATTATAACTATTACTCTAGCTATAAACTATATATCTATTATATAGATATATATATACAGAAAAAGAGAATTAAAAGAGTTTAATAGGGTATAGAAAATAGAAGTATAGGCTATTATAAAAGCCTTTTAAATAGTAGTAAGAGTAGTAGTTAAAGTAAAAACTAATATCTAAATAGTATATAAGTAATATACTCTAGCTGGAATAAAGTTATATATTAATATATATATACAGCTAAAAAAGTACCTACTAATAATACTTAAAGTATTAGTAAGTTAAAGGTATATCTTACTAATAAAGAGACTAATACTTACCCTTAATAAGAGCAGAATTAAATAGATAGAAATAATTAAAGTCTATATAGTACTACTATAGTATATCTATATATTATTAGTATATAAGATATAGCAGAAGATAGTAATAGCAGCAGCTAATAGTACTGAAGATATTACTATTATAACTAGTACTTTAGATAAAAAAGAAATAGTAGGTATAGAAGGCATTATCAGCTATAAAGCTATAGAGTAAGTAAATAGAGTTATAGCCAGGTACTCAGTTACCCTTAGCTCTTAAGACAACTAAAACCCCTATATAGCTGAGTTGGGAGTAATAGTAATAGCATTATAATATATACCTGACGGACTATAGAACTGAAGACTTACTATACTCTTAAGCAGCCAGTTAGCTCTAAAGGTAATTATACAGCTGCAATAACAATCGGAATAGTACGCTATCTGGGATATCTATAACTACATCCGACAGCTGAGAAAAGGTATTAATAGTGTTAAAATAATCTGGGAACCGTCCTGGGACGATATATTCCCCTTGGGACCCAAGGCAAAGAGATAGACGCAGAGAGTAACTAAAGCAGGATGTATAGCAGAGATGCTGCTATATTAAGCTTAATCGATACGGATAAGACTGGCGAGAGTATAGCTATAATAGCACCAGGCGCTACTGGACAGAGTGGGCAGCTTCTTTAAGAGGGTTAATAAAGCGCTATCAGGAAATTACATAAAGGTACTATATGACGGACTGAAGAGGCGTAAAGCAGATACACTTTTACAGTTACGCATGGGAATAGTAAGAATTAACAGCTACCTGTCGAGGATTGGTACAGTAGAATCAGACTTATATATTTGCAGACGGGCAGTCAAAATAATAGAATATTTTCTCTTTTAATACACCAAGTGGGATACATAATATAAAGGTATATAGTAAATCGGATAAAGCGAGATAGAAAACCTCTTATTCTTTCTGGGAGGAAAGTCGGCATTAGACAGACTGAAATAATTACCTAACCTACAGGCAGTACAAATAATAATTAAATTCGCAATAGAGACAGAAAGATTAAAGCTAAGAGAGGAGAATTAAATATACTAATAACCAGAACTAGAAAATACTAATATAATATAGCCTTATTTTGACAGACTATACTTCAGCTGCTGAGGATAGGATGCTGAATACTTAGAGAAATTGGCCTTCAAGTAGGCCTATTAGAGAAAGTCAAGCAAGGCTAAAAGAAAGCAATCCAGGGAGAGAAAGTGGGGCTTTACTTTATGGTCAGGATTGAAGGTGGCAGAAATATAAATAGCATAGCGTATTCCATAGCCTTATAAGATTCATTCTCCCGGGCGCAATAAATCTACTACTACCGCTGGTTTGGTTAGTCAATGATTGGCGAAAACGAAATAGAACTCTACCCCTGTTGTTTAATTGAACTCTACTACAGTCCCAATAGTCATCGTACGTAGTAGTAGAGTCCATCATAATGACGCAGTCCAGTGAGGGGCAATAGAGGCGATTCGCCAATCAAGCGCGTCACTCCCTCCGCCTGAATAGCGTTTGCATGTGAGGCTCGTCGCGAATTGCATGTGACGGTTATGCACGGTGGGCTGCAGAGCAAGGTCATTTCTTGGCAACCCGATTTCCGTATCTTAAGGCCTATGGAGTCTTACTCTGCCTTGACTGTAAGGCCTGCGTACCGCCGACCCCGTACGGGCAAGAGCGGCACCTTCGCCGCCGGCACCGGCACCTCGGGGCTCCACAACGCCGGGCGCTGCTGACCCTCTTCGCCCCCTACCGGCTGCGGCTGCCGGGCCAGCTCGAAGCGGATCTCGTTGAGCAGGCGTTCCTTGTTGGATGAGGACCAGCATGTTTTGCCGTTTCTGACCGCGTAACTGCGGTCGGACACGGTTTGCATGAACAAACGTGTCGTGAATGGCGGGGGGGGGGGGGGGGGGGGGTGTGTCGGATAAGGACAGCGGCTGTGGATTCCGCTGGCGCATCACATGCACGACACATCACCAGACTAGTGTTTTCTGGGTACACGCGAGTTCGAAGCCGAGATTTGAAGAGGCGTACCGGTCCATTGGGGAAAGGCTGCAGCTGCCTAGGCGAAATGATCCCGACGTTGATGTGCTCAGGCTCGTCTGCGACTGGCTGCAGATAGAGGAAGCTGGCTTGTGAGTGATGTTCTTGGACAATGTTGATGATATCAATAGCTTCTACACTAGCTCCAGTGTCGGTAAAGCATCATTCACTACACTCAGACATACACACACAATTTGTTTCGCCCAGTAGCTTTAACCAATAGGGCACTAGTTGCTATTGTACACATCTGTTTCCCAAGCGTTGTTATGGTCTCGTAAAAGCCCATACAGCATCATTCACTACAACACTGCCGTAATGCCGGGAAAGTTTACCATTTATCATACTTATCTGACCTGAAAACTCATGATGTGGCCTCTTTAAGCTCCATTACTGTCGTAATTCTAATGTCCTTAATGATGGCAGCAGTCATCTCATCCTGCACGTAGACTAGTAGGCAACCCCATGGCCTCAGCTCTCAGCCCATCTTGCAAGGCTAAATAACATGTGAATCTAGTGCGGGGAAGAGGAACCTCGGGTTTTGATTGCCTACTGAACAGCAATCATCAGATGTCGCACTCGCTGCCTCATTGGTGTATTCTAAAGCATGTGCTTCTACGCCATTAGGACAACCCAGGTTCTACCTCCGTGTACTTGCGGCCTGGAGTGGTCGTGACCCTATGGAAAGCTGCATCTCGCACCTTGTGGACAAGTGGTCAGCAATCTACTGCATTTAGCCCTCGCAGTCATCATCTTTCGTATTGCGATAAGAATAAGGCTGAGAAGGAGGACATTGATTTGTTCTCCACCCTAAACACGGAAGCCTCAAGCTGCATGGTCAGTCTGTGTGAAGATGCATATCCTCCACGAAAGACGAACACTGCAAGAAGATCCAGACAACTGTCGTGGCATTGCCTCAGCAGAACCGGAGATAGGTACCGTACTCAAGAGGTCCTTTTGCTGTACAGAGTCGTATCTTACATAAACTCAAATTCTGGGGAGGTTCCATATCATGATCTCGACCCCGTTGATAATGGTGACCTGTCTTCTCGGCCTGTTGAACTGCTGACCCGAACTCTATTAGCATAGAGCTCTAATGCAGAGTTAAACCTAAGAGTATTTCTTACATCCAGCTCGTGCTTCCAGGTGGTGCATCCAGACAGTATTGTACACAAATGCATAAAGACGGCTTCTGCTACCCGTGTCTCCGCCATCCCAACTATTTTGTCCAGCCTAAACCGACTCTAACCGTCGACTTCACTTCTTGACTATGTCTCTCTCGACAAATTTTCGAATTATTATTGCTGGAGGCGGTTTCGCCGGCCTTACACTTGCTAACGCACTAGAGGTATGAGCTAGATACTAGCTGCGCGCGAATACAGCGCTTCTGACAACATCCTAGCGAGCTGGGATAGACTACGTACTGTTGGAGCGTCGAGATACAATTGCTCCGCAGGTCGGCGCCTCCATTGGCATCGGGCCAAATGGTTGTCGCGTGAGTTCAGGTCCTGCTTGGAAATATTTATGATCGTTTCCTACGATATACATATGCAGCTCTGACCCCTGTACCAGATCCTAGATCAACTCGGAATACTGGGTGAACTACTCAAGAAGACTGTGTGTAGATTACATCGGGAATTTCGCTTTCGCTCCTAACATTTAGTAGGACCCAATACTATGGATGGCGGATCGTGACAATCAGGGTCGATTGATTTGCCCTCGATCTGATGTGTGTAAACTCGGATGGGCAAGGTGAGTACTCAAGGTCTCCGTTTGCGTCGTTACATTCATCGTGGAGTAGAACCGGATATGACCTTTCATGGGGAGATCGTCAAATACTGCTGCAAATCCTTTTCGACAATGTCCAAGACAAAAGCAAAATCTTGCTAAACAAGAATGTTATCAAAATTGAACACCGGAAACACGGAATAAGTATTACGTGTGACGATGAGTCTTCGTTCCAGGGGACCATTCTAGCAGGTGCGGACGGCGTCGCAAGCAGGGTCCGACAGGAGTTGTGGAAGCTGGCTGAAACTAGGCAGCCAGAGCTCGTGAGTCGTGACAAGGATTGTAAGTTTCTTCCTATTCACTTGTTTTCTTGTCCCTTGCATGCAAATTACCCCAAAGTATGGTGGCGTACTAACACAAGGAGGCATGCTTGCCGAGTATCGTTGCCTCTTTGGCATTGCGTCTTCCGTTCAACTCTTGGAGACAGGAGACTTGGATATTGGGTATGATACGGATAGAAGTATTCTCATGATTACAGTCAAGAACGGAAGAGTCTATTACTTCCTCTTTGAGAGATTGAAAGCACTCTATCGACTCGGCAACATCCCACATTATAGCACGGCCGAGGCAGTAGCATTCGCTACAAAGCACGGTGACATGTGCATCCGGCCCGGATTCAAGTTCTCCGACCTCTGGCATAAGACAATTTCATTCCGACTTGTTGCTTTGGAAGAAGCTGCGTTCAAAATTTGGACGTGTCGACGAATCGTATGCCTAGGGGATAGCATCCACAAGATGACTCCGAACATTGGTGCCGGAGGCAATGCGGCCATCGAGAGTGCAGCGGCGTTGGCTAATTCAATCAAAGGCATGGTGGACAGACATGGCTGCGAACAGCCTTCTGAGAGCGACATTGAAGAATGTCTTCGTGGATATCAGAAATGTCGAGAGGAGAGAGCGGCAGCTGTGGTTGACACGTCTGGTAAACTTACACGCCTGCAAGCTCTACGAGGGCCCTTTGACCGCGTCTTCTTTCGGTACCTATTGCCTAATTCAGGTGATTTCCTACAGGATATGGCTAGCGACATGGTCATAGGCGCCTCTATGCTTGAGTATCTACCCCCGCCAAAAGCATCCCTGAGTGGAACCATGCCCTTCAACCCATTGCAGGGTGAGGGTAAGAAAGAGAACAAACTGAAGAGAGCACTCACAATGCTACCAATTCTTGGTCTCTTCTATCTCGCCATGTGTATTTTGAACTTGGATCCGTTACTCCCTTGGCTATCTGGGGTCGTTGAGACCGGCAAAATGTCTTTCGAGAACAACCACATCCTCGTACAGAAGACTTTCTATCGCATCAACTGGTTAGACAAGTTGTAGGTTTTGTGCGTCTCTCTATTTATGTATTGTATTACTAATCCACAATGTTTAGTTGGGCGTCAATTAACGTGGCCTTCATACCAGCGCTATACGGTCATGATGCAGAATCCAGAAAGCAGCTCATCTCTTTCCTGACTGATTATGGAGTTATTATCGGTATTTGGACTATAGAGTCTACTCGTCGGGCTAATGCTTTGACCTTTTCTCAGATGTACGTCACGTCGCGATTCTAGAATTACCCAACTTAGCTGACCGTGTTGCAGCCCGTCTCTGTTTTTGATACTCGGTCAGCTCTATGGCATTGGTGTCATAAGCCCTCTGTATTATTTTTTTCATTATGTCAACTCGCCTATTGAAACCTTCAAGGCCACCGACATGAGACTGACCCGGATGAATTACACTCTCGGAATTCTGCCGGCGATAATTTTCACCTACTACATCCCGTGCTACGCCATGATATTCTGGCCGTCGCCGCTTTTCCGCCAGTCGTGGTTGTTCGTTTGGCAAATGTTCCCCATTTGGATTTCCACGATGACTTCCATTTTCTCCTCCATATTTCCCGACACAATGATGCACGATAGAGTCAACGCACCAAAGCGTGATTTGCCGGTGGTTCGCTACACCCTCGGCACGTTAGTTGGGATGTCCGCATGCTTCTGGATCTGGGCCTGGTTCATTAATCCTTCGGGGATAGCTGCGATTTTCTTGCCGCGCGCTTTACCAGCTACTACGTCCGAACTGTCTGGTTTCATGCGCGAGTTCTTCAAATTTGACCAGATCTTCCTCTTCACTGCCACGTTCCTCTGGTTGGGCTATCTCTTCTGGGACATAAAGCATGTCGATATGGTCCAATCCAGCTGGCTTACAATTATCACTTATGCTGTCAGCATGGTCGTCCTTTTCGGACCCGGGGCTGCTGCTGGATTGGGATGGCTTTGGAGGGAAGACATAATAACGAACAAGAGGCACAAGGCAGCCATTGTCGAGGCAACCCATGCCAAGGTGGAATGATGCCAAACGAGAAAGACCAGCTTATCAATACACGGCAGAAAGGAAATGAAATGTAGTAGTCTACAGGCAATGGGCGTGGCTGTAATTTACCAATTGACCTCGTCACGGCAGTGCCATGCATTCAGCAGGACTAGGAATAACAGCGCCACTGGCAATATTTGACCAAACGACCAGCTATTACTCAATTGGGGATGGCTTCCACGGTGACTGCCAGCCCGGTAGATGCTCGTGCCAAGTACGAGCATTATACCGAAGACAAGGAATATTCCAGAGGTTCGAGCCATCGTTCTCTGGAGACGAAAATTCTCTTCGAAATCCACTAAGATGTAGGTGGCAACGCTTGCGCAGACCAAGACGAGAAACACAACCATAATGCCGAAGACTACCCATCCCCAGGCAGCTGTATTGTTGTTAAATGACCTGGAGAAGAGGCACGTTGCCGGGAAGACGCCGGGTGGGACGCTCCAATTGGGATTGGCGCTAACTGGGGCGTGGCATATTATTATAATGGAGAGAGCGACACTGGCATAGAATGCCAATAGGACCTTGATAGATGACTGTTAGCTATGTATGGAGATATGCTGCGCGTCTATACTTACGCCCGGTCCATTAATATCTAGATAAGACAGGTAGTCATTGACTTGATCCTTTGCTAAGCAACTCTGGTTGCAACCCATATTGAAAAGCCAACGGAAGTCAGTATTACAGTAGAGTTTATCGATATTAGGGAGATGTAACGGGGATGGAAGATATGGATGAGGCTTTTAATAATACTGCTCGATAGTCTCGTTGTAAATAGGGTAAAAATTAGTTTAGTTTATTAGTGTTACAACTCAGCCTCACAAGGACCTTACTAAAGGTGCTTAATATTAGGCAACTTAAGCCACTTCTCCAAATTGCCCCAAGGGGGCTCACCGCCATTTTAAATTTAACAATTCAACAAATTAGATTACAATATTTTAGGTGCTACTCAATGGCCATAGGACTATCCTAGGCAGACTCTACTCCTACTATATGCAAGATTTGGCGGTGTAAGCTCTAAGTATGCCTTGCTTGCTTCTGCCTTAGGACGAAAGGCCATCTTTAATAGCAAGTGTTTACTCAAGGTCTCCGAGCACAGCCAGCATATAATACCAACGTTAACCAACCCCAACAGATCCGTATCGCCCACCAGATATCGTTCCTACAGGTGACCGAACTTATAGCAAATTTCTTTAGGCTATGGTGGCGAGAAAGGTGCTGCGCCATTTATCTACTAAATACAGTATAGGATGATTTCCGAATTCTATAGTACGAACAACGCATTCTCATTTAGTAGAGTAATCGCGGACGCGCTGTTTTGATCAGAACCCCACTTGTCCATTTCGACGGTCCCAGCCTCACTACCCCGGACCACAAAGAGTGGTCCACAACAGTGGCCCACAACACCAAGACCTATCAAGCTGCAACAACGACGGAATGGCGTCCACTCCTGGACTCAATGTCTCGTCAGGATGCACGTCTTGAAAAACACAAAGAGGGTCATTTGATCACTGACCATCGCTCGGGCCTCCCTCAAACGTAGCACGGCCGATCACGCGCCCCCGCAACCCCCAGTAAGCCACCTCAGCTCGACCAAGGCAACGTGCAGTTCGGACGGCAAAGTGCATTACTGTTTTGGCGTTGCTGCAGGTTTGAGCATCAGGGAGCAATGGGTCAATGCATTTCCGGCAACGTTGGCTGAGAAAACACCGCATCCTGCCGGTTTTATTCGCCTTGGCTGCTGCCGGTAGACAAGAAACTCATGGGTCTTCGTATCGTATGAGGTAAGACAGGAAGCTCGGTTACAACCAACACCTGCAATGCAGCAGCAAGTTTTTTCCACTACGAATAGATAACGCAGATCATCTAGTCCGCTCTAAGCGATCTACGCGGAGCGGACCGGTCTGCCCTACTACGATTTGATGCTGACAGGGTGTGCGGGGCAAGCGACACACTTTCAGCTACTCACTGCCGCAACCTTCCGTGTCACATCAAACTGAGGCAAGGTACCACAGCCAATGATCCCAATCCGGTCGCTCTTGCTTCTGAGTTGACATTTTCTCCCCTCACTCCCCACCACGGTTTCTCATGCATCGTCTTTCAAGGCAACTGCGTCTTATCCCTCTCGCACGGTAAGTGACCCGCCAATGAGTCGGGGTTTTCCGGTCTTTTGGGGAATTAGGTCATTTGATCAGATCCTTGCCGCGACTAGGGCTAAGATTGACGGCTTCCTTCAACAGGAAATACCGTACCGGCTTGACCCATTGGGGCCATAAATTGGGAGACCTCGTACAAGGTCTATTAGCAAGCATGATCCAACATAGCATCTCATTCAATCGACAGTCTTTTGGCCTATTCTTTTCGGACCCCTCAGAGATCCATTTGATCAAATGGTATCAGCTGAGAGGTTCGTCATTTTTGCTCAATTGGGCTATTTATCCAGATTTTGATCCCGACCCTACCCACTCTTCCCGTCACAACACTATTGCGGTCATCACAGCTCTGCCTCGGGGTGGGTTGTGTGTTCTTAGTGTCCTCTGTTCCCGCCCTCACTCACCAAGCTGAATAAACGCCATCTTAGCTTTAGGGTTGCTCACCTCTACATTTATCTATTTATCAAGCGCCACCGAAGGTCTTATACCCATGTATCCCCGCCACGATATGATTAGATGCCTGTAAGTAGGCACCTGTCCGGCGTGTGCCCATGTCCGCCCCGCCGGTAAGACTAGGTACGGTTGACTACCACGGGCTTATTGTGGCTGCAGCCGGTCAAACAAGCCGTTTATAGGGTCTCCGACAGGGGTTTCCATCAAAACCAAAAACGACAATAGTTCGACGCAGTTTTCTCTTTCCCCGCGAAAGCAGTACGACTTAGTCCTGCCGCCCACGCCGGTAATGTAGTCACATTCGTTAGTCTCAGAACATGCTGGAGCTTTCTCGCGTTGCTGCGGCCGTGAGCGCTGCATATTTGTGCCAATCATCATTCTTGTGGGAATACGAATAATCGCAGATTCCTCGAATCACAAGGCAGGGAAAGTTGGTCATCAGGCCCCCAGCTTCCATCTCAAAGCACAGGACGTTCAGCTTTGGATCTTTGGCATACTGGTCCCTTTCCGTGGCATTTTTCATGACCGAATTGGCGGATACGATGATGCCATAGTGGCAGTGATTGCCGGTGCGTCGCAATGTAGTGACCACCAACCGCAAGTAGAGCACACTGCATACTGGATGTGCGCCCATGAATTCTCTTCAGTGCTTTATTCATTGCTTGATTGCTAGCCACTTAGACCCCAGTGATAACGGTAGGAGATGGCTACCCTGCGTATCGTCTTTTCAGCTGCTCCGGGACTTTTCCTACCGACATAAGCACTAGTTGATGCAACGCTCATGGCAGCGCCAGCCCCTCCTTTCGCCTGTAAAGAGTGTAAAGAGTGTAAAGAGTGTCAACCCTTGTTACAGTAGTAGTAGTAGAAGTAGAAGTAGGGTTAGGGTTGAGTTGGGGTTTATTTATCTATCTTCTAGCTAATTTGTCCTATTGTTTTCTAAAGAAAGAGAGAGAGAGAAAGAAAGAGAGAAAAGAAGAAAAGAAAAGAGAGAAAAGATAAAAAGGAAAGAGAAGAAGGAAAAGAATAGACAGAGAGAAAAGAAGGAAAAGACAGAAAGAAAAGAGGAATAGAAAGATAAGAAAGAAAAAAAATAAAAAGGGAAAGAAAGAAAGAAAAAGAAAAGAAGAAAGAAAAGAAGAAAGAAGAAGAAGAGAAAGAAAGTTTAGTTAGTAGCTATAGAGCTAGTAGGCTGAGAAGGAATAGGGGAGAGGTTGCTAATAAAAGCAGCTTTTCTCTGTCTGAATCCGCTGGTCTCTAGCTTTCTAGCTGGTCTAGCTGCAATAGAAGCTGCAGACTGAGCTCTAGTCTTACTAAGGATTAAACCTATAGTAGTGTCTAAGTGGGCAGAGCCTGTAGGGCTTAGTAGGCCTTATAGGGCTTTATAAGCTTTAGTAGAGTCTTTTTCTAGCAGGCTGCCAGCTGAGAAGATCAGAGGTTGGAAATAGGGGCCTAAGGAGGCATATTTCGCCCGTTTCTTTGCAGCTGCCTTAGCTAAGGTCTCCCAGGCTTCCTGGTGGGCTGATTCTGTATTTATAGCTACTACTTGGATATCGTAGTAGGTACGGCTGCCTCCTAGAAGGATAGAGAAATCAGCTCTTAGGCTAGCACTGGGGTCCACAGCAGGCTCCAGCTCTAATTCCAGGTCAGAAATATAAGATAGGGCATTTTTAAAGGCATATTTGATCTGGTTATGGCGCTGAATCCACCTTCTGGCGGCCTTCTTACAGGTATCTTCGTGGTTGATGTCTGTAAGGTCTCCGCAGTAGCTGCAGGGGGTGCTGAGGGTTCTAGTAGGCAAGAGCAGCCTATTTCGAAGGGCCTCGACAGCTATAGGGTCCGGCAAGTTGAAGGGTTTTTGCGTAGGCAGGACCTTGATGCGTGGGTCATGTGGACTATGGGGGTCAGGTTATGTGTAGAAAGTAAGATGTCTTCCCTATGGATAAGCTGAGCAGATTGTCTTATATGACGGCTAACTGCTCAGTAGATGCCTGGCTTGCCAGGCATCCCTAGGATACAGCTAGCTGCACGTATCATATCCCGGGCTTTAAAAGAAGCTATTACTGTCCTCAGTGAGCCTCTTCTATCTTCTACATTTCCTTCCCTATCGCATCTTACGATCTTCCTTCCTGATCAGCGTAGCCCTCAGCTGTAGCCGCAGCGCAGCTTGACGCGGCGGAATGGGGCATCTTCATCTTCTTCATCATCAGAGGGATGCTGGGCTTTGAAGTCCCGTACCAGCTGGGGGTCGATATTCTCGCTGCGGACCCAAGAGTTATGCTGCAGTCCCCACCCCTTCCAGCGGACCATAAAGCCCTCGAAAGGCATGGCAGCACGGCCCAGGCGGCAGACCTGCTTAAATAGCAGTCTCTCGACCTCATACTGGTCTCCGACCTCTTCGTCTTCTTCCAGAGGGCCCGGTTCCTCGGGCTGGAAGTTATCGGCGTGGGCAGGCTGCAAGTGCCTACAAGAGATCACTGGATGGATCTTTATAGTGCTCGGCAGGTCCAGTCGGCAGGCTAGGTCCCCTACTATTTCCAGTATCTTATAGGGCCCTGAGCGTTATTGCGACCACTTCCGTGGGGGCCTTCCGGGCAGGTAATACCCATCGTGGAGCTGTAGGTACACGCAGTCTCCTGCCTTCAGCTGGATCGGCCGGTGCTTGGCATTATACCAGCGCTTGGCCTTGGCAGCTGCAAAGTCTATTGCAAGCTGGGTATCCTTGCAGACAGCTTCGCGCATAAAGACTAGGTCAGGGATGTTATCGTCGGGCTGGAATAACTCCAGGGGCCCGCGGAGGCTGAAGCTGTAGATAAATTCGTGTGCAGAGGTCTTCGTTCCTGTATTATAGGCCCTATTGAGGTTCTACTGGAGGGCTGGCAGCAGATAGGTCCAGTTGTCGTCGGGGTGCTCCATATTGTAGAAGCGTAGGGCTATCTCCACGGTCTGGTTCTGCCGTTCGGCGAGACTGTCAGCGGACGGGTAGTAGGCTGCAGTTATTGCTAGTCGGATTCCAAAGCTCTTCCAGAGGCCTCTCCAGAAGGACGATATAAACTTGGAGTTGCGGTCCGAGATGATAACCTTAGGCATACCCCAGTCCGACAGTATGAGCTGCCGGGCTAATACAGTAGCCCAGTCGGCTGCTGTATATCGGTAATAGCCAGAAATTAGCAAGTTCCTCTTGCTTGCAGCGCAGGTTACGGTCATCAGCTGGTTGAAGGTATTAAAGCCCTCTAGGGCCCACGGGGAGTCCTTCGAGGAAACAGGGGGCATCTCGGTAATGAAGTCGATAGCAATTGTATACATGGGTAACAGAGGAGCCCGGACAGGCTGATAGTTGCCGATCCGTTATTGCCGGTCTATCTGTCCAAGACAGCAGGTCTCGCAGCTGCGGATATGCTTTCTGATTCAAGTTGAGAGGTTCCGGATTGATAGGCCTAATAGCTCTCTTATTATTCGCTCTATACTAAAGTAATGCTAGTCGTTATGGGCTATCTTTAGCATATCGTCAATTATAGCAAAGGGGACACAGAGTCAGTTATAGCCGTCGACGCCGTTATAATAGAGAAGGCTATCTCGAAGGCGGAAAGGCAGCCCGCGCTTTAAAGTATTAACAGCGTCCTCGCCGTTCAGGGCCTCAAGGTCTACTTCCTTAGCTAGGATTATAGAAATAATCTTCTTGTAGTGGGGGTCCCTGATATATCCCTCCCGAAATCGGGTCTTCAACTCGTCTGCCATCAGGGCTTCTATAGCTACGAGCATGTCGTCAAGCGCTATATAGTCCGGTCTCATACAGTCCGGGTTATTATCGGTCTCTGGAGCCATTAGGCAGCTTAGAGCATCCAGAATAAAGTTCTTCTCCCCGGGCAGATAGTATACCCGGAGATCGTATTCCGATAGATAGATCGATGCCACTACCAGCCGTTAGTTGGCGCAATCTGTACTTATCGTAGCCAGTATTATCTTTTCGACGATTTGCTTTATAGCTGAATGGTCTGTCAGGACCTCAATTGTATATTGCGACAACTGCAGTAACGTCTGGAGCCTTCTAACGGCCCAGACCAGGCAGGCAACTTCGAGCTCCGTTGGGCCGTATCGCTGTTCCGCTGGGGTCAGCTTGTAGCTGAGGAAGCAGATCGGCTGGACTGCCGTCGCGGGGATGTGGGTTCCGGGCTTTCAGTTGTATCCTTCCTTCAGGTGGAATAGGACTGCTCCAAAGCCTCGTTCTAAGCTTCCGTCGACCTGCAGAAAGAGACGGCGTTGGGGGTTAAGATGTAACAGCATCCGGCCGGTTGCTATACTCCTCTGTAGGGCCTTAAAGGCAATATATTCCTATTCTGTTGGCTTGTAGAAGGTCGTGTATATATACGCCTTGTATTTATTCAGGTTATTATTAACAACCCGACCTTCCTTCCGTCCTTGGGCTAGAAGAGCTACTTTCTATTCCTGTAGAGGCTTGATAAGCTGGCTATAGTATGGGATAAAGTGATGGATATACCCTATAGCGCCAATATATTATTTAAGGCTGGCGAGCTGATGAGGGAATTTAAGCTTAGTAAAGGCAGCTATCTGTTCCTCTGTTATTGTTAGACCTAGGGCGTCGACGCGGAAGCCCAATAGCTATACGCTAGGGTATCCGATCCAGCTCTTAGTCGGCGAAATTGTCAGGTTCTTGCCCTGGAATAGCTGGAATAGCATCTCCAGGTGCTATAGATACTTGTCTTCTGTCTCCGAGAAGATAATAATATTGTCAATAAAGGCACAGCAGAATGTTTAATAGGGCCTTAACAGGCAATCTATATACCTCTACATATACACTGGGGAGTTGCAGAAGCCTATAGAGGCTACTGTTAACCTCTTCAGGCCTCTATAGCTAGTTATCGTAAATTGGTCTCGGTATTCCAGTATAACGCCGAACTGAAAGAAGAAAGATAAAGCGTTAATTGCTATAATAAATCGGGCGCCTCGGAGGGCCTGGATGACATCTTCTTATTGCAGCAGCAGGTAGTTATCCGGGATTGTAATCTTATTCAGGGCTCGTAAATCGACTACTATACAGCCCTTAGCTTTACTATTGACGGTCCGCCAGACTACAAAGATAGGGGCTGCAAAAGGTATAGGTCCTTTAGCCCAGTTGAGTCTGCCTTGGTTATGGAGCTTGTTGAACTTTTCGTCGATAAACTTCCAGTCTTTCAGGCCGGCTGGATAGGGCTATTATGCGATCTTATATTTATACCAGTTATCAATTAACAGGACCTGCATTTCCTCTCCCTCAGGGACCTTAACGAGGCCTATATCGACCCAAAGCTCGACATAGTCCCTGACCAGTCTTCGGACATGCCGAGTAAATCGGCGGCTGCGGGCATAGATGTATATACCTTCTGCCGTAGTCTCTTCAGGCAGGTTAGGGGTCTGTTGGACAGAGGCTTGGGTGGGTCTTCGGGCCTCAGCTTCTATAATAATCTCATCTGCAGTAGGGTCTATAGTAGCTCCCTCGCAGAGAACTGACAGATCTAACGGAGCTATGTCTGCAGCGGGGGTATTACTTGCAGCGGAAGCAATATATACTGCTGCTTGACAGGGCGTCTTATGTTGCTGCTTCTAGGCTAGGTTGCTGGCCTGTATATCGGCAAAGATAGCATCGCTTAGAGTCTCTGGGGCTGACGGTATAGGCTTTTCTTGTTGCCAGTCGATGCTATAGTCTCCTGAGGCAATAGCCTTAATATCTTCGCTAAGGGCAAATTCGCTAGCTACTATAGCTAAGCCAGCTATATCCCCATAGCTATTACTAACAGTATTGCTGCTGCCGGCTCCGAGACTGGATACAGCTGCAGCTGTAGCTACAGTCAGAGCAATAAGGGTATTAGACCAGGTTGTCGCGAGGTAGCTATCTTCTTTGCATTCCATAATATTCCCGACCTTCTACTTATAATGAAGCCGGATATCGCCCTTAGTGTTATTAATGATTAGTACAGCCGGCGGGGAGTTAGTATTGATAATCGTATTAACTGCAGTCGGCAGGGAGGTATAGAAGGTAAAAGATCGGTCTTTTAGAACCTCCTTCCAGTAGGCAGGGACTATATAAGTCTGCCCGGCCGGAATAACAGTATTCCGGGCTACGCCGACCCATCTGACGACCTTCTTATATAGCTAGAGGATCTTAAAGGGGAAATAGAAGTTATCCAGGACTGTACAGTAGATCTGCTTTTAGGAGAGCAGGATATTGCAGGCATAGGGGTTAAGAAAGACTATACCCAGCAGAGCTATCGGCTTCAGAGCATTCTAGACCCAGGCTAAGTAGGTAAACTTAGTAATCTTCACAGTAGTACTATTAGCTCCAAAGCCTTAAATATAGAGGCTAAAGGTAGCCTACTTATATAGCTGCTATCGCCTGCAGACGCCATCGATAAATACTGGCGGCTTATTCTTAATAGTATACTCTAGGCTCTATAGCCAGATCCAGTCAATAATAGGGTTTCCACAGCCGGAATCAACGCAGATTTCTATAGAGTTCTTAGCGTCGGGCGATAACTTTACAGTAATATATATATGTATATATCGGGCACCCTACAGAGCTTGGGGCTTCAGTACCAGCAGTTACTGGGCTATTATAAGCGCCAGCTCTGGTACAGTCAGCTCCAGTATAGTCGGCTTCAGCATGGTTCCAGGGGCTGAAATTATCTTTCCGTAGCAGCTATTTCTAAGATAGGCAAAGAGCTTATTCCGCAACTAAAAGACCTTCTTATACCTCTTATATTAAGGTACCTTAGGCTGGTTTAATAGTTCCTCCAGCGCTAGCTCAGACGGTTTAATATAACACCTAGCGATAAGGTATTCCTCTAGAATAGACTGGGACGGGAAGGTCTATTAGCAGGTATGGCACTATATTGTGCTAGCTATAGCGGCTAGGTCTTGTAATCCTTAGGTTATAACAGAGAAATAGGCCTTTTGAGACTGTATTAAGGATGTAGATGAATCCAATATAGACCTATTATCTTCCTTATTGGCATCTTGGCTGTTATCGGTATCCTTACTAGCCAGATATTTCTTTTTAAAGCGGATCTTCTTTTCGGACTTAATATCGCTATCTCGTAAGGGTCGGTCTCTGCGATCGTTATAGGAGGCTCGCCTCTCGTCTCGAGGTCGATTGTAACCACAGCGTTAGTCCTTATTATAGCTCGAGGGTCGGCTATAGTAATAGCCGGGCTGTTAGTTATCTCGAGGTCCATCGCGGCGACTGTATTCATCTCGGGCTCTATCTTGCTGGTCTCTTCGGGTATTATCGCTACAGCTGTAGCAGTTTCCTCGGTTAAAGGACTGACCTTGGCAGCTCTATCGGGAAGATAGCTGCTCGTCCCGCAGTATCATTGCATCAATTGTCAGGCGGCATTCTTTATATTCCTGGATAAACGCCGTCAGAGTTATCTTTTTCTTCGGGATATTAAGGAACTAAGAGATCTTAATATCGATAAGCAGAAAGATAGTCTGAAGGATAAGACAGTCTTTATTATATCCAATCTGCTTAGTAAGGCTAGCCTTCTACTAAGCCCACTGGGTAATAGATAAATTAGTCCGGACCAGCTTGAGGGTGTACTTATCTGTCTGGAGCTCTGCAATAAGCTCTGCATCTAACCGCTTAAAGCGTTGGACTAGCTTATTGCAGAAGGTCGAGATAGATACTTATAGCAGCTTCTCGCGAGACCTAATATTCAGCTCCCCTATAAACTACCCCTGGGCTCCACTGCCTAGCAGGGAGGTATAGTACTCTTACAGACAGTTGTCTCTATAGTATTGGAAGACGCGGAGGTGCTTGCAGAAGAGATAGATATCTATATATACCTACTTACCTTGGACAATCACAAGACCGGTCTTCTTATAGTTCTTGAAATTG
This sequence comes from Ilyonectria destructans, assembly GCA_020740775.1. Classification (NCBI taxonomy): domain Eukaryota; kingdom Fungi; phylum Ascomycota; class Sordariomycetes; order Hypocreales; family Nectriaceae; genus Ilyonectria; species Ilyonectria destructans. Next base: position 129,288 of record JAHEWK010000016.1, read on the forward strand.
GGATTAAAGATGCTAACAGTTTCCCATTTAATCCGCTTAACTACAGATCTATCAGTCTCAGTAGAGAAGGGGGTTATATCGTAGCTATAGTATTTAGCAAGGCCGATACTGTTATCTAAGGAAGAGAGATCATTATCTTCGTCGGTCCTATAGCAGGGGTTATAACAAGTCTGATACTGGCAGCTAGTTCTTAGCAGACTGCCTGGAGTCTCATATTGTAGGCTAGGAAGGGGGTCTTGCAATCATACAGCACGGGGAGGATCAGGCTCGATAGGCTCCATCTATATTATTATTGCCTTATTAGTATTATTATTGGCGTCGTTAAAGTTAAAGGCCTGAGCAATCTACTCCCTCCAGGCAGGTAGATATACCAGATGTAAAAGACTGGCCCAGGGGAGTAACTAAAGGTCTCGGGCCCTCTTACTAGTAGAGGCATACCTTGCCACAAAGGCCTATATATTATAGGCAATATCGACGTCCCAAATCTTCATTCTATTTAGAATATCCGGAGTTGGATATTCTGTAATAAGATAAGTATACCGTATAGCCCAGCTAAAGGCACTATAGTAGTCTGTATCTTCAAGCTATTTTAGGGCCTCGGCCTTCTGGATGTCTTAGTTAACCAGAGACCGACAGAGCGGCTGAGACCGGTTATTATCATAGCCCTGGTCTTCCAGACCAGAGAGCTCGATAGACGACAAGTCCATACTGTCGGGCTCGTGATGTGAACGGGCCATGAAGGGGGCCCCGGTGCAGTAGCTCTATCAGTGCTAGAGCAAGATGGGGGTTGTGTGTATGTGGTGTTGTGTGACGGAGGGCTAGGCTGACCCAGGGCTCTGTATGACAGAGGCCCAGGATGACCTAGGGCTCTGTGTGACGGAGGGACGAGGTGGTCTAGGGCTCTGTATAACAGAGGGCAGGGCCTGGTGTAACAGAGGGCCCAGGGCTTTGCGTAACAGAGGGTAGGGCCCTGTGTGACTGAGGGCTCGTACTACCTAGGGCTCTGTAGCGAGACGGGCTACAGACTACAACTCCGGAAGGTTGTTATTTGCCAAAGATAGAGCTCTCGCGAGCTGTCTTTGCAGGTGGATGGATATAGGCAGGGCAGGCTGTTTGAAGCCTGTTGCTCGGATAGTCGTTATGTAAGTCCCCTAGCAGCTAGGGAACGGGGATGTGACAATAAGGGCAGGGGGCCCTTGTGATGGTATAGATCCAGCGGTGGCTGCAGCAATAGCAGCCTGCTAGGATTAATAGCTGGATCTAGAATCCTGGTCGGCGTAACGTGCCGGGCGTAATATGCAATAAAAATCAACTAAGATATGTTGCTGGTGCTGATCTTTGGAAGCATATAATTGCTACCAGTTTGATGTGTGGGTCATATAGACTATGGGGGTCAGGTTATGTGTAGAAAGTAAGATGTCTTCCCTATGGATAAGCTGAGCAGATTGTCTTATATGACGGCTAACTGCTCAGTAGATGCCTGGCTTGCCAGGCATCCCTAGGATACGGCTAGCTGCACGTATCAGACCTGTAGCCATTTTCGGCCGAGATAGCTACTATTTTCCAGCAAGGTCCGCTGGAAGCTAGGGGCTAGGGTCTGTAGCTCTTGCAGTCGTCTAGTTCCGTCGATAACTAGGACTTCTTGAGCTGTAGGGGTTGTAGGGGCTGTAGCTGCTGTAGCTGCTGTAGCTGCTATAGCTAGGTTAGGCTGCAGGCTGTAGGAAAAGGCCGGGTTGATCTTCCTGATTTGCTGGAGGGCGGCATCTCTAGCTGTAAGGTAGATGTCCTTAGCGATATCCTGGTGGATTGGGATTCCTAGGCCTCCAACCCTAGCTGGAATTGCTATAAGGTTGGGGTCTAGAGTCGGAAGGGGGTCTCCTTTGCTTCTGGCTGCTAGGTGTTGTAGGGCTAAGTAAATAGCCTTGTCTGCTTTTCCCTATAGTATAGCTAGGCCCCTAGGGTCTAGCTGTTTGAGCAGGTGTTATAGCAGGAGGTGGATACTGCCTCTTAGCAGTAGGATAGTCTGTTGCTTAGGAAGGTCCTTTAGATCCTGAATGGTTTGATCTAGAAGGTTAATTTTCCTAGTGAGGAAGTCTTTTCTAGCGGCTAAGGGTTCTATAAAGGTCCCTAAGGTAGCTAGGCCTAACTTTTAAAGGTCTTTCAGACTTGTTTTCTTACTCTTCCTAGCGTTTAGGGTAAGAGGGGAGTTCTAAAAGACTTTCTTTGCTGCTGCTAGGCTGCTGGAGGTGCTGAGGCTCTTTTTGCTTAAGATAAAGATATCATCTAGGTAAGCTACTAAGGTGGCCTTGGGAAGCTACTTCATTAGGGCCTCTAGGGTGGGCCTTACAGCAAGGGAAAAAAGAAAGGGCCCGAGGGGGTCGCCCTGTCTGACTCCTTATGCAGAGGCTAGTATAGCGCCCTTTGAGGTAATAAGAATAGAGGGGCTATTATAAGCCTATCTTGCTGCTCTATAGAAGCTGGGGGTATAGCTGGATATAGCTGCTGCTATACTAGCTCGGTCTATATCGTTAAAGGCGTTACAGAAGTCTAGGGTAGCTAGGGCTTTATAGTTGCCCTTATTTTCCCCAGAAATAGCCTCTTTAAGTATAAAGAGAGCTGGTTCAACCCCTCCTGGGCCCTAGACTCCTAGCTGATTGGGTAGGAGCATAGATAGTCGAAAATGGGTAGTAAGGATCGCCTTCATAGCTAGCCTATAGACTATATCGTCTATAGCTATAGGGCGGATTCCTCCATCTTCCTTTTCCAGGCCTATCAGCCTAGAAGCGCAGAGTAGGTCAGATTCTGGGGCTATTCCCTGCTGGATCATATCCGTCAGTAGCCTTAGAAAGGCTAGGACCTGATTTTCCCTGCAGGCTAGGTTCAGTAGAGGCCTTGTCCAGCTGGAGAGGCCTGGAGCCCTTTCCTTGTAGATAGATTTAAGGGCTTTCTGAATAGCTTCTGCTTCTATCGACTGGCCTGAGCTTGGTCTAGCTCCTTTAAAGGGGTCCTTGGGACCTATAGGGTGTTTCTCCCTAAATAGGTCCCTAGTTTCCTTATTATTGGAGGCTAAGGGGGCTGACTTGTAGATAGCTCGAGCAGCTCTTCTAATAAAGCCCTTTTCTAGCTACCTAGTTGCCTATTCAATTAGGCTTCTTTAGCTGCTGCTAGAAAGGTCGGGCTTTTCCTGGGTAAAGCTGCTGGGGATAGAGGGGCAGACCCTAGGGTAGGCGTTAAGGGTGGGGACGATTTTTCCCTGTTCGAATGCTATACCTAGGATCCTAGGGAGGAGGAGGAAATCGAGGAGGGTTTTTTCCCTAGGCTTGCTAAGGAAATCCTCTGCTATCTGTCTAGCTGCACTTATAAAGGCAGCAGCCTGCCTTATGTAGAGCTTTTTCTCTGGGATTAAAACCTGGGAATAAGTAACTAGCTTCTGGACCCCTTTCTTTTCTAGAATAGATCTTACAGCTAGGTTATGCTTTTCCTTTAGGCTGGTCTCTTCCTGAAGAAGCTGTTCCTGAAGGAGGTCTTCTATAGCAGTATCTTCTGCTGTAGGGCTCAGTAGAGGGCTAGCAGCTGGACTAGCGGCCGGACTAGCAGCCGGACTGGCAGCTGGACTAGCAGCCAGACTGGCAGCCGGGCTAGCAGCTGGACTAGCGGCCAGACTAGCAGCTGGAGAGCTGGTTGCCATTAGATCTTCTATCTCTCTTTCTCTTATTTCCCTAGCTTTCTGAAGTAGGTTACTAAGGGAAGGAAGAGAGTTTGGTGAGAAAGAGAGAGATCTAGGCCGCTGGCTTGGGGTCTGGAGGTAGCTAGAGCTGTGGGGGCGGCTAGGGGTCTTGGGGCTGCTAGGGCTAGAGCTGCTAGAATAAACTCTGAGTCTTATTGCTGGCCGGGTCTCTACTAGAGGGCTTGTAGCTATACGTTTCCTAGCTGGCTGTATGCTGGGGTAGGCTAGTCCTCTGAGGCCTTAAGTCGGCATTTGGGGGAGGGGTTGGCGGGTATTTAGCTGAGAGAAGGAGAGTAGGGTTGGTAAGCGGGCAGCCTATTGGCCGGGCTGTTAGCTGGGCTGTTAGCTGAGCTGCTAGCTGGGCTGCTAGCTAGGCTGCTGATTTTGTAGCCTAGGGAAAGTTGAGATATTAGAAGATCCAGCTATTCTATAGACCTTAGCTTAATATGTTTTTACCCTAGGCTTTATTAGAAGGACTTCAGACTTTAAAACTTAATGTAGATAGGGGTTAAGTAGTTTAAGCTTTAAAGTCTAATTCCTTAAAGCTAGATGTATATACTGATTAATTATAGTTTAGGGTTAGCCCCACTATAGGTTAAGAGTTAGTAACTAAACTATAGCAATCTGTATAAGATAATTAGTATATATAGATAGAGAAGTTTAATAAGTTTCTATTATTAAACTATATCTATATTATATCTATAGCGTATAGTACATATAATATTAAAAAAAAGAAAGGTAAGATACTTATAAATCTGCTGTATTACTAGAAATACTATAATACTATACTAGTAATATATAAAAAACCAATAAATAGACGAATATATAATACTTATCGATAAGTACTAGCTTTTACTATATAAGATATACCGATATACTGTAAATCTAGATGCTAGTATTAAGTCCCACTTTAGGTATATATATTAGGTAAAGGGATAACTGCTTAGGGATATAATAGACTATATCAATATAAACTTACTAAATAATCCAGCTATAATTAAACTACTAGCTAACTGAAGTAAACTGATTCTAATTCTTAATATATATAGTAAGTTCAGCTATAATATATACCGCTATATAATATAATTACAGAAGAATATAACCTATTACTGAATAAAGTTACAATATAGCTCTAACAGACTAAAATATAGTGCTATATAACTATAAATATAGATACTAATATAATATATAAGATACTGAATTATTAGAGCTTATAGTGTTAGTAATAATATAATAGTACTAAAGTCTGTAGTAATAAATAGTATTATAGATAGAATAATTGCCGACAGTAAGGCCGAGCTACTAAAGGAGGATACTAAGAGAAATAAGTACAGTAACAGGCAGAAGGGTATTAACTATAACTTAACTTAAGTAAAGAAAATAAAGTAGGTAAGGTACTTTAGGGACTGAAGTCTGACTGAGATCTATAATACAGCTTAGGGAATATAAGTAAAGGCCAGCAAGATTAAGATAAGAGTCCCTAAGGATAAAAAGGCTATAAGAAAGCTATAGCTACTTATATAACTAAATAAGAGCTTTAACTAAGAGGTAAACTGCTACAGCTAGCAACTAGAAGGCATACTAAAGGAGATATTATAGTATCTTTATAGTATCTAGCCAGGGAAACTAAATAGCTTGCTATTTAGATATACAGTAAAAGATAAGTTGCGGGCTAGCTATTAGTCTATTAGATATTGCTACTTAAAGTTCTGCTAGCAGGTATATAAAATAGGTTATAAGAAAGCAGCAATATAACTGGTAATATACTTTATGGATGAGTAATAAAGCTTAATAGCAGATATAGCCTGCAAGCTAGAGGATAAGCAGCTAGGCGAGATTGTTAGATAAATCAAACTGTATAATAATAGCGGCTTCTTTAGTGGAGATAATAATACCAGCAGTAAAAGCTTAAGTGATAATAAGGACAGCAGAAAGTAAAGGCCAGAATGCTGTAAATTAGCAGCTATAGAGATAAAAGTGCTTGACTAAGCTGTATTTTAATTTATAATAGCTTCTATTAAGGTGCAGGTAGGCAGTAAACTGTATAGCAATATAATACTATACTTTTATATAGCAATAGGCATCTAAAGGCACCTATTAGGCTATACAGAGGTATATCTATTTATAGGTATACTGGCAGCACTATTATAGCTTATTTGTCTTTTTTTTCTAGAGGCTGAATTTAAGAATATATTGCTAGAGGAAAAGTATATAGAGGTAGAAATACTTAATTAGTTCTAATAGAAGCACGAGATATAGATATATATAGGCACTTATATAGTAATAAGTAAGATTATTAACTGGATAGTATATAGTAAGGGATATTATAATAAGATAGACGGGCTGCTAATAGTATACTAATCTAATAACAATAAGGTATTAATATATAATAGGGACTATATACTAGTATATAACTTCCAGCGGGCAGCTTATAAGGTTATAGTACAGGCAGATAACTTATTAAATAAGATATTAGGCAGTATATAGAATTATATTAAGCTTGGAATAGATATAAAGCGGATTGCTAATAGTATATTATAGCTTAATGCCAGCTAATTATTTGCAATAAATAATAAGAATATATAGCTAGATACCAGGCTGAGTAAGGTTATATATTCTATAGAGGTATCTATATTTAATAAGAAGAAGAACTAGTAGAAGCAAGCTGGTATATAGAAGTAGATATAGCAGCTGTATATATTTTAAGAAGAATTAATACTGCTAATATATATCTAGAAAGAGCAACTAGAGTATAAGCTGGAAATAGCAATATTACAGCACTGTAATATATAGCAGTTACTATATAATATCTTTTTATACAATAGATAGATTATACTTATAATAGACTGTAATAAGATAAAGGCAATCTGCAGAACCAGCTGTAAGATAGCCCGATTTCTATCTAACTGTATTAAGCGGATAATAGTAGTATATATTATATAGCTTCTGCCGGCAGAAAGAATACTGCAGTATAAATATAAGCTACTGGAACTGCAGGAAAAGTACTTAGAATTCTTATAGAGAAATAGCAACTCAAATTGCTAGAATATAGAATAACTCAGCTTAATTATAATATATCTACTGCAGGTAGAGATTAAGATAAGGCTTAATATTAGGCAGTACTATATAATAGTAATTAAATTTAAATAGAAGATTTAAGAATTAGTTATAAAGTAAGTTAAGGGTATAGCTAGCAATAATAATAATAAGAATAGTATAGAGATAGACTAAATAATAGGTGAGGCACTTAATATAAGAGGCAGCTGGAATATTATATAGGATTTATAGAGTATATACAGTATAAAGATAGTATAACTATATTATACTATATATATTGATATATTAGGTTAGTTATTACCTAAGATAATTACGAATTATTAGGGAATTAGCCAGTTATAGCACCAGTTCTTAATAAAAGGAGATAAGGCTTAAGTAGGGTGGAAGTATAAGGTACCAGGCAATAGAATAGCAGCAGTAAGAAAGAAGAGTAAGATAATACTGGATAAGAAAGAAATTAAGCAGCAGATAGCCGACAGACTATAAATATTAATAGGCTTAATATTAATATAGCAGTCAGTTAAGTAAAGGGAGAGTATACAGATAATTCTATTACTATACAGAGAGCAGTTAGCTATATATATACTGCTAACTAGTACCAGTAAGAGCTTGCTATTTATAGTGCCGGCTATTATATATAATGGCGGCAGTATAAGTATAGTAGTTATACTATTTGCTGTGCTAATAGCAGATTTAGTTAATTAGGCGAAGCAGATAGATATAGATATAATTAAGTTCTAGCTATTAATAAACTCTAAGAGGGAGAGCTTGCTAAGGGCAGTATAGATAGTAGTTATAAGTACTAATATAGTATTAAATCTGAGCTTTCTAGTATATATTAATAGGCTTTAAGCTAATAGGCTGCTGCAGCGAATTTTTATTGATGAAGTATATATAACTATTATAGATATATTATACTGAGTGAAGCTTATAGAGTTAAAGGGATTAATTCAATTTAAGAGCCTAATTATATTACTCACTGCAATAATACCGGTTATATTTAAATACTGGTTCTGTAAAGAGCTACTAGCTGGTTCTGCTAAGATTATTTAGAACTAGATAATAAAGGTAAACTGCTAATATAAAGTGGAGCAGATTAAGGTGGGACCTAGAGCTGTAAATATATATATAGTTAAACTGATGTGAAAAATCGGATTGACTATAATAAGCAGATAGAAGGGCATTATATATTGCCAGTTAAAGGCTTAATATACAGTACTAGCTGCAGAGATTAAACTGAATGTAAAAAGTAGAGACCTTATAATCTTTAATATACCTATCAGTCTATTCAGACTATATATCCTCCCTTAGGGAGCTATAAATTTAGTAGCCTAATTTACTAGAATTATAATAAGAATTCTATTCAATTTAATACCTAATAAAGCTAGAGCTTTTCTAGATAATATCGATATTAAAGGCCCTCTAGAAGACTATAATAGGGAAGAGTCTCTTTCTGGTATTAGAAGGTATATTCTGAAGTACCTTATAAACCTTAATATAGTTCTTATTAATATAGAGCTTTCTAGCTATTTAATTGCAGTAAAGAAGTTCTTTTTCTGCTAAAAAGTCACTCCTCTAGTAGGATATTTCTATAAAACTTATAGCTGTAAGCCTATAGAGAATAAGGTCCTAAAGATTATTAAATAGAAGCCTTATAAAAACCAGATAAATATAAGAGCCTTTCTAGGTATTATAGAGTACTATAGAATTTAGATTAAAAGGTATACTTAGGTTATTAAGCTTCTTACTAAGCTGCTAAAAAAGAATACTTCCTAAGAATAAAGAGAGGCCTAGAAGAAAGTAATAAGAATACTAAAGGAAAAGGTTATTTCAGCTCCTATTCTTATATCTCTTAATCTATCTAAAGAAGCTAGAGAAGTTATCTTAATAATAGATATTAGTATTCTAGATTGGGGAGCTATCTTAATATAGGTAATTAAGGGAAAATACCACCCTATAAGATTTAAATCTAGTATCTAGACTGATACTGAGAAAAAGTATAATATAATAAAGCTAGAGTGTAAGGGAGCCCTTTATACAGTTAGATATATAAGGATACAGATCTATAGATATCTCTTTACCTTAGAGACTGACTCTAGAGTTTTAGTTAATTAACTTAACAGTAAAGCTAATAATATATTAAAATCTATAGTAGTTAAATAAATTAGCTACCTCTTACTCTTTAACTTTACTGTTAGATATATCCTAGAAAAGAAGAATATAGTTACTAATAGTCTCTTAAGGAAGGGGGAAGGCCTATTTAACCTTTTAGACCGGAAAGCTAAGGGTGATATTAAGAATAAAATTAATACCCGCCTTAATCTTATTTTTTTCAGCTTTAAAGATAAGAGCTTAAAAAACTTCTATAAGGGTAAATAGCTAATCCTAAGGAACTACCTAACTTCCCTATAGCAACCTAAGGTGCTCTCTGCTAGAGACTTTATACAATTAAGAAAAAAGGCAATATAGTTCTTTATTTACAGTAGTCAGATTTAAAGATAAGGTCTGAAATTAAAAGATAACCCTACTCTTATTATTAGTAATAAGGAGCTTTAGAAGTATCTTATTATATTATCTTACTATAATAGGAGTTATAAAGGCCGGGAAGTAACCGTTAAAATTATTTCTTATTGCTATTTCTGGCGAGGCCTTAGATACACTATAGAGTCAGTTATCCAGATATACCTAATATATTAGATTTACAGAGCCTAAAGAGCTGCTAAGATTACTAAGCCTATAGCCCCTTAGTATCCTATAATAAAGATCTATATCGACAGGCAGTATCTCCCTAATAATAATAGAATAAAGTTCCTTCTAAAAGCTAGATATAATATAACTGAGTGGATTAAAGCTATATCTTATAGAGCCCTTAATACTGTAAATATCAGGAAGTTTATTAAGAGGATTATCTATTGCTATAGTATATCTTTAAAGATTGTTACAGATAATAGAGGCAAGCTTATAAAAGGAATTCCTAATAAGCTAGATAATCTAGAGATTAAGATAGCTAAGATCTCCTTTTATAATTTCAAGTCGAATAGGCTAATTAAAGTCAGTTATATATCTATAGTTAACTATTTTAAAAAGCTTAAAAGATTAGGAAAGTAGGTATCTCTAGTGGACTTAGCCCTACTTATAGATAGATCTACTATTAGAGGGTTCTATAGTTACTTACCTTTTTAGCTCCTCTATAGGTAGGAATTTATTCTTCCTATAGAAGTTAAAATCTCAATCTGGAGACTTATCGACTGGGAAGAGGTCTATAGTAGGGAAGATATTATCTTAGTCTGAATCTAAATTCTGAAAAGATAGAAAGAGAATCTAAAAGCTGCTAGAGCTAAAGTTAAGGAATATCGTAAGAATCTGGTAAGAAAGATAACTGAATCTAATACCTTTAAGCTGAGGAAGATACTATTATTACTGGGAGATTTTATCCTTCTCTATAATATTAGAAACTACTATAATCTTTCCTCTATAGCTAAGCTTAAGCTAAAATAGTAAGAACCCTTTAGAATCCTAGAGATCCTCAGAGAGATTAGAATCTATATCTTAGAGACTCTAAATAGAGTAAAGATAGTAGGAACCTACTATAGAGATTAACTTAAAGCCTTTATAAAGGATAATTAAGATTAGTAAGCCAGCCCTAAGAATACTGAGATTTAGGGACTACCTACTGATAATAAGAATAAGAAATTTAATAAAGAATTATCTTATAATAAGACCTATTAACTTAGTGAGGCTGGAGATTTATTAGATAATATAGAGCTTATTATTTATCTATAGAGAGAACTTAGGGGGGGTTTTTAAGTTTGCATTCTAGAGATAAATAAGAAAGCTAAGAATCAGTATAATAAAGTCTAGAATATCTTATTAGATATTTGGGAATATAGCATTAGCTGGGGATAGCAGTATTACTATATAAAGAGGTAGATAGAGGAGGTAAAAAGTAAAATTACTAAAGAGACTTAGATATAATAAGTTTTAATAGCTAAAATCCAACTAAATAACTATCTAAAAGGGACTAGCTGCTATAAATAATACCTTATAATAAAGAGGAATAGTATAGAGGGAATCTATCTAAAAGAGAAGAAAGTAATACTAACTAAGTAGTAATATCATTTTCTAGGCATTACTATTAATTACCTATTCTACTGAGAATAGAAAAAGAGACTAATTTTCTCTTTTTCTCCTTTAATAGAGAAAATAAAACCTATTAGAACTGACTAAAGGGCTTAATACCTATTATAAAGAATCTAGGCAGAGATAAAAGCAGCCCGGCAATAGATTTTAAGGTTAGAAGTACCTTTAGCCTTTAAGGGATACTTACTAATAATATAAGGGTAAGAGTGGGAATTAAAGATATCTATAGTATAGAAAGTTAATATATTCAGATTGGTAGCTTAGCTACTAAAAGGGAACTTTTAAGGACCTTTCTAATAACTTAAAGCTATATACCCATAAAGATATTTCTAATTACAGTCAGACTGATTATACTAAATATAATTAGTATAGGCCCTATTTATATATCCCAAGACTGAAATATAGATATAGAAAGAAGTCAGAATATACTTATTAAAGCGGGTAGTTATTAAGAGGTAGCTATAGATACAGCTATAATATATAACCGGATTAATAACCCCAATAAAGATAATAATAAGAGCCTTAAGGAGGTATAGATAAAAGAGAAGAGTAGTAAAGAAATACCCCCTAGAGTAAGCCTATTCAGCTGGAATAAAGACCTACTGGAGAGAGTAGGTAGCTAGTAGCTTTATTCCAGCAGTAATAGTTATATTATAAAAGGAGAGCTATTTAAGGAACTAGATAAGGAAGCTAGCTTAGCTGCTACTGGAGGGAAATTGGATATCTAACTTAAATATATCGGCCGGCCCAGTTAATTAAGAGCCTGGAAACTGCAAATCTAAATATAGAATATCTTTAGAATTTAGAAGATTATCTTATTAGATAACCTAAGCTAATAGAAGGGAGATAAGGGACCTTATTAATACAGAAGTTAAATTAAGCTTTAATATAGAAAAGGGATAAAAAAGAAGTATATCTTAAGCCTTCTAGTAGGTACTAATCTAATATAAAAACTTAGTAGCCTTAATACTATATTTAACTAAATAGCGGATATTAGGGAGTTTCCCTTAAGGGAGGCTAGAAAGAATAATAAGCTTATCTTAGGAAGAAGCTATTATAAGATAGTATAACAGTTATAATAATAAGAAAAAGAAGAAAAGTCTGAGATTAAGTAATAAGGAAATCTTAATAATAGTAATATAGAAGAGAAAGAGGCTTTAAAGTATAAGGGACTCAACCTTAAAGCTAAGCTGGCAGGGCTTTATTATAAGATATAGAATTTATAAGGAGTAAGTATCTTTATTTACTATAACTTATAAAGGAAAAATAGTAAGAAGGTCTGGAAAATAATAACAGCTATTACTGTAATTTACTGTTATAAAAAGAGCTAAGCCCCTATAATATAAAGACTCTTAAATACTCAGTCTCTTAAAAATACCAATATATATACACTCTTCTTACACTTTAGCTGCTATAGAAATTAATACTGCAACTTAAGCCTCTATAATATATTTCTTTTCTAATTAAGCTTAAACTTTAACTACTATCTTATTTATTACTTTTCTTTCTACTGACTGACTTTTAAATCTATTACTGCCCTATAGAGCTCTATATATAATAGCTACCTCTAATAAGGCTGTAAAGAAGAAGGTATAATTTTACTGCAGTATAAAGTTAGTAACTCTCTATAAAGGGACTATCTATAGAGAGGGAGGAAAAAGAAGCTTTCTTTACTGCAATAAGAACCTTATAAAGATGCCTCTAATTAGTAGGCTCTCTTAATAACTAACCTTCTATTCTTCTTAACTGGATTAAGCCTATTAGGAAGATAAAGAAGCTGACTGCTCTAAGCTTAAAAGCCCCAGCTTAATCTAGAGCTAGATTGAGACTGTTAAACTATATTCTAATTTCAGTATAAAGGACTTTAGAGTGTAAAAGGATTACTATACTGATCTTTAGGACCTATTAACTAAACTTTAAGATAGTAAGATATTAACTAACTTTAATCTTATTACTTTCCTATAAATAATAACCTATAGAATAAGAAACCTTATAGCTATTACACCTTACAGCCTAAACCTTAATAACTAGACTCTTAAAACTAATAAATAGAGAAGGAAGCTTTACTTATTTAAGATTCTAAAGGAGGGTATTCTAGTTATAAAAAACCGACCTATACTAGGCTTCCAACTTATTTAAGAGACTATATTTAACTGTTACTACCTTATCAGTATTACCAACTTTAAGAACTAAAAATATTAAGTTACTTATATCTGAAATACTATAAAGGCTTAACTTTTCCTTTTTAACACTTTAAATAATAATAAGAAAGAATAATTTAGGGCTTTTAGAGTGGCCTAAAGAGAGGTTATAACTCTTAATAGTATCCCCTATAATTTTACAGTCTTTAGTATACCAGCTTTAACTCAGTCTGATAGATAGAAGTATAGTTATCTTACAGTCTTTCTTATAACTCTTACTATTTAAGGAATAATTAGCCTGAATAAGCAATAAATAGCCAGAGGAATCCCAAGGCAGAGACTTACCTTTAACAATAAAAATAATAAGTCTAATAGAGTCTCTTTTAAGCTATAATTTTATAACTGAAAGCTAAGCATCTTTAAGCTAAAGCCCCTTTTAAAGCTAAAGATAAAGGGAAAGGCAGCTAAAAAGAAGAAAGCTATAGAGGTTAAAGAGCCTATAGACCTAGACCTAGAATATATTAAAAGCTTTATTGGGTGCGCTATTATAGAGGAGCTTAGGGTCCGGAATCTAATATACAGTAAGAGTCAGAATAAGAGCAACTAAAGGATCACTCTATCCTATAACTATATCTATCAGCTTATACCTGCCGATTAGAAACTTAGGACTATAGATCTCTATACCAATCTTAGTGGGTTTACCCTAATTAACTGGAAAGATCTTAAGGAAAAGAAGCTCCCCGACTCCTACCGACTTATCCAATATCCTACTGCCCCTTTTAGCCAGACTTTTTACTATACCTTAATATACTAGTCGGGCTGTTACCAAACTAAATTTACTATACCTAATAACCTAGTTAAGATATTTACTGAGAGGGAATATAAGGTTTAGAAGGGTATCCCTAAGCTGCCTGAGACTACAGAAGGGAGTATTATATCCCTGGATTTATCTGCTCTAGAGGAGATTACTGCGCCTATAACTGCATCTATATCGGCTCTAGCTCCCATAAAAGTACCCTCTATCGTTAAGTCTATTAAGCCTATTAAAGCTGTTATCAAGCCTGCTAGATCTATTATTAGGTCTATTAAGAGTGCCTCTAGAGAGGAGATAGAAAAGCTATTATCCCTAATAGAAGGGGTTAAGACTATTAAGACTTCGCTAAAAATATCGCCGATACTGCCCCCTATAGAGTCTGGTAGAGCTATAATAGCTAGAATCTTTTTAGGATAATATAAGGGCTTGGGGTTGGATATATCGATAAGAGATACTTATAAGGGGTCTGCTGTAAGTAATATCTCAATAAGGAATACTGATAATAACTCTACTATTTTAAGAGATATCTTAATAAGGGATCCTTCGCCCAGCCTACCTTCTTACCGCTAAGGGACCCAAACCTATAGAACTCTAATAGTCTCTACTGCTCAGTTTATTAAAGGGGCTACTCCCTATTATATTAATAATAATATTATCGCCAAAAGGAGAAGGAACTTTACTAGTATTACTATTAGTAACGCTGCTAAGAAGATAACTATTAATACCGACCTTATAAATCTTCCTTATATCCCGAACCGGCCTATATTATTTATACCTAAGTTAAAGACCTATATAATCTATATCCTAAAGGGTCTGATTTCCCTATCTCAGTGGGACGACCTAATTAACGCTGCCTATATAGATATCATCCCGCCTACTATTACAAGAATCAGTCGCAAATAATACTACCGACAGTATGAGGCTCGTAAGTAATAGCTTTCTATAGTGTTATTTGACTTTCTCTAACGGACTGAAGAGGTGGGGAATAGGGAGGTACACTAAGGGGAGGTTTTTTATTACTGGAAGGAATTAGTCTTTAGAAGTATCTAATAAGATATTCCTTTAATACTTGCTATATTTCTTTAGTTAGATTCTTAAAAGGGGAGGTAGTTTTATTATGCGTGCTTCTGGCCTAATTGAGGATAATTATCGGACTGTAGGGAAGGGATATAATAGGCAATTAGGACTGCTTAGGCTAGCTGGTTGCTAGCAGGGGTGCCTAAGGAGGGTTCAGATAAGATTAAAAGGGAAGGTTAGAGATAGCACAGAAAGAGATATCGATTTTCCCTTCTTTAGAGATTCTTTCTAGAAATCAGAGAGGCCGCAAGAACTCAAGATAGCTAGAGAGTCTATTAAAATTATTGCCTTTATTTTTAAGAGATTTATTTGAGTCCACTTTAACTGTTACTACCTTTATTATCCAACCTCTATCTTTAACACCCCTTGGATATCGGGCCGCTGCAGACTCTATTAAAGCCTTGCCAGCGGAATTTCCTATAACCGACCCGAGATCCTACCTAATGAGATACTTCTCTATCAGGAGATATAAGCTTTAGATCTATCCGACCTTATATACGTAGTCTGGTGCAGCTTCAAGCTGACTATCTAAGATGCCTGTGCGACGATCTTCTGTATATCTCCCCTAGGATAAGTTAACGAGTTGGGTGTTATTCTCGTCCCTTTCTGCTGCTAAACTATCTATTTTAAGAAAGAATTTAATTGCTCTTTTAGTAAGAGATAGAGGCCTTAAAATCTCTATATACTAAAATCTAGCTTAAGGAATCTATAAGGCAGCTAAGGAGGCAGCTTAAAATATTCTTAACTAAATTAGATTAGCCTTTAATCTAACTAGCTTTAATCTCTTTAGCTCTTCCCCTTAGTAACCTAGAGAAACTAAAGAAAGACCCCCTCTAATAGCTTAAGAAGTTCTAGCTTAAAATACTAAAGCTAGAGTAAAAAGGCTAATAGAGGAACTAAAAAAGCCAGCTAAAAAAGCCTTTCTAAAAAATACTAGCTATATCAGCAGAAAGTAGCTTAAAGTTATATCTATTTAAAAATAATATACCTTAGCTGACTTTAAGGTAACTAAAGCTATTAGAAGCTAACTTCTCCTTCTAATTAAGACTTAAGAATCTCTCTATAGCTACTATAGCTTAGAGACCAGCCTAAATTATAAGAATATCTATAAAGCTGCTAAAAGAAGATAGATTTTATACTATAATTAAATCTCCTATATCTTTATAAATATACTCTCTAGCCGGACAGACTTAAAAGTGGAAGCTAAACCTCTTATTAGCCTCTTAGTAGAAAAGAGAGTTAATTTCTCAGTTAAGCTAGAAAATAGCTGCTATTTCTATAATATAAAAATAGTAGCTATTAATATTAGGTTAGCTAAGAAGAACCTCTATTAAATACTAGTAGAGGTAGCAGTAAAAAAGAGAAGGAAATACTTATCTCTAGGCCTCTTTTTCTATTTTTTAATCTTCTTAGTAGGAGGATTAATAGAAAAGGAAATAGCTAAGATCTATAAGCAGCTATAGAGCCTACTAGAATCTACTGCAGCTAGCTAGCTGGATACCTCTATTAGCTTAATATTAGCTAAATTTAGAGTAAACTTAGCAGCTTCTATTACTACTAGCAGCCTAAAAATAAATCTAGAGTTAAGTATCTATACCTTTAGGACTTAGAGATAAGCTATACCAGTAAATAACTAACTATCTTCCTTTTAGCTTTCTTCTATTTTTCCTTTTAGTTTCCTTCTATCTCTCTCGTATTTCTCCTTCTATTTCTTTTTTATTTCTTTTTCTATCTCTCTTTTTATTCTCTCTTATATCTCTCTGTCTATTTATTCTTTTCTCTTTTTATTTTTTTTCTTATTTTCTTATTTACTATTTCTTTCTATCTCTCTCCTCTTTCTACCTTTTATCTAGCTTTTCTACTTTTCCTCTATCTCTCTACTCTCTTTCTTATAGTAAAACTGTATGTAATTTCTTTATAACTAGGGTAAAATAGACTAGCAAGATAGCTTAAAATAGTAAATTTACTCTAATTCTAACCCTATTACTTTTATTAATTTACTGTGGATTCTTTTCTCTATTTTAAATCTATTTTTAAAATAACTAAGTTCTATCTGTATTACACTCCAACTCAAACCCTAAAATAACCTCTAATCGGCTAAAGCTCTAAATCTACAACTAGAGATATTCGCCCAGCCTCCAGTATCGCCGCCAATAGACGGAAATCTGGTCCCGTGAGTATCGCTATATTAGGCTGATTATGCGCTTCCTCCTCGCTGGCCGGCCCCGCCAGACAACCTACCGGCCGCCGTGGGGTTAACGGCACCCTGCTGCCTCCGTCTATCTGAACGGACTGGAACAATGCTCCAGGCCTTGCGGGCTGGTTAGTTCCCGGCCTTGCAGCCTCGTTGTTTCCCGGTCTGCCTTCTGGGCTCCTTGGCTGCCTCTCGACGCTGCCAGATTCCCTCGGTTTCCGACCCCGCCGCCTGCGAGAACCCTCCTCCCTTGATTGTTCGTACTCTCTTTGCGTCGCCTCTAAAATATCGGCCGACGTCCGGATGCCGAGACCCGCCAGCCCTGAAGCGTCGACCGCTCCGGCGGCACTGGGTTGCTCTCTGTCCTAGCTGCCTCCTGGAACTGCCGCTGCGCAGCCTCGAAGGTGTCCGCTGATGTACGGATTCCCCAGACCAGCAAGCGCCACGTTCTCGCGATTGCGCGCATCCTGTCGACGGAACTGGTCGGCTAGGCTCTCCTTTTCCATAACGAATCGCCTTTACTAGCTCTCCTATCTTAGTATTTCTGCCCCGAGAATCCGTTCTCTACGTCTCAACCCGGGGTTTCCCCGATCCTCTGCTCCGGCAGAAGCTCAGAAACCATTCCACCCAGGGCCGCAAAGGCAGGCTATATTGCTTTGAAACGATGGTGATATCTTCCGGGCGTTTCAATGTCTGCCGTCTTCTGCCCTCGCCAATCGATTTGGCAAAGATATTAAGGTTTTCTCCTCTAACACCGCGTCCGTCACAACACCAGGCGGCTCGACCAAGGCGCTGTGTCAAAAGATTTGGGATGAAGCCCTTATATGAGCCCCTCGTGCGCCCCCCCGACTCCTTGCCCCTTTCCATGCATTGCTTCGGCCTTCAACCTCTGCTCGACATGTCTCGGCAAGCGACCTTCTCGAATACCATCCACCTGTGAGACTTTGTGGGCATCACGGACGATCCAAGTCGGGAAAACGCACCCAACTACGTCGAGATCTAGGCTGACGTCAACATCTTTGAGGAGGAGGGCTTCTATACTTCTACCATCGACGTCGAGCCCATTCGCACTTGCATTCATGCTTATCTGACACGAGAAGAGCGGGAGCTCTACACCCCTGACACGTTCTTCTATGCCGACGGCCGCTTCTCCGCCGCCCAGTCCGCAGGCGGCACGCTAGAGATTAGCGTCCAGGCCCTCAGTTTGTCGAGGTACGTCACGACTCACACTCGGTCTCACACGGCCTGACCTTCCTAGACACCCTGGTGACGTCTCTGACTTCGACGAGTATCGCCGCTACTTACCAGGGCAGTGGTGCCCGATGGTGACCGTCATCGGACCCGTCCATAGCCCAGCGACAACACCAGCGACCCTTCTGAACCTCGCCGCTTCACTGTTGAAACATCCGTGTACGACACCTCAAAAGCATCTCCGGTCAACGTCGCCGCTTTAAGGTGGACAGCTCAGGCTCGACTCAGACCCTGCTCGCCCTCCTCACCCTAGCACCGGCGCGGCTCCCGAGCGCCCCGGTGTCGTCTTCCCACACCCGCAAGGGTATACGAAACCACGACTCCACCACGACGGTCAAGGGTGCACAACCAGCCCCGAGGCTTCATATAACCAGGGATAGGCTACTAAACCAATGTGATAAACTCTAAACTGCGCCAGAGTATCGGGGTAGGAAACCGGAATGGGTAAGGCGAGGACCCCACCAAATTACCACCAAATCGTTCCGGTGTTTTTTGACACCCCAACACCTTCGTACCTCAAGTAGGGGGGTCCTTTGACGTGTAAAAACGACTCTGACCTGCAAAAACGATCACTAGTACATGGCGTATAGCTGTAGCCTCCACCCAAATGAAGGTATCCAGTTCGTAGCCATCATGTGTGTATGATAGAGTGGCATACTAGGCGAAATCGGTACATCCCTTGCCATACTGAAATTGCTGCAACAAGATGTATTTTCTTTTGCATGTCAAAGTCGGTTTTGCAGGTCAAGGGACCCACCTACCTGAGGTACGAAGGTCAGGGGTGGCTGACGTGTAGGCCCCCTTAGTAGCGAGAATCGTCCTGATCCGTTCGTTATTAGTGGAGACGCGTTAAGGGTTCCGGACAGGGCTAGACTCAGATGATCACTGAGAGAACGAGACAACAACAAGGATGGGTTCAGTATAGAAGAGCAACATGACCTCCATCCAGAAATTTCCGACCCATTGGCTCGAAAAGTTTGACTCGACGACGTCAGAACCGCGCATATGATTCCTGCAGCAAACCGATTAGCGAAGGCCTAACTACCGACTTTTTTTCTTCTATTTTCTCTCTCTTTTTCTTCCCCTTTCTCAGTTTCTTTAATTTTTCAATCTCCTCGAAACGACGCCAAAGGTCAAACTAAGATAGGAGGAAACGAACAAACGGTTGGGCTTCGGCGCGGCCCGCGTTACAACAGATGGCTTACGCAACGGACAATGGGCACGACTCAAGCTCAATGAGAAGTGGCGGCGGGTCCACGGACCAAGCCCTGTCATCAGCCGTGACAAGGCCCCCTGCGCAAACCTCGATGTCGACACTCACCGCCTCCTCCTCGTCGAACTATACCTCTAGCGTGTCGAGCGGCAGCCAAAACCAGAGTGGGGGTATCCCTGGCACACCCGTGAGCAGACGCTCAGGCGGATGGGACCGGCAAACGCTTTCCCCGGCAGCGGCTGCAAGGGCCAGGTTTGATGATGTGGGAATTCCCTGAGCCAAATTGCGTTTTGATGGCGTTTGATCATCGTTGGTTGCTTAACTGACTGTTGAGCAATAGCCCATGGTTGAAGACCATGTCGTTGATCAGCCAAGCAGTCTACGGCCCCGGGAGGTTCTAGATGACTCTTCTGATTCTTCAGATGAATACATGACGAGTTACAAGCCTTTGGAACGGTGAGAATTACCCATTATGCTGCTATCAGTTCAGTATCACTTCATTACCCTTGATTGTGGATCAACGGGGCGAAAATCACCTACCATACTGGTAGATTGGTTGATTGGTTCATCTGTTTGCTCATGCTGACTTGGCAAAGGAAATCCACTCGGGCCAGCGGGTCACGCTCCAAACGTTTCTTTCAATCTTTCGTCAAGAAGTTGAGCAAATCCTCTGTTCGTCCGTTTCCCCCTCCCCCGGTTCTGATAAGCCATTGGCATTCGAGAATTAATCAAACAATTCACAGGTTACGGCTTGGTGCCAAACAGCCCGGTATGATCCCGTCTCACCCATCATACTCTTCGATAGCGCGCATCTTAATTACTCGTGTGCTAATGCGCTTTCGTCGTTTTAGCAAGAACAAGACAGAAATGGTATGGATTGAGGCCCGGGCGCGCCACTCCCTCGCTACTCTTTAGCCTGCGTGCTTGCTGACAGATTGCGCTAGTCATTCAGCACACCATCATCATCGATATCTTCAGAGGGCGGCTTCACTTAGCACCTATCTCATCAAGGCCGAGACGGGTTCTTGATGTCGGCACTGGCCCTGGAACATGGGCATTGGTAAGTTCTTATCATTGAACGAATGTGATGATTTGCATCTTTTACTGACATTTGCCATTTTGCCGTATTTAGGAATTTGGCAAGTCTTTTTTTCCCCATTCCTGTCCTTCTGTGCCATTGAAGCTAACAACCGTGGCGTTCGTTGGTAGCCCAAAAACATCCTTACTGCTCCGTTCTAGGCGTGGACATTGATCCGGTCAAGCCGCCTTCTACCAGATCCAACTGTAGCTTTATGACAATGGATATTACGCATGATTGGGATTTCACCGACGCCGGTAACTTCGATTTTATTCACATTCGACAACTTGGCGATATTCAGGATAAAAAGAAATTACTCCAATCGACTTTCGACAATCTGAAGCCTGGAGGATGGGTCGAACTTACGGAATGGATCGCAATTCTACAGTCACCAAATCATTCATTGGACGGCACCGCATTCCGCAGATGGAATGATCTGCTGGAGCAAGGAATGCGCACTTTTGGTACAACGCTGAAATACCCGAATGATTTCAAGCCATTGCTACAGGAAACAGGCTTTGATCACATCATTGAGACCAGAAACGGCGCGACGACAAATGCGTGCTATCCTGGGAAAAAGTTGCAGCGCATAGGCCATCTAATGACGCAGAACTGGCTGCTGATTCTTGAGCCATTAACAATGCCTGTTTTTACGCAAGCGTTGGGCTGGTCTCCGGATGAAGTCAAGTCGTTTCTGGTTGATGTGCGGAAAGAGATTGGCAACACACAATACCATTCCTTCATGACGCTGTGAGTACCATCCGCCCCCTCCATCTGAGAAATTGCCATGTGTTTTGTCAAAAACTCTTATGCTTACAATTGTGATCCAGAATAACGTTTTGTGCCCAAAAGCCGTTAAATAGTTCATCCACGTCGTCAAAATCGACCTCAGCCTCAGCCTCCGCATCCGAATCTTCTCTTCCCACGATAAAGTAGGTCCTCCGCTTGGACCAGACGCACGTTGAACACGACCCGCAAGGTTGCCTTCTCGAAAAGGCCACTTGCGAAGCTAGCCCTAAATGTAATCAATAACCAGTAGCACATGGTTTGCGATACTTGGCACAGAATGGGGAGCCCTGTCCCGTTTCCAAGGATGGGTCGGGTTGGCTTGTATGCAGTGACATCCGTGAGACGTCTAGGTTACAGTGTTTTTCTAGTTCTTTTGCTAGGGAGTTTTTGATAATTGGGATGATATCAAGAAGAGTATGGAGTCTCTGAACTAGACCCTTGAATGGGACTGAATGATATGTTTTTGGTGCTACATTGCTTCTTTTGGGCCCGTAAGCTGTGAGGGACTCGGGCGCAAACCTCAGATGGGGAAATTGAGGGTCGTCCTCCTGCTCTCCTCTGAGAAATGTTACTCTTGAAGAATTTTTCCACAAAAAGGGCCTTAGAATAGATGAATAAAGCTGCGCTAAGGTTATCGGAAGGGATAATGATCTCCAGAAAGCAAAAGAGTGTATACAGTTGATGTGTCTCTCAAATATTCTATCAAAGCTATACCCGAAAGCGGAAATTGTGAACTATGAAAAAAAGAAAAAGGAAACTCATGATCTGTAGTAAATTTCAAACCCCTAGAGGAGAGATCACAATCCCTCATACAATCATTCGAGAAACCCTAGCTGCCAGATCCTGGATGCTATATGGGTTCGTCAAATCATTGATGGGTAAATCAATCTGGAATGCATATCTGGCCCAAGATCTAACCTCAATGGCAATGAGCGAATCCATGCCATACTGGACTGCTGATCTCGTAGGTTGGATCTCGCCAACCTTCATTGACAGTACCTGTGCCAGCTTGGCAACAAGAGCAGAACAAACGACGGGCTGCAAAGCGGCCTCTTTGCCCTCAGGCACATCAGCCAGCCGCCCCAGAGTGTTTCGGAAGGCCTTGACGGCTGTCTGGACTGCACTCTCTTCGCTATCAGAATCGGCATCAATTGCCGCATTGTCAGCAGTCCTGGATCGCAACAAACCAAACTTTGCGTCCTTGGCCCAAGACTGCCATTCTGCTGTAGCTTTGTCAACCATGCCAAAGCTGAGGACGATTTGACTTTGTGAAAAGTCATCGTAAGAAGAGCCTTTGGTTATGTTTGGATTCTTGGGCGAACCCGTTTCAATAGCCCCCTCGACCACGCGTAGAACATCTCTCACTGTGATGGGCCTGAGTCCACGGGATGACAAAGAAGCCTGGATCTCCGGACGCTCGCTGATGTTTCCGACGTCCTCCACATATCCGAGGTCAACAGACGAGGCTGGAAGCCCGAGACTTTGACGGTATCTGGCAAAGGTGTCGAGAAAAGTGCTGCTTGCCGAGTAATTCGACTGACCCTCATTGCCCAAGACTCCGCAACCCGAACTGAGCATGACAAAGAAGTCGAGGTCGTGATTGAGAAGGCACGTATGGAGATTCAGCGAGCCATTGACTTTTGGACCAAATACCACATCGAAGTCTTCCAAAGTGATATCCTCAAAAAATCGGTCCTAGATAAAAGGATTAGATGGGTATACACATAAAAATCATCAAGTTTTGGAGTAGACTCACGCTAAGTCTCAAGGCTGAGTGAATAACTCCACCGACAGGAGTCTCGATGGCAGCAACGAGGCGTTCGACAGCTGCAAAGTCACCCACATCGCAAACTTCAACTCTGGCATTGCATCCATATGATGATAATTGTTGTAAAAGATCACCAGACTCCGAGGCCCTCGAAACCGAGCTGGTGGCCAGAATGAGGTTCCGAGCGCCATAGCTGGCCATCCACACCGCAATTGCGCGTCCTAAGCCACCAAGACCGCCTGTGATGATGTATGTCTTGTGTTGATTGAAACGAGGAGTCTTCGGTCGTATCTAGATGATGGTTAAATGCAACCCTGTCGCGAAAAGTATTGAGAGCACATGCCTTGATCAATTGCTCATCATCGACATCCGTAAGTGATATGACCTGTTTATGCTGATTACCTTCTAACAGTGTCGAAAAGGCTGACTGTAGGGAGTGAAGCCCAGCCACCGAAACCGACATGTCAACATCGATTTCTCGCCTCTCAACCATGCCAATCAGTTGATCTAGCAATCTAATGCAATCCAAACGTCAGCTATCAGAGAATAGACACGAAAAGGTTCAACCACTTACTTTCCTAGGTCTTGACTGCTCTCATGATATGCATCCGTCAGATCAATGGAAGCAAACATGACGTTCTTGTTAGGTCGAAGATGGAATTCATCGCCATGAGTTTCACCCAACCCGATCTCGATATATGTTCCACGGTTCGCTACCAAATGAGAAAACTCTGCATTCTGGCCGGACCGAGTGTTCAACACGAGCTTATACGCTTGACAATTAGTGGCACGGGAAACGTTGGAACGGCTGGCGCTTGGCGGGATAACAAATATCTTGGAGGAAGAGATTCCGTGTTTGGTGAGAAGAGACTTGTTTCTGTCACTGATGGTGGCGTAAACATCTAGCTTTAGCGCCGTTGCCGTTTTGATCAGAGCGATGCCTTGACTTGACGTGGCGTTGATGACGAGGATTTTCTGATGCCATGTTAATACCCCGCCAACTCTCTGGGTGAATATGGTACACATACCTGGCCTGTCGAGACTCTCGCAGCCGTAGTCAGCGCGTACAACGCAGTGACGAAACTTACAGGGATCGCCGCCGCATCCTAGACCCTAGTTAGCCGTACGCTCTCACTTTTTTATATTAATTCCAGAGCTCTTCTTACCTCGAATGAAAGCCAGTCAGGTATCTTCCTACAGCAATCTGAAGGTGCCAGGTAATGTGTTGTAAACGTCCCTTGACCAATGACCGCAACGCGATCTCCTGGGCTGAATGATGTGACATTAGCAGCGCACCTCGCGACGATGCCAGAACACTCGCGGCCAAATTCCGTCGCCGGAAGAGATCCTTGGGCGATACATGCGTCCTGATTCAAGGTTAGAGACGACGGTTCGCTATCGATGGAGGAAATCAATTGTACTTACCCGTTCGTCGAGTCCGACGGCTCTGACCTCAACAAGAACATGCCCATCCGGTAAGGCCAAGTATTCGTCATCTTGCGCCATGGTCAGACTATCCAAGATTCCTGGTTCTCCCACAACCAAGTGATGTCGAGCCTGCACTACCTGCGTCGCAGGTGCCTCCATCTTTCGAGCAGGACCAAAGGCGTTTTCTAGGCGGGAATCATTCACAAGCCTGCATGTCCAGAGCTGCCCGTCCTTTTCTGCCACTTCGTAGTCCAATTTGGAGATTGGATCGTCATGCGAGTAATGGATCCGTTCCATGACGTGGTAGATGATGTTGGATGTAGCATCGCCCTCGCTACTCAAGTCCAGTGTGTACAGCTCGAGTTGGCTGTTTTCCATTCGGAGGGTTCGTGCAAAACCTGTTACAAGCCCTCCTGTCGTATTCTGCGGATCCAGATATACCTTGCGGGTAACCCAGATGCACTTGATAGGTTTAGTTAGCCATGACCTCAATGCCTCTAACTGCTCTGGTCGAAGAGAGGCAAGAAGGCTTCCTTCAGCCTCGTCCACAAGGATGAGCCAGCCTCCAGACCATTGCCGTGAAGAAAGCTCTTCAAGATTACTGGATGTTGCAGAAATGCCACGTTTGCCGAGGTATCGCTCAATGTGGTCCCGCGTTGATAAATCGCTGCCAATTCCAGCGATATGCACTTCCTGCCCAGAAAGTGGCTCGGGTAGAGTATAGTCAGCCATTTTTGCTCTCGCCATCATCACGATAGTGCTTGAGAGTTGATCAGTATCGCTCTTGTCGTGTCTGGCTTCGATCTCGGAAACGCTGTCAAAATCCTCAGCGAGCTCTTCACGCCATTCGTCCATAGTAAGGCCAGGTCCAGACCGGCCAGGTGATCGAGGGCGTAGCCACCAGCCAGTCAAGGGTCCCTACAAAAGAATCAATTATGAAGCCCAAATGATGATGTGTTAGATCATACCCAAAGGAAATTGGCTGAAGTAAGGTCTGTAAGTTCAAATGTTAGCTAATCTTGCAAATTACATAAACGGAGCATGTACTTACCCTCTGACAGCTCACCCACCAAGAGGTATCCATCGTCACGTAGTAAGGATCGAACATTATTCATTGCGAACTTCAAGTCGGCAGTTGCATGCAGAACCTAACGTAGAATGGTCAATAATTGATAGCACCTGCCGTCACGTATATCTGGGACCTACATTGGCTGCAACCACAAGGTCGTACTTCTCGGTAAAGCCTTGCTCAGAAACATCCTTTTCGATATCGAGAGTCTTGAACTCGATCCGGTCCCATTGGGCAAACTTCTTCTTGGCTTTGTCGAAGAAACCAGCCGAAATGTCTGTAAAAGTAAAGGATTGGTAAGCATTTGGCCCTCCAGCCCTGGAGAAACCGCGCAGCAACTCAGTTGTCGCACCACCAGTTCCAGCTCCAATCTCCAAGATTTTCATATTGGGATTCTTGTGTGCCAGGAGCTCGGCAACAGAAAGGAGTTTCTGGTTCATGCTCGTTGTGAAGATGCTCTCTTCATAGAACCTGTACAACAAATCGTTCTCTAGCCAAACTGCTAGTGCTTCTACTTCTCCTCGAAAAATTCTTCCCATGTTGATGGCTAGTTGAGATACGATGGACGCATCGACAGTCTGAGAAATTCCGGAGTTTGAGACGACGTTTGAGATGGCACCTTGTACTGTCGCAAATCCATTCTCCAGCTGGTGACGCGCTGATAGCCTTTCTTTATGCAGATCAGCTTGGTCAAGCAGCCACGAACGGTACATTTGCAAGTGAGGGGCCAAGTCTTTGCCTTTTTCGAGACCATTCTCGACGATGAGCGGTATTAGCTCCTTGACCAAGTTCTCGAGGTTGACAAGCTTCTTTTCCGCTGGAAGACTCTCGATCTGGAAGGAATTGAGCATGGGATCATTGTTTGAGATGTCGCCGATGTCAGGTTTCCAGATTAGCCTCAGCCAGGGGAGAGTAGTTTGGTCATCACTCGTGGCTCTGTCCATCTGCAGACCTTCCACGACAAAGAAGGGTTTCGATAACGCATCATAACACTCAACGGTCCCTTCTATCCGGCTAAAACCCACGGGCGATGTATTGGTAGTGCAAGACGCGATCTCCGTGTTCTCAGCAGGCATGCGGATCGATATTCTCTTCATTCGGGATGGCAGCAGCAATGTATCGATCTCTTGGAAGTGGCCAGAGCGATTAGCTAATGCAGGTGTTTGCAGAGCCGCATCCATCATTGCTGGATGCAAGAGATACCGCTGGCCGCGAATGGGAGATGGGGCAACCGACGTCAGGTCGATTTTGGCAGAACAAGCCGAGAGGCTTGGGCGAACCCGAACTTCAGAAAGAAGCTGGAACTTGGGACCATAGCCATAGCCAACTCTTTCTAGAGTTTTGTAATAGCTCTTCAATGGTACCTTGAGGGGCATATGATGCCAAGAGGTTCTGCGCAGAAAAGCACCATCATCGTTGCCCACTAGAAATCGTTAGCTTAGACCACCAGTCGTTTTGTCACCTATCACTCACTTTCCAGGACTGCAGCTTTGCCATGACAATGGCGAACATCAACGTCGCCTCTCAGTGAGGAAATGGTAAAATCATACCATGTCTCGTCGGAGCTGGCATTGTCGTTTCCCAGGACCAGTGTGAGAAAGAGATCGATCGGTGTTTCGTCGGGAAGAATAATAGAATTTGAAAAGACAAAATCTTCAAATTCGAATGAATGATTTGCCCAATCAATCTCTTTGGTCTCTTCTTGTACTTGCATCATAGCCTCCACCACCATCGCTATGCCGGTAGTGAAGGAAAATGTCACAATGCCATTGACCTGTCTTGAGTCAGCCTTGTCTTAAAATAGATATATTCTCTTTCTCGTACCTGATGATCAACGAGCCAAGGCGCATCTTCTATCGACACCTTGTTCCTCCATGTAGGAGCTGATGGATTCACTCCTCGGCAACGGGATCCTAGAATCTCATGCCGTGGTGCTTTGCGGAAACGCCATTCCAGGCTATTTCGTGGCTCGGTCCACGGTGTCGAGGAATAGTCCCAAGCATAAGGGGGAAGATTGTCTTGAAGCTCATTGGGGAGACGTCCGGACTTGCCCGCGACCACAGAGCTGGCCTTATTGACTTGTTCCAAATCCAACTGCTTTCCATTGAGGACCAAGTCTCCGGCAAGGCTCATCAGCTGTTGGCTTGAGTCTGCATTTCGAAGCATAGTAGAAAAATAGGGGAGTTGGGGCGAATCAGCCAGAGACTTCAGAATCTCAGATGTAGGACGAGAAAGCAATGAATGAGGCCCAAGCTCGACGCACAAATCAAACTTGCGGTCTGTTTGAGTCATGGCCAATGTCACTGCATCAGTATAAAGAACTGGGGATACGAGGTTTGCCCCCCAGTAGTCGGCACCAACCTCAGTCCCATTCAGCTCGTGACCGGAAACAGATGAGAACATGGGAACCCGTCCAGCCTTCGGATGCAGAACACCCTGGAGGTGACCGATATAATCATCCACCACACTCTTCATGGTACGGGTATGGTAGGCTCGAGTTACAGCCACGGCCCTGGATACAATGCCATGACTGCTAAGCTCGGCGGCCACATTCTGAACTCCCTCAACAGAGCCTGCGAGAGTCAGATTCTGGGGACCATTGAAGCACGCAATTTGCACATCGTTTCGCCCCAATGCATCCTGCAACTCTTTCGCCTTTGGCGCACTTCTAACGGCCAACATGGCACCTGATGGGGCGTTCTCGCAGGCTATCCCTCGATAGTAAGCGACCGTGATGGCTTCCCTGGCAGTAAGAGCACCACAAGCGTACGCCGCGGCCGTCTCTCCACCTGAATGGCCGACGACCCCATCTGGAAGGACGCCCCAACTAGAAAGAACATCTACCAGTGCGATTTGAACCGCCATGGAAAGAGGATGGGCGAGTGCCGGCGAATCAATCTTTTCTTGTGAGAGCTCAGCAGTTAGCTTGTCTATAAAGAAGTCAGTAACCACCAAGCAGCAACTTAGAATTGTCGCGTCTGGACGCACCTATCAGGGACCAGGCCGACGTGTTCGATGGCTGAAGTTCTCTAACGACCTGCTCAAGATTGTACATGGTGTTGCGCGCCACAGGGAATGCCTCGAGGAGACGTTTACCCATCTGGGACCACATGGCTCCTTGACCTGTGAATGTAAATAAAATTCGAGGTGCATCACCACTGGACGGCGTTGAATTCGATTTCAGGGCGTTGTTCTCCAACTGCTGGATGAGATCGTCAACTGTCTGGGCAACAGCGTACGACTTCCATGGCCGGACATGGATCTGGCTTCGAGCATTCAGCGCTGTGACAAGGGGATCCGTTAAGCTGTGGCATTCATCGTGACTTTTAAGAAACTCCAGGAGGTTGAGCGTGTTTGTGTCTCGAGAGCTGCGAGAGGCGCCAGATGTGAACAGAAGGAAGAACGGTTTGTTGGCTTGTTCCCCTGCCTCATGATGGCCATTAACACCATTGGTGCCATTGACGCCATTGGCGCCATTAACGGACCCGTTAGTCAGTTTAGGCGGCTCGTAGAACTCAACGACAGCATGCGCAGTAGATCCACCGATACCAAGGGAGTTAACGCTTGCTCGGCGTATGGACTTGGAAGGCCAGGGCTGGGGGCTGGTCGGAACACGAACTCTCCATCCTTCGAAGTCGACTAGGCAAATCATCGTTAGTTGGGTCCAAACTAGGTGTAGGGGCTGGGAAACACTGTACTTTTGGGGTTAGGTGTCTTGTAATTGGTGTTGGGAGGAATTTCTCCCTTTTCCAAGGCCAAAACTACTTTGATGAGACTGCTCAAACCACTAGCCGCCTCCGAGTGTCCCACATTCGGTTTTGTCTGTTCGCTTGTTAGTCTATGGTTTTCTCACAGTAATAAAGAAAAGGCAATGCTGCAAATGAAACTTACAGAACCAACCCAAAGTGCGTCTTGGGATTTGTGACTGGCAGCAAAAACTGAACCTACGGCTCCTAACTCTATACAATCGCCCACGGGTGTACCTGTTCCATGACACTCAAAGTATCCCGTCTCACTGAAGTCATTAATTCCTGCTTGGGCATAAGCCTGCAAGATGGTATCTCCTTGAGCTCGCCCGGAAGGTTCCGTAATTGCTGGAGTAGCACCAGAACTGAACTTGTTAGTGAACCCGAACTGTGTCAACCTTGCTTGGAGAAGAAGTAGACGTACCTATTAGTTGAGGTGCCCCTGATGACGGCTCGAATATTATCCCCATCTCTAATCGCATCGCTCAGTCTTTTTACATAGACGGCGTTGGTTCCTTCGCCACGTCCATATCCATTGGCGCTGGCGTCAAATGTCTTACACTGGCCGTCTGCAGCTATAGCGCCTAGACGCGTCAAGGACAGTGCATAATCTGGACTCAGAAAAAGATTAGATGCACCAACCACAGCACCGTCACACTCCCCAGCTTGCAGTGCTTGGCAGGCAAGATGCAGGGCAACCAGGGCACCGGAACAGGCTGTGTCGATTGTCACACTGCATGTGAAGTGTCAGCATCGTAATCAATTGCACGTGTCGGTCCACTTTTAAAAGACAGATTAATTAGTTATAACATACCTGGGACCACCAAGATCAAGCGCATGACTAATGCGGTTTGCAAGCATGGTTCGTGTTGTTCCAATGGCGATAAAGGTTGGAAGATATTCAGGGTCCTGCATCAACATGTCATGATAATCGGCCACAAACATGGCACAATAGCAGCCAATCTTGGAGTTCGAGATCTTTTCCATGGAAATATTGGCTGACTCAAGGCACTCGTAGACAACTTCGAGCAATTGTTTTTGCTGTGGATCCATGGCTGTAGCCGTGTCTTTGCTTATACCGAAGAACTTGTGATCGAACTGCTTGATGTCCCTCTTGACGAAGTGGGCACCTCTAAACGCCTGAGCTCCTTTCTGATTAGGATCCATGGTTAGAAAATTCTCGGCATTGAATCGATCTTTCGGTATCGCCGTGGCCGACGAACGTCCTGCTCGAACATGGTCCCACAGGTCTAGTGGTTTGTCGATGCCGCCCGGGAGACGACAAGCCATGCTCACAATGGCAATTGGCTCCCGCCATTGTGAAATATGGGAAGTCATTGCATAGAACAGAAGTGAAACAAAGAAGGTATTCTCAGAGATTCATTCCAGAGAGCTGTACAACTCCAGGAAAATTAAACTACATAGTATCTTAAAGAATGCTCTTAAATTTAAATGCCAATTATACCTCAATTCCAACTCAGTAAGGTGTTACCTAGTTGGGTCTTCAAAAGTCGGTGTACACCCTGCAATATCGAAGGATAAAGTTAGCCCATTATCATGGATGCACTGCCAATCATCGTCAATTGTTATCAGTAAGCGCCAACGGGTAACGCGGGATCAAGGAAGGATAAACGGGCGCTTTCGCAATCTTGGACGGAGCCGAGATGTGGATACTTTTAACGTGGCACTGCAGCTTTCAGGTAAGGTTTATGACCCTCCGAGTCCAACAAGGCAGATCAGCGCTAAAAGAAGTAGAGCTATTGTCTTGCTGGCGTGATTTCCGGCGTTCTGTGGAAAACGGCAAAGGAGCTGTCCATATACGTCCCGAGTTTACTGCGAGCGGGTCTGTGAGCGTGAATAAGTAAAGCGAGCGGGTCTAGGGATGGCGGGGGGCTTCCTGCTTCGTGGGTGCGAGGTAAATGATGTATTGGGGTCGGCGGCCGATTTGCGCGATTATGGTATATTAAAGCAAAGGTTCCAGCAAAGCCGGCTAGAGTATGCAGGTAGGGTTACTTTGCCGTGGGGCCGTTCTGTCGTTCGTTACCAACAATCACGAGCTAAAACGCGACATGGGAACCCCACCTGTTGGTGACGGGCTGACGGCTCACCTGGGGTAGCTCAGGCTCGGCTCCGGTTAAAGCAGCGGCTACTCAGGATGGTGGGCGAGAAAGAAAAAAGCGTGCGTCGATATTCGCATTCTCCCCCGCCCACGCCGACTCTGACTGCCACTCCGCCTTCAAAGCGGTCCGCTCACTGGGAGGGTCGGGCCACTCCATCCACCCCTTCCCCTTCAAAGAGACATCGCGTCTCCGAGGGCGCCGGCGACGTTGCGTCGTTGCGGAGCCATCCTACGAGAATCCAACTTCGCAAGAAGCGACAGGCGGCTGCCTCCATCTGCCACCCAATCCTCCATCTCCTTTGACTATAGCTGATGCTGAGGAATCCTCAATCACATTAGCTCCTTTTCCCAGTCTTAATGGTGGAACGCGGCCGCATCGAAGCCATACTATCACAAGGACACCACCACATTAAAAGCGAGAGTGCCAGTTCAGACAGTCTTCAAGCACAACAGGCAACGGCAAAACATTACTCACTGTATTCTTCTATTCTATCCTATCCCCAGTAAATTTATTCATTACTAACATGGTCAGCCTATTCAAGCCACAGCCCCCTTTAGAGGCTGATCCAACCGTCCCTCATTAACCTTCAGCGCCGGGTTGCGGGAGAAGACAGACAGCACGGACAAGTACGCATTGGCAATATACTGGGCATCCTCAGAACTGTACAGCGCGCTTTGGAGCTTGAACGTGATGAGCGGCGTCTTGCTCGGGTCGTCCGAAATCTCCAGCACGACGTCGTAGGGTGTCCGTTCACGCGACGCCTGCACCTCGGTGATCTTGGCTGCGCCAATGGCACCGCTCTCCGCCTGTCCCTGTCGGTAATCGAAGACTGCCTGGAACAGGGGTGCCGCCGACTCCGCCTCCGCCTCTGCTCGCGGCTGCGCCGGAGACAGGTTCAGACGCTCAAGCAAGACGCTGTACGGCACCTGCGAGTGCTGCAGCGCGGCCCGCATGTGTTCTTTGGTCGCGACGAGCTCGTCTCCGAAGGTGTCACCCGCGGAGTAGGCCATGCGAAGGGGCAGGAGGTTCGCAAAGTAGCCCATCGTGGCCACGTCCAGCAGGCTGGGCCGGTTGGTGTCGGCGACGCCGACAGCGACGTCGGCTGTACCGGCCAGTCGGGCAAGGAGCGCATGGAAGGCCGTCAGGTAGAAGTGCAGAGGGCTGGCCTTGTGCTTACGACTGCGCTCCTTGACTCGGATGGCGATCATGGGGTTCAGCCGGACGTTGACGGTGCGCTGCTCCCAAGAGCCACCTAGAGCGGCAGCGGCGGCCCCGCGAGGCTGGGCTTTGGGCAGGTCCATGACGGGCAGGACGACGGCGGGCTGTTTGTGAAGAGACGTCCAGAAAGCAATGTCTTCGTCCATGCGGCCGCTCTCGTAGTCTTGGCGCTGGCGGACGGCGAAGTCTGGGTACTGTTGCGCCGGGGGTGGGAGCGCGACGCCCGCGTATAACTGCCCAATCTCATTGAAGAGATTCTCGGTTGTTTGCCCGTCTCCGACGAAGCGGCTATAGCCGAGGACCAGGAGGTGGTTGTTGGGCGACCAGTGGAAGGCGACGAGCTTCATCGTGTCTCCGTCGGCGAGGGCGTAGTTGTGTTGTTCCAACTGCGAGAAGCCTGCCAGAGCTGCTTCACGGTCTGCAACCGGCACCGCCTGCAATCGGACCAGTGGCGAGGGCGATGACATGACAGCTTGTGCAGCGCCGTCGTCGGCGTCGTAGAACCTTGTGCGGAAGATGTCGTGTCGGCGCAGCAATGCATTCACCACCGCGGACAGCCGTGTGAAGTCGATGGGACCCTCCAGAAACATGCCGATGGTGGAGTTGAAGATTGTCGGGTCGTCGGCCTGCTGCTGGAGCGTCCAGGAGTACTCTTGAGAAAGGGACATCTTCTCTTGACGGAGAAGCACGGGTTCTTTGTTGTCGTCGCCCACATCGTCCGGCTCCGTCAGGGGGGTCCCGGTGCCCGATTCCTCCTCAGCTGAAGTCTCGGACTTGGATCCGTCACCCGTAGAAGAAAGCTGTCCGGACGCATCGCCATCGCTGCTCAAGCCGCCTTGGACGAGAGGGATAGCCGAAGAGGGCAATCTTTGTGCCGCTTCTTCGGCCAAGTCCGTGACTGATGCGCCGCCGAGGACCTTGAGCAATGGGAGGTCGAGGTTAAGCTGCTTGGAGAACCTGCAAGTCGGGAACATCAGTCCAATCCTGACACAAGCCAAATGATACATGCACGCAAACGCAGAAGAAACTTACCATGTACCGATGGTGACGGCGCCGAGAGAGTCAACGCCCTGGTCTATTAGTGGACTCGTGATGTCAATGGCGTCTTCTGGAGGAATTTGCAAGGTGCTACGCAGCTTCGTGGAGAGGCCGTCGACAACTATGTCGCGGATCTCATCCAGAGATTGAGCCACCATCAATCGGTCCTTGATACTGCCACCTGATGCAGACGCATCATCTGACTTGGAATTTCGGTCCTGAAGCATGTAGTACCCGAACCGCGGGTCATCGAAGAAGGGGATGCGGTCCCGGTAGACGGGGTCGATGAACGGCACTCCGGTGATGACCTCGACGTCCTGGTCCTTGGGCGCGTTGGGCTGCCCGGCAACGACCGCCTCGGCAAAGAGCGCGTGCAGCTCGTCCTCGGAAACGGTATCGAACAAGAAACGGACGGCGTCGAATTCCTCCTCGCGGCCGGCGCGGGTGACGTAGCCGACGCCGTACACAGCGCCGATGTCGATTGTTGATCCCTACATTCACGTTCCGTCAGAATGAAATTCAAGCCAATATGCAGAAGGATTGCAAACTCACCGACAACCCACGTGCCCGTCGCTGCTGGGCCAGAGCATGCATGTAAGAATTGGCGGCACTGTATGCGCTCTGGCCGGGGTTGCCCAAGACGGCGACAACGGACGAGAACATCACAAAGAAGTCTAGCGAAGAATCCGCCAGAGCCTCGTTCAGAATGCGCGCACCCGTGACCTTGGGCGCCGCCACCATTTCCATCATCTCCAGGTCCATGTTCTTGAACAGGATGTCCTGGAGCACCAGGGGACCGAACGCAACGCCGCCGACGGCAGGCATGCCCGAAGCGCCGATCTTGGCGAGGCCGGCGTCTACGGACGGCTTGTCCGAGACGTCCATGGGGAGCACTAGCACGTTGCCTCCCATTTCCTCCGTCTCTCTCAGCCACCGCGCGTCGACCTGGGGATTGCGGCTGGAGAGAACGACGTGGCGCGCTCCGTGCTCGATCATCCAGCGGGCGAGAGATCGGCCAAGGTCGCCGGCGAGTCCGACAAGGATGTACGTCTTTGTAGAGGCGAAAAGGTTAACGGAGTCGATGGGCTTGATCCGCGCGCTGAGAGTTCGACTGGCCTGCCAGCTGATCACCGTCGACATGTCCCAAGAGCCATTGAATGCCGTCAACTGATCCGCCGAGATCACAGACGCAGCAGACGGAGTAGGAACTGCCGCAGTCACCGCTCGTTCAACCAATTGGATCTGGTCGTTCGTGTCCGGGCCGGAGACCATTCGTGTGGCGAGATCCTGGGCGAGATGCTCAGTTCGGTGCACCAAGCATGTTGACGGGAGACAAGCAGCGAGGCGGCGGCCCAAGCCAAAGGGGCTTTGGTCGATGGAAAAGTCGTACAGGACCGAAATGTCAAGGGTAACTGCCTTGGATACGAGGCCGCCATGTGTCTCCTTTTCGTGCAAGTGTATCCATTGTACCGGATCGGTTTGCGCGGCGGTGGTTTGCGCCGGCTGCACTGAGGCAAACTTGACAACCACACCCGTGCGCGTGGCTGCTCGGGCGAACGCCTCGATGCAGAACTGAGGCGGCTCCAAGACCAAGACAACCGAACTAGGGGCGGCTTGTGAAACGAGGGTTTGCGCCAGTAGTTCTGCGGCGATGGGAAGCAGAACACACTGGCTGCTGTGAGCGGAGTCCAAGGCGAATACTCGACTGGCAGGCACCGCAACAGCGGATGAGTTTTCTTGAGAGAGCGCGATGACGGCCTTGCCAGAAGCAACATCGGTGCCTTGGACGAGATGCAGATATCCAAGGTTGCCGACGCGGATAGACTTGGCGAGAGCGAAGCTGACGCAAATCTTGACGAGGGAAGCATCGGCCTCGGTACTGTTGCACTCGAGGTACGCGTCCTTATTTGCCCTGCGCAAGCTCACAGGACAGTCGTTCACGTCGACGTCAGCCAGAATGGGCCGTCTCGTCGAGTTGAGCCGGTCGTTTCTCGCCACGTCGTGCTTTAGGCGCGGGACCATCAGGCGGCCCTGTGACAAATAAATCTCGGGCTCCTGAGTCCACACCAAGCGGTCCTCCTGCCAGCTAGCCCCGAACTCGAGACGAAGCAGTTGCTCAGCCAGGAGCTCAGTGTGGAGGTTGTCGAGGCAGTCCACGTCGAGGACCTGAGTAGAGACGTCGGGGTGTTCGATGCGTACCGAGCGAAGAAGACCGATGACCATGGCTTGGTAAGGGTGCTCGACCCAGGCGTTCTCCGTCACCCAAAGAACATGAGCGGCGTAGTAGAAGATGGATTTGACGGCTTCGAATTTGTCTTCGTCCAGACCGACAAATAGTGCGTCGTCGAGCTCGGACAGGACAAGGAATGAGGACTTGGTCTCCAGGTCCGTCTCGTGGATGTCTCGTATGTGCTTGACAAGTTTGAATCGGCGGTGAGGCAGCATCTTTTGCAGCTCGTCGATGACGGCCTCTGTCCAGGGCGAGTCGCCACCAACAACCACAATCGCAGGGTCCGTGTTCTTTGGCGGCGCAGTCAGCGGATTGTCCAGCCGTGATACGTGAGTGGTGACGGCGTGCGTGCTGAAGCACGAGTTGGGAAACAGCGCGGCATCACGATCGAGAGTGCGAGAATCGATGCCCGAGAATCCAGTCTGCTTGAGAATCTCGTCCCACTTATCGAAGCTCACGAACGGCTCCCAGATGCGGCCCTCGTCCTGGCCTGCCCACCAGTCGGAAAACAGGCCGAAGATGAAGCCAAGGCGAGAATGCTCGCGGTGCGTGAGCTCCATCACGACGACGTGACCACCAGGCTTGAGGAGCGACCGTACGTTCGTCATAGACTCGTGGAGACTCGGTGTAGCGTGCAAGATGTTGGAAGCGACGATCAGGTCGTACTGCTGCGGCTTGAAGCCCTGCTCCTCGGGGCTCTGGCGTATATCCAGCGTGCGGAAGTCCATGCGGTCCTCGTCCTTGGCGAACGCTTCACGCGCCTTGTCGAGGAAGCTCGAGGAGATGTCGGTAAAGGTGTAGTTGTGGAACGCGAGCTGCGGGATGCCAAGGATGTGTTTGGTTGCGCCACCAGTGCCACCGCCAATCTCGAGAATGTTCATATTTTGGTGGCGATGGGCGATCTGTGACGTGAGGTCCTGGAAGTAGGAGAGGGACGGGCCGAAACTGCGTGGGTTGGTGTAAAATTCGGTGAGAAGGCCATCGTGGTCCATCAGTTGGAAGGGGTTGCGGGTACCGTGGACGATGATGTCGGCGAGGCTCTCGCCAATGCGGTGGATCAAGCGGACGTGTGGGTGATGGGGATACCTAGAAAAGCGATTAGTATTCATACATGATGGTAAAAAGGGGTACCACTTCGGGCTCAGGGGTTTCAGGGTTTTGGCATCTGCGGCTCACGTACTTCTCGCACATTTGTGTAATGTCGGCATGAGTGTCGGCGTCCCAGGACACATCATACCATGCATGGAGGCGTCCCTGCGTCGTCTCTGCCAGGACATGCTCGAACCACTTGATCTGCTGCTGGTGGTACGGCGCGGCATACTGCTTGTCGTCCTCTGTGAGCTGTTGCAAGAAAGTCCTGATGTAGAAGAAGACAATGCGCTCCATCACAGGCATGACGGCCTTATCCTGCTCCGTCGCCCAGTAACGCTCGTCATCCAGGAGCTTCTCGGGGAGAAGCGGACCCCAAGTCCATTTAGAGAACATCCGGTGGTCGTCGGCAGCAGACGGGGGTGTGAAGGGCTTGAAGACAATGCCATCAACCTGGAACAGAGTGGCTCTTTCACCGCCGAGCCTATCGCTAGCTGATACGAAGACTTGGATGTCACCACCAATGGCGTCGCTGGTGGACGTACGCACTGACGAGTTGAAGCAGACCCTTTCCAGGCTCTGATCGTACAGCGAAGCGCACAGAGAGGGAACGACGGCGACGCGCTCAATGCTGGTGGGCACATGAAGTGACCTCAGTCGCTTGTCTCCTGGCGAGGAATACGCACCGATGATGGTCTGGAAAGACAAGTCCAGAGTCGCCGGGTGCAGCACAACAGTACGGTCTCCGTCGAGGCACTTGGGGAAGGCCATGGTGCCGGTTGTCTTTCCGTCGACGCGCTTCATGCTGGTGATGTCGCGGAACTCCCTGGAGTACTGATAGCCGATGCCTGCGAGCTCCTTGTAGAAGGTGTCGAGGTTGACCTTGTTCATGTGCGGCGGGTCTTCCTGTGCGGGAGGTAGGGCGTGTCCAGATGGACTGTCTGGAGCCAAAGTGACGACGATCTGGCCCCTGGCCGAGGAGGAGAGGCTATTTTCCTTGGCTAGACATGACGCCATGTTGAACGCGAGCACGATGCGACTAGAGTCGGAAGTCTCTGGTGTGACAACGTCTGCCTTAAGAGAGAGCTCGACCGAGCTGTTCTCGTCTTCGAAGGTGATGGCCTTGTCGATGCTCAACTGTAGAACCTCCAACAGCTGCACTTGGCGACCCGAGGCAACGTGGAGAGCGGCCTCCATGGCCATGATGACGTAGCCCGCGCCAGGGAAGACAGTCTGTCCCTGCAGCCCGTGGCCTTCAAGCCACTCGATGTCCCGTGGACGGATGGAGTTGTTCCACATCAGCGATGAAGCCGTGCTGTCAGCGGACAACTTGCCCAGCAGGAAGTGCGGTCTGTCGCCGTGAAGGAAGGCTTTTGCGCGACGGGATACGGCCCAGTACGAACGTGAGTGGTCCCATGGGTACCGCGGGAGCTCCTTTGACAGGCATCTGTTCCCCCCTTTTGGCGAGACCTTGGTGATGAAGCCAGCAACGTCGAGGCAGCCGGAGCCGAAACACTCCCAGAGATGGCCCAGAGCACCGGCGAAGGCATCGACGTCGTCACCCCCGCGTTGCATGCACCCCGTGTATGTGAGCTTGACGCCTCCGGCCGCTTGCATGGTGGAGAGAACAGGCCCTTTGAGGGCCGGGTGTGGGCCGACTTCGACAGCGACATCGAGCCGCGCGGCGTTGTCGTCCATGGCGCGCATAAGCGCCTGTGAGAAGAGAACCGGCGATGTCAGATTGTCTTTCCAGTAGCCACTGACGACGTCGCCTGCAGCCATGACTCTGCCCTCACGGACGGACGAGTACCAGATGGGAGAAGACGAAGATGGAACATGCTCGGCAACGACTGAGTAGCCGCACGCTTCCATGGCCTGAGTATATTGCAGGGCGCAAGGTAGCATGTGGTGTGAGTGGTAGGCTTTATCCACCTTCAGCAGACGCGCAAACTTGGACTCGTCCTCGAGGACCTCCCGCATCTCGTGGACGGCGTCCTCGTCACCCGAGAGCGTTACACTATCCGGAGAGTTACTCGCCGCGACGCATATGCGCCCCTGGAACGCCTCGAGGGCACACAGCTCCAGGGCGTCCGTGAACGGAGTACCCGCGGCGAGCATGGCACCCTTGGCACCCGTGGGCGAGGCGGCGTACTTGGTCGTTACAACGCCGCGCAGGTGTGCGATGCGTATCGCCTGGGCAGGAGTGATGAAGCCTGCGGCGTACGCGCACGCGATCTCGCCGGAGCTGTGGCCCACGACAGCCGTGAAGTTGACACCGGCGGCAGCGAGAAGGCGGACAAGCATGATCTGCACTGCGGTACACAGCGGTTGCGAGAAGGCCGCGTTCATGACGTTGGAGTCTGCCGCTTCGCGCATCATCTCGTCATACAAAGTCCAGCTTGGCCTGTACTCCTGCGGAAGAGTTCGCAACGACTCATCCAATTCCTCGAGGATAGCCCTGGCGAAGGGGATCGCGGACACCAGCTTCTTGCCCATGGAGGGCCACTGTGCTCCCTGGCCGGTAAAGATGCCAAGGATTCCGGGGTTGCTCTTGAGATCCGAGGCCGTCACCGGCAGACCTTCTTTGGCGTCAATACTGGCGATTTCCCTATCGAGGGCGGCGCACGCAGCCTCTGGAGTCTGGACGCCGACAATGGAGCGGCGCACGTTGAGGACGGAGCGGTTCTGTAGCTGGGTCCATGCCACGTCCTGCATTTGGGCACCTGGATTGGTCTTGAGGAATCGGACGAAGCCTTCCATGACAGCCTTCAACGACCGCTCCGACTTGGCTGAGAGTACAAGCGGAATGGCGCATGCTGCTTCGGACTCAGAGGAGTCCACTTGGTCCGCCTGGAGCGCGCGGACTGAATCATCTGGCGGCAAGTAGTTCTCGATAATGGCGTGAGCATTTGTGCCACCAAAGCCTGAAGCGTCCCATCGCCGTTAGCTATACCCATATGATGATGCCCTTTGGGTCTTCGTCTTTCCTCGACAGGAAGCTGGAAATGGTACATACCGAATGAGTTGACGCTTGCTCGTCTTGACTGGCCCGAGGCTAGAGCAGGCCATGGTTGTGCCTCCTTGAGGATGCGTAAGTTCTGGTAGTAGGGCGCAACGCGGGGGCTGAGGTTTTCGAAAAGCAGATTGGGGGGGACGATGCCGTGCTGGACAGCCAGGGACGCTTTCATCAGGCCTGCGATGCCGGCTGTTCCTTCGGTGTGCCCAATGACAGTCTTGACGCTGCCGACGTACAGCGGATCTTCGTCGGTTGTGCGCTGCCTGTGGCCAAAGAAGGCCGTGGAGATGGCTTCAGCTTCCTGGGGGTCGCCAGCCGGGGTTCCAGTTCCTACAAAAATACGAAGTCGTCACATCAGTAAAGAGATCCCCTAGTTCTGCATTGCATGTCTAGTAGACGGCAGTTCTGCAATGGCGGTTCTGGGAGAAATGAATCCTTACCATGTGCTTCGAAAAATTGACAGCGATCGGCGGGCTTCTCGAGATCAAGCCCAGCCCTCCTGTACGTATCTCGAATAAGTGTTGCCTGCGCCGTGTTGTTTGGCATCGTGATACCCGGGGTGCGGCCGTCTTGGTTGACGCCTGTCTCGCGAATGATGCATTCAATCTCATCACCGTCCGCGAGCGCCTGGCTCAGAGTCTTGAGTACAACGCATGCGACACCTTCCTATTGAAACAAAACAAATCGCAAAGAGTCAGCGTCGAGTTGCTATCTATAGTTCCAGGTGTTCGATAAGTCTGCCTGAATAGGCTAGAGGGAAGAGAAACATGTTAGTGGACTCACTCCTCGGGCATAGCCATCGGCTGCTGCATCCCACATTCGGGACCGGCCGGTTGGCGAAAGCATGTTCAACTTGCTCTCCAGGACAAAAGGCACTGAAAGATTGAGGTTAGTCAGACGTTTCAGCCCTCAGGTCATACATATGGATGCCATGGCATATAGACTGTATTGGTAGACGTACTGGGGTCGAGGATCAAATTGGCGCCAGCCGCCACGGCGATTTTACTGCAACCGCTTCGTAACTGCTGCACGGCCAGGTGCACAGCAACCAGCGATGACGAACAGGCTGTGTCCAAGGTCATCTGGATAAGCAGCCAGAGTCAGTATCATTGCTTTGCGGAGTGGGTATCAATGGTATCAATGGTATCAAATAACACAGAGGGCAGGGGGGGAACATCTTTCGGCTTACACTTGGGCCATGCCAGTCAAAAAAGTACGACACACGATTCGAAGCAATGCACAACGAAATACCAGTGGCCGTATGCGTTGGGATGTTGCTCAAGTCGCGGGTAATGTTGGTCTCAAAGTCATGCGTCATGACGCCGACGTACACGGCCGTCGAACTGCCCGCGAGGTCCTCTACCTTCAACCCCGCTGACGCGACGCCTTCGTATACGGTTTCTAGCAGCAGCCGTTGCTGCGGGTCGATGGCCTCGGCCTCGTGCGGCTGGATATTAAAGAAGGAGGCGTCGAAAGCGTGCGTGTTGGCGGACAGGGTGTACGCATGCATGGCATTGGTGCGCCCCTGTTGCGTCCCATCCGGGTTGTAGAAGGATTCGATGTTGAAGCGCTCTTTTGGGATCGGGCGCTGGAGATCAGTCGGCGCCTTGAGTTCGTCCCATAGCTTGGATGGCGTGTCGATACCGCCAGGGAAGCGGCACCCGGAGCCAATGACGGCGACAGGCTCATTTGGAGCAAGTGAAGCCATGGCTAGGGAAGGGGACACAACAGTAGAGAACAATAAGAGTTCGTGAAACCGAGATCCGGAGGCGTTGGGTGGAACGGTCAGCGATGTTTCTAGAGCTCTAGGTTGTTGGATCAAAAGCGAGAGTGTCATTCATCTCAGCAAAGTTTCGATGAAAAGTGCTGTCGCTTGTTATGTATCTCACGAAGATTATATCAGCCGGAGGAACGGTCACTACTAGACCGACTGACGCCGAAATGAATACATCGTTGTGTCGTTCGGCTGGATATTGAAACAGGTCCCCTGGAATCATCCATCCATAAGGACTGTACGCTCCGGCTAAGGAGTCGGCAATTCGGTGTTAGTCCAAATCATTCGCCCAGGTAGCCATCAGAAGAGTACCTATTTGGTCTCACTGAGAATCAAGCCCATGTCAACTAGAGCCGATCGCCGTGCAGCCCGATCTCAATCCCGTCCGGACATGAGTCCATGTCGGGAAAGTTGCCGGTGCGGGGCCAAGCCCACTACGTTCGGGGTGCCGTATACACGTTCGCATGCATAAGAATCGCCGTAGGTCTGCAGCATTCGGCGTGTTTCGGCGTTAACCACATGCTGCAATGTTCAAAGTGCGGCATGGACGTCTCCATGAGATAGTCACTAAGCACATGTCCGGAACTCGTACGATGAAGTGAACATCCCACGATATAAGTGGTGATTGATCATTCCCAAATTCGACCATCTTGGCATATTTGGAGAAATACCCTTGATACTAGAAATCTTTGTCTCCCGAAGGACTCTCATTCGGGTAACCATGAGTTCTGCAAGCATTGTCGACAGCGTTCGGGCCCAACTGGATCCAGTTGTGCCCGCTAGGCCTCTCCCTTATCTTATAACAGTCTTGCTCTTCGTCGTCCTCGTCTATTCTCGCCAGGGCCCAAAGTCCAACATCCCTCTTCTTAACCCGAAGGGAAAGTTTGAGCTCACGAGCAATCGGGTCAAGAAAGAGTTCGACTCGGAGTGCAAGGGCATGCTGACAGCTTGGTTCGCCGCAAACCCCGACAAGCCCATTCGTCTCAACTGCGACACTGGCACCGCCACGGTTCTGCCCCCCAAGTTCGCCCTCGAGGTATCTAGCAACCGCGGATTTGACCTGTTTGAATTCCTGAAGGATGTG
The DNA here is from genome assembly GCA_020740775.1 of Ilyonectria destructans. NCBI lineage: Eukaryota > Fungi > Ascomycota > Sordariomycetes > Hypocreales > Nectriaceae > Ilyonectria > Ilyonectria destructans. Next base: position 172,349 of record JAHEWK010000016.1, read on the forward strand.
CGTTAGAACCACGGTGGGCTCATCGCCTCACTCGGCTCGTCTGCTGACGAATACTGCAGGCGTATCACGTTGGGCTCCCTGGCTTCGATGGCTTCAAGGAAGTCTGTCAGCCGGCGCATTTGGTGAACAACGTCATCCAGAAGGACCTTACCAAGGCGTTGCCCAAGCTCACGAAGCCTGCCTCTGAGGAGGCTGGATCGGCCATTGATAGAGTCTTCACGGACAAGAAGGGTATGATTTACAGTGGCTGGATTGTCCACTCATTCTTCCGCCATTGGAAACGGACCAGTTCTGACCACGTCAGTAGACTTTCACCCGATCCCTCTCGGCGACGCTATTCTACAAATTATTACTTGCACCACTTCGCGCGTGTTCCTCGGCGAGAAGATATGCCGCAACGAGGAATGGCTCAAGACCGCCAAAGCCCACGCCGCCGGCGTCTTTACCGCTGGCTATGAGCTGCGTCTATGGCCCGCCCCCATCCGCCCGATCATCCACTGGTTCTTGCCAAAGTGTTGCGAAGCGCGCGCGCAGGTAGACAAGGCCCGCGACATCATCATGCCCGTCATCATGGAGCGGCGCGCCGAGAAGGTCCAGCTGAAGGCTCAGGGCAGGCCCGCGCCTGAGTACAACGATGCCTTGGGATGGTTTGAGCGAGCTACCAACGGCGAGAACTACGATCCCATCGGCGCGCAGTTGGCGCTCTCCTTTTCGTCCATCTACACGACCACCGACTTAGTCTGCCAGGTCCTCATCAACATTACGCAGCACTCGGAGATTCTGGAGCCGCTTCGCGAGGAGATCCGGTCCGTCGTCGGCCAGAATGGGTGGCAGAGTAACTCGCTGTCCAACATGAGACTGCTCGACAGCGTAATGAAAGAGACCCAGCGCCTGAAGCCCATCGAAAGCGGCAAGTCACACTCCCATTGTTTCTAGTCTCGATCGCTGACATGATCTCGCAACAGCCCTCATGCGCAGCCTAGCTGTCAGCGACGTCAAGTTGAGTGACGGGACAGTGGTTCCCAAGGGCGACGTGGTGGCCGTTGCCTCGCACCACATGTGGGATCCCGAGACCTACCCCGACCCTGAAAGATTTGATCCGTACCGTTTCTACCGCATGCGCCAGGAGCCGGGCAAGGAGGCCGCCGCGCAGCTCGCCAACACAAGTGTCGACCAGTACGGTTTCGGACTCGGCCGCCGAGCGTGCCCCGGCCGCTTCTTCGCGACGAACTCTGCAAAGATTGTTCTGACTCACATCCTGATGAAGTACGACTGGAAGTTGCAAGATGGTTTTGAGCCGAAGCCTGTATACCGTGCTTTTGGAGTCCGTTTTGACCCCGGCACGGTGATTGAGACGAGGAGACGCAAAGAGGAGTTCCAAGTGTAAGAGGGCTGTGCGGATGTCTCCATGAGTGCGTACACCGCCCTCTTGGTGCTAGACTCCCGCCACTGCTGCTCACAAGTTTCGAACTTGTACAGGCTCGCCCAATTGTTTTAACGTCTCCGTTAACAACTCCGCCTGTCTGCTCTTCTCGCACAAGTAATGGAAGGATTCAGGTCTATGAGTCTAGGATACACGACTTGCAAAATTTATATGTCCTTAGATCTACACAAGCGTTAGAGGCTGAATAAATTATTGTAGCCTGACTTATTATAGGCACTCAATATAGTGGATTTCAATCACACAAGCTATATGCTCTTCTATTAGGTACCACTGCATTGCTTTATTAACTCTCTATATTCTTAGATGCATTTTTTTTATTTCTCACTTATCTAAGTATTGTAATATTATTAAGTAAAGCTATAAGATCTATAAAGAAATATAAAAGTTAATTTCTAGCTTATTAAAATAAAATAAAAGACTCTAAATAGTTACTATTATAGTATTTTTTCCTCTAGCTTAATTTTAAAGTTAAAATTAAAGGATTTCAATATTTAAATAATATTTTAAAAAGTAATATATTTAATAAAAGCTAGTAAAATTAAGCTTAATATTAGTAATAATAACTTAATAATAAAGAATTTAATTTAATAAGTTAAAATTAATCTATAAGTATTTTAATTTAATATTTAATTAATAAGATATAATTCTTACTAATTAATTAAATACTAAAAGTATTTAAAGGTAATAGCTTTAAGAAGCTTATTATTAAGCTTATTACTTAAAGTAATTTAAGAAAGTAATTAGTATTTAGCTGCTTTCTATATTAAATAACTAGCTTTTATATTAGTAATAGCTGCTAATATTTAATTTTCAGTTTAATTAGGTATTTAAAAAAAAATAGATTAAAAGAGGGGAAAATCTGGAAAAGTATAAATATAGAATTAGCTAATCTTATTACAAGTTAGCTGTGTGGTTAGGTAATTTGTAGTGGGTTAATTAGTTGAATTATAGAGCTTAAAGGTGCAAGTTACCCTATTGTCCGGGAGACCGTAAAGTCACTCTATTAGTCACATCACATAACGGGTGGGGGCGGGTCTGACCAATTAAAATCGCGCGTACAGATCTGTAGCTAGGGGTAGCCTGCAGGTCGGCGAGTTATCTTAGCACCCGTGCCCGAGCGCAGCGAGATCCTCCCGGGAGGGCCCCTGGAGGGATCTTAGAGGATTGAGGGAGGCTGACGGAGGCCGGGATGTGAGATACAAAAGTATCTCATTTCTCCGCCTCCGTCAACCCTGCCCGCGTATCTGTTATTCGAGGGTGGTCACCTGGCATAAGACCAAGTGTTAACATTATGCCATCGACTGCTACTTCCCGTCGCTGCAGGAACCTCTTCAGCGAGGCAAGCTACATCTGATCAATGTTTTTTTTCTTTTCTTTTTCCCCCGTTTTTTAATCGGGAACATCGCACTTCAACTTGTAAGGCGATGATTGACCTCGTTTAGCAGGTCCCAAACAGTGTGTGTCGTTGGACAGTGACGATACGCACCCTCAGCTTTGGTAATACACCCGGCGTTCTTCGGCGTTACAGGGCATGAAAAGTTCGGCGTTGTTCGGCGCTTAATATTCGGCGTCACACAGTGTAGATTTCAAACGACTGAGGATGATGGTGCCGAGATATCCGTCTCGTCACGAGCGTGCCAGGGTGTTCATTTGTCGTCCAGTCACACCCTTACCATGACCAAATTCACAGCCGCAATGTGAAGACCGCGGAGTCCTGCTTCCGGCATTTTACGAAATGCTGTGCACATTTTTCATCAGCCTGACGGGAGCTTCGCGCATTTGGATCAACAGGGATAGCGGGTGAATGCGGCAATGAAGCAAGCGGCCATGGATAATAACAAATAGAGCAGCAGTTGGGAGTTGGGCCCACACACTTTCCACAACGCGTCGTGATTGGAGATTCAACCGCTCTCAATCTATGCTGTCTCACCACTCCCACAGCCACGGAGTTGCGGAGGACGGCCAACTTGTCCCTGATCGCCTTTCCGCCTTTCCGCCTGCCCTTCAAATCTCCAAATCTCCAGCTCTCACAGGAAAATTCTCGCCATGAACAGCTTGGGTGTTTTCACCTGGGGGAAACAGCCCTCATCGCAGAAGGCCAACACGTCGTGGCTGAACAAGAAGGTCACCCCGTTCCTGCAGCTCCTGCCTCGACTGACGTCCGTCAATCCGATCCCAGTGGTGACCTTTGTGGCCCTCTTGGCGAGCTTCACCTACATCGTCCTTCTCGAAGACACCTTGAGCGGCGCTGCCAATGGATTCGCTGCGGAGAGCACGGAGACGAAGTGGCCGTCTCTTGTCCGAGGAAGTCGGCGGCTGCGTGTGACGCCCGATTCGAATTGGACATGGCACGGCGATGATTCCGAACTCTCCCCTCCCGAAATCGACCATCTTGCGCTCGTAACCCTCATCTTCCCTGGCTCCGTACCAGCCGAAGCGGCATCCATTCAAGACATCCAGGGCAAAGGCGCCTCAATAATGCCGTTACCGTCGATCTCCAATCCACGCACCATCGACGCGCAGGACGCGACTCTATCTTTTTCCGTTCCATACTTCCAAGCGCACACTCTCCTTGCCGCTCTTCAGGAGATACCAAGCCATCATATTGAGAACACGGATCAGGACGACGACGAACTTGGGGAGAGAATATGGATCATGAGGGCAGCGCGAGCACACAACCAGGGCATCGACCGTGGCACCACCCGCATCAGTATCGCTGGATGGGCTCGCAACGCTTATTCCGTGTTGCTGGACCTCTTGAAGACCGCCCAGACCGTCGACATCGTTTTCATGGCTCTCGGGTACATCTCCATGAACCTGACGTTTGCGTCCTTGTTTCTTTCCATGAGGCGCCTGGGTTCCAAAGTCTCGCTGGCTGCAGGCGTTTTGATCTCGTCCTTCTTCGCCTTTCTTTTTGGTCTCCTAGTCACCACGAAACTCTTCCACACTCCAATCACCATGCGTCTCCTCTCTGAAGGCCTACCGTTTTTGGTCGTGCTTATTGGCTTCGAGAAAAACATCGTGCTCACGCAGTCCGTCTTGTCGCACGCGATCGAGCACAAACAATCCAGAGGGCCCTCGGACGTGGCCAGGTACGCCATCGAGACTTCCATAAAGGAGACGGGGTTCCAGATCGTCAGGGATTACTGCGTTGAAATTCTGCTGCTGATTGCTGGCACGTTCTCGGGTATCCAGGGGGGTTTGCAGGAATTCTGTTTCCTCGCAACGTGGATCCTGTTCTTTGACTGTGTCCTTCTTTTCCTCTTCTACGCCCCGGTTCTCTGCATAAAGTTGGAAATAGACCGTATCAGGCGCCACATCGACATCCGCAATGCTCTCGAAGATGATGGAATTAGTCATCGAGTTGCTGAGAATGTTGCGCGGAGCAGCAGCCCGGGAACATTTACCATTTTTGGAGGACAGATCAGCAGCGTCCGCAACATTCCAAGCCTGAAGGTTCTCATGGCCGGATGTTTTGTGCTGGTCGCCCTAGTAAACCTAGCTTACATAGCCTCCGTTGAAGGAACGAGCTTCCTGTTAACCAGCTTGCCAATGTGGTCTCGCCGTCTAGGCAGTGCCGTCATCACGCATCCATCTGTGGACCCTTTCAAGGTTGCTCCCAATGGCTTGGACTTCCTCTTGAACTCGGCCAAGCTGAGCGGTCAGGGTTTGGCCGTCAGCGTACTGAGACCTATCAAGTACGAGCTGGCGGACCCTTCTAACCAAACCGGCTCCAGTCAACCGGGCGTCGATATCAGCGGCTTCGGTCTCCATACTGCTGGCAAACTCGTCGCCGATAGCCTACTGAACAGCCTCGAGGACCCCGCACTTCACACGTGGATCATGGGCGCCCTTTCGCTCAGCGTCGCCTTCAACGTCTATCTCTTCAACGCAGCGAAATGGGGCATCAAGGACGACCCGGTTGGGAAGGATGAAGATCCCCTCGACGAGAAAACGCTCACGCCCACCGAACGCATCAGTGCCAATGACGCGCCCGTACCGCCTTACACTCCTACCGAAACAGAAGACGAGTCGGAACTGCTCACGCAGCCTGCCCTGTCCACTCGACTGGAAGGACTACAGCCTACGGCGCCTATTGGGGAGATGCGGACATCCCCACGCACCGAGAAGGAAATAATTGAGCTGTACAGGGCGAAGCGTACCCACGAGCTCAGCGATGAAGAAGTTGCGTTGCTGTCGCTTCGAGGCATGATACCCGGGCACGCTCTGGAGAAGACGCTTAACTTCGACTTCGGCCGCGCAGTCAAAGTCCGCCGGAACATAATTTCTCGGACCAAGGTGACGGCGAACCTCACCTACCTGCTCGAGGATTCGAGCCTTCCGCACAGGGACTATGACTGGTCTCAGGTGTTCGGCGCCTGCTGCGAGAACGTTATCGGTTACATGCCGATCCCCGTCGGCGTCGCTGGTGCGTGTTGCCGCCACTTCTCCCGATCCAAAACTCCATGTCGCGGACTTTGCTAACACGTCCCGTAGGGCCCCTCGTCATCGACGGGAGGAGCTATTTCATCCCTATGGCCACCACCGAAGGCGTCCTCGTCGCTAGCACTAGCCGCGGCGCCAAGGCTATCAATGCAGGCGGTGGTGCCGTGACGGTGTTGACGTCGGATGGCATGACGCGTGGGCCATGCCTGGGTTTTAAGTCTCTCAAGCGCGCCGGTCAAGCAAAGGCATGGCTCGACTCCGAAGAGGGCCAAACGACGATCAAAGAGGCGTTCAACTCGACGAGCCGGTTCGCCCGTCTCAAGGGGATGGACTCGGTCCTTGCAGGGACGAATCTCTATATTCGGTTCAAAGCATCAACGGCGGACGCTATGGGCATGAACATGATCTCTAAGGGGGTTGAGCACGCGCTTTCTGTGATGAAGGATACGGCCTTTGAGGACATGAACATCGTGACGCTGACGGGAAATTATTGCGCGGATAAGAAAGCGTCGGCGATGAATTGGATCCAGGGCCGGGGTAAGAGTGTCGTGGCAGAGGCGTTCATCCCTGCTAGCGTGATCAAAACCGTCCTCAAGACGGATATCGACTCATTGGTTGATGTTTTTGTGAACAAGAATATGATCGGATCGGCCATGGCAGGGTCTATTGGAGGCTTTAATGCGCAAGCAGCGAATATTGTTGCTGCCATATTTATTGCCACAGGCCAGGACCCAGCTCAGGTGGTAGAGAGCGCAAACTGCATTACCATCATGAAGAGGTACGTTGCTCCAAGACTCACTGGGCTGGTAAAAGCATGTCTGTATACTGATTCGGATGAACAGAGTCGACGACTCCCTGCAAATCACGGTGTCGATGCCGTCGATCGAAGTTGGCACCCTCGGAGGCGGAACAAGTATGCACTCGAAGCCTATTTTCTCCCAGTCATATGAATATGACTTCAGTCCCTCCCCCCGTGGATTGAACCGTGCTAATAAGTGTTTGAATCTAGTCCTGGAGCCCCAGGGCGCCATGCTCGATCTTCTCGGTGTCCGGGGCCCGCACCACTCGCAACCGGGCTCGAACGCCCGTCAGCTGGCTCGCATCATCGCAGCGGCTACGATGGCGGGCGAGCTGTCTCTTTGCAGCGCCTTGGCGGCTGGTCACCTCGTCACGGCGCACATGCAGCACAACCGCTCCGCCGCGCCCACGAGAACGAACACGCCAGCTCCGGCGTCCGGCCCGACCTCGTTGCCCCAGCTTGAGAAGACGAGGTAAAGTTAATACGCCCTTCTGAGCAAGAAGTCTGGGTTATTGTAATATACTTAGAATCGGCTATGCTTGCTGCAAGGCTGTCATTCATCCCCCTACCTTGAAGCAGAAACAAAACCACAGTCCGTCCTGAGGAGGACTGGCATGGAGAGGAGACGGATATAGGTAATTGACGCAAAAGGGGCAAGAGCGCATGTGGCGTCCTTGGCATTCATTTCAAATCCAACACGCCCATGTATCTACTTGGAGTAGTGATATAAGAAGACATGTTCAAGTCCCCGTCGATATTCTATTTGCATACTTATTATATTCCTTACTTGAGCGATTTGCTGGCGAAAGATGACTCCTTGGAGATACAAGTATCAACCTTCCATATTCTCCTTCAACTTCTCGTACATGGCTCGCTCAAACAGACGGCCAAGCTCGACGCATTGCTTGTCAGCCCAGGGGATAAGCTGGAAGGCGACGAGGATGCAAATCCCTGCGGCAGGATCGATGCACTGCGTCACTCACTCATCAGTAGGATGTTAAATGTTTACGGCGACAGGAACACGGCTTACCCAGTACAGGTTCGGGAAACCACCCCAGCCCATCGAGCCCTTCCGCCGCCAGTTTCCCCCGTCGCAATCTTCCATGATCAGCAGGCCGCCCAGTCCGTGGCTCCTCCTGATGCCAACCTGAGGTAACAGCCCCCCGTGGTTGGTCTCCCGCCGGGCATCGAGTTCGTCGTTGAGCGACTGCTCACACTCGTCATCAAGCTGTGGCCGAAACATGGCTTCAACCGTTTCCGCCCTGAGAAGCTTGCCGTCATTGGCCATCAGCGACTGCAGAAACGCCATAAACGCCGCCGGGCTAGCAAAGACTCCCATTCCACCGAAGCAGTCCTCCGGGTCGGACTGGTAGTAGCTCGCGTCCTCGTTCCGGGGCACGCCCTCCGCATTGCGCCTGCTCATGTCCGCCCGGCGGGCCGCCATGTCCGGATGCTGCTGCAGCTTGAAGGTCATGTCGGTGACGCCCAGCGGCGCGCAGATGTTCTCTTGCAGGTACTGCTCCAGGGTCATGCCGGTGGCGCGCTCGACCAGCTTCCCCGTCCATTCGAGGTTCGGGCCATATGACCACCGCCTCCCGGGGTCGTGTATCAGGGGGTACTTGAAGCGTTCTGCGACTGTCACTGCGGCCGGTTGCGGGATGAGACCGAGATCGCGGTATCGCATCAGAGTTGGGTCTTCCACGACGTAGCTGATGCCGGAGGTGTGGGTTAGAAGGTGCCTACCACTGGATAAGCATGCGATGATTGATTTTCATGGTATGTATTCATGTACCTCAGAGTAACGGCGCCCTCCGCGTCCCTCAGCTTCGGCCGCGAATCAGGCTCAAAACCGTCCAACACCTTCATCTCCCCGACTTCTGGCAGAAGGTCACTGACGTCCTCGTCCAGGCGAAGGAGTCCGCGCTCGACACATTGCAAGGCCATGACGGTGGTGATGATTTTCGAGGCGCTTGCGAGACGCATGGGCGTGTCCATCGTCATGGCAGGCCTCTCGGAAGGCTCGAGTTCAGCCCGGGCAGTCCTGGTCCCGTAACAACGGGCGTAGTTTACTTTGGCGCCTGTAGAGTTAGAAGCATTGCTGTTAGTCGCCGTCTACCGGCCGTTCTAGTTGTGCGCCCGCAACGACATGCTCACCCGACTTGTCCTTGGCCATCAGGGCCACGCCAGGGATCTGACCCGAGTTGATGGCCAGCTCGAATTCCCTATCAGCAACTTTCTGCATTGTGGCGAATCTCGTACACATGCACTGGATCTCTATCGTAGTGATTGGTTGCGCGAGGGTGATGTGGAACCTGGTGTTGTGCCGCTGCCGATACGAATGGATCTTGTTCTGGGAGTATCTAGCCCTAATCAACCTTGATGGATGTCATCGGATAGATGATGCAGACATCTGGAGAAGGAAGGAGAGTGGCAACATGACATGGATACGGCAAACGCCGACTCTAACGCCGACTATGTATGTATATTCGGTGATTCACGTCCCAACAACGTACATATGGGGACGGGTTCAAGGATACGGCTGTTGGTGGGAGGATTACTCCGTACGGAGGATGCGGATCGGCCCGCGCGGAGAAAGAATCCATGTCCCACCGGTGGGTCTATGCGATCTCATAATACGACAACAAATGATGCTTGTAAAGGCCAACAATGTCCATATAGCAGCCCCGCAGCAGGTTCAATGGCTTCTCCGGGCCGGCTCCGGGTCCGTCCGAGTCGGAGCCGAACCCCGGCCCCTCTTGTTCATCCCCCCACAACGCCACCACCAACCGAGCGACACACGACGAGTCAATAAAGGTGCAGGGGCTCCGCGGGTCGGCACCGCCCGATCCGCATCGAACTTGACTCGGAAAGGGCAAAGGCCCGACCGGCAGCCCTTTCGCCGCCACGCCGTGTTCTTGCGGAAGCCCAATCACCAGCTCGATCTCCCGCAGCAGCCTGACCCCCGTACGCAGCGCTGCGCACGCTGACGACAGGGCATGCCCCAGAGCGTCAAGCTGAGCGGCCAACTCACCTATCCGGAGGTCCTCGTCGACGCTGCTGGCCCCCGATGCGAGGCTCGCGATCGATCTCGCCGTAACCTCCAGCTGGGCACCTCTCGCCGAGAGCAATGGCTGCGTAAACGGGCTTGGCTCAGGCTCGTGCCCGTGGCCCTGCAGTGAGGAGGATGCGTCACTGGTCTGTGAGGCCAGGTGCAGAGACGAAATGTCTTGCCAGAGCTTCTCGGCGACGGCGCTCATGATGTTGACGCAGATGACGTAGCATTGTACCACCAGTAAGGTCGTCTTTGTGCGCAGATGCCCCTCGAGAACGACGGTGCCGCTTCCGCTCCGTGCTTGCTTGGACTGATTGGAACCAAGGGACGGCGTTTCGAAGCCCACAAGTAATTTCTTGAAAAGTCCAAACACGTGGCCGACAGGGTCTTTTGGCTGTGAGCTTTTGATGAACTTGTGCCGAGGCCCGGAGCTAAACACGGAGAAATACTTACATCGTTGCATGTCCCGCTCGGCCCATACCGTAACTATACTCTCCAGACTTCTCTCCAGATCCTTCAAGATGCTCGAGAGCGTGTCCAATAGCAGCTGTTGATGGCTTTTGGAAGTCCATTCTTCCCAGTCTTGACGGGACTGACTACTCGATGATGCCGCCGACGTGTCGACGCCGTGAGAAATAGAGTGACCGGCCATCTGGTACGCTGTGGTGTCCCAATCTAGGAAGGAGGGAAATTCATCGTGGAGAATGTCGAAAGGAGGCATCGAGGGCATGTTAAGGAACGTAGTGTCGAAGCCGTCATTTACCTCGTCGTTCTGCTGGGCAACATGTTCCTGCGTCTGTTGCGCGGTTGGCAGGTCTGGGGATTCGTCAATGCTGCTGCTGGCGCTGCCGCCGTCGCCGCCTCCTTTTGAGGCCGTCTGTCGGACAGATCGTGCGCTGTAAACACATCTCTGTCGAGCCCGTCGGCAACGAACACACGCCGCGTAGGACCCGCCGTCTCTGGAGCACTTCAACTTCTGTGCGTGACAGCGATCGCACGACCGCCGCAAAGCGCGTCCTTGCTGGTCCATCCTGAAGAAGTGACTCGTTGTGGTCGAGGGTTACGTAGGACCGGCCGGTTGTAGGTGTCAGAGACGTCGACATCTAAGGGGCGAATATCAAGCTCGTTGGTGTTCGAGAACGATGCGCATGAAGATTCATTGTTGATTAGTTTACCAAGATATCAAACCGGCCTATGCTATGATACAGGAGACGTCTCTCTTTTGTATTTGAGCTACAACAACCAACGAGGCCAGGCAAGCGACCGGGACTGCGAGGGGTAATTATGGGGAACCGTTTCCATTATGGGGATTCAGTGACGCAGATGAGATGGGAACGAGTGATAGGCAGTAACTATGTAGCATTAATTTCTGCTCTGCATATGTAGGAGGCGGTTGGTTCAACGATCCTTCATGTTGGGACGCCAAAATCTCAGGCCATCCGAACTACAATCTTTTCCCCAGAGTGGGCTCCGCTCCTCACAACATCCATTCCAGCCAGCACGGCCTCAAGCCCGCCTTGCGAGACGCGCAGGGGGTGGTGTTTCAGCTTACCCTCGCAAATGAGCTTTTGTGCCAAGGTAAACAGCTCGGCACCATACCGCCGCATTTCATCACTCGGGGGCCTTCTGTATGGCTCGGGCCACGTCGAGCCCTCGCCAAAGATGGAGGGGCCCAGCACCCAGTCGGTCTTGACGACCTTCCGTGTAACTGCGTGAGCCGGAATCGGGTCCAGGGACACGTATTTTCCGCCTGCCCTCCCAATCGCTTTGAAGCAGAATGCCGTCGACTCCACGGTCGTGATGCAGTCCAGCGCGTATCTCAGGTTGCCCTTTGTGGACTCGCGCTACATTCTCGTCAGCACCGGCGAGGATATGGTTGAGGGAGGCAAGGATAGGGAAGGGTCGAGTTGCTTACGATCTTATCGACGCAGTCTTTGTCGCGGTAATCAAAGACCTCTTCTGCGCCGTGGGACTTGACCAGATCGAAGTTTCTTGGCGAGCAGGTAGCAATCGGGATCAGATTCGCCCTGGTTGTAGTTGTCAGACCGAGACGCACATTGGGAGGTTGGCAACTGCTGGGCTGGCCAGGAAGCAACTTACAGTCTCAGCAACTGAATTGCAATCGTCGCCGTCGCAGTGCTGCCGCCATAGATCAACACCTTCTCCGCCTTATCCACGGGAGCAGTTGGCAGGGGCAGGCCCAAAAGCTTGATTGCGATGCCCGCGGTGCTGATCCCAGCGCCCAGCGTCGCCCCAGCTTCGATCGTCCAGGACGGCGGAAGTTTTAGCCAGACATCGCCACTCGATGCATTCCACTGCCCAAAGGCCCCGCTATCCGGCGCATCTGCGTGCATGGCGTTCTGGGCCCCGCAGACGCGATCCCCGGCAGCTACATCCCTGACGGCGGATCCGACGGCAACGACGGTGCCGGCGTAATCGGTGCCTAGTATGCCAAACGGGGTCACAAAGGATCCCCTCATCTTCGTATCGCTGGGGTTGATGGCGACAGCCTCGGTGCGGACGTAGATTTGGTCAGGGGCCATGGGCGGACACGGTGCCTTATCCCATATCACCACTTGATCCTGGTCGTTCACGACAACGGCCCGTTGCGTCGTCGGTGGGGTAAAGTTTTGCGTCAACATGCTGGTTCGCCTGCCTAAAACTGGTAACGCTCTGGGCTACTGTGTCGCCAAAGAACTTGGGATGGTTGCAGCAGCCGTTGGATGTAAGTATTCTTTCTGGTGGGCTGTGAAGACAATACGCCGCCCGCTCCGGGGCCGAAGACCGGTCGGAGTCGGCAACTTGTTCTGTACCACCGACTATGCCCGGCAATGAGATAGGAGCATGTGATTATGCACGCAATATGCTAACATCGGCGAATGGCCGGTGTTTCGGGGCGACGGGATGTGACGCCGTACGGTGGCTCGGCGGCGTAGTAACCCAGCGCCGTAAATCTCCGTCTACTTGTCCTCCATCCGCAGTGGCATTGGTAGTCCTGCAAGCAGCTGCACGGCGTCGTGGAAAATCAATTTCAAAGCGTCATCATCACCGCCAAAGGTCACAAACTACATAGTCTAGGCTAGTTGCAGCGTTGAACCCAACCCCATCAGGTAACGTTTCGCCGAGGTCCTCACACTCGAACTCACATTCTAACACTAGCAGGCTAGGCCATGAATACCCAAACGATGAAGCCAGCTCTCGGAAGTCCCGAAGACCACGGGTTGCCCAAGGCCATACTCTGCATCCACGGCGCAGGTTCATCGGGGGACATCTTCCGCATTCAGCTCACCAAGATCCGCGCGGCGCTCAAGCACGAGTTCGACTTCGTCTTCCCAAACGGGCCGCACGTCTCCTCTCCGGGGCCGGGCGTGCTCCCGTGGTTCAAGGACGCCGGGCCCTACTACTCGTGGTTCAAGGAGGAAGACGCGACCATGGAGCGCCGGATCGAGCAGATCAACGGCGCCGTGCAAGATGCCTTGAAGCAGTGGGAGTCCACTAAGAAGAACCCGCACACGCGCGTCGTAGGGGTGATGGCCTTCTCCGAGGGGGCGCTGTCGGCGACTTTGCTGCTCTGGCAACAGAGGATGAACCAGGTGCCGTGGCTGCCGGCGTTGCACTTCGCGGCGCTTTTTTGTTGCTACTTCCGGCGAGAAGCCGCGGAGTACATGTCCATAGGTCTGAGGGATGGCGAGAAGCCGATGATCAACGTCCCGACGCTGCATGTTCATGGGAAGCGGGATTTCTGCCTGGCCGGCGCGAGGAGGTTGGTCGCATACCACTACTTGCCCGAATACGCCCAGGTTATCGAGTTTGATGGCACGCATCACGTGCCAATCAAGCGTGATGACGTTGAAGAGACCGTAAAACATATTATATCTTTGTCTCGTGCTGCCCTCTAGCAGTCCAAGTGTTATCTTAGCTATATAACCGCGAGAGAAATGTTATCACTTTGATCCCCCCTTGTTCCTAGCTCTCCAATTCTCCTCCCACATCTAACTTCCTTTGCTACTAAATGTTAAGGGTAGAGGTAAGTTTACTCCGTAGATTTTCATATAATAAGCAAGCAAGGAGGCAAGCAAACTACCAGATGGGTGGATAGATGGATGGATGGGTGGATAAGCTTATACAGTCAAGCTGGTAAGTAGGCAGGTTGTACCCTAGGGTAGAAAAAGAAGATAGCTATACTAGTGGGTATGCACGTTATACCCTGGGGTTAAAAAGAGAAGACAGCTATGTAGGTAGGTAGGTGGGTTGTACCCTCACCCATCGAGAAAGGAGCAAATCCGGATGTATTTTTGACAAGGACTGGTTTTGTCGTCCATCTCTCGGGAACAAAGTCATTCGGCCGCATGTAACGTCGATCGTCTGCTCAGGTATTAGAAACCTCCAGTCCACTTGCGCATCGAGGGGCAAACTGCATCAATTACCTCGCATCTTACTAGGTAAAGTTATTACTAAACATATCCAGGTCTGCACCTTCTAACTCCTCGGAACTAACAGCTGTAGTAAGAAAAGGGCCTAACCACAATGGCGGATAAGAGCTTTCAATGGGTAACCTTGTCTGCCCGAATCATGGCATTCCACCTTGCTCTGGACAGGTCCATCATATCATCTTCACCCCCTAACTTATCACCGAAAGGGAAAATGACAGGAGTCGTACGCTCATTGTAGTCAAGACGATGAGCCTCTTCAAGATTCTCGCTGAGACGCGCAATATCCTGAGCTCGGTGTTTGCTAACTTTCAACCAAAGGCTTTTAAGAGGCAACACCACCGATTCGTATGCTGGAGACTTGATGTAGTCGGTATTGCGCTCTTGGTAGCCATGAAGAGCTTGCCATCCTCGCTCTACAAGCGGCGTCTACGGGCGACGACAGCTCTCTATCAGGAAGTAGGCCATGGCATGCCAGTTCGTAAATGTTTGGAAAAGCCATCGGTATTGCTGACATTGTGGATCCGTATTGAGGATGTGGCTATACTCAAGGAGGTTGACAGCCGCTGAGTAAACGCATTGCCGTGCGTCGTCAGACATATCACTCTGGGTTCCGGTCTCCGGATACAGCACCGACTGGTAAACGACGAAGCATATCTTTGCCCTGAGAGAACGCGATAGCATCGCCGCCATATCGTACGAGGGGTCAGTTTCATTTATCCACTTGAAGAATCTCTGATCTATCCGTTGATAGACTTCCACTAGCATGGTCTTTTGCTCCTCCACCGTCGATGACGTGGATGCGGCTTCGATTACCCGCCGCGAAAGGCTGCAGATTTCGCACCGGACCAAGAACAGTGTGGTATCTGTGCGCCCCTCTCGCGGTTTGGGAGACTCTGACATTTCTAGACTTATGCCGATGTCGTTGATGTTGGACGGCATATGCGTGTCAAAGGTCGAGTCCCCAACGATCAAATCAGTGCCAAGTTCCTCGGCAGAACGGAGGTCCAAGTGCAGAAGCCCCTACCACAGGCGCCTTCGTATCTCTCTCTCAAAAGAACTCAGAGCCAGATGAGAACCATCGCGGTGAAGACCCATGCCGCGAGCGAGATGGATTGCGAGCCCCGTCATGGACCAACAGAAGCGGGACTCGTCTTGATGCCTGACTACAGCCAAAAAGATTGCCAAGGCTTGCAGGACCGTAATATCTGAGGTATTAAGAAAACTAGCCCTTGAAAGGGTCGGCTGAAGCAGGATCTGGAGCAGCGCTATCACCTATATCGTCGAAATCGGAATCATCCAACCCGTCATCTTCTGACTGTGGCGACTGTCGGCGAAGGGAACTCAACTATCAACATTAGTAACATCCACGCCAGAGAAGGTATAGACATACCTCATCATCCAGTTTCGCCCAGAAACCATCACTGACGTATCTCTTACCCCCGCTCTGTTCATGCAGTACCAATCGGGCAAATTTGTTGTGCAAGTCTCGTGCTTGAGCTGGACCATCTTGATCACTGGCGAAAGCACCACCTTCCAGAGTTTCTCTACTGGGGTCTTGGTGTGAGGAAAGAGCTGATATATCTACTGGAAGACGAGGCTGTATTTCGAATGCAGCGTGCTCGAAATTAGATATTGACGAAGACTTGCTTCCCGGGACAACATCGACCAAGTCGCCGAGCTTTTCGACCATATTTTCCAGATTCTTGATTCGCTCAATAAGCTCGCTTTCCAACTAACGGATTTTTCTTGGTTGTGTGCCATAATTGTTTTGTCGCGTCCGCCGCGGTGCTCGCCCACGGGGTAGATGCAGGGGACTTGGGCTCGCCAACAGGGGTTTGACGGCATTGTCGAACCTGGAGAGATACTGCTGGTTCTAGGTCCCCCGGGATCCGGTTGTTCGACTCTGCTCAAGACTCTGGCGGGAAGGACAGAAGGTCTCGAGGTCACCAAAGAGTCAGCACCGTTTTTCCTGTCCGGGAGAGCTCGGGTCTCAAGGGCGAGATTTCGGGAGCCTCCGATTATGTGTGCAAAAGTCAGCCCCCCGGGTAGGCGTGAGTACCGTAAAGACTCAATATATTAGTAAAGTCTAGCGCTGCATTTAGTACAGTTTTAGCAGCTTGATTAGGCTTAACTGTAAGTCTAATTGAACTTCTATCTAATAGGTTTAGGTAATAGCAGGTAGTTTAATATTATACTGGATTTTACTAGTATATTAAGTTAATATAGTATAATTAAGCTTAAGGCTGTAAAAGGATAGCTAATATAGAGGTATCTAAATATATATTTAAATTTTATATATTTTAATATATATATTATATAAATCTTTATTATATAGTATAAAATAAAAAAGCTTTTATTATTATTACTGCTATTAATAGACTTTAAAGATAAAATATACTATAATAATACTAATTAATATACTAAAGTTAAAAAATAGTAGAATTAATTTAATATAATAACTACTTCTTAAAGGAATTTCTTTTTTTAAGTAATTAAAAAAGTATATTTCTTTTTAATTTTAACTTTTAAAATTAAATTAAGCTTAGAGTATACTATTAGATAAGCTATTATCGTAGTTTTTATTTTATTTTTAATTTCTTTTTTCCTTTATTATAATTTAAAATATATAATTAAGCACTTTTTAATCTTAGTAGATACCATAGTGTATATACTGTAGCTCTGTGAGACTGATATAACCGGTGTCTTAGACCGTTATATTAAACCCTTGGATTGGTACTGGGGCCGGCCGGATAAAACTGCCGACATTCAAGATAAAAGATACCATCGCCTCATTGATGAGGTCGATATACGGGATTGATACATTTGTGTTAACACAAGAGAGCTAGAGAGTCAACGGATCCGGGCGTCGGACAACGAACTTGTCAAGGGAGCTTGGAGACGACGGCGGTAAGGTCGCTTCTGGTATTCTTAAGCATCCGAAGAAGCTTAACAAAATAAGCCGCTGCATTGGTGACAGAGTTACAATCATCACAATCCCGAATCGTGATATCGCTAAAGATCTCCGAGCAGCTCGTCACTTGCTTCAGGGGGTTGCAGCTACTGCCACCGAAGAAGTTGATGGAGCTGAATCCGGACCAGTCAAGGCAGCGAGCTAGACATCGTTTCTGGACCCTAGGAGTACCTACGTCTAGTTGCAGGGTTGTATTTTCTTTGCAGCCAGATAGCCATTGGCGAAGCCTGTTCTGCCATCCGCCTTTACCACAAGCTAGTATTAGACGGAATCTGAAGTTATTTTCAACATAGAACCCTCATATTGTGATGGTGCTGGCTGGCACTCTGGAGTTTAATAACAGTAGGTCTAGCCTGCTGGACTAGATACTGCTTAAAGGATCAACTCGACCTCGAGTAGGAAGGGTATCCTTTTCCCCTTTTTCAATTTGAACTTTTCGAGATAGTCTTTATCGTTACTTTGCCATTTGACCAGCTGTCGCAGCAGCTCTTATCCCTTCCTTCTTGCGCTTTTCTATCTTATCGTCTTCAGAAGCACCTGATCAAGTGCTTGCCGTTCCCCTCTTACTAAAACCTCTTACTGGTCTTAGTTGCAGGACCTCCTTTCGACCCGAGCTCTAGGGTATCTCAGACTCTTGCTGTCGCGGGCCCTATCCGCACTAAGTGCATCTCCCACCAACAAAATATCTTGGTATTGAGACATATGTCGTGCTGCGTCACAAAGTCAGCCTCCCTAGTGGATACGTCAGCCCTAGGGTTTTACTAAAACCACTTATTACCTAATTTCTTCCCTCTGATATAGGTCCACCTCTTTCTTTGACGAGACTTAGCTTCTACGAAGTTACAATCTATAGCGATTGTGCGCCACAGCTGACTTTGCGTGGATTCGATATAACGCTATGAAATTGATTTTGCAAGGATGAACTTAAATACAGCCTCGCAATGGGGTGAGCTAGAGCTAAGAGAATTGACCATTTACACTGGATGATTACTAAAAGGTTGATAACCTTCTAATAGAACCGTTACGGTCAAATTGACCAGGGCAATAGTGTTCAAAGCGATCAAGATAATGTTGATAATTATCTGAGCCCGGATCCGCCGGGCCAGCGGAAGAGGGGTTTTCTGACACCCCTCAGAGGTTTCGTAATACAGGGCCATCTTCAACACCTTCCCAATGCACCTTTCTGCTGACATGTTGTGCTAAGCCTGATTGAGTATTAAGATGTGTAGCTCAGGAATAGTTATAGGCTTGGCCATAAGTAAACGATGAGCAGGCTCCACAATGCTCCACTTGGCTCAGTTGCTATGACGATTATTAATACAGAGCTGCGATAAATTGTGACTGAGCGGGGGCTTAGACAAACCAAGCAACCAATCAGTCTTGTCGGGGTAGGGCTATTCCGATCGTTGAACAGTAATGCCTCTTCTCTGGCTCACCCCCGAGCTCTGCTGATGATTAAGTGTCCAAACATCCGCTGCTGCAATCCAGCACTCCTGGCATTCATTTCTACATCTAGACTTCCCCAATCGACTCAAACACCCCAAATCCCCGACATCTTCGGGTCTCGCTTCAATCATAATGGCATCGAGCGCGATCCAGCCAGCACTCCAACAGCAGTTCATACCAAAAACCTTGCTTCCTCTCCTGTCAACTTCTCTCAACGTTGGCATGGCCCTCGGCGGCTACATCACCACAGTCCCGTTCTATAACACCGACTATCCCGGACCGGCCATCGCTCTTTGGTTCAGGGACTTTTTTAAGCCCGGGTTCGTCGCGGTGACCACACTCGGCGCGCTTACATTTGGTAGCGGCCTCAGAGCATTTTGGTTCCAATATCACCGCACAGCACAGAAGCAGGCCAGATCCAGCACGGTCTCTCGATGGATTTTAGCTGGCCTTCTCTTCACACTTTTGCACTTTGGGTTCGGCAACAAGGCAAGTTATCTTCGGGGCTTAGGGGAAGTTGTAAGCAAGACTGACATTGCGGTTGTTAGGTGCTCTCAATTATGGACCAAATTCTATCCGAACCAGAACTTGCACAGCTACAGATGTCAAAGTGGATCAGCATGCATATTACGCGGACGTTGATGACTGATGTCCCGGCTTGGATGTGTTTTATCGTCGCATTGTTGTATGAAATATAATGGATTTTGGGGTTACGGAGGCGTACCCAATTTGAATAGCATACTCCTGACGACAGCTATATATCCGTGAATACTTTAAATCACATTGCTTTGTTCCAGCGGCGGATCAGTCAAGAGCTTCTGTTTTCTCACATCCGCAACCACCCCACCTGCAGTTACCACGAAGCTGTTTATCTTCTGAAAGGCTGCCTGGGGATGTGGGCATACAGTCAGATGGAAATGCCGGCCAATCTGACTCGATGTCTAGTTGCAGCGCCTGCTCCACGCCAGCCTGACCCCGCTATAATTATCCTGACACCCCGCTCGCTTATCAAGCACTTTTGTTCAGGAATAGATAAGAGACTAAAACGATGACTAAAGAACATATAAAATGCTAAGACCTAGGTGAGGCGAGCTTACTCTTATAGGTAGTATCATGGGCCGGTGGACTAGCTCAAGGCCGCGGGGTTGCCTTACCAAAGCATAAAGTGTAGAGGTATCTAAGCGTGCTACCGCCAGTTCAGGCGCGAGAAGAGAGCTGGGCACGCAGTGGACGTGAAATCAATAACGAAAACTCTTCAAACATGGCTCATCCGTATCCTCCACCCTCCATCTCTGGCCTCGAAGGCGCCTCTCGCGCGACCATTGAAGCGGATGCCCCTTCCCTCCTCTCGATGCTCGATAAGCACCCTCATCTACCCATCTTTACACGCTCTACCTCCCGGTTTGGAGACGTCCGTCAGACATGCAACAGCAATGTTACCACGCAGCCCCTGGCAATTGTGCGCCCTCGCACAGAAGCCGAAGTCAGCTCTGTTGTTACACACTGCGCTGGACATTCGCCACGCATACCCCTTGCGATCCGGGGCGGCGGCCATGACATGTGGGGGCGTAGTCTAGTCGAGGATGGCGTTGTCATCGACCTCCGGGCCTTGGACCAGGTCGAGGTCGCCGAAGATAAGTCTTCTGCTCGGATCGGAGGCGGCATCACTGGTGGCGCACTCATCAAGCATCTCGAAACCGTGAGCCTGAGCACTCCGACAGGCTTCTGCACGGGGGTTGGCTATGCCGGGTGGGCTCTAGGTGGTGGCTACGGCGTTTTGCAGGGAAAGTACGGTCTGGGTTGCGATCAGATCCTCGCCACCCGCGTTGTGACTGCCTCTGGCGAAGTGGTCGACACCAAGGACGACCGGGAGCTTTTGTGGGCACTTCGTGGTGCCGGAAATGGCAACTTTGGAGTGGTGGTTGAGTTGACGATCAGGGTCTACCCCCAACCCGGGATGCTAGGTGGATACTTGGGGTACTCTCTCGCAGACGCTAAGAATGTGTTTGCTAATTTCCAGGCGTCGATCGCGGAGGAATTCCCTGATGAATTCTCGGGAGACTTCCTCTGCGGCTATGTGCCGGGTCTTGGACAGACCATCTTGATGTTGTACACCTGGGTGCAGGAAGACGGTGATCTCAGCAAGGCGAAGGCTCACCTCGAGAAGTTTCAAGCCATCGGGGACGTATTGCAGAACACCGTTGTTGAGAGTAAGTCCAAATTATCCGCAATGTCTCTCCTTCTGACTGGAGCTAAGCTAACAAATTTGGCAGCAACCCCCTACGGCTTCGCCTCCTCTCTTGACCCTGTCACAGCAGTTCTACTTCCATATCACTTCCGTACACGCACTGTAAAGGAAATAACCCCAGAGCTCGTCCAAATCTTCCAAGAGATTGAGGGCCCCATTGGCCCAAGCCACATGATCTCTCACCACGCGCATGGCGCGGCTATCAAGCCGGACCAAGAGTCGTGCTTCGTAAACCGCATGCCTCACATCGTTTTCGGAATCGGCGCCGCACCTCCTCCGCCGCACGGGTCAGGGAGTCAGGAGATGGACGCGGCCAGGACGTATTCAGACAACATGGCCACCGCGATCAAGGAGCGCGGGCTAGCACTCGACAGTGCGTATATGAACTTCTCGCCCCCGGAAGAGTGTGACACGGAGTTGTTTTACGGGGAGGAGACGATGGAGAGGCTGAAGGTGCTTAAGAGGAAGTATGATGGGGAAAATATCTTCTTCAAGGCTTATCCTCCGCTTACATGTTAATTTGAGCCCGTAATTGGGATTGGTCTCAGCCCAGAAGAAGGTCAACTGACAACGAGTGAATAATGAAAGGGGAAGTGAATGGCGGTCCTATAAAAAGGACAAACATCAATGTAGCAAGATTAGAGACACATTCAATAGCGCCTCACCAATAGTCAGAGAGCAAACCAACAACAGGCGAGGTATACTAGAACGAAGAAGACTCAACGAGAGGTTTTGGATGCAGTTTTAGACTTTGCAGAGAAAGCATGGTAAGACATTCTAGGATTTGCTCATTGGTGGGTGCGACGTTCTAACTTTTCGTCGCTTAGGAAGGCTCCCACAAGCAATTGATCCTTTCTATTCTTGATTGTTTTTGCATGTGGGACGAGTCATGTTAGCGCATTGTGCATTACATCATGGCTGCATCGGGGTTACGGCTGATAAATACACGATGTCGTTGTGACTAAGCCGCGCTGGCGATGGATGCTTAAATTCCCGTTGACAATAGCCAAGGTGACTTTTCTGTGGCGAACGACCTTAGTAGAGCTCCGTCGAGCAACCTTCTTACCGGCTCCTTCCACTAAGACGGGGAACACTGTCTTCTCCCTTCTTCTTTCCGACCTGGGAAACTCATTGCAGCTAAAGGCTTTAACGTTGTCTCCTACACCCTGGCGTATTATTCTGACCATGGTAGCCCCGCGCCCTCGAGATCTAAGACGGTGGTTAGCCCAGGTGTACCCTTGGGTTAAGGCGCCGTTCATTGTTGGCGCACCGATGCGTGTGATGTCTGGGCCAAGCCTCGCCGTCGCGGTATCCTCAGCGGGCGGCCTTGGATTTATCGGTCCCACGATGAAGGCGGAGGATCTGTTTTCCGACCTTGAGAAGGCTGGTGGATTAATTCGATTATCCCCGCTCGCTTCCGCTCCTCGAAATTCAACTGCGGCCCTTCTCCCTATTGGGGTCGGCTTTCAGACATGGAACGGTGATCTAAAGGTCTCCTTATCCGCAGTCCAGGAGCATCGGCCTTGTGCCGTGTGGCTGTTCGCCCCCCGTCGCGGCCAGAACGAATTGAATGAGTGGACTACTGGCATCCGCGAGGCATCTCCTGAGACCCAGATTTGGATCCAAGTCGGCACTCTTGGCGAGGCCATTGATGCCGTCCGCAGCTCAACCCCTCCAGATGTGCTCGTTATCCAGGGTGCCGAAGCAGGTGGCCATGGTAGGGCCAAGGATGGTCTGGGTATTATGGCACTTTTTCCAGAAATCGCCGACGCCACACGCGAGTCCGGAATCCCTCTGATTGCCGCGGGAGGCATCGTTGACGGCCGTGGTGTCGCTGCGGCCCTGAGTCTGGGAGCTGCGGGTGTCGCAATGGGGACACGCATGCTCGCTGCGACCGAGACACGTATTAGCAAGGGATACCAGAACGAGGTTATTCGCGCAACCGACGGCGCCACGTCTACAGTTCGCACACAGCTATATAACCACTTACGAGGCACGTTCGGGTGGCCTGAGCAATTTTCACCTCGTGGACTGATCAACAGAAGCTGGGTCGATCACCAAGGTGGGATCCCATTCGATGAGCTGAAGCGACTGCACGATGAGGCGGTAAAGTCCGGCGATGCCGGATGGGGTCCAGAGGGGAGATTGGCGACGTACGCCGGGGCTGCAGTAGGATTGGTGCATAATGTAGATAATGCTGGTGCGATCATTGAAAGTGTGAGAGGCGAGGCGAAGGATATCATTTCATCTCTTGCTGATAATCTTTAAAAGTACTTGGACTATAGTTACAAAGTTAGACAATACTAGTGTAACTCATTTACGAAGTTATTTTACTCTACACATAGTATCCCTCTCCGATGTCATGTGCCTGCATAGCAAGATTATACCTCCGGCAATGCTGTGCTCTTTTTGGAGGAGATCAAACGATGTGAGGTCCTGATTGTGGGAGATGTAGACACTCGTCTCAGTAGGTTCTTCGCTGCCTGGCCACCTTTTCATCGCGTTGACAACATTGGCGATTGGAAACCCCAGGTCGTTGAACATGGAACCGACCCAGTTATTCATGAGTGCGTCCTCTGCAATGAGGCGTGATGACCGGGTGTGTGCAACGAACCCCTTCTTGGGTTCAGCAAAGGTGCCATTCGTCATGACGTGACGCACGATGCGGCAGAGATTTAGCATTGGGATGTCGAGCCCGTTGTTGAGCTCTACAAATTTTGCTGTGAGGTCCTCATGTGAGATCTCGCCGTCTGAGGGAACAGCCTGAGCGACTTTCAAATCCCAAATAGCTTGAAGGGATAGGGTGTTGACGCGTTAGTCAACGTAAGTTGTCATTTCTTCACTTTCGAGGGGATGAGGAAGAAGAGGAGAGTCAAAGAGAGAGCGATGGTGGCATGTACATCCCATGCGAGGTATTAAACGCTCTCACTTGGGCCAAGAGCAACATCATGAAGCTCCTTCGTCAGTGCACAGGGAAAACTACTTCAATTAAGAGTTACCTAATTAGGCAACTAAGAAAGAAAACATGGGCCAAGTCCTCCGCTCCCACACAATATCTGCTCATTATACACCTAAGTTGATGACCTTGTATATATCATGTCATGGTAAAAACAGTCCTCGCTTCCATCTGTCGGTCATTTGGTGTTTTCTAGCAGTCGATGGAATCAATTCCGATCGCACTTGAGCCTCCATGAGCTTTGCGGCGTACAAACGATGGCGCCGTCATTCTTGAGATCTGTCCTCGCACGAAAATCTCGGGCATGGTTGTATGTGATCCAAATACCCTTCTGTGCAATGTTTCTGCCGTCCGTGGTAGTGCATTGGGTGTTGACCTGGTTCCACCACCCAGCCTTAAGTTGGAGTTCGTCTCTGCGGTTCCGCAGAGCCCAATCGATATCACCATATCCAAGGTCATTTCCCGTCCAGAGGCCGGAGCATAAGAGGCGCTCGGCCGCGACGGTGGCACCAACCTCGGCGGGCTCGGGATTGGCGGCCGCCTCAGGGGCCGGTGCAGCAATGGCGCCGACAGCGAGAAAGAGGAGAAATTGGAACTTCATGGTTGCTGGGAAACTCCAGTTAGTCGCGCTGTCGAAGCATGGATCTTTTGACTTACCAAAGAGCTTGGAGTTGTTGCTAACTGTTAAATATCTTAAAACTTGGACGGTGGTTGATCCGATGTGAAACTGGCGATTGACAGGCGACACAACTTGGTTTAAATACAAGTTCGCCTTCGGAAATCACGGCAATAATCCCTGGCCTGATTGTTTGACACAAGTTGATGTAAAAGCCTCTTCACTTCTTGAACATTACTGATAATAGGTGGATTAATTCCTCAATCTAGCTAAGTGGGCTTGAGACATATTCCAGTTAGTATCCGTCGGCCATCCCGTGGTCACGATGGTCTGGGAACCTACAGTACGTAAAGGACTGCCATTACCAGAAGTTTAAAAGCCCGAATGATTAATATTCGTAATTTCTCTCGCCCGCCTTACCTGATGTCTCCTGCTAGGGTAATTTTGGCTTGGATCCGTGCACTTACTATGCATAGCGCTATTGCTATTAAACTCGATCACGATACTCTGTAGTAATGCTCTCGGGCGGAACTCAATTACCCACTTAGACGCAACTAGCTCGGGAGACAACGAGTGGTGGATGTCTCGGGCGGAACTCAATTACCCACTCAGGCGCAACTAGCTCGGGAGATGGCAAGCGGTGGACGCCCTCGGGCGGAACTTATCTACTTACTTATAGTAGAAGGTAAATAAAAAAAGCAGATTCAAGCTAGAGAGTAGAAAAGTCCTGCGCGCCAGTCCGCCCGTTGTTCTCCAAGAACATCGCCGGTAGAGCCAGAGTAAAGGGGTTCCAACCGGGGCCCGCGTTCTCTCAGGACAACTCTGACCAGCTTCTCTCAGAACATTCACGCGCTGATTGGTGCTAGAGTGAAACAACCAGTAAACCAACTATCACCTATGATGGTCTCTTTACGATTATGGCGAGAATTTGCTTATTTTGTCAAGCATCATAGAGCAATTCTAACCATTCACGGTTCAAATTCATCTGGTCGGCCTCCTTGCTTTCCACCTAGCTTGTTTGAAGTCGCATCTTATTCTTATTATTGCTATTTCTTACACATCCTCCTGGTCATCATTGCCCTTTCAACATAGATGCGGCAACGTAGTATGTCAGGTTCGAGCAGCAATATAAGATATAGATTTATTTGCTGGGTTATAAGGCGACCATTCGCCGGGGTCAACTACACCACAACAACGGCACCGGCACCAGCTCAAGAGCCAAGAACTGGCCGAGGTGATATCACACTGTCTTGCGCAGCCATGCCATGACCCAAGCCAGATCGAGCTTCCAACTCACGGTAGCGCGACCGTAGCAGAGCTTACGCTCCAGGCCGCGTTCCACTTTCCACCTTGGACCACAGTCTAACCCTGCCCGCATCGATGTTGGACAATGGAAGCCCTTAATACAGCTGTGAGACTATAAAGTCCTGCTGGGCTGCACGGACCTCCTTCACAGGCTTTGTGTTCAAGCAATCAGTCTGGGCATCAAAGTTCATAATCATAGGATTCTCTCCCTTGTAGGGGGGCCACTCCGGCACAGGCTCTGGTTTAGTGTTAGCAATAAGTCCAGGAAGTGAGGAAGGTGTGTCTTGAACTAGACAATGAGACAACTTACGCCCGTCGTAATGCGGAACTCCGTTGTTCATGAATCCCACCCACATACCGCTCATTACGGCAGCGAGGTCAAAATAAGGCTGCGTCCTTCCCTCGAACGGACTGCCGCCTAGGAAAGGGGGTGAGTCTCCCTGCCAACCTGTTCCGTTGATGTCATAGAACATGTAAGGCAATTCGAACCCATGAGCTGCGCCAAAGTAATTAGGGCCCTTAGTTATGGTAGTATTGGCGTTGTAGATGTATGTATTGCTCGACTTGCGTTGCTGCCACAATTGCGCCCCATAGCGCGTCGTAGCCTTGAACGCAACGTCAGTGAAAATGGTATTTGCGCGCTTATACAGCACTCCCACGGTAGAGTTAAGTCGCGCGTTGGAGACTTCCGGTGAGACCAGCTCAGGGTCCGAGTATGGGTATCGTGAGATAATTTCGATGGCTTGAGTGAAGTTCAAGTCCATGGTCTGAATCAAAGATTGATGAAGCTCCAACTCATCGTTGATCACGGGCGTATAATAGGACATTTCGTCGTTGTTGGACCCCACCAGGTATGGGACATCGACAACGTCGCCATCGCGTAGTTGCTCTACCGGAGACCTAACCATGATGTCTCCATCAATTATAGGTCCATATAAAACACCCGCATGTGGGACACTCAATGAGGTCCTGATAGCGTTGTTCAAGGTCTCAAAATCGGCCTTACGCAGACATGCAAGCTTGTCGGTGGCTTCGGGACAAACAGTTTCTGTGATATTTGCAGTAGCAAGTGCCGACTTCTCTGATATTAGTTAGCATAAGGATTCTGTCGTTGTCGACTTGTGGTTCTCACCTGCAGTAGCGTCCCAAGAGCCGAGTCCTCCTACCGATCCTGATTGTGCGATAGCTGCGTGGAAAAGCCCATCGTCACGGCCATTATACGCCAACATGTGTGAACCAACCGAGATCGCCCCGCTGAGGATGGTGAGCAAATTAACTTGGGACCAGAGGGGCTTTTCAAAACTCACGCGCTTTCTCCAAAGATGGTGATCTTGGAGGGGTCACCACCAAACGCTGCGATGTTTTCCTTTAGCCAATGCAAAGCCAGTCTGCTGCGTATTAGCCAAGTTTTAATTCGCTGAAGCTGGTTATTGACCTTTGGTCCCTCAGTCCAACATTTGTCGAGCCTTCCGCGACAATCTCGTCTGATTGAAGCCAACCCCAACCCGCTAGACGGTAATTGACGCCGACACCAATGATTGGCTGCTGCATCTGTACGGACCGTTCAACGAGGTAGGTCATGTTGTACCAACTACTCGCACTGCTGCCGGTTATCCAGCCTCCTCTATTCTCAGTCAGCTTGCAAGATCGATGCAACATTGGCGTCAGAGTTTACCCATGGATCCAGACCGCCACGGGCAGGGGCTTCGAGAAGTTTCCAGCTGGGCGAGCGATGTTGACGGACAAGCAATCCTCACCCGTGTAGTTCTTTGCTGCAACCTCGGTATCTTCGCCGTAACCCACGCAGGAGTATCCAAGCTCAGTGGCATTTCGAAGCCCTGACCAGGTAGTGTTCAGACTGCGAGGGGGGCGGAAGCGCAAGTCTTTGAGAGGCGGCTGTGCGTAAGGGACGCCAAGAAACAGGTCCTGACTATACACTTCGTTGTACGTTCCGTAGTAAGACCCGTTCAGGGTGTCAACAATGGCGGCTTTGCTTGGCGGCACTGCTGCGCCGGCAACCTGCCGGGTACTTAGCACTACGCCGAGAGCAGCGGTGATAAAGAGTCTGAGACACATGATGATGGAC
This sequence comes from Ilyonectria destructans, assembly GCA_020740775.1. NCBI lineage: Eukaryota > Fungi > Ascomycota > Sordariomycetes > Hypocreales > Nectriaceae > Ilyonectria > Ilyonectria destructans. The sequence continues at coordinate 200,151 of JAHEWK010000016.1, forward strand.
AAACTAAGCTGACCTGATGTAGCATCCAAAGGGAGTGTTTGCCAACTTTATATGCTCAGAATCAGAGCAATAGATAACACGCGCCAATATCTCTCCTGATATGGTGTAGGTCTTGTCCATGCCCTGTGAACGTGGATGACGTAACCTTGGTCTAGTCGATCGTTCTAAGTATTTCGCAATTTTGCCCAGAGAGGCAATCAACTGATTGCCCTAAGACAAATCCGCTTCGCGGGCTCCGGGGACGCCAGCGCCCGTAGAGACCTCCCCAGCCTTCCCATTTACTTTCTTTACTCTAGGCTTCTGGGGGAAGTGCCACGGGTTCGATATCCGATCCGCCAAAGTTCTAGATAAAAAAGGCCGGCATAAAGATTGACCCCGCACATTAGCGTCCTTAGCACCCGTCCCTTGTCGCTAATCGGCCAGAAAGGTTGCCTCATTTGGCTGCATTGCGAGACCCGCCGGATCTATCGTAGAGGTATTACTCGACACCTATCCCTCTGATTGCGAAGAGGCGCCCTATTCATATGGTATCCACAATTAGTGCCAAACTTGCAGATGCTTTGATGTCAGTGTTGATCTCACCTAAGAGTATGTATCTAAGAAGATCGACGGTACTTCGATGTTGGGTAAAATCAGGTCATGGAGCATGTACTGAGGTTGCATGTGTTCTACTGGCTTTCATCCCGGTACCTACAATAAAGGCGCCTATTCGCAATCAAAGGGATATGGTCCTTGGACTTTGCAATCCATGCATGGGAAATTCCACCACGCACCTACCTACCTATATGTTGATAATCCTTATCGCCGCCGCCCATCATGACCCAGTCCCAGTCCCTCGATCCTGATTCTCGAGCCGAGGCAGCTGTGCTCGGGAGCGACTGGACGCAACGGTAGGACCCTCCTTCTCTTGAGCTGCTGAACGCTCGTGGTTGACGGGAACCCCTTTTCTAGGTGGTCGCCTCAAACCTGACTCGTATTACTCCATCACGAGGTTGGCAAAGGAAAACCGGTTGGAAGCGGCAGCCGAGGTGGCCGACTTCGAATCACCCAACGCCGTCGCCGACTACATCCGCGACCAAGACATCGACTGCGACTTTGTCCCGACCCGGCTGTGATAGTCAACGCGTATGAAGCTATTGTCATTGTACGCGTTGACTGCTTGGCTAGGGGCAGTTGGGAATCTATAGGGATTCAGAGAACGCGTTGTATGAGGGATTAGGTGGTGTTATTTCTGAACGCGCTGTGGGTCACTGCCTTGTACCGCGGCCTGGCAGGATGCAAGCTCAGGGTGCCAGGGTGCAAAAAAGTCTAGGAATAGACTAGAGCCGGAAACCAAGCCGCGGCCATAGGTGCGGAAAATGATTGGCCTGTCCTGGTCCTGGGAGCGGGGATATTGGCAAGCTTCCCATGACCATGGAACCTGACCTAGCGTCGGCATGTCACAGGTGGATAAATCCTATGGTCGAGCTCTTCAAGGGCGGAAGGAACACACAATACACACACATATACGTTTGAGGTCATCAAGTGGCATACGAGCTATCCAACAGTTCCCGGCTTTGAGATAAATAAATTAAGTTACCACGTAGTACATACACTTAATAAAGTCAAGCGAGGCAAAGCAGGGGAGCCTAGTGACCCTTATTCCTCATCAGGAATAAGTAACTTACCCTACAGAGTAAAGTCTACCCTAACTTACCCCGCAATTGAGGTTCGCACAAGCGCCGAGTTAGGCAAGTACTGAAAGAACGTAGTCTGCGTGAGAACGTCATGCTTAACTAATCTCGCACTACGGACTGACTAACGTGCTCGATAACTGATAGACCTAAGGATTGCAGGCATTTCACGATGCGAGACTACTAGTCTACCTACGTAGTGCTTTCGGTATGGAACGAACTAATGACAAGTGCTTCCCCAAGAAGCAAACGCGCCTCACAACTTTCTGCTTTTCTGCAGTGCATTATCTAGGATCCAAGACACAAAGGTGCAGGGAGAATACCTCTTATTAAGGCGTATTTACCGACCATGTGCATATCGGCGTATAATGCTCTCAATCTATTCCACAGGCGCCGTGCAGGAGCCAGTGTCGGCGAGATAGCTACTAATGTTCGATATCATCACGACGACCCAAGAAAACTCTTCCTCTCTGACCTGCTTGAGTACCTCCAGAAGACTAAGTCACGGGCGCTGGTGGCCAGTCGAGACGTTCCTGACGTCAGAGAATACCTGGCACAAGATCTTTCCAGTGAATCCGAGACGGTCACGAGAACAGAGTACGCCATAACGGCTAATGACACCAGCGTGGATGTGCGGTCCTTCTCCGAGTCCATGGTCAATAGAAAGCTTCTTAAGAAGCAAGAAAAGCTGCGACAACATTTCGCTAACTAAGCCGCTGAAGGGAGCGAGGGCATGTTTCTGTGGATCAAGCTCCTGGAGCAGAAAATCTCGCCCGCGGAAAATGCAAAGGAGCTGAAAGGACCATCACAGAAATGCCCTCAGGCATAAGTGCCGCATATACCAAGGAACTCGAAAACCCCGTTGGACTACCGTCGGACAAGAAAAAAGGGCTACCATGATCCTACGATGGACTTTGTTTGCGATCCGACCTCTTCGGGTCAAGCAGCTGGCAGAAGCATTGGTCGTCTCAACTGGACGAGTGCTCGGAGAATGACTTGCCCGACGACTGTGATGAGGGCTTCGTTAATAAAGACTACGTGAATGGAAGGATCTTAGGATCATGTGGATCCTTGCTGCAACTCAGGGCGAGCTCTTCGGGGATACCCCTCGCAAAATAACACGGTTCATTTTGTGCACTTCTCGGTCAAGGAATACTTGTACAACTTGTCCAACACTGCCCCTCTCAACGACTGGGCTACGAAACTAGGCCTCACAAACGCCGTTGCTGAAGAGACTCGACTTTCCAACATTTGACTACGCTACCTCACACTGGACACATTCAAGGACATACCTACAAACACCGTGATGGACCCCTTCTTGTCCTACGCAGCATGGGTCTGGCACTTCCACGGTTTCCACGAAAAGCCGTCGCCGTCTCAGGATGCCATGCATCAGATGCAGAAAGCGTTCAACCCTGCTACCTCTGGTTGGAAGGTCTGGACACCGCTCATGAAAGCTAAACTGATGGAGCTAGCCTTGGACAACTGATTTATGGTATTAAAAGACATATCATCTATGTATTATGTACGTTGTCAAACTGTATAGACAATCGGAAGTAGCTCTAAGCCTAGAAGTATCAAGTATGCTATTTAAAATGGCTGATCAGGCGTAGGTATAGCATAGTTGGCTGGCAGTAATATCCATCACATCTCGGATAGTCACGCTCGATGCAAGTCCGGGATAAGCCAGAGTGAAGTTGAGTGTGACGTTGGTGTACGGAATGTCACCCCAGTAGTTATAAGGATAAGCCCACATGGTGTCGGGGCCGCCAATCTCGGACTTACGGGTAGCCCAAGCTAATGTATTGTTAGCAACTGCTCATCGAGGTCGGGTATCAGAGTCACACTAGGAAACACATACACAGACGCTGCCACCTGTTCCATTCGTAGTCCAATTTTCCGTGGTGAAGGAAGAACAATGGGTCACCGGGAGAAGAGTACATATCGGACATCTCTCCAACCATACCACCGACACCGAAGTGACCACCACCATGGGTCGTGATGCCAGACAGATCGGAAGACATGTTGGCAATCTCGATATGCTGGGTATACTCGTAGAAGGTCGGTGCGGACGACTCCCACCCAACCTCAGCTGCGGTCAGCTTCTTGGTGACGAGGGACGGGATGAAGTCACGGCGCAAGCAGTGCGGTGAGTAGGTGAGGCTGTTGCCGGGACCCAAGTTCACAGTGTGGTTGGCAAAGGGGCCATCGACAACACAACCACCGCCGGTCCTAGGCTCTAGGGGACCGGGAGCCAGGGAGGTGCTGGGGAGGTCAGAGACATCCTCGAGCCATTCACCGTTACCTATTCGAGGAGATAGGTCAGTGTTTCGTCCTACACATGACGAGGATCAATGCTCCCTAAGGTTTACTTACCTCCGAAGCCGTAGGTGTCGTCGAACAGAGGTGAATTGTTCCAAGCATCCTCGCTAATCGCATCCTTGGTCCAGTCTAATGATCGGGTTAGTCTGAAACAAGAAGAGCTAGAGGTTGTAGTGATGACTTACCCCAGTATGGGTGAGCACCCGTGTAGCAGCAAGTGTTTCTCAGCTCTGCCTCGTAGATGGCCAAGAACTTGCGGTGCCACGGCAGGAATTGACCCTGTCGCCGATGTTATACAGTCGGCACTAACAGAACTACAGGAAAACAGACTTACCACAAAGTGAATTTTCTCCGTCATTGCAATGTGCACTGCTTGGAAGTCGTCATATCGGTTCTTTACCCCTGTGTAGAGCGAAGCGGTCTTGGCCGGCTTAGACTGCAGGCACTTGACTGCAGCCAGGTAGTCTAGCTGCTCCTGCTTGGACAGCTTCCTCCTAGAACTTGGTGAGCAAATGCGGTGTATGTTTGAGAGGCGAAGGCAAAGCAACCATACCATTCCTTTCGGACCAGGACCTTAGAGCACTTGGAGGTGGCTGCGGCCGTTGTGGTGGCATCCTCGGGCGTAGGGGCTGCAGAGCCCCCATGGGCTAGCAGGAATGCTGCAGAAAGGAAGGTAAGGAGCTTCATGGTTATTGACCGATCACAAGTGGCTGCAGAGCTGAGATACCAGTTTGCAGACCAGCAGACAGAAGCCGGCTAATATACTCTTCCATGCATAGAAGAATCATCGTCTACCTTATTAGCGACTGGGTCTTCATCTCACCGGCACCGAACCATGACCAGGATCAGTCGTCAATATTCAATGGCCGTGCCATCCGTAAAAGGAGTGAATGCGTCTTACGACTGCTCCTGCATCGATAGTAAGTAATTGTTGACCAGGGTCAGGTCCAGATGTGGCAAACGTTGGTGACTATGCCGTACAGGGAGACAGGTCCGGCAACGGATGTACGAGGGATTTCCGCGCCGTCACACTGCATGAGCATATAACGGGAACTCGACAGTCTCGGTAAGGATCGATGTAAGGCACTGTTGTCTTAGTCGACTGAAATAATGCAGGATAGCATCTGCGGAAAGGTCACCTGCGGGAATAATGAACTGGACCCTGGTAGGTTCCCGGGACGCATGTACGAGACGAGACAGTAAAGCCCGAGCCGAGGTTTGATTCGTCGACGAAGGCCACTTTTACCAGCCTCTGCGGGGGCTGACCAAATGCGCCGCTTTGTTATTTGACTGGTTTGAAGAATTGCAAGAGCACTTAAAATAATACATGTTGATGGGGGTGAGGTTTCACAACACGTGTCGTCAGTATTGTCCTCATATTTTGTGTTTGGCAAAGCCCGGCTCTTCTGTCTTCTTCAATTATGTACTTCCATGCAATCTTCGGTAGCTAGGATCTCTACGCTACCGCTCAGTGTGGACAAGCCTGTCTTCTTGGGATTGAGTTGGGATCTGGACCAACAACTCGGATCATGATTGCGCTTGAAGTCTAACTTGATCTGGGCCATCGCTTAGCCCCAGCAACCTAGCGTAGGATCGATGACTAGTGCCGGGGAAGCGTCAAGTTTACCCTGAATGTTACATCGCGTAGGTACGCTATTCCAGCCAAGGTTCCTATTGGTGCGGGCTTGAAAGAGAGTAGGAAATGTTACGTACCCCTGGCCCTATCAGCTCGATAACCAACAACCAACAAGCCATAGGATTCGGAGTCTTCAGAAGTAATCACCGATCAGATCATGCAGCAGGTTCTGTAAAAAACCCTGAGAATAAGCATTAACACCAAGTCGCTCGGTTGTCCGTCTAGGGTTACACTGAAAAATGGTGGCTGATCCGGGGTCAGGGTCCCTCCGCACCAACCCACCGAACAGGTGTCATCCGCAATCCCTACCGGAAATAAACCCCTGGAGCAAGTCTGACACCGGGTCTGAGCGCTTTTCCGCAAGCTCCTGCTTGGCTGAGAAGCGGGCGTGAACTTGTCCGTTGCAATGGGCGTGGCAGAGCTGGGTATTCTTGGGGGTAAACAGTCACTGTACTTTGTCGACACATAGCGAGACATACGGCAATAAAAACCTTGCACATTGTCCCCCCTTGAAGAAGGGCTAGACGAGACTTCTGCAAGATCTGTCCATGTATGGGTAGCTGAGTGACTGCCGTACTGGTTCCTGTTCAGTCCATTTCCCACAGTATTCCCCATGAATTCGACGTCAAACTACCCTCCGGGGACCAAGTTCTGGGAGACGCCCGACTGGGCTGGTGGAACACAGGCCAAACTCAACATTGCCTTGATCGTGATCTCAAGCTGCTTCTTGGCGATCCGTCTGTATGTCAGAGGCTTCATGACCAAGTCTCTTGGTGTGGATGATCTCGTGGCATCTCTAGCATTCTGCATCATCACGACTCAGTCCGGGTTCAATATTCACCTCAAGGACTGTGGCGCCGGCGCCCACATGGAACTGATTCCCCCACTGCTGCGTTTGAAGTTCTTCGAGGTACGACGTGCAGAAAATTTATCCATTGATCTCCAGCTGATATAGGATCTGCGATAACAGGGCCTGCAAAACCTGAACCTGCTTTACTTTTGGGGTGTTGGCCTTGATCGACTAGCCGTCCTCGCCTTCCTCCCACGGCTGCACAAAGACAAGATTTTTCTTCTCCTTGTCTACCTTGTATCTGGTATGGTGCTCATTTCTACCATTGTATGCTTTTTTATCAGGCTTTTCCATTGCAGTCCGGTAAAAGACGGCTGGCTCCCCCCACTGCCTGATCTGAATTGTCTTCCGCAATCGAGCATGGACATGATGATGAACGGACATGGTATTCTTGGCATCATCTTTGATATTATGTTGATGGCTCTTCCGATATGGGTCATTTACAAGAAGATGCTGTGGTCGCGAAAGACATTCCAGGTCATTGCCGTCTTCACTGTGGGAATCTTTGTCGTTATCACTGGTATCATTCGCCTGTACTACATCCGGACTATGGACTGGGGGACTGATTCGTGAGTTTCATGTATTACCTGGCCGTGTTACAACCTAATCTCTTCGTGTAGGACATTCAAGATGGCTACAATCGGCGTGTGGACCGACCTGGAATCCCATGTTGGATTCTGGTGTGGTTGCTTCCCTTCGCTCCAGCCCATTATCCGAACCGTTGCCTTCAAGCTCGGGTTACGAAGCGCTCTCAACAGCTACCCTACGGGAAAGCCCACCAGCAATAGCAAAGGACTAAGTTCAGCATCAGCAGCCATTCGTTCCAAGGGCGGCTATCTCCGAAATGGAAGCAGTATCGATGTCGATGCGGATATAACCGATACGAATAATAGCCAAGAGGGCATCATGCCGAGTCCGAACAACTACGCGATGGGGAAATACGGAGAGATTCGCAAAGAGACTACTGTCAAAATACAGGTTAAGGAAGATGACTCAAAACAAAGGAAACGAGAAGAGAGTTGGGCGGACATTTGAAGCCGAAGGATTATAGTACCCAGGACACGACTTTGATTCTCAAGGAGACATCTTTTTTGTCTTTATCGCTATTGTTTAGACCTTAATTGCTGTCTGCTGAACCTTGATACTTTTTTCTATCTAATGAGGATCTTTGGGTCGGTCTTATAGACGAAGAAAATGATGACGACCTCGCATAACCTCAGACAGCCGAGAGACTCCGGATGCTTCGGGGTCCTTGGCTTCATCTAGCTATTGACCTGAATGAAGGAAAAACTAGGCTACTGACAGAGTCCAAGGCTAGCCTACCCGAATCGTGTTCCTTAGGCTGAGGTATTTATACGTATCCGGTGGTCCTTTGGGTGTTGCCATCCCACCCGATCATGCCCCGTCTGGGGGCCTTTGCCCACTTGGCAAGACTTTCTTAACTCTCAAATTGTGGAGGATGTCTTATGTCCCCTGTGCCATTTCACCAGCAGTTGCCCAATATTTCGAACAATCCGGTGTCATGCTGTTGTCACCTATGCGCAAGGTAGGAGTTTGGACTACGACAGAGGGAAGGCCTGGGTTCGAAGATGACAGGCAGTGCTGCTCTGCAGTTCCCTTACGTATTTGGCTTGGTTTCTTGGCTGCATCAATGGCCACCACCAGCAAGTTGGTTTCAATAAGATGAACCAAACATCTCAGAGCGGTGTTTTCAGAACAGCGACAGTCCTGCTTGATGTGCTTGATCCAGTGTTCGACGGTAGGAACCGCTATTCTTCTCCAGCGTGCCTGAGAATCAGCATGAGGTCTTTTATCGCATGGTAGAGGGCACCGTATTGTCGTTGTCGGGCTCAGAGATAAGGGTGTCTGGAGGATCAATGATGAACGACTGGACACGATTCAAAGGCCCTTTAGAGGAAATTTGACTCCCTTTGGCTGAGATGCCTCTCAAAATCTTACGCAAGACGCATTTCCTCTTAAATCTTCTTGTGTCCTTAATCAGAGAAGAACCCGCATGCGGTATTTATAAGTTCTGCAAATAGTTAAAGAGGCTATGCCCTTGACCTTAGTCAACTAGAGCATGATATGACCGTCTATTTCATCAGGGATAGAACAAGTCGCCACAGCGTTGCATGAAATATTCAGACTTCATTAGAATAAGGTCACTCCACCTCCGGCCTTGAGCTGCATCAAACTAATCCAACTCATTTCTTGGCCAATTAATCTCAGATGCCTCTCTCCCTCGCTACACGGCACCACTGTAGTGGAATTGACCCCTTTGCACCGTCGTGCCGTCGTTTAGATATGGCGAATGGCTGTCTTTGATCTAAATCATCGGCGGGATTACCTATCAAAATCAGAACTACCTGGATGGCTGCACTGTGGATGGACGTGCTAGCTGGGGTCTATAATGTTGCATGATGCTTCAGGGTCCACCTGAATCATGTTGGATGTAATTTGAAGTCACAAGTAATACAGATTGAGTAATGCACAGTCGAATTTTAGTGCGCTTCCGTCTAGTCTAAGAAATTGATAGGATCAACTAGGATGAAAGTCCCGTGTGGTCCTTCACAGATCGTCGCTTCATATATACGTGTAACCCTCCTTCCATCGGCAAGGTCAAGTGAGTCCGACTAACTTTGTCCCCATCATATGCTAGCGAAATTTCAAATGTAGTTATCAGCGTCATAATGACCGGGACAGCAATCAACTCAGCCATTTTCTTGCTCGGACAAAGCCGCGAACCGCCTAGAAACACTGGAAAATCTGCAGCGCTTCGCTGAAGAACTTGTCCACCAGCTAGCCACCTGTCAGGTCGATATTGGTTGGCATCGCTACCCCATGTTGTCTTAGATCGATTCAGAGCCCAGGTACACCAGACAACAATTGTATTCTTGCCGAGAAAGGTGCCATCAGGCAGAATCGAATCTTGCTGAGCTTGTTTAATCTCGACTAGAATTGGCGGGTATAGTCTGAGCGATTCGTAGAATGTGGCGACAATATATGAAACGCTGTTGGGATTCAGATGTTCCGGAGTAAGCATGAGACCTGTAGCATTATCTTGCACATTGTCTTGGATGACTTTGTGTAATGTGTCGGCCATTTCTTCGTGCTTCATGAGGAGATAGAACGTCCACGTTAGCGCCTGGGCGACTGTGTCCTTGCCTGCGGAAAGGTAATTCAAAGCCGAATCTGCAACTAGTTTCTCGTCCCCAAAAGAGTCAAACAACGCATGAATGAGGTCTCCTGATGTCTCGTGATCCTTGTTTGAGCTGGCCATGGCTTTGGAATCCCTAACAGCGAGAGCATGTGAAACCAGATGCTGGCCAAAATTTTTCATGGTTCGAATGGATCTGCGCAATTTCCAGCCGGTAATAAATTCTGTAACGAACCATAGTGGATTTTGGAATCGCTTCGCGATCATGCCAGAAACATAGTCAAAGGCAACTGTGAAGTCGTCATCAGCATGCATTTCCATCCCATAAGCCAGTTTGCCCATCAGCTGTGTTGTAATCTCATGCATCACGGCCTCCAGGTCTACCACTGTCCTCCCGTCTGCCCCCAACATCAGATTCTCAACATGTTCGAGTATCGTTGGTAATTCCGAGTTAGCCAGAAGTCTCATATTGGCAACACTAAAGAATTGCCATCCCGCCTTTCTCTGCTGCTTCCAAAGATCTCCATCCACATTGACGATGCCGTTGCCGAATAAATCCCATAAGCGTTCTTTGAAGAATTTTCCTTTCTCGAAGATACGATCATGTTTAAATTTTATGTAGTCAAGGTTGGCGGGGTCAGATATGATGACTCCTGGAGGTAGAAAAGGGACCTTGATGCGCAGAGTTTGCTGGCCGTAGAAGTCAATGCATCTGGTGAACCACTTGAAGAGATTCTCACGGGGCTGGAGGAAAACAAGCCCGTTGCCAACGATGGGCAAGGTGCCAGGAGAGTTTCTAATTAGCAGCACTGCGTTAAGATTTACAACTCATACTTTCACAGGCCGCTTCATCGCTAGTTTGAAGAGGTATCTCGTTTCCTCCCCGTGTTGGAACCAGACGAGAGTCCGAAGTCAAGTAAATCGGTCGCGGTATCAGTCCGCTGGCGCTGTCAGATGTACCGTGTTTGGTTCTGACTATTGATCGCAATCTTCGGAGAAACGGCTTGAGGGACGGAAGGCATGCACATATTAAAGCTAGGTGAGCCTCAACCGTCCTGCTAATGAAGAATTGGATACGTCAGTACACTTTAGGCAGATGCGACATGAAAACTGACCACCATGCTACCAGCCCGGCACTGTCCCAGGTAAGGTCACGATACGAAAGTGAGGCTACTGCCTTACTTAACCTCACAACACTGATCCCCAAGACTCTGCCGTTGTGTCAGCGTTAAATCGCAGAGGTAGTTTGAATACATACAAACCACCTGTCATCATGATCATGGTGACGCCAATCTTTTGCCTTTTCGGTATGCTTAGACCCCATAGAATCATAATCGGGAGAAATAGAATGATTGCATCCGTGACCGTATTCATCACTCCACTGAAAATGGTAACTTTCAAGAAATTTATACAGGACCCGTCTGTGATGGTGAGGTCCCAGTATTTCTCAAGTGGTTGGCATGCATAAAGCCATACAAATGAGGTGATGATGCTGTAAAGTATGGTGATCACCATGGTGGCATAAATAATGCTCCTGAGCTTTCCTGATTCTACAACGAATCTGAGATAAAAGGCCAAGATGGAAAGTTTCGTCAACATGATGGACATTCCGTAGAATGTGCCGACAATGGCCCCAGCCTGAGGTGCAATACGTCAGCTTTAAGAATAGACATGACAGTAGAAGGCCATACTTTCATAAAGTGGTTATTAAAAGTTGAGAATGGGATATCCCATCCGTGGCGCCCGAAGCCATACTTTGTCACTCGGAAAAGTGAGCGATTATCCTTTATCTGGGGTGTGGCTGCATACTGAGAGTACATGACAACACTGAGTATATTACCGCCAAGATCTGTCCCAGGGTTCTCTATGTTAGCCAACGTTAATCATGGTATTGGAAACCTACCCATGCAGGAACCAACAGGTCTATACTGTCATGTCAGCATCTTGTCACCAGGCATGGAGGATAGAACATTACAGTCAGCCCAGTCCCGCTTCTTTGTGATTGCGGCGAAGGTATAGATACGGAGTAACACAAAACAGGACGAGGCAGCCAAACACCCAACCGAATAGCCGATGATGAGGTGATCCAAGGTCGGCGGGTCGACGAAGTTCGGTTTTACACCAGGAGGGGGCGGCGCGAGACTCACGGCGTCGTCCCGGCGCCAAAATAGTGCAGAAAGCATTTATTCGACGTCGAATGCAGCTGGAGCGATAGACACCGGGCAAATTCCCTTTGATGATCAAATTGTAGCCCTAGAAATGGGGGAGGGCAATGACTTCTGCGGTTGTGGTATGGTGATCAGATTTGCAGTAGACGCGTGCATGCGGGAACAGCCTTGTAAACGCGTGATTGAATTGATCCCTCGGGCGCCGTAGTACCCGTACCTGGCCAGCTATTTGTACTGCTAGCTTCTGTCACGGGCTACTAATTGCGTTGTTGCCAAAGTATCCTGTGGAATGCAGATATGCACGTGTCTAGCCTGTCGGGGATGACTGTCGTTGAATGAGGCTTGCGACCAACACACACTAGCTGACATGGCTGAGTGTTACGACATGGTCCCTGGCAGTGGTGGTTGAACCGGGCCGGATGTCCTGTCGCAGGGACGCTTAATGTGTCTACCTGCTCCTCTTCCCCTTGCCTTCATAGAACGAGTTCCTCCGCCTTTTAATTCCCCGCGTTGGACTTCTCGGCGAGCAAGTCCTCCCTAGTAGAAAGGCTAGATGTAGCTTAGGATCCCTTTCTCCCCCAGAATGTCAGGAGTGCGGCTGCTGTAGAACGCGCATCGCTGTCCTACCCAGCCAATAACTGGTCCCACGAGCGTCATTCCTCTAGGGTGGGATTGTGTGTCTCATCCCTGGCGGATTGCAATTTGCCACAGGCCTGAGCGACTGTTGACTCGCCTGAGAGACAATATTGTTGGAGCATGGTCAAGCCTATGAATCAGAAGGACGCTGTCACAACCTCTCAGAGACACTGTGGCAGCGCCTCCGTCAAAGCATGCATGTTTAGTACAAGCCACTTCATCATCACTCTCCTTCCTCGAACTCTCAGCCCTCAGCCACTATTGTCTCACTATTCCCTACACTGATCAAATTCCCGCATGTGGACGTGCACAGACGGTTTGTTTGCAGACTGGTCATAACGAAAGCAGCCACGTTCAACCCCAAGGTATGCTAAACCCAACTTGGTAAACATGCAACGCATTGCATGTTTACTCGGCCCCCTGGAACAGGACGTGATTGGATCAGGACGAGCGTGATGATTGGCTGGGAGGCGCGACTTGGATACATCTTGCAGATCATGGTACTTACGGCAGCTAATGCTAGAGCAACATCAGGCAGCCGCCAGGAGGCTTGGTGTCTAGAAATTGCGAATCTCGAGGACCGGCCGCCCAGAGGAGCAAGACGGGGCGGCTGCGGCAGAGGAGGAAGAGGTGAGGGCAATCACAGCAATTCCGCCGCCGTTGCCACCGCCAGGAGTGGCCACCGCGTCTAGAAAAATAGCTACCAAGGCTGGACAGGCATACAGGCTCGCGCCCGATCAGAAAACCATCCACCTCTCCCAGACGTACATGGTCTTGCTTTGCTAGCGATGCTGCCCCAGCGGCGCAGTTGGCATCCTGCCGAGGCTGGCCACGAATTACGAAAAGGTGATGGCAGGGCACGCTGGGAGCCGGTGGCTCTGCAGTTGTTCTGCCAGGGCCGATATGCAAGGTACTGGATTGTGGACGACAGCAACAGCAGCAACAGCGAAACAGCGACAGTATATTGGCCTCGCTGCTCCTACGGCTCTTTTCGTCGGTGGCGGCCTGGTAGCTAAACACCGTATCCTCGTCAAGGGCGGAGGGTAGGCTTTCTAAGAAGCGAGTGGTCTCGACATTATCGTCTTCGACAAGATGGGCACCCTGACGCAGGGTTGCGAGCCTAAGGTCACAGACCACAAATTATTAATAGCCGATGATGCCACCTAGGATGAGCAGGCGATTCTCGATGTCCTGGGAGAACTAGAAGGAAAGAGCAGCCACCCCATCGGCAAAGCCACCATCGCGTTCTGCAGATCTAGGGATGCAACGGGTGCCAAAGCCAAGCACGTCGAAGAAATAGCAGGAAAGGGAATGAAGGGTTCATTCAACGTCGAATCATTGTCCCACCCGGTCGAACTACTCGCGGGCAACGATGCCCTCATGGCCGACCACGGCATCTCCTTCGGCAGCATGGAATCCGCCACTCTGGACTTGTGAAAAGTCAAGCAAAGTCGGTCGTGCTTGTTGAAGTGAGGTCTATGCCGCCCGCTGCGGATGTATCGCGGAGACCGCTCGCCATTTCCGCTCGCCATTTTCGCTGCTTCAGATCCTCTTCGATCTGAATCTCGCCCTGTTGTCGAGGCGATTCAATGTCAAAGTATAGACGTGTGGATGATATCGGGAGATAACCCGACAACTGCCTACGCTGTTGGCGCCATGGTTGGCATTCCTCCGAAGCATATCATCGCTGGCGTACTACTAGAGCAAAAGGCCGACAGGATCAAGAATCTCCAGAAGAGCCAAGTCAAGTCCAAATCGCGGCCCTTTTTTGGGCTGAGGAAGCAATCCACGGAACAAAGACCAATGTCGCTATGGTCGGCGATGGCGTTAACGACTCCCCTGCCTTGACCGTTGCTGATGTTGGAATCGCTATTGGCTCTGACTCCGACGCTGCCATCTCTGCCGCCGAATTCGTGCTTATGGCACCAAGTCTTGCCACCTTTCTGACGCTAATCAAACTCAGCCGCACGGTATTCAGGCGTGACAAGTTCAATTTCGCCTGGGCTCTTGTTTATAACCTCGTCGCCTGGTCTCTCGCCGCTGGAGTCTACCGAGTACGGAGCGGTGGCCAGCACATCAGACTCGATCCCGTATGGGCTAGTTTGGCCATGGCTCTGAGCAGTGTGAACGTGATCTGCAGTAGCCTTCTCCTTCGAAGCAGGCTGCCAGTTGTAGGATTCAGGAATAATGGAGCTTCGGGCCAACAATTGCCATCGGCGTAGATAGTTTCATTAGCTACTAATGGATGTTGTCTTTTGTACTTGATTGGTCTCGTTCACAAGTGAGCGGCTCGAAGATACGAAATTTCCGGCCATACCACGTCAGGGCCGCTCTGCTCCTGCGCCAGGGAAACACATGCCCCGCCCGCCCCTGGAAGCAGACTGGGCGTCGTGATGATGTGGTCACCAAACTGAAGGAAATGGCTAAAAATAAGTTAGTGAGCTCAGTGTTGAGGAGCGGACCCTTCTCAGAATTGCCTGCAAGAACGTGGTCGGCATACGCCGTGTCTGTTCGCGCATCATCTCTTCAATCAAGCAAAAAGGGTTGGCCAATGCCACTACGGGAGAGTCCAAAGTCTTATATTACAAGATGTGCGCCTATAGAAACAACATCCGGTCCAAACAGTGGCGAACCGAACGGAGATAGTGAACGCGGCGCCAAATCTCGTATAAGTCAGTAGACACAATCTCAAGCTCCATCTAGTTAACAACGGGCGCCGTTAGAGGTGGTCCCACCGCTGAAGTCCCAAAACCAGATAAAGAGAAATACGACAACGACGAGTAGCTATGTCTCACTAGTACGAGTTGGTCTTCGAAGACATCGGCAAGACCTACTCCGGCTTCTGGAACTCCTTCGACAGCATCGTCACCGCCATCGCTGACTACAGGTCCTACAAGAACACGTTCACCCTGTACTTCTATTTTAGTCCGCCAACCACCTGTTGAGGCTGACTTTTATTAACCCCGTGCACGGGAGCCGCCCTATTCTGGGCGTATTGGCGTCCCAGATCTTCCAATGTACAACGGATCTCATCAAGTGGGACTCTGACATTGAATGGGAGGTGGGGCCGGAAGTTGCACGCTAATTAAGGCTTGAATTCTTGGTGGTGACCTAAACTCGCTGATCTTGCACGGGGATAGGATCCGCTGCAGCTGGCTGCGTGACTCGCTTTGTCACATCTCACCGGCACATCCCGTACTGCACTCAACAGGGGCAATACAATAGGCGGGACGCTGGCTGTGCTCCCGGAAGGCGGAAAAGCTTCCGGCCAGGGCTAATGCTGTGGAGGAGGGAAGGGGCCGAGCGTAACGCCTCCTGGAAGGACCGTTTCACGAATGGGAGACACCAGTGGCGCGGAAATGATAGCGTGGTACGATTCTTTCTGCGCAAGCCACGATATAGAAAAAACGACCTGACGATGCTATGCGCTGGCTGGGCATCTGGCTAGATAGTAAACTATCGTTCTGCATCCACGTAGACAAGTGGACGGCGGCAGTGCAGGCCGTTGCATATCATCTGCGCGGACTCGCCAATACGAGTTATGGCCTGCTCCCTGGAGCCACGCGAACGGCTGTTAGAGTATGCGTTGAACCAGTCCTGCTCTATGGAGCTGAGGTGTGGTATCCAGGAGCGACCCGTCCCCAATAGAGCCGGCCAACTAAAGACTGCACACCAAGCACTCAGCATCTCCTACGGAGGATGAACAAGGCCATCAAACACTCTATGTGAGCCATACTCCCTACCTGGAGGACAACACCCCTTGCTGCCCTGCATCGGAAAAGCGGGATACCGTCAGTCGGCCAGCTCCTAGAAGCACGCCAATACCGCTTCTCCTCCCGACTCAAGTCTCTCGACGAAGCCCATCCCCTGGCGAATCGCACCCGTCCGCCTAGCCAACTCGTATATTACGAACTCATCAAACGTAAATACCAAGCACCAGAAAACAACTTCAGGACTCGTCTCCGACGCACCGACCAGCTCCTTAAACACTGCCCACAGCCACGTCTCATACAACAGCGCTTCAACAATAAACAGACGATCCCTCTTCAGGTAACATCAAAAGAAGAATCAGCCAAGGCCTTCCTTAAATAGACTCAGTCAATCAACCAACTCACCCCTGTCCTCGAACGGAGCAGCCAGATATGGCTTCACTATTCACCAGAATAATACTACAGTCTAAAATAGCTCAGGCCGCCTCGGGCCTGCTGAGGTCTTTAACGCCGAAGCTAGAGGAGCGCTAGAGGGTCTGAAAGCCGCGCTAGACCTCCCAGAATCTGTAAAGCAGGATATTATAGTGTGCCTGGATAACCTCGCCGCTGCCGCATACCTCCGAGGGACTCCATCTGATTCATTTCAAGAGGTCTTTCTTGAGTTTCAGATGTTAGCTGCATCGCATAGAGCTATATATATACACTGGATTTCTGGCTATACAGACATTCCCGGTAATAAATAAGCTGCTAAGTTAGCAAAAGCAGCATCCTTACTGCTGGAATCTAAGGGGGCTCGACTAATATTAGCGTACCTATAAAGGGTTATAAAATAAAAGCCTAAAGAAGCCTTCAAAATATAGCGGATATCCTCTATACTGGAGCAGTATAGAAGATCTAATCTTAAGGTGACTTTATACTGCCTACTGGAACTCTTACTTCTGCAAGTAACTCCTTACTATCTGCTTGCAGTAAGATCCTTATATAGGGATTTTGCTGTATACTACGAGAGATTTAATTATAATAATATATAACTGACCTACTTATACAGCTAACATAAGATACCAGATTATATCTTCTACTGGAGAAAGATGCCGCTATACTATTGGGTAAGGCTGAACCCCTTACTGAATGCAGCAGTTGACCTTGCAATAGGTAGAGATTTTAAGAAGTTTATTAAACTGACGAGGAAAAGCGCCTTCTTCGCGAAGATATACTCTTGCCACTAGACGACCCGGACTCGCATTTGCGTCTTCTTTCTCCCTTATTCCCTTACACTCTCCTTTGGTTTCTTTCTTAATTACATAGGTTTTCTGGCAGAGGGGTGTCGTACCACCCATCCTGCTAACGGGTAACAGGCTTGAATTAAAGCGCCTTTAAACTGTAAATATACTGGATAGTGGTCTGCTTCTGTAAACTGCGGAAAATAAAGGTTATAGTTAAGAGTGTTAAATTTTATATTGTAAATTAACTAGCTTAGCTCTACCTTTTAACATTATATAGAATTTAGCAGTAGAGATTCTAACTTAGTATATTCTTTACTATAATAGGGGACTTTATAGGCCTTATAGCTTTAGATGTGTTGGAGGTTATAAGGCAGTGGAATAAAGTAATATAATTATAAAAGAAATATCCTAATAAAGGATATAAGGTTAAGGGGTATATAAAGATAAGAGGTAGATAGTATAAGATAGTATAAGATAGTGTATTAATAGTGTATTATGTAGTGATAATAATATAAAATAATTCTGGAATTACCCAGAGGGTCTCAGCCTTTTTATAGACAATTTGCTTAAAATCCAGCTATTGTATTAAGACAATATATATACCATTGGAAAGCCTAAAATTCCAGCTTTCTTATGGTACTGCATTTGTCCTTATGGGTACTTTCCTTATTGAGTAATATTGATTCCAAATAGCGTATACTTTAAAATCAACTGATTTTAAAGCGCGGATAGATTAATAAGCCGATTCGGGCTGATTAGTCATACAGTATGAATATCAGTAATAATACTGTATTTTAGTATCTTCTTATAAGAATTTTTATAGGATTTTTAAGCTATATTTTAAAGCTTAAAGCTTAAAGCTTAATCTTATAAAGAAGTTATAAAGTTATATATTTATAGACTTTAACAAGATGAAATATATATATATATATATATATATTATTATTAAAATTACTATTTTAATTACTATTTTAAATTCTATATTATATATTTATATAAGTATAATAAGAGACTTAATTTATTAATTATAAATTTAATTACAGTTTTTTTACCTCTTTTAAATTTTCTCTATAATATCTTTTTATAATTTAATTTCTTTCGGTTTTTATAGTTATTAATTCTTTAGCTATAAGTTAATTAATATTAAATTATATATTAGCTATATAATTTATACTATATAGCTAGAGTAATATAAGCTATTTAAGAATACCTTTTTAGCTAGAGAAATTATATAACAGGGATCGTGGCACTAAAGCCCTGTTGCAATAACCTAGCGTCTGCAGCAGCCGGTAGGCTGCTGAGGCAAAAGATCAAGCGATAATAGCAGTTATCGCACTAAAGCTGTGCACATACACCTATTATATAGCGTGATGCTGCCGTTAGGGGCCCAAAGGGCCCCCTATACAGCTTCCACATTACAACTATCCCACCTCTAAGGGTAGCACGGCCTCAGGCTACAGACTTATTCCTGCGCCGTAGCAACGTGGCCACTTAGGAGCCTGGTACCTCCAAGCTCTAGGATGCCAAATAGATAGAGACCCCCAAGGGCCGAGGGTGCGGGAGCTATCTCTGCGAGTCTGCATCGCCGCACTGTCGACAGCGACGCGCTACAGCGCCGCCAGCCCTTGTAAGCCCTAGCCTAACGCAGTCACAAGGTTCGGCTGACCCTTTTCTTGGGGTTCGAACCGCCGACCTTCCGCATAGCTAGAACCTGCGACTTGCTATTATAATTGTAACAGGGATTGTGGCACTAGAGCCCTGTTGCAATGACCTAGCGTCTGCAGCAGCCGGTAGGCTGCTGAGGCAAAAGATCAGGCAATAATAGCAGTTATCGTACTAAAGCTGTGCACACACACCTATTATATAGTGTGACGCTGCCGTTAGGGGCCTGAAGGGCCCTCTATATAGCTTCTATATTATAAATTATTCTACTTTTATAATTTTAAAATCTTTATAGTATAGTAATTAGTATTTTAAAGCTCTTTATATCTCTATAGAAGTTATTAATTTAAATCTAGCTAAAGGTAAATTCTTAATTTTTAGTAAAATATAAGAGATCTATATCTTTCTTATAATAAATAGAGAGGTTATATATTTATTATATAACTTAAAACTTAAATACTATCTAATTAAATTTAAAGTAATCTATTTAGAATTAATATAGAAACTAATTGCTAGTATATACTAATTAGTAGAGCTTAAAACTAATTAGAGTATAGAGTTTTTTATTTATTTTAAGTTTTTCTTATTATTTTAATTTTCTTTAGGTATTTATTATATAATAAAGTAAAGTTAGTATTAAATAGAGATAAAGTTAAATCTTAAATTACTTTTATAAGTTTATTATATTTAGTATACTAATAGGTTAAATAAGTACTTAATATAAATCTAATAGTATTTTCTTAATAATTTTAAATTATTATTTTAAAATAGTTTATTTTAATAGTAATTTAAAATCTTAAAATTATATTTAAGCTGGCTAACTTTTAAATTATATAGCAGCTAAATATAAGTAATTATACTAAATATAATTTACTAAGTTAATTAATTTATACTCTTTTAATATCTTTAAGTTTAAACTTTTAAGCTATAATTTATAGCTTTAAAATAAGAATTAAGTTACTTTAAATTAAATAGTATAAATTAAAATAAAAGCTATAAGTATAGCTATAATTATAAAATACTATATTAATTTAAAGAATAAAATAAAAAGTAAATATCTTCAGTTAGTTAAGTAATTAATTAAGATATATATAAGAATAAAAAAATAACTAAAATAAAAAAGATAAAACTTATAGAGTTTTTATATCTATTATAATTTTACTTTTTTTAAAATTTAGCTTTTTTAATTTAGTAGTAAAAAGAGATAAAAATAATATTTAACTTATTAACTTACTTTAAAAAAGATATATAAAAGATTATTATATAGATATCTTAAATAGTTAGCTTAAAGCTATATTAAATTATATATATAAAATTAAATAGATTTAAAGCTTATATCTTCTAATAGAAAAGTATTTTATTAAATAAAATCTTAAGTTAATTATAAAAGTTTCTACTAATAAAACTTTAATAAAATCTATAGTAATTTAATATCTAAAGGATATTAAAAATAGAAATTAAATAAAAAAATAGTAATAGTAAAAATAAACTTAAATAAATCTCTTAAAAATAAAAATAATAATTTAATAGACTCTCTAGCTATTTTAAGTTTTATAGCTTTTTTAACTTTTAAAAAAAATCTCTAAAAAAGTAAAAATTAATATCTCTTTTTATATAGTTTTTAATCTTCTTTTTTAATTTTATTTAAGCTCTTTTTAGGTATTTTTATTAATAATTAACTAGCTTAAATATCTCTAATTATTTATTATAATAGCTAATTTAAAAAGGAAAAACCTTTTAGCTATTTAACTATAAAATAATATAATAATTAGTATATTATACTATATTTATAAGTTTAAAATAAATTAATTTTAATTAGTAGTTTATATAATAAAAAATTAAGTAAATTAAAACTTAAATAAGTATATTATATTTAATAATAGTATTATTAAAATTACTATTTTAACTACTATTTTAAATTCTATATTATATACTTATATAAGTATAATAAGAAACTTAATTTATTAATTTTAAATTTAATTACAGTTTTTTATCTTTTTTAAACTTTTTTTATAATATCTCTTTATTATTTAATTTCCTTAGGTTTTATATTAATTCTTTAGCTATAAGTTAATTAATACTATATTATTTATTAGCTATATAGAGTATATAGTACTATATAAGCTATTAATAAATACTCTTTCTACTAGAGAAAGTATATACCTTTAGTATTTTTAAATTAAAGTTTTAAGATAGATTAACTTTATAGTAACTTAAAGTTATAAAGTTATATTTTAATTTACTAGCTTTTAAATTATATAATAGCTAAAAACTATTAGCTATATTAAATAAAGCTTATTAAATTAATTAATTTAAACTTTTATAATATCTTTAAATTGTAATTTTTTAGCTGTAATTTACAGCCTTAAAATAAGAATTAAATTATTTAAAATTAAATAATAGAGATTAAAAAAGAAGCTATAAGTATACTAATAATTAGAAAAAACTATATCAGTTTATAATATAAAGTAGAAAGTAGATATCTTTAATTAGTTAAGTAATTAGTTAAGTAATTAGTTAAGTAATTAGTTAAGATATATATAAAAATAAAAGAATAATTAGAATATAAAAAAGCTTATAGAGCTTTTATATTTATTATAATTTTATCTTTTTTAAAATCTAGCTTTTTTAGTAGATTTAGTTTTTTCAGTAAATTTAACTTTTTTAGTAGATTTAGCTTTTTTAAGATATAGCTATTTTTATAGCTTATTAAGATATTAAAAAAAATAACTAGTTAAATTAAAAATCTTAATCTATTTAAGTAAACTATTAACCTTTAAATAAATTAAGTATATAGTTTATATTATTAATATTATTATTAGTATTTTTCTTTTACTATTAAGTTTTTAATTTTCTCTTTAGGTATATATATACTAGAGTATTTTAACCTTTTAATATTTAATAATAGTAAAGTTAAAAATACTTAATATAATTAAGTTATATTAATAGCTAAAAAGCTATTTATATTAAATATATACTTTTTAAATAGCTATATACTATATATTTATTAATAGGCTATTAATTTTCTAATTTAATTTAAAGTAAAACTATTAAAATTAATAGCTAGTTTTTTTTTTCTTATATATATAATTAAATTAAAATTCTACTAGCTCTAACTATTTAATTAGATTTAAGTTATAATATAGGCTATAATAAATAAAAACCTTACTATAATTTTACTTTATTATTTTAAAGAGCTTATTATTATTATTAAATTTATATTAGTAATTTTATTATTAGCTTTATTTAAATTTATAGATTTTATCTTTATTTATCTTTTAATTGTAGCTATTTTTAAATTATAAAAAAGCTATTAAAAGTTTTCTATAAAACTATAGTAATTAATTAAGAAAGTACTATTAAACTTATATTAAATACTAATTTAATCTATTAGTATACTAAATATAGTAGGCTTATAGAAATAACTTAAAATTTAACTTTATCTCTATTTAATATTAGCTCTATCTTATTATATAATAAATATCTAGAAAAAATTAAAATAATAAGAAAAACCCAGAATAAATAAAAAACTCTATACTCTAATTAGTTTTAAATTCTACTAATTAGTATATACTGGTAATTAATTTCTATATTAATTCTAAATAGATTACTTTAGACTTAATTAGATAGCTTTTAAGTTTTAGGTTATATAATAAGTATATAACCCCTCTATTTATTATAAGGAAGGTATAGATTTCTTATATTTACTAAAAATTAAAAATTTACCTTTAGCTGGATTTAAACTAATAACCTCTATAGAGATATAGAGAGCTTTAAGATGCTAATTACTGCACTATAAAGATACTATAGTAATTAATATTATATTTTATCTTTATATTTTTTATAGTTACTATAGTAGTATTATAGCTGCCTCTTATAGTATAATACTCTAGATATTTTTATAGTAGCTTTTTAAGCTGCTATTAATATTTTAAAGTTTAACTTTTTCTTTTTTTTAATTATATTAAGAGGTTAAAGTACTCTAGTATATATATATTTAAAGAGAAAACTAAAAGCTTAATAATAAAAGAAAATACTAATAATAGTATTAATAATATAAACTATATATTTAATCTATTAAAAGGTTAATAATTACTTAAATAAATTAAGATTTTTAGTCTAATTAATTATCTTTTTTAATATCTTAATAAGCTATAAAAATAGCTATATCTTAAAAAAGCTAAATTTTAAAAAAGCTAAATTTACTAAAAAAGCTAAATCTACTGGAAAAATTAGATTTTAAAAAAGGTAAAATTATAATAGATATAAAAACTCTATAGGCCCTCTTATATTCTAGCTATTCTTATATTCTTATATATCTTAACTAATTACTATTCTAATAGAATAAAATACCTCTTTCTTTCTATCTTATAGTATAAATTAATAAAGTTTATTCTAATTATTACTATATTTATAGCTTTTAATTTAATTTAAAAGAATTAATAGAGATTAATCTAACTCTTATTATAAAGCTATAAGTTACAGCTTAAAAGTCTAAATTAAAAAATATTAAATAAATCTAAATTAATAGACTTAATAATATATATTTAGTATAGTTATTAATATTTAGCTGCTATACTATTTAAGAGCTAGCTGGTATAGATTTAGCTCTATAATATTAAGTTGCTAAAGAGCTATACTATTTTAAGATTCTTCTTAAGAACTGCTAAATAGATAGAATCCCTTTAGTAAAAAGAGAATTCCTCTAGAAATTATATTATAACTATACAGTCTAAATTATATAGCTTATAAATAAGATAGTATTAATTAACTTATAGCTAAATAATTAATAACTATAAGAATCTAAAGGAATTTAATTACCTCTAATAGTAGCTATAAAAATAGATATTATAAAAAAGATTTAAAAAAGATAAAAAATAGTAATTAAATTTATAATTAATAGACTAAATTCCTTATTATACTTATATAAGTATATAATATATAATTTAAAATAGTAGTTAGAATAGTAATTTCAACAATAGAATATACCTATATAAATAGATAAGAACTCTAGATAGACTCCTTATTGAGAATGCTAGTTCCTTATCTCTCTCCTATATCACTATACTGTATATATCCGCTCTAGAAGGTGTAATCCTTTTAACTACAGACTCAAGCTAAGCTATTATAACTTGGTATGTATGACTGATAAGCCGTTCCTTGCCTTGGGTCTTTCTCATTCAAAACCGTGTTAAAGAAACAACAAGTACAAATGCAGCCAGCAATGCAGCCACGCCTAGAGCGTCTCGATCAAATGCTTGGCGATCCTCTCCTCGAAAGCATTCTCTAGGGCCACGAGTACGACCAAGGCGGACTGGACAACAGTCTGCGTATTAGGCTCGAGTCCGGGCAGTTCAAGAGGATCGTCTTCTATGGGATGGGATGCTCCTCGGTGGTGTCCGACATCGTCAAGGGCTTCTTTCTGACGGAGCGCATCCCGATACACGTCCAGGTTGTCAACGACTACGACAGCGACTGGCTTGTCGACAGAAACGTCATAAAAGACGACTCCACGTTGACGATCATCGTCTGCTACAGCGGCTGGTCGGTCGAGCCGTGCCTGTTCTTCGAGACCATGCGAGAAATGACAGGCAACAGAAACCTGCTAGTCCTGTCTGGAGGCGGGAAGATTACCGCTCTGTGCAAGGAGCACAGCACCTCGCCGATCCAGTATAAGCTAAATCATGCCGACCGGGAATACCCCCTCTATCGCGTTCAGCAGTTCTTCTCGATATTCCTCGATCTGTTCCACTGGCACCAAGGCGAGCATCTGCTTCGGCGTGCCGTACCTGAGCGAAATCTCGGGGCGGGAAGCTATTGACGCCTAGAGTCCGCTCTGTAATTAATTTGATCAAACAAACCCGCGACTGAAAGTATGAGACTCGAGGGGGAGAACCGTGTTAATCATTACGTCGGAAATGCTCCGCGAAGAAGTAGACGGTGCGTTACGAGATCACTGGTCGGCAAATCTCAGAGGCAGCAAGGGAACCAGAACTCCCGTCCTCTGCTCCAGCTCATCATCATCTCGCTCAGCACCACCCCGACCTCGCCTTGCTCTGTATTGTGAAATTAGAAGCCCGCTCCAAGAGTTCATACGACTAACTCTCTGCAGACTACGTCCGAGGCGTTGAAATAGAGTCTAGCTATTGAAAAGTAGTCAAAATGACAAAACATGCATATTTGAAACTCTTATTCCATTCTGTGAGTATTAATAATAGAACTTGGTTACGATTTCAGGCTGCAATACCTACCCCTTAATTAGGAGCGATGACGCCAAAGACGCTAGCGGGATAGGTCTTCGTTAGATGACCGGTGGCCATTGACTGCGAACGTCTTGGGTAGCTAGCCAACATGTTAGACGAGCTGCTGCCACACAACACGGCGCCCACTCATGGGGAGTATGTGAGACTGGATATGGGGTTTCGATCATCATGAGGTTTGCGATTGCAAGCTAAATGATAGTAGTGTTAACAAAAGAGGATAGATGCGAAGTGGTGTCGGCATTCTCAATGAGTACCGGGTAGGACCCAGTTTAGGAAATAAGCGGCAGATTTCCAAAACCCGTCAACAGATTGCCCGCATATTGCACCTGGGTTTTATAGGTTCTCGTCGAAGGCACCAGTCCAACACATTTTAATTGAGAAAAGTCCTTTCTATAGTAATTGATACTCAAAGTCACCCGACTGGAGCAAAAGGAACCATTTGAGGTGGAACTTATGGGCCGGAAAAACGGTTCCAAGTCGCAATTGAAGACAGAACGGTCGAGGTCCGAACAGTACCGTATCTGGGACCACATTGATTCCATCAACTCGGTCAAGGTTTCTGGTTTCTGGTGCAGCGACTTTACGCAAGAGTCTGACCATAGATTGAGGCCCTACTGGCTGTCTCCCAGATCCCCTGGGCACGTGGGAGAGACAGGCGAAATAAGAGGCGGCTGCAGTTTACTCGGAAATAAGGCACTAAGTCTAGTGCTACCCCCCCTGACATCATAGTAGGTTGGACGAGGGTGCGACGATCGCTCTCGAAGGGGGCATGGCCAACAATTGGGCAGCTTACGGGTGTTGACCCGCAATGATACCAAGGCTATTCCAGAAAGAGCCCTCGGTAAAGAGGTCTTTAGGAGCTGAAAACCCCATATATCAACAGGGCATTCCGTGGCTGCCTTTTAAGGCATTGTACCCCCAACAAGTCGGACGAGAAGCGAATACTTTCAAATATCCAGTCTTGTTACTGTTTTGTGCCCTCTCACCCCAATGGTTGGACGGCTTTCGTCACTGGCGGCTCTGGCCATCACGGCCTCTGTCGCTGTAGCCACCCCTGCATTATCAATAGATGCTGTCCTCTCAACCACTTGCAATGGTAAGTCGTATACTTACAATGAACTCGCCGGCTACGGCTTTGTACCAAGCGCCGCTCGAGATAAATATGGCGACACCATTAGCCTTGGATCTTCCATCGCTTTTGCGTCTTGGGCCAAAAAGGGTTCCAAATACCAAGGAAAATTGTACGGCTTACCAGACCGCGGATGGAACACAAACGGCACCGTCAATTTCCAACCCCGCATTCACGAGTTCACTGTGACGTTGACCCTGGCTTCTGGAGCTACCATTCAGGATCCTTCGCCTCCAAACGTCGCCTTTGTCTATGAGGACACGATTTTGCTTACAGGACCAGATGGTAAACCCATGACTGGCCTGGATGCGGACCAGACGGGTGGCCTAAAATATTCTGGCTTTCCTACCCTACCCGCTGCCACCTACACCGGAGACGGATTTGGTGGTGACGGCTCCGGTGGTAAGCGTGCCACGCTTGACGCCGAGGCATTAGTTCTCGCGGAAGATGGGGGATTCTGGATTAGTGATGAGTACGGTCCATATATCTACAAGTTCGACAAGAAGGGGAAAATGACTGTCGCTGTCGCCCCGCCCGACGCCATTCTTCCTTTGAGAAACGGATCTGTGAGGTGAGTCCCTCCTACAGGAATGATTCATCTGGGTACGTACTAAAGGCACATTCCCAGCTTCTCATCAGACAACTCTCCTCTATACAACCCCGAAAAGGAACCTGTGCCCTCCGACCCCACGCAAGGCCGCCAAAACAACCAGGGCTTTGAGGGAATGACAGCCAGCCCAGATGGCAAGTCCCTCTGGGTGCTTCTTCAATCTGCCGCACTTCAGGAAGGTGGTCAAGCGAAGAAGACTCGTCGGTACTCTCGACTCTTGCAGTACTCGATCAAGGATGGCAAGGGTGGACATGACCATACTCCAACTCCTGTCTATAAGGCCGAGTATGTTGTTCCGTTGCCGACCTTTACGGACGCGAGCGGCAAGAAGCTCGTTGCAGCTCAGTCAGAGATGCACTTTGTGTCTGACGAACAATTTTTCTTCCTCCCGAGAGACTCGAACAATGGACATGGGATGTCGAGCTCGGAGTCTGTTTACCGACACATTGATATCTTGGACATCTCCGCAGCCACAAATGTGAAAGGTGCGACACATGATGGTTTCAGCGACGCAATCGCTAGCTCAGGTACGTTAAGCCTCTCACGTTCCACTCGAGGTAAATTCTAAGATTAGCAGATGGCATTCTCGATGACAATATTGCACCTGCCACAGTCTGTTCTTTTCTCGATTTCAACATCAACTCGCAACTCAATCGCTTCGGGATGCATAACGGAGGCTCTCAGGATGGTGCGCTCCTGAATGAAAAATGGGAAGGTATTGCTCTAGTTCCAGTCGATCGCAAAGATCGCAGTGGGAAGTCTGATGGTGATGAGTATTTCCTGTTCGCTTCATCTGACAATGACTTTGTCACTCAGAACGGTACGTCTTCCTCTACTGCACTTTTAGTCTACTACTCACTTAAGCATGGCAGGCTTCATGAACTTTGGTCGAACCCCGTTTGCAGATGAGTCAGGGTATGATCTTGATAATCAGATGCTGGTCTTCAGAATCACCCTTCCAAAGGGTAGCAAGCCCTTGGTTGGTTAAATAGTTCTAATGTACACATACCTACACATGAACCAGCTTGGTAATCCTCTTACTAGATGATAAATGCTCTGTTTCCTTCATTCTACGTTATATTCTCTTTGTCAACCTGGGCTGCCTAATCGTCCGTGGTAGTGAAGAACTGGCTCTGGATATGGTGTCCTCGCTGGAGCCTCCAGTAATCTTCCTCCAATTTAACTTTTACGGCTCCGTCATATATCATTCTTGTAGTTTGTGATCCTGTCTCGCCACCTAGGTAACGAAGTAGGGGGGGTCGTAATCTTATCCTCTAAAGCTGACTAGTGCAGAGATACCCACTGAATATAATGACAGTGAGTCCCGCAGGTGAATGTCATTTTCAATCACGTTTCCGCAAGACAAGTGTGATTTCTCAACGGGTTTTCCAGAAGAGCCACTAGAGGTGCGGTAAGATGAACTTGATGTTTATCTCAAGGGAACATTCAGTAGGCACTGGCCGGCAGTGTCTTAGCTCTCCATACTACGTTCTTGACTTGATAAATTAAAAGTAGCTCTTGGATTGAGTATCACAACGTGGTTTCGCCCGCTGAGCCGAGCCACTTAGACACATTTCTGTCAAGGGGCTTCTCCCGGTATGTCTTCGGCGGATATGTCGACGGCATTTGCGACCTAGATCATTTAATATCTAGCTTCAGTCACGTAGTCGCTATGTTGCCTATATGTTCTAAGAGAAAATTCATGGGAGGGTATTGATGGACTATCCAATCCTTACATCCTCTTCAGTCAATTGTGAGAGGTGGATAGATGCTAGAGAGAATAATTCGCAATGTCAGTATGCGATATTCTCGTCATCGAAATCCCCGATCCTGATAACTATCTTGCCACGAGCGTTTCTACTCGTACCCAGTTCATATGCCTTAAATCTGTCAGAATAGTTGCAATCAACACACGTAGAGTAACCTCACCTCAAGGACATCTTCCAGTGCGAAGGTTGAATCGATAATAATCTTCAAGTTGCCTTCCTCCACGAACGTGGCCAGCGTCTCTGCACCTTTTCCGCTAAGGGGGGCGCTGAACATGATATATTTCCTCGGAATACCACCTAGTATAGCTGGAAGATTGGAGTTTGTTGCCCAACGCCATATACTGTAGACCTGGCTCGTGTCTTGTGTGGTACCGACGTTGATAAATGGCGATCCAGCTTTCAAATATTTGGGTGAGGGTTTGTATAAGGATTGAGATCCAACTGTGTCGAGGATGACGTCAAATTGGCTACTCCCATATGTTCGAGCAAGATGCTCCGGTAATGATTCCACGTTGGCGTAATCTATGACCTACACATACCCGATTAGCTGTCGTTATTATGGTTTGTTTTATATCTCACCTCGTCAGCACCCAGGCTCTTTACTGTGTCAACGTTCTGCCCAGAGCAAGTCGCCACAACATATCCGCCTAATGCCTTTACTAGCTGTACTGCAACCATTCCGACACCACCACTCCCACCGTTGATGAGGGCACGTTTCCCTTGCTTGACTTCACCTCGCCTAACCATTTCCAGCGCAGTCTGCCCTAAAGCGCTCAAGCCAGCAGCCTCGGCAAAGCTCATATTCACCGGCTTCACGGCCACACAGTCGGCCTTGACCAGGACATACTCGGCCAACACTCCCACACCAGACAGTACGCTGGCGCTCTTGGAGACAGTCCCGAAGATGGCCGTCCCCGGGGAAAAGCGGGCTGGAACTGAGGGGCCGGCGGATACGACTCGACCGGAGAAGTCGATTTCAGGAACGGCATTGATGCGAAAGGGAGACGGGACCTGCCGCATCAAGTTAAGACCAGCCGAAGACAGGGCCGCATGTGAGATGTGGACGAGGAGTTGGGACCCTGCTGGGGACGGTGGCGTCGGGAATGAGGCATTGAAAGAAAGAACAGAGGACGGGTCACCCGCAGTACTGAAGTGCCAAGCACGCATAGTCTGAGAGACGATTTTAGGTTGGGATGACATGTCTTAGGTAGAGGTAGCGAAAAGTTGTGTAGTGGATTTCTGTAGCTGTAGAGGAGCACCAGCCCGGTATTTACGTTGTTGCTTTTATACAAGCGTGACCTTGGCACTAACGGAACGACTGTCTATGAATGACGAGATATATGTAAGCAGTCAAGGTCTTTGACCTGGAGACTATGGCTTTAAATCATCTTGTCTATTCTAGTATGTTCTGCTTAGTCTCAGGCTGACGTCGCTAAATCTGTACAACTTCCGAAAAGGGGAAAAATGCTGACATGGAATAGCCTAACAGTGGCGGGCGTGTTGGACTGCTGCGCTGTTCAATCTGGGCAAGTCTTGTGATTGGGAACTGTTTATTCTTCTAAAATCAAAGATTCACCCTCTCCAAACATTGGGTGCATAACACACCATGTGACCAAGGACCTCAAGAAGCCGCCTGCACCTAGATTGCGCAGCCCACCTTTTAATGAAACCATTCTGATAATGGCGTCTGCATGGAGGCGGGAAATCTCCATGTTTCCGCAGAGAAACTAGATGCATCTCGTGTCAATCACAAGTGGCTGTGGGTTAAGAAACTTTTGCAGGGACCTTACCTCGTCTGAAGACATGATCAAGGCTTTCCCAATTGTAGCATCGCTGACTGACGTCCCCTCTGTGACGACAGCTTCATTAGTCGATTTTATACACTCACCTTTGTATAGTAAGGCCATCCCCGCATACTGCTTGTTGACAGCCGGACCAGCTATGAGCAGATGTCGACACGCGGCGAGAAGGAGGCCGCAAAGGAGGCCAACGTCCGAAAATACAAGGGGAAGCCAGTGTGATTTCATTCCGCTAAGAAACAAGGTCTCGGCGTCACCATGGTTGCAGTAAGAGCTCGAGTTGGGAATGACGATGGTAACATCTAAAGGACACATCAGGTAAGCTTCATATCGGCGAAACGTTTCATGTCCCGTACAGTGATCGATGAGAAAGTGCTCCATCTCGGTGACTGGCCTTGCAAAGCTTTGGAACGGGTCCTTGCGGCTAGAGCTGAGCAAGCACTCTGGTGCAGGTAGTGGCACGTTGGGTTCTGCTAATTCTCGTTCCTCGACTTGATTGTTGTATCTGTTGGATGCCTCTCCCATGTATCTGTTTCGACTATGGCGGCTTGCGTGAATATCCTTTGCGACATGAGATCGGATCTTCTTCTTTGCTTCGGCAGAGATGACGTCGCGTGGATGAGATGCGTTGATGAACTGCACTGCCACTCTCCTTCTAGACCGGGTCATCCCAGATACGGGCGTCTGGTGAGCCGCTGCGCTTGACTCGCCAACAGCACGACTTTGTCCGGACATATTTTTCCAGCGGCGGACCTGCATCTTCAGGTGTAGAGGTTTCTGCGTATGCGATCTTTTTGACTTTCCGCAATTGGAAGTTGTAGAATCAGATTCAGGAATACAAGTCATAAATTGTTGTCGTGAGCATGGACATGAGAATTTGTCAGCAGTCATGAACTACTGCTTACACTGCCGCTAAGCCTCGTCTGATCAAGTCTGGACTAGAGAAACACGCCGGCTTTCTCTACACATTCCTAAAACGGAAACTTTGGAGCTCGCACCATGTTGTGCTCACTGTTGGCGTTCCCCTGGGTTATGATCATGCAACTATGACGACTTTGAGTCTCTTGGTTCCTCAGATGATTTCTTCCCGAACAGTCGGCCTCCAAACTGATTTCTAATCTACGGAAACGATTCGTCATGCTTCCTCGTTATCTGGAGTTTTTACCCTGTTCCAAATAATAGAATCTGCAATTGAGAGCCGAGCGAGCCGATACATGATGGCCATCAAATGCACATGAGAAGAAAATGGACAGCAACGACGGGTATAACTTGGCTGAAATTCCTCCGCTCCTCATCACAGTTTCACCAACTCATCCTCTCACAATTTAACCAACTCATCACCCGACTACCACTTTTCGACATGTCTGAACCAAGCTCAGTTATCCCAAAGGGCTCCATTATCCTCGTCACCGGTCTGACAGGATATATCGCAACGCACATTGCGCAACAGCTATTCGCCGTCGGCTACAACGTCCGCGGCACAGTGCGTGACTTGTCCAAGGCCTCGTGGCTCAAAGATGAGCTCTTCTCGACTCAGCACGCTGCCGGCAAGCTTGAACTTGTCCAGGTGCCAGATCTCGCAGCACCTGAGGCCTTCAATGAAGCGGTCAAGGGCGTCTCGGGTGTAGCCCACGTCGCCACCATCACGAATCTCGACCCGGACCCCAACAACGTCATCCCACAGACCGTGCAAGGAGTGCTCTCGCTTCTCCAAGATGCCGCTGCTCAGCCGTCTGTCCGCCGTGTAGTGTACACCTCTACTGCAGCAGCGGCTGTGATGCCTATGCCCGGTGTAGAGGGGCAGATCGGCCGTGACTCGTGGAACGATGGTGTTGTAGAGGCAGCATGGGCTCCGCCCCCATATGAGGGCTCCCGCGCGCTCGTGACTTACATTGCCAGCAAAGTTGAAGCAGAGAAGGCAGTGTGGAAATTCGCCAAGGAACAGAAGCCTGGATTTACCGTCAATGTCGTCAGTCCATTCACCACACTTGGGCAGGCGCTTCACCCAAGCCATGTGAGAGGGCCTGTGGGCTGGGTCGAGCAATTGTGGAAGGGGGATACGAGCCAGCTTGGCATGTTACCTGCAGGTAAGCGTGTTACAGAATCATCCAAATTGCAACGGCTAACAAGATTTAGCAATTTATGTCAACGTCAAGGATGTCGCCTCGTTGCATGTCGCTGCCCTACTTGATCCGCGGGTCAAAGAGGAAAGGATCCAGGCTTGGGCTACACCCTTCAATTGGAACGATGTTTTGGACGTTTTACGACGCCTATATCCAACCCATCATTTTGTTGACAATCTCTTGGGAATGGGAAAGATTCTTGCCACGACTGATGACACTCTTGCGCGACGACTGTTGAAGGAATGGGCTCATCAGGATGAGTGGACCGGCTTTGAAGATGGAATTCAAGAGACAGTGAAGAGTTTCGCTTAACTGGAATACTTATGCACAGCTGTGTGAGATTCGACTCGTTACGCTGTACCTACTATAAGAGGCTAATTTACAGCGTATACCTACGCTATAAAATAGGTAACCCTCTTGCCCAGAGAAATAGGAAGGTTGGAAAAACATAGAGTTGAGGTGTGAAGGTGCAAGGAATAGCTGGAGGCGTCGATGTTACCAGATACAGAGTGTTGAGTTTATTGTGCTCTACAGTGACTCCTTGTGGTTATATAGGGAAGCAGTGTTGGAAAGTAGGGGTAAGGTTTTCATCCAATGCTTAGGCATACGGTTTTCCCTTACCCAATAGGAACGCAGGAGTTATGTAGGCTTTGATAAAAGGTAGAATAGCATATACTAAATAAATAGATATACGCAACTATATCTCATAGCAGTTATCAGAGTAGCAAGGTGAAGTTTAATCCTTGTCTAATTCGTCTGGGTAACTTTGTGATGTCGAGTAGTAAAGAGAATGCCTGCTCTGCTCCAGGCGATTTCCCAAGGCAGAGAATCGTACATCTTGGCCGTCTGTATATCTCACTAATCATATGGATCTACACGGCCTATTTGGCGAGGTCTTTATGATTAATGCAGATAATTAAATCTAAGTGGTCCTCATCTCGAAAACTCAGACTCGATATTGGAGTATATCGTAGGCATTTGTAGCCACATATAGTCACTTTCCGTCAATCTGAACATCGTATGTCCCCGATTCGTTTCCCCATGTATATGAAGTCATCTGGTATACCGGATTGTCTAGCCGAACGTTTTAAATACTGCAGCAGAGTTCCCGGCTCAATGGATCCATGCTCATATTTAGAAGCCTGACTGATCGCGGCTCTGGCCTCTGATACTGATAGTACCACTCTGACCTGTAGGGGACCTCTAGTCGAGTACCACTAAGACCAAAGGGGGACGCCCACAATAATTCACTAGACCAGTCGGATCTGTTGGTTAGACGTGTCCAGTACAATATTACTCTCATGTATGCTAGAGAATAGGAGTAAAGAGCTCACCAATGGCCTCTCCACGCAAGCCCAAACGCAAGGGATCAATGACCTTTGACAAAATAAGGCTGGCTTCAGGGTTCAGCATCAGCCTACCCTAGACTCACGAGTCCAGTATTGGAACCTGATCGTCACACTTCTTATAATAAACTCTTCTTATAGCACACGTAACTCAGATTGGAACGAGGCAACTTCTAGATATCATCTGAAATACCTTCTATCAGGATCTGCCATGTCGCAACCCATCCCTACACTCACCTACAACCTCTCCTTCAATGCCAACTCCTCCATTAACCTCTTGGGCACATTCTCAATTTCTAAAGGCTTCGCAACACCAATTTTTGCCAGGCCATTCCAAAAGTTCGAGTAAGCCCAGTAATACAAACTCCAACTCCCGAGGTAAATCATGGGCAGCACAGCAATTGGTACGTTCCCAAAGAGGTTCTTCCGCCTCGAAATAGTCTCCCAGCACTCCCCCGTCAGCACGTCCACAGCGCCGTCCCACTTCCACGGCCCTACGAGCCTGAATTTGGGGTTTAGGGCGCCACCCGCGGCCCAGACCCAAGGGAGTCTCCAGCCGCGGGGCGCGCTGAAAGAGAGGCGCAGGACATCGGTGAAGCTGGGCGCGATGGACATGTCCTTTGCTAGCTGGTAGGCGTATGAGTCATGCTCGACGCCGTAGTCGATGCGCGCAGAGGGGGGGACGATGAGTCGATAGTGGTACTCGTCCTCTGGGTCTAGGGGAGGTAGTTGGCCGACGAGGTTTTGGATAAAGAGCATGGATTGGAGCTCGGCCAGTGCAGGGATGGCGCCAAAGCTAGGCCGGACGAAGCCGATGAATCCAACGGTAGGATCGTCTCTCTTCCAGACTGCGCGAACGTCAGCTTTGGTTGAGGTAGGATAGGGATTGCCGCTTGAGGATGTGTCGAGGAAAGGAAAAGTCGGGACGTAGCCGGTAGCATAGATAAGGATATCAGGTTTAATGGTCGATTGCTGGATACGCTCTGATTCCGGTCGGTTTGGGACAATGGGGAAGTGCGCAACGCCATCCTCGGAGATGTGTGATGGGAATGGAGCCACGTCGATTGTGCGTGAAGGACGAGGGAGGTCTCGAGCAATCAAGAAGCGGCGGATTCTTGTTGCGAGGGTCCATCTCTCAGGGATCCAGGGATAGTAGATGTACGGCGACACTCTTGTCCAAGCTTTGTTCAAAAATACTGCACTCAGTGATCAGCGTGTTGTTCGCAGGCCATTGGCAGTTCACTTACACCTTGAGATGTGGAATCGCTCTCCCCAGACCTGCCCAACATGCATGTCTATCCCATACTTGCTGCCACTACCCACCCAAGTTGCAATAGGCAAAGCTAACGTGTGATAGTAGTTCCAAACGATCATACTATCCCGCACTATGGGATGCACGTACATGGTGTCGAATAGAGTGATCTGAGCAACATCGACAGGTAGGGTCTTCTCCTCAGGGGGTGCATAACCAAACAGCCAAGGGAGAAACTGCTGATGGGGGTTCCGCTGGAAACAAAATCAGAAACAAAACTTCTCAAGGCATTAGAGGATAATACCTTTGGAGCCCCAACCCAGCCGCTACGGTGACATAGAACAACCCGTTTCGTGTCGGCGGTTATGGAGACGTATGAGACATCCGCACCCGTCTCGCCACTTCCGAGCACCATGACTGTCTTGTCCTTGCCCAGTTGGGCGCGGGTCTTGAAATCCGAAGAGTGCATGACGGTGGGGACATGATTGATGCCCGAGATGGCAGGGATGTTTGGTTTAGAATGGACGCCAGAACAGATGGCGACGGCCTCACATGGCCACTCCTCGATGGTTCCATTGGGTTTCTGATACACAACAACATGTCCCTGTCCCGCCCGCCTGATGTTCACCACCTTAGTCTCTAGGTCGATCCACTTCCACAGTCCAAAGTGTGTCGCATACTCCTCCAAATACTCGACATATCGCTCAGCTGAGAGGAAGTCCTCGTCATCCGGTCTCGGCCTAAAGTCCGAGAATGATGTCAAGTACTTGGAGGACACTAGTTCAGCGTCCTCGTAGACATGGGAGTGAAAGACGCCGCCGACTTTCGAGCTTGCCTCAAATAAGCGGGGTTCGAACTCATCGCAGCCGAGATGCTTGTGGGCGTGGAGGAGCGTCTTAAGCTGGACCAGGCCAGAGGCTCCACCACCAATGACAGCCACGCGCATTTTCACGCGACAGAACCAGACGGTATCGATGGATCAAGCTAGGGAGAAGCTAGGAAGAAGCTACGCTGGAAAGAAGTAAAGACTAGAAAACGCGCAGCTGGGCGAAAGAGGGCACCAGAACTAAATAAGGAATGTGGGTAGTGTGGAGAGAGACTAAAGCCGAGGATATGAACCGGTGGAGTCCAGACCTTTCCTAGTTGGTGATACAGTCCGAGAATACCCGCCACTATAGGGCACTAAGGAACTAGATTATGCGGTTGTATTGATAACACGAGCGTTGTATGCAGATCCTTCCTGTTAGAGTCAGAGTGCAGTTCGCATGGTATTCCTTGCTTAATGGGTCCGCCTTAAGGAATATCATGCTTCAGAGAGCCTGCAGCTAGAGAATAACATTGTGAATACGTCGTTCAGTCACCTTACTACACTCTATTATAATACTCTAATCAGCTCAGATTATACGATATCTTTTAATGCTTAGAGCAGGAATTAGATATTTAAACGATATAACTTTCACTTTGTAGCTAGTAATTGTAGTATAAGACTACGGTTTCTTTATTTAATAGTTGTTAAAAAGTTATAGAGAGTTATCTAATACATCTTTAATAAGGTGGAAGTCTCTTATACAATTCGCCGGTTACATTGAACAGCGTTGCCAATGAGAACCTATATGTATAGTCTGGCTTTTAGGATGTAAGCTTACTTAGTGGAGGTTCGAAGCTAGTAGGTAAATGTTTTCTATTGCTAACGGATGTATCTTGTTTGAGATGTTAACCCGAATCTGGTTGTGTTAATAGGGGCAATAAGTGATTCTACCACCAAAGGGACCGTGTCAATGATTAATGATGAAGGTCGATGGTGATTCCCGAGGTCTATAGGCTTGGATGATCTGCGTGGCTTGAGAATAGCGAAAGTCGACTGGTCCACTGCTCACGAATCGGTTGACACGGAAGGCCTGCTCAAGGATGGATGCGTGGATTTCTCCATTCCACGAGGCCTCGCATTCCCGGTTGAGCTCGCACTCGTCGGCGCGCTTCACCTTCGGGATCTCGTGGTCGCTTCGGCGAGGTTCGAGGCATATCGGCCATGGTCCTTGTAGGTTCCGAAGCCGGTGGCGATGGAAGAAGCTTCTGTCGATGAGAGCTGGGCTTCCGACGCTTGCGCTGGCGACTCTCGCCGTCGACTCGGTCGGACTCGGTGGGAAAGGGAACAGGGAGAGGATCGTGCTTCAGTTCGGTGATGGATGAGAGCTACCGTGCAACGTCGGCTTCTGTCGTGTACATTCTGTCCGCTTGCTCAACAAGATAGAGGCATGAGGGGGTTATTTGATGATGATGTTTAAGATGGAGATGGGTTATCTCCAGTTGCCATAGTTGGGTGGGCCGTCAACAGCTTTAGCCCCGCACCGCTTTTACCTCCAGCGGATGATCAACCGTCTATGACAGAGGCGATTTTACAACATGTACTAGGCGGGGAAGTTCGTGTGAATAAAAATTGAACAATGATCGCGTTTGCAAGCTTCAGCACAGCCACATTTCCCTTCCCGTCGCGTCTGCGGATGGCCTGAATGAAGGCGAGAAAAGACATACATAGCGTGCTGGGGCAGCTGCTAGGCGCTGTCAATCACTGAGAGTATGCGTTAACAACTACCGCCACAGCCTGGGTGACGAGACTTGCACTCCACTTAGTCGGTAGATTTTGTTAATAAGGTGATAACACTTGGAAATAAACCTGTGGGCAGTAAAAAAAAATAAGCTGGCAGTCTTAATCCCAGTCTTTACGTCCCCTAATAATCTGCAACCCCGTAAGATGTCAAGCTCTCAGAAGGACATCTGGTACTGCAGTTGAACTAACCCCACCATTCCTAATTACATCTAGATTTGAGCAGTGCAGGCATCATCTATTATGGGATGGTTAGATTAACAACGTCAGCTAACCCGTCTTGTCCGTGTTGCTCTGTCGCCGTGTAGGATATATGAGTTCCTCTACCCGAGCAGAACATATTTAGAATGTGATTTTGACTTTCTACACGTTAATCGAGATGCGACTCTCCTCCCTTCTACGATACTGATACAGACAGTAGATTTGAGCATCATTCCGGAACCTACAGAACGTGGTCAAGAGTTGCATTCTGTGACTCCCTTGGTTCTTGCGTAAGAATGAATTAGGTCCCACGTCTTTCTCGTATAGATCTTTTTAGACTTACTTTTTCTATTTAATATACTTCTTACGGAGTGGGATTTTTTATAATTCTTTTATATTCATATTATATTATATTAAGCCTTACTTTTTTAAAAGTTTTAGTTTAATTTCATCCTAGTAAACTTATCATTTTTCAAAAATTTCATTTCAAGATGGGAAATGAAGTGTGGTATTTATTTGTCTGTGGCACTTATTATACATCCACATTAGTATCAAATAAATATAAATATCAACACTTCCCGCTACCCAACTAATATTGTCATTTGGTATTTCGTATGTCCCAAATCTATATCCCTAAACTCCTTACGCCAGTTGCGAACCCTCATCACGGATAGTCGCTGAACCCCGCCGTCTCGCCATCGCGGTTCAACATGTACCGGAATCGCTCTTTGTTTTCAAGCAGAAACGGCGGCACGTCCATGTTGTTTTCAACGCGGTCAAACTGGTCCCTCCAGCGACCCCAGAGGTCGGAGCCGCTGCGCACAGCGTCGGCGATTCGGTTGCGATCCTGGTAGGACTTGTCATTCATCCATATGTGTGAAAAGCTGGTCATCTTGTTGAGGAACTGGCCGATGGTTGCAAAGTAGGAGCTGCAATGCCATGCAGCATTGGCCAAGATACCCTTTTCTAGCTCCCGCAGCAGGGGAATGCCTTCGTCGCCGTTGCGTAGATTCGTCGGCCGGATCGTCTTGTCCATGCCCTCGAAATAAGTCGCCTGTGGGTGATGCCACTCGGCTCCCTTATGAAGGAATTGGAACGAGTAATAGTAGAACCGGGAGGCGAGGGTGAGATAGCGGGGGAACTCGCATGTTCGCAGGACGAGTAGGGTGGCGGGGCGGGGGATTTCATCAACATCAGCCACGATGATTGCGTCACCCTCGACGGGGGCTTTTCGGCCACTGAGAGATGGGAAGACTTGGAGGAACATGGCATCACGCTGAAAGTTTTCGTAATCCCATGATGTCTTGAGTTTGAGTTTGAAGTCCTCGGGGAATTGTAGATCGTGATATATCATCTTGTGGTGGAAATCGGAGAATCGGTCCCAGGCGTTGCGAATGAGGAGTTCCTTCTCACCTCCTTGAAAGCTACGCGTGGACTCAACAATGACGAAGTAGTCGACATAGTCGTAGAGGGTGCGTAGACGAATCTCAAGAAAGTCGAGCTCTGTATTCACCATAAAGAGGTCGTATACTTTGCGCTCACCGGAGCGAGGTGCAGCACCAGGCTTGAAGACATTGTATCCGTGGGCGGCGCAGAGGTCGTGTGCGGCTTCGGAAGCGTAGTAGTCGCGATGGGACGCGCCTTGGGCGGCAAAGTCGAGTCGTGGGAGGGAGGAGGAGAGGTTAAAGTCGGACCCGGAGATGTAATGAGCGGAAGCCTGATCAAAGCGTGGCCGGTGCGAGATCCAGACGAGGAGGAAGACGAGGGGTGGGATGGCAAGGAGGAAGAAGGGACGACGTATACTGAAGGAGGCGGTCATGTTGGTGGTGGCGGAAGGACGGCTCAGAGCGAATGAAGGAAAAGAAGAACGAAAGAGAAAGAAATACGAATATTATCACAGGAATGGTGGTAAATTCGAGACGACTGCCTAATTAGCCCTCTGTTTTTTTCCCCCAGCTGGGCAGTGCTCGCCCGCAATGTATTACAGACCTAATCTAATCGTACTATTTAGAATGCGTCAAGCAAAGCTAATGCCACCCCGGCCCCTTTTTGCCCCTTACGTGCTTCCGACTTAGACGGGGGGGGCTGTGCCGACAATCCGGTACGATGGCGCCAATCAGGTTTTTTGGCTGCGTAGTGATGGCGTGGACACTGGATTTACGGATAGCCCCTAAGGGAGATCCGGCACCATTCCCGAGATCCGACGACTCTGCGGCCTGCCTGTCATGTTGCTATGACAGGAAAGATATGTTGGTTCTGTAATGGCAACCTGGGGGAAGGGATGAGAATTGATATTCAAAAAACATTTCAAAGTCAAGCTTATTGAAGAATGATTGCCATTAACGCCGCCCTCTATTTGGATATGCTGTTGCCACTGATGCAAGAAGCCAATTAAGCACCGAGCGGCTTCACTGGCAAGTCTCTACCGCTCTCCCCGACTCATCTTGCGACTAAAGAGTTTGTGCAGGTGTTTTAATGCTTGGGTGGAATTTGTTTGAAGCATCCAACAAGCACCACCCATACCTGCGACAAGACAAAACCACCATCTCACACTGCGGCGTCTCACTGCTTAGAATGGCCTTCTAGCGCTAAGTGCCGGGGAACATGGCGCCAGCATGGGGGTCATGGGGCCTCCACCATTGAAAGCCCTGGCACTGCAGATACGAGTGGGGGAAGACGAGGGCAAGGAAACCCAAGAATAAGAGTATACCAATATACGAAAATAAAGCAATAATCGCAGACTAACATCAGTTGTCGGCGAACGATACCCTCGAGTAGATCCGCCCTCGAGGAGACCCCACTAGTGAAAGCAGAAGCACGGTCTTAGTGTTGAAGCCACTTAAATAGAGGAAAAAGAAGGATGGTCATATCGGAATATGGGGGTTAGGTTCACGCATGAGTTCGGAGGACAAAGGTTGTTCCCAACAGAACAAAAATGACACATACGATAGAGCGAGAAAACGCGAGCAAATGAGCCTGGTGAGCCTCTGATATCGTCAGCTCTCTTTTTAAATCGACTGACAGTTGGGAGGATTGGGGAGAAGTTCTTAGAGTGGCCGGAAGAAGATATCAGTATTGACGAGGTTTTGGCCAATATGTCACTATACTGGTTCACGGATTGCTTTCTGCGCTGCAGCTATACGTATCGTGGCACTTTTCTTGTTGGGCCTCCTCCAAGCCTGCCTTTCATCGACAAGCCCTTCGGATTCTCATGGTTTATGCATGAGCTAGCACCGGCACCTCAGAAAATTCTGGAGACGAAGGGAAAGTTGGTCTTCTATAGACAACATGAGAAAGTAAGTCGCATCTCTGTGTTTTCTTCTTAACTAAATTAGAGAGTGAGGCAACAGACTGAACTGCAGTAGGGGGGACACTTCGCCGCCTTAGAGCGGCCAGTTGAATTTCAACGGGATATTGAAGATTCCATAAAAGTTGTATTGAAAGACATCAGAAATCCTTGATTATCAGAGACTTATTTGCATCTACACAATATACGAGAGGAAAGAATCCAGGTCCAGCATACTCAAATCGAATTATTTCATATCAGCCACGGATCCTTTTAAGAAACTTTTGAAATCTAGTCCCAAGTCATAGACAGGCTAAAATCAATACACAAATTTGGCATCATACACCTTGTCAGTTTTAATCTTTCAGTCTTCTCTCCGGAGGCGCACCTTAGGTTATTAACAGGTTGGAACTATTATTAAAGCTGTAATCTTAGAAGAAACTATTATAAAGTAAAAGGTACAAGTTATCACTTGCCAAGATGCATCAGTGCCTAGCCAGCTATCACCAGGATGTTAGACTCTGAATGTCTAAAATACGTCGTCTGAAACATGGCTGTCGTCATCCGCGTTCGTCTCTCTCAAGCCGTATTGACCATGGTCATCAATGAACAGGATGGGGCCTGTCTCCCTTGCACCTGAGCCAAAAAAGATTTGGTCGGGGACAGAATCAGCACCGAACACTCCAGCAAACCCCTTGACATATGGTAGCGAAGTCCCAGCATTGAAAGTAGCAGTGTTCCAATTACCATCGAGTCCAGCGGCTCTGCCCATTTGCTGAGGTGGGTTCATCTCAGAAACGCCGTCAAAAGTGGTCTGGACTTCTGGATATTCCAGGGTCGTTGTAGGATGGCTCGTCCCAGCTTTTGGAGACATAACCTTGACGCTACGCTCGCTCTTTAAAAGCGCGTCGATAGCTGGATAGCATGCTATGGAAAAGGGTAGGTCTCCGTTTGGCCCGACGTCTCTTAAGAGCGAATTATCTAGGAATGTCTTTTCCCTTGCCATCCTAGCCTTAATCAACATCCGTTTCACATGTTGCCAGAGCAGCAACTGCTGGACCTGCTTCTTCCGGTTGCGAAAACGTGTCTGCACCATAACTTCTACGGCGTCCCATGCACGATCAACCAATTGTCCTCTGGTTTTTCTGCACAGCTCAGATAGCGTAAAGACGACTGAGTGCCATTGGCGATACTTGCCGAAATACCAGCGCCATTGACTTGCGCGGGAGTCGTTGTCGAGGAGGTTGCCGTATTCGATGG
The DNA here is from genome assembly GCA_020740775.1 of Ilyonectria destructans. NCBI lineage: Eukaryota > Fungi > Ascomycota > Sordariomycetes > Hypocreales > Nectriaceae > Ilyonectria > Ilyonectria destructans. The sequence continues at coordinate 242,831 of JAHEWK010000016.1, forward strand.
ATTCTATAGATGCAATGAAGAGCTTTTCCCTGATTCTCTCGGGAAGTACCACGCCTTCATCATGTCTCTGTGTATTTGGAAACACCATGAGCCACATGGTCGATAAATGGAGGCGTATGACGGTTGTAACCACCCACGTAGATGGTAGACTCAATTCGAGACCGGGGAAGTATATTTGTTCGATTTGTTGATGACACTGATTTATCCAAACCTCCTTTTGCTCAGGTGTTAGCTCAGCCGAAACGTCGTCCGGCGATTGTTGACTAGCAGTATTGTGCCATTGACGTAGGATGTGTTGGAGTGTGTCAGTAAGCTTGAATTTGATGAGGCTAATCGTCATTTCTGTGATACCGATTTTAGGCGCAGGAAGTTCGGCCATGTCGGGATGAAGATCAACGTCATCAACATTGAGGGGCATGCGGGTATCAAATTGAGCCTCTGCGATTGCAGGGGCGCATCCATGCTCTTCTCTATATGTTACTTCCCGTGAGTATCAGAAATACACATAGGTAGCTCGGTACGGGTGGTACTTACGATACCTGTGCCTCCAGTGTACATAGCTCCCACCACAGCCTCCTCCTCATTTCTATATTGAAGGGAGAGAGACCCCAATGAACACCGTCGCTTCGGAGACCCATTGTTTGTGCAACCCGCATCGCAAGCCCTGCCAAGGACCAGACTACCTCGGGACTTTCGTCCCGCCTCAGCGCTGCAAGATATATAACATATGCCTGCAAGGTGATAATTTTGGTAGATTTAAGAAGTTCGGCATGAGCGCAGGCTTGCTCGCAGGCGGATCGATACTGGGAGGAGAGTATCGCATGGGATTCGCCAAACTCTGCCATGCATTCCTCGTCCGAGAGAGAAGCGATGGCGCCTGGAAATGCGTCAGCCTCACTCTAAATGAAGGCAAGGGATGGTCACGCGGTCTTACCGTAAGATATGGAAAAAATAAGAGCTCTTAGCTCATCTGAAATCTTGCTCGAGTCCCCCGCTGCTGTAATTATTGGCTCCAACGATGGAATATGAAGGACCTTCACAACCGGATCGACTCTAAGCTTGAACAGGGACCACATATGTGGCAGGGACTGGGGATGAAGAAGGGGTTTAAAGAAACCATCCACAGATGACATAGGATGGAAGTGGAGGGGAAACCCGCTCGCGCTTCCTTCAGGCGCGGACCTAAGGCTATCGTCCGCCGAATGATGCAGCTCATTCTCCTCTAGCGTGCCCGTCAGACTTTGGACCTATTTCCTTTTAGTTGTTCTGTTTTTGCTCCGGGAAATGCTCAGTATACCTCCTGTTCTAGGACATCCAACATACATGTGTTGACGAACCGGCTTCCCCCAGAATTGATAAACAACCTCGAGAGGTTGTGTGTCGACCCAGCACTCGGCCCATGGTGTTCTGTCTCCAACGACAATTGGCCCGCCCGTCTACCACAATTTAACATCGTACCATCCCCATGATCCTTTTCTTCAGGCAATGGAGACCCTTCCCGCAGCTGTTGAAACAGGGCTGCTTCGTCTCCCTCGCACAAGTTGTTAGATGTGACGACATGGCTGTTGTTAGGCTGTCTGAAAGATTCCAAGATGCCTTCTAGCCGGCGAATTCGTCCAGCGAGGTTCAGGCGGTCATCGGTACCTTTGCTAGACTTGGCTGAGGATCGACCCGATGACGACGTAATGCATTCAATGTTGGCATTTCTGCAGTTGGTGCATGGATTGGTCTTGTCGCCTGATGTCCCCAAGCCACGTTAAGGTCTGAAGGAATAAAATGAGGGTTCGGAGACGTACATTTTACCTTCCTTCGTCTGCAAGTGATACAAGTCCATCGCGTCCTGGGATCGTGATGGTTGCTTCTCGGAAGGTCTTCCATGATGCTGATGAGAGGTTGGCTGCAGAGTTGCGCTAGGCGGCATGGGCACGGCACAATTAAATAGAGTGAACGCGGGCGAACTAAGTTACTTTGTTCAGCGTGACTTGGACTTGGTTGAGTTTTCATCGACCCCCTTGTTGAAGTACCATCTGCGTTGATTGGTCATACGGAGGCCGCGGACACCGGGTGTTGCGGCATTCTCCGACCACCACCTGCTTTACGCGCAAGGTGTGTGTGTATATTGTTTAACGCCGGGACGTTCCTTTCTATAGGACAAAGGGCGCCCGTCTATCTATCTAATTCTCTCTCTATGCTACTCGTACTAAGGAAATATGCTAAGAAAATGGGGTTTACGCGCAAGGTCGGGCGGGTGATGTAGCAGTACGTAAAGGGGACCTGCGTCACATCTGCTCGGCCAGGTCCTGACGTAGGCATTGCCTTCCGTTTGCCGAAACAAATCCAAGTTTGATTAAGACGGAATGGAAATTAACGGAAGGTTCTAGGTTATCGAGGCACTGATAGAATGAAGAGTGTGATTATCAGGAATAATATGTCGGGTTCTTAGAGCGTTATGTGCTCCCTTGTAGAAAAAGCAGGTTACGACCATACAATATTACGATGACTCTCCGTGCCAGTGCTTCTCCATGTAACCACGGACAGTCATTGGCTTCACAGCTGGACACAGTTGATTCAACACAGGGTGCACAACAACCTCATCCTCCCTATCCCGGATATAGGCCAGGTGGAACTCGATCCACATACGTTCCATGAAGTCGGTGACATTTGCAAGCCTCTCCTCGAGATGGTGTTGCTCGAGCAATGCAACCTTGAACTCCTTCCCGGTCACAGCTTCTGTGGAAGCCAATAGTTCGCCCATAGTCAGAGTATCCCCGGCCATACCCATCTCCTCTTCCCAGTTTGGTAGGTCAAGGGCAGCGGCGACAAATCTGCCCACGTCCCTCATAGATGTGAAGGAGACGCGTGGCCACTGTCCATCTTGCTTGATAGGAAGTTCGGCGATTCCGTTCTTTAGTCCAACAAGAAAAGCCCCTGACTGATCCGACAAGGGGCCTTGTCGATGGAGGCCCTCACATGCTTCGTCCTCGCCCGGCTGGTAGCCCGCGCCGCTTCGATACTTGGCCAAGGCCTCAACGCCAATATCCGCAGGCTCCGGGGTCGCGAATATTCCGTGGCCGATGTAGTTCATGAACGAACCGTGGTTGAAGTAGGCGCACTCGATCTGATGTTGATGCTTGGTGCATTCCTCTCGGACACCTTGATTCGCCCACCGGCATGTGTCAACTTCGGTCCAGCCCGTGGGCCCAAAGCCCCATTGGGACGGGGCGAAGCGCTTACACCCAGCATTCACGGCGGCGTGGAGGAGGTTGATCTGAGTCTGCGCTTGCGTACCATCGACAGCCGAGGTGACGGAGACGAGGGTATGGACACGCTGCATCTTGAGGGCTGTGGCCAAGGAGTCGACAGAAGCGTAATCGACAGCCATAATCTTGTGACGCTTAGCATCTTGATCGACTGCGCGGAGCCAAATGGGCGCGTGGTTCGAGCGCGAAAGAATGAGGACAGTCCATGCAGTATTGGCAAAGACGGCGGTGACAATTGCCCGGCCAAGGCCAGGAGAAGTGCCACCGGCTAGTGCTAGGGTAGGCATGGTAGGAAGTGGATGAAGATGAACCAGAGGGCCCAAGGCGATGAAGCAATACCTCCAGTAGGATGCAAAGCAAAGCAGATTGGGCAATGAGGCGGGGAAAGCTTATGAGAATGTTGCTTGCAACCTCGAAAACAGGAAGGATAACACCTGGCTCGCAAGGCGAGATTTATAGCACCGCCAACTACCTTGACCCGTCCTGACCGAGCCGGCCTCGGAGTCGACGACACCGGAGTGCTTGACCGAGCACCCCGAGAGGCCGAGAAAGAGGTGGGGCTACCGCTTCCGGCAAAATCCCAGAGGCATTTGTAGTGGCATATCCATATCGTCTCGCTCGTACAGACGCACGGGTCAGTTAAAGTTCCCGAGGACCGAGAATTATACGTATGAGGTAGATTCCTGTAGAGCCCAGGACTTCCTTATATTACTCGGGCTTTAGGTGAGGATTCTTATGCTTCCTTGTGTGAAAGGCCTCTAGTGAGTTGATTCAACTAACTAGTCCCTATGCTGTTTACTTTCAAGATGAAGAAAGGAAAGAATCTAAATACAAACTGGGTGCGTGAAGACGCGTTATATCTTCTTTAATATAGAAGATTCGAGAATCAACTCGATGGCGCTGTGGAGAAGAATTCGGGCTTGGCGGCAGAGCCGCCAGCCAAGTGGGCCTGACCCGTTACATTACCCCCCTCCTCCAGAGTTGGCGTGTATCTCACGATGATTTTCGAAGTTGACTCTCTTCTTCTTCCGCTTTGTCCATTGTTTCCATGCATCCGTATGCCGTACAGCACTGAGATGCTCCCACGTGGGTCTCGAATAGTCCACCCACTTCACGAGCACCTTCTTGTGCGTGCCTTCCTTCTTTTCATCGAGGATGCGTTCAACGAGGTACATCTCTTGACCGTCCACCAGCACTGGTGGGGCGCTCTCGTGATCGACCTGCTGTGATGGTAGCGGGTCGTCAGGGACGGGCCGGAGCAAATCCACATGGAATACTGGGTGTATGCGTCCGGGCACGTCTAACTTGTAGGCGTGTGGGTTAATCTCCTCGACCACTTGGTATTTTGCATGTAGCCAGTCCAGCTTCTTACAAGGCCGTGACGTCTTGACGTTCTTCAGATTAAGGTATACCCAGTCTCCAGGCTTGTAGCGGGGCGAGGCAGTTCTGTGCCTGTTGGCTTGGGCTTGCTGTATCTCTTGGGCCATAGCTATTGCAGCTTGCGCAAACTCTGTGGCGTCCTGAAGTCTCTGGATGAAGTCTTCTGCCATAACCTCGCCCTCCCTCGCATCTTCTGCTCTTCGATCCTCGACTAGCTGAATTGGCTCGTTGTGGTAGCCGTGCATGAAGAAGAACGGGCTTAGGCCGGTAGAGGCCGCGTCCCTCTCGTTGATTGTTGCCATGGCTATTGGTAGCAGGTCTAGCCAATTCTCTTGGAGATAGTTTGTCCATATTCGTAGGATCTTCTCAACCTCTTGGTTCATTCGCTCCGTCGCTCCATCCGTCTGTGGGTGGTACGCCGTCGATAGCCGCTGCTCGATCTGCAGCAGTTTGCAGAAGTGCTTCCACATGTCGCTGACAAACTGGGGCCCACGGTCACTGGTTATGGCTGTTGGAATACCATGGACCGGGTAGTGCCGTTCGAAGAGTCTCTTAGCAACCGCTTCCGAGGAGATATCGCTCATGCCTTCGAGTTCGACGCCTTTGGTAAGCCGGTCTGTGACTACCATGCAGTTCGTCGCGCCATCCCGTCCCGATGGTGGGAGGTCCGTAATGAAGTCGATAGTGACCTCGCTCCATATTCGTTGCGGAATGGGTAATGGCTTCAGGAGCCCTCTCTTCGTGTCTCTCCAAATGGTGTTCCTTCCGCAGACCTCACAGTTACGCACGAATTGGCGTACTTCGCTAGCTGCGCCCGGCCAAAAGAAGCGTCTCGACAGAATAGAGTACGTAAGGTCTCTCCCCGGGTGCCCGGTAATGTGGGAGTCGTGTGTTGCTTGAATAATCTTCGTGCGCAGCGGCTCAGAGTTGGGTATCCAGACACGATTCCGGAAGCATAGGAGACCTTTGTCATCCAGTGAGCATTCTGAGATACTCACAACCTTCTCCTTTTGCAACTGTGTCGGTAAGTTCTTCTCTCCATTCGCTACTAGCTTCGTGAGTTCCTGGTAGAGCTTGTCCTCTCGGCGTGCGGCGTCCCAAAGTTGCTGCAATTCCTGGTCCTCGAATAGCCTGATATCCTTTTCGAAATCAAACTCCAGGGCGCCCTCAGTGTTGGTGGAAACTGTCGAGATGCGTACCCTTCTAAGATGGTCGTCCTGAAAGAGCCTCATAATGCGTGCCTTGAGCCGCTCGTCCGAGTAGTCGGCTGGCATATCTTGGTCTCGTCGAGAGAGCGCGTCTGGCAGTCCAGCCTTCTTTCCGGGTCTCCATTCGAGTGTGAAATGGAACCTGGATAAGAACTCCGACCATCGTACTTGTCTTTCCGTTAATCTTCTCTCCGAATAGAAGTATTTCAGATTCTGATGGTCCGTGAGGATCCTGAAATTCTTCACAGCTCGCAGCTCTGGTTCCCATTGCTCCAGACACCTTACAATAGCAAGCAGTTCCTTGTCGTGAATAGCGTAGTTGACCTCTGCTGGCGAGTGTTTCTTCGAGAAATAGGCGACAGGCCGTAATAGTCCGTCTTCGTCGTCTCGCTGGGAGAGGACACCCCCAGTGACAAATCCTGAAGAATCTGCCTCCACGATAGTCTCTCTCTCCGGGTGGAAATGAGCTAGAATAGGGGCCGTGATCAACAGGTCCTTAAGCTTCTCAAAGGCTTCTTCGCATAGGTCGTCCCAACGGAAGGGTACGTCCTTTTTCGTTAGCCGTATCAGCGGCTCTGCTATCTCTGAGAACTCAGGCATGAAAATCCTATAGAAGTTCGCGAAACCGATAAAGGCTCTAACGGCTTTTACGTTCGTTGGCGTAGTCCATTCCTTGACAGCCTTGACCTTCTCAGGATCGACTCGGATCCCGTTCTCCGCCTCGATAATGAACCCGAGATATTTCACCGTCTTGACTTCGAATTCGCTCTTGCTGATGTCTAGCTGTAGCCCAGCATCCATTAGGCGTTGGAGGACCCTGCCGACTTTGTCGCGGTGGTCTTGAATGCTTCCAGAAGAGAAGATCAACACGTCGTCGATGTATGCTGACACGAAATCGTCTAGGTAGTCTTGGAGCACGCTGTTGATATACCGTTGAAAGGCTGCGGGTGCACCTGTCAGTCCAAATGGGACTACCAGCCATTCAAAAGATCCGTAGCGTGTTCTGAAGGCCGTCTTTTCTTCGTCTCCGGGGGCGACCCTGATCTTGTGGAATGCTGCTATAACATCTAGCTTCGTGAACCACTTTGCCTTTGCCACAGTGCGTAGCGTTTCGTTGAGTAAGGGCAGCGGATAGCGGTCCTTCTTGGTGATGTTGTTCAGTCCTCGGTAATCCACACAAAAGCGAACGCCTCCACCAGGCTTTTTCACCATGAGAACCGGTGCCGCCGCGGGTGAACTGCTAACTCTGATAAACTCCTTGTCGAGAAGCTCTGTAAGTGTCTTCCGCAGTACCAATAGCTCTTCGCGAGACATGCCATAAAGCGGACCCCAGGGTAGGGGTTTCTCGCGGCCGTGTTCGTCTCGTAGGACTTCGATCTTCAGGTCAACGCCTGGCCTGTGGGGAGGTAACTGGTTGGCCAGTTGTCGAGAGAAGGCTTGTAACCACTTGTGGTAGTGTGGTGGCAACTTCTCCACTGGGTCGATCTTTGGTTTCGGTCTCAAGGCTTTGTCGATGTCCGCCATCGTGACGGCATAAACTCCAACGCCGCCTGTACGTCTGTTGCGGCGCACGTCGCCTAGAAAGGCAGCGGCCATCACCTTCGAGACCTCTAGTCGAGGGGGCCGATAGCGTTGTCGGTCTTGTACTTGAGCTCCACTGGTTCCGATCTCCAAGTATCCTTCCTTCGCATGAATGTGAACATCTTGATCTTCCATCCATCGTTTGCCTAGAATCATATCCCAGTTAAGGTCGTCAATGACGTACATAAATACACGGCGCTGTTGGTGTCCGTCTAGGTCGATCGATAAGTAAGTGATCTTGTCGATCTTAACCTCCTTGCCGTCTCCTGCTGCATTCTCGAGGATGCGAGGTTGAACAGGTATATGTGGCAGCTGAAGAGATTGGAAGGTCCGTTTGCTAACCGCGCCGTAGCAGAGGCAACCATAGTCGACGAGGGATGGTACGAAGTCCGTTCCATTCACCCTAACGTCTGCTATGAATGGATCTCCATCCATTCTCTTTTTACCGGTTGTCTCCCATTCTCTCACAGCCGCCGCGTGTTCCTAGTCTGAATCTCCGTCGCTCTGGAGAGTGGCATCTTCGCCTTCTTCAACGATCGCGGCGTTGGTAACCGAGGGGCGCGAGGGGGCTGCGGCGTTGACTTGAGTGCGTCTGGTTACGCTCCCGGGCCGAATAGGTGCGGCTAATGGACAGCGTTCGATTCTGCAGTTATCTCTTCCGCAACGGAGACAACGTCCTTCGCGGTAGCGTGCATCCATTTCATCCTGATCGACCCACTTGGCACGCTTACCGAGCAAAGCCTGATCCTCTGGTCGCCTGGACTGGTAGCCATTCGTGTTCTTGCCGCCGCGGGTGCGCCCAGCGTTTACTTGAGTGGATGCTTGTGGGGTTGGCTCCCATTCCATCATGTCCTCTCTTCTGACCTCAGCCTGCTGGACATGCTGTTGCTGAGATCTCTGGCTGCTCTGACTACCGTGGTTGTCCAAGCCCCTCGTGTTGCCGCGAGGTTTCTTCCACTGGCCTAACAGTTCCATCTGGCTGCTAAGCGAGTCGCACCTCTTTGCCAGCCCAACGTAGGTGCTAATCGCGACGGAATCAGAGCCTATAAGAGCGGCCTTCATTCTGTCGTTTAGTGCCTCCTGGAGGTAAGAAATCTTGCTGTCATCTGGCCAATATTCGGCATTGGCGTTGGCGATCTCTTTCTCGAAACGAGGGTAGAACGAAGTAAAGGGTTCGTTTTCTCCTTGCTTAATCGAGTGCAGGTTGCGAGTAGCTCTCTGTTTACGATCCTTCTCTCCGTACAACAGTTCAAGGCGGTTGAGCAGTTCAGCCACATTAAACGTCCTCTTCTCAATTTGCATCTCCACAAAGGTGGTCACATTGTCTTTAGCCTTGCCTTCCAGGCTCATAAAGACATACATAAAGTGGCCCTCTGCGTCTCCGAGGGCTTCGCCGTCGACTCGTAGCTTCCCTTCGGTCTCCAACTTCCAGCTACGCCACTGGGACTTGTCACCACTGTACTTCGGGACATCTCGCAGCTTGGGGCGCTTGGTCGGGTGAGGACTGTAAGTGATAACCGTATTGGCGGGATCGGCGGTGATAGAAGGGTTGGTAGTAGTGTTGGGAGTGACAGGAACAGCGGTTGTCTTATTGTCTTCTGGCGCCAGCGTGGGCGCTGGTGTGGGCTGTATAGACTGGATGGACGTTTCCAGTGCTAACAGCTTCAATTTCGTTTCCTCATTTGCCTCTCTTAGGGCCATATTCTCGGACCGCATAAGCCTGACTTCGCTCAAGAGTTGCTCGAGTACGCTAGCCGACTGGCTAGTGGTTTCCCCCTGAGTCATGCCGTCTGAGTGGTCCATTATTCTTCTTCGCTTGTGGCTTCTGGTGCTTCTAACTTCTTAACTCCGGGTGCTTCGGGTGCTTCGGGTGCTTTGGGTGCTTCGGGTGCTTCGGCTGACTTTTTGACTTCTGGACTCGGGATGAGTCGTTGACTTCTGGACTTCAGCAGATTTCTGAAGTGATCTTGAAAGTATGTGAAAGGCCTCTAGTGAGTTGATTCAACTAACTAGTCCCTATGCTGTTTACTTTCAAGATGAAGAAAGGAAAGAATCTAAATACAAACTGGGTGCGTGAAGACGCGTTATATCTTCTTTAATATAGAAGATTCGAGAATCAACTCGATGGCGCTGTGGAGAAGAATTCGGGCTTGGCGGCAGAGCCGCCAGCCAAGTGGGCCTGACCCGTTACACCTTGGTCTTTCTCTACACTTCTCGGCCTTTATATTTGCCGACCTCTCTTATCAGTCCTCTATCTTACACTTTGGGTTTGTCTCTGCTTCCGCTATGGCAGCCTTACAATCCAATATACCCTACTACGTCTTCGGCATGCTGGAGCCAACTTTACAAATTCTCGGCTTCGTCGTTGCCTCTTTCGCCCCTCAATACTACGCGTGCTCGCAGACGCAGACGCCAATCTCGCACACTTTGCTCCCATCCGAGAAGATCGTTACATACCAGTTGGGCAACCTCTTCCTCCTGATCGCCATCATGGGCCTCAGCATCATGAACTCGGTAGGCGACCATGCTGTTGTAGCGACATACTTATCGGCGTTGTGGTGGGGTGACCTGGGCCACATCGGTGTTACGGCTTGGTGCATGGGTTCCCAAAGATTGCTGAGTGTACGGGAGTGGACTTTGGTCAATTGGGCCAACATGGGCTTCCCAGCCTTCTTATTCACGATGCGAAGCCTTTACTTCCTCGGCAATTTGTAACCCTACAGCAGGTGTGATCAGAGACCTCATCTCGGCCACATCGCCGCGTCTCAATGACATCAGCTGGTCATTACAGCAACCAACTCTTATAATTACAATTTCAATTCAATTAAACTGACTTTTTCAATATGGATGCTCCAAATACTGACCGTGAACATTATTTCTATCGCCCTTGTGGAGGCCGAGAGGTCGAGTGTCACGGCTGTGAGTTAGCCAGACACGAAGGGTCCAATGTGTCAGTATGTGGACGTGTGCAAGAAACAAATGTCCTCATTCGAGGGACCCCTGTAGAATGACTGTCTAAGATAAGGTCGCCTGACCGCCGTTCTGGCGCAAGTAGGACTACGTTTGGGGAGAGGGACCTCGCAGTGTATTGGCTTATTCCTCTACACGAAAGGGGAATCGATTGGTTTGATGTACAAGACGAATGCAACTCACTGTCTCAGTGCGAACCGCACTTGGCGCGTCGCTATGTTTCTCATGATGGTGTAGGCAGCAGACACCAAAACGCTTCTGGTTAGGAGGCATCGCTCTGAAAACAGCCACATCATGGCCGTGGCCTGCGCTCAGTGGCACATGGAAATTCGTAAGGCCACTATATCCTGGCACAAGAGTCGTTCCAAACTCAAGAAACCGCCATGTGAGTAGTGCCCCTGGGGAATAACATGCCGTTCAGGAGGCATGAGGCGGCGAAGGTATACTGCCTAGCCCCTCCACATTCCCGCCAAATTGATCAAGAGCAATTCTGTCTTCTATAACCTCTTGAATTGGTCAGCTCCCAGCTTGCGCATGTGAATTTGGCATTCTAACCGCTATGTCAGGATTGCTTCCTCGCACCAATGCGTGGTAGGCGGTCTCATGTCGATGGTGTAGTGTGGTGGAAACATGAAGAAGAGAGGTCAGACAGGGATGACGGGGGTCAAATCAAAAATTCAAATAGATGGAAGGCGGGCAAGAAAGAGTGTGCTATGCATACATATCCTATTTCTCCATGACACATATTTGTGGCTTGCTGAATTTATTAAATAAACTTTAGTTATTTAGTCTGCAACCCACAATCCACAACAAAGACCTCCTCAAGAGCTGCAATCTCGCGGAGGACACCGCTGCCACTGGCTTCATCGACCATGTAGCGATCCTAAATTGGGAGATATAACAGAGGAGGCGTGCAGCACACTGCAGAGAGCACTAGAAACAGCCGAGCAAACCCGCGCATTCGTCTTCACACCCATCCGAGGACTTTTACTCCCGCGACCCTCAATCATACCAACAATGCCGCCCTCGACACTTTCTTTTCGACGTGGTCCACGGACGCTTTGTGCTAGCCGCCGTCGGCGTTGAAATGCACGCTCCTCGGCACGGCAACTCGGTGGTGCACACCATAGTCGGCGTGCATGTGCTTCCTGGCGAGCAAGGTGCATTGTTGCCCACGGTGCACGGGGTGAGAGACACCGGGGTTGGAGTGGCGATGCATGCGCCTCCACAGGGCACGCCGCTCGTGCAGGTCATGGTCGGCGTGCAGGTGCTTCCGTTTGAGCACGGTGCGTTGTTGCCGACAGTGCAAATCGTAGACGACGCCGGCGTTGGAGTGGCGATGCACTCGCCGCGCCATGGGAAGCCGGGCGTGGAGTACATCGTCGGCGTACAGGTGCTGCCCCCAGGACAGGGGGAGTTTTTCCCTATAATACAGGGAATTGCGGGCGGAGGGGTAGGTGGTGGATTGATGCAGAGACCGCCGCAGGGGGTACTGCAGACGCAGGTTTGCGTGGGAGTGCAGGTCCAGGAGATTGGGCAAGGTGCGTTATTGCCGACGGTGCAGGAGATTGTGTATTGTGGAAGAGAGGTTGGGGTCCAAGCCTGGGAGGGGATGGGTAAGAGAGGCATGAGAGCGAGGAGCATGCATCGATACATGGTAGAGAGAGGTGATGCTGCAAGTGTCATTATGTTGGGATGGCGAGCAATGAATAACTAGGCTAGAATAAAAGTGAACAGTGAGTACATCAGTTCACCTTCAGGAAGCCGACGAGGTCAATGCGGACTTGGGCTTATATGTGTCATGCAACTACCATACCGATGTGAAGGGAATAGCACATGGTCTGCAAATATGGAGGTGGTGTGAGCGAAAACCATGAACAAACTCTCGAGAACTGTGAATGATATATATAGATATATATATGATGTGGGAAAAGTTAGTTGACACATCATGAGACACGAAAATGACTATCTTTAGAATTAGAACTGAGCTGTTCTCGTATTTACCAGATTGTGGCGGTCGTGGCTGGACTAGCGGGGTTGAGAACAAGTAGAATCGATCAATTATACACAGTCGCCCTTAGTTAACTCGAGAATCAGCACCCAACCAAAGTCCACACCTCTGCTAGTCGGTGGCGTGTACGTCTAAATTCGTCGCGCATGTGAAATAGTTCTTGCGAGAATCCCAGGGGTGCAGGAAAGTAAAGCCAGCGCGGTCCGCGAGATAGAGGTCGACATCGGTGCGGTTGAGCTTGTGGAAAAGCTCCCAATTAGTGTTGGCGATCCAGAAGAAGGCTCTTTGGTCTTGATCCTATACAGGCAACGGTCGTCAGGTGAGGCAGAAATGGCAAGGTTCGCCCACGGCAGGGCCTTGGGAATGACCGAGGCGAGGGTAGTGGCCACCAAAGTCGCGCTGACAACAAGGCTCGAAAGACACACCATGATGATTGTGATTTTGATGTGAGCCCGACATTGCTCAAGCCGTTATTAAGATTCCGTCATGGCTGCCATTTTGCCGATTGTTTGAGTCTGAGAGGTCTGGGAGTAGAACTGCACAAGATGAGGGGTATGGAGGGCCTCCCGCAGCAATACGTATTCGTTCGCCTGATGTGTTGTACAAGTACCTGCTAGCTATTGCCATTAATGCTTTTATTGCTTGTGACTATCGACATGTTAAAGTACCAGTGAAATGTCCAGGTTTTATGTAAGGCGTTGCTGCCTGACCACCGCGACTCATAGTCGTTGGCCATAAAAAGAGCAAAATTCCCCTCCTGTCCCGCAAGGTCTCAACATCCCTTCTCTACCGAGCAAACGTGATCTCAACATGGGCAACCTTTTCTCAACTCAAGCTTCTGAGCCGCCTCGGCAACCGATGTACGATCACTGGGAGCCACCGCCCGTGTACAGGCCACCAGCAAACGAGGCTAGGATCCCAGTGCGTGAGTATCGACGGCCGGTGGGTGAGGCTAGAGTCCCCATCCGTGAATATCACCACAGAGCAGCAGTTCTAGATGATGGACCAACCATTCGAACACCTTGTGGCCCATGCAAATTATTTGGCCGTCATACTTGCTCACGGAATGGCGCCTGCCAGTTCGCAATCAGAAGCCCTACTCATGCAGCGCCGTCCGTGCAGTCTCGGAAGCCATGTCGCTTCTTTGCCAAAGGTTGTTGCAAAAAAGGAGATGCATGCGGCTTCTCACATGACGCGGCGAGTACGAAAGAGATGGCGAGGGCTTTCAATGATAATACGGTACACCAGCTAGTTTCCCCTTGGCGTTTGCCACAAACTAACAGTTGCGATTCGTAGGACGATGAGCCGATCGAGGACTGGACCCGTGAGCTCGGAGGAGCCTGGGCTCAGTTTAGTGATGGTGCAACCACCATCAAAGTCTCTCTGCCGTCAGATTTTTCAGCCATCCGCATCACCAATCTTCCAACTGGCAGCTCGATTGCAGATGTTCGCCGCTTGCTCTCGGATGTGAGTTTGCCCATATCCGCAGACGCGGTTCGGCTCATTACTCCTCCGGACTTGAGCAACTGCATCGCAATTGTCAAGGTCGAAGACCCAAAGTTCGCCAAAGCCGCATGCGCCAAACTAGCTACTTGCATCACGCTAAAAGATGTCAAGGTAGTCTCCATTCCGGCCCCGATGCCTGCAGGTTCCAACTTCCACCAGGTCGACTGCAGACAGGTCAACTGCTCCTGGCATCGACCAACTCGAACGGCTTCCCTCAACTTCGGAAGTAAATCGATCGCGGATCAAGCGTTTCACAAGTTTTGCACTGGAAAATTTAAGGTCCTTGGGTCCAAAGTCACCGCAAGCCGACCGCTGGCTCAACAACATGACCAGCACGGTGTGAAAACTTGGATGGTCAAATTGACAGCTTTGCCGGAGGCTGCTGACAAAGATACTATCATACAAGCCATTCCTGAGTCGTGCAGACCGCGTCAAATTGAATTGGGAGAGCTAAACTACGTTACCGACATGGAAGTAGATTCAACGCTGATCATGTCAATGTTGTATGAGTTTGGACCCTTGGAGCGGTGGCAGGTCTCCAGCAGTTCTCAAGGGAAGCGGGTAAAAGCCTATGCCACCTTTTTCGAGGAGTCACACGCCCGAGATGCTGCGTCCTCACTGGACAAGAAGCCCTTGCCTTTTTGCGCTGCTGGCAAGCTGTTCGCTGAGCTCATTACAACGGTCAGGTTCAAAGTATCGACTAGGGTTTACGAGGTGGTTAAGGGCCAAATCGAGCTACAGAATGACAGATGGGAGCGCCAGTACATACGATTCTTCGCATTTCCACCAAAAGGCTTTTCTCGCATCTTGAAGCTAGAAGGCAAGGACCGTCAGTTAGTGGCACAGGCTCAATCGGATCTCGAAAAGATTGTTGCGGGTCAAGTCCTTACAAGGGAGGGCAAGAAGCTCTGGTATGCCGACTTCAGGATCAGCGGATTCGAATACAAAAGGTTGAAGAAAATCGAAACACGGTTGGGTGTGGTCATCCTCCGCGACATCCGCTCATCGCATTTTCGGGTTTTCGGCCCTACAGAAAACTACGCCCAGGCAGTCGAGGCCTTGCACACACTCATCCAAGATGTGGCTTCAAAAACTCATTTGATTACTCTTGAAACTGGAAATGAGTTGGAATGGGCTTTAGATGGTGGCTTCGACGTTCTCCATGCGCGGCTTGGGCAGAACAAGGCTGTCTTTGACGTTCCCTCTCGCTGTATCATTGTTCGTGGTTCTGATGAGGACGTCGCCATGGCGAAACTCATGATAGACCGCAGGCAAAATACTCTCATCAAGAAGACTTACAACTCCTTGACAGATTGCCCGATCTGCACTTGCGAAGCAGAGGAGCCAGTCCGCACATCTTGCAGCCACGTGTACTGCGGTGCCTGCTTCGTCAACATGTGTCAAGCGGAAGGATCAAGGCCAGGCGAGTTTCGAATCACTTGCGAAGGAGACTCTGGGAACTGTGGAAAGACTTTGAATTTGTCGGAAATGCAAAACATTCTTCTCGCAGAGACACTTGAAGAGATTTTGCATGCATCTTTCGCTTCGTATGTTCGTCAGCACCCGGAGGAGTTCAGGTACTGTTCAACGCCTGATTGCAGCCAAATCTATCGCGTTATGTCCGAAACCGCCGCATCTCCCACAACTTTCACATGTGGAAAGTGCTTAGCATCCATATGCCGGAGCTGCCACGTTTCACACGCAGGGAAAACGTGTGCCGATCATAAGGGAGACACATCTGGTGGCCATGAGGCTCTCGCCAGAGTCAAGGGGGAGTTGGGGATCAAGGATTGTCCTGAATGTGGTACATTGATCGAAAAAACAACGGGATGTAACCATATGACCTGTAAGGGGTGTGACATCCACATTTGTTGGGTATGCTTGGCAACCTTTAGAGATCAAAGCTTGTGCTATCCGCATATGCGCAATTTGCATGGCGGAATTACAACTTAGGGTGGGGTGGGGTAGGAGGGTGTCAGGAAGTTCATTGTAGTAACAAGCTCGTTTCTAATTGACCGTTTCATCTTCTGAATGAGTGACCATGGGCTTCGCCCCGCATGAAGATAGTCCCTAGCGGGGCATAAGACATAAGACATAAGACACGGAAATAGAGTTCGAGTTAAGCGTGTGTTTGGTGGGTTGGAGACGGATGACCTAGGGAATATTTCTGCCTCAGCAATCATCGAAACTTTCTTACAGCACTCTATCCTAGCGGGAACGCAGCCTCATATTGAGTCCGATGAAGCCCTCACCTTGAAAAGTTCCACGCTAATAATTGCATATGGAAGAGACCGATGAGATTGCCAATTCCAAAATGGAAAAAGAATTGACAGTATGCCTATTAGGTCACAGCGACAACGCCCGTATTTTCATAATTATTTATTTCAGCCATAGAGAGCGCACCGGAGAGATAACCACCCAATACGAGTGTCGTTAACAGTTACCCACAGAATAAGTCGATGCCCCGGGTTAAATGGAGATTCCGATTTTGCCAAGCGCGACTGCCCATAAGTGTGGGAGTGAGGAATGGCATAGGGATGTAGATAGCGATAATACGGCAACAGCTTACTTTCAATGATCAACGCCCACTTTAGATGGCGTTGAAGGTAAATGGGTTTTGCTTATCAGTTAAGTCGCGGAAAGTGTAGTCCTGTTCGTCCAGCTGATGTCTGTTCTCCTCCAAAAACCGTCTACGCTTGCGGTTCTCCCAAATAAAATATAGAAGGCTCGAGACTGAGGTAACAGTAGTCACACACAGGGCGACAACATTAGCTCGAAGACCTTGTCGGTAGGGCGGAGTTGTGTAGAGCTGGGGTCCAATAATGCCTATAGGGTAGTTCATTGTCAGGTTCACGTACGATTTAAAACAGAATGATGGGATATACACACAGCCAACCGAGTAGAAAATGAAAATGATAGCCTGCGTGGTTACTTTCTTAGTGTGGCCAGAGATATTAGCTGTGGTGGTGCCGAGTCCCAGAACGAAGTTGCAGGGGATCAAGCCCAGCATGACCCAAAAGCTACATAACGGTGTTAGTCCGTGTGTCAATAAATCAATATGGATCTGACTTCAAACAAGGCATTATCCGGGACTGGAGCAAGGGAACAAGGTTACATACCCAGCCATCAGGGCCCATTTCTGCTCAGTGTTAAACACGTAGAGCATAATGGCGCCGACTAGCGATATTAAATTACTGGTAATGCATAGAATCATCCGAGTGTTGGGGACCTTGCTCGCTGTGACGCAAACAATGATTAACCCGATGATCTCGATACCGCCGGTTGGGGTCTGTAACAACGACGTCTCAAGCCTGGAGAAGCCGAAGCTACGAATGACTAGACTTTGGAACTAGATAACAATTAGCGTAGATAAACATGCCGAAACGAGCCATGCTACTTACCAGCCCGATACCAGTGAGAATATTGCCCGCGCCAGCACCGACTGCGGCAAGCCAGACCTTGGGATCAGTGAGGGCTTCAACGGCCTGTTCTTTTTTAAAAGTCTTGGACTCGATTCCGTTCTGGTCCCTCCCAAGTCTGCGCACAGCAATAGCGCGTTCCCTTTCGTTCAAGAACCAGGCCGACGCAGGGTTATTGGGAAGGAAAAAGAGCAGCAACACGCCCCAAACGAAAGATATGGATCCGCAAATAATGAAGGGGAACTTCCATAGGGAAACCGAGTTGTCCATATGCCCGACGCCGTAGGCTAGCATCGACCCCACGATGATGGCCAACGGGCTCATGGCATACCACGCCATCAAGCGAAGGGGTTGTTCGGCGCGATTGTAGTACATATTAGTCATGATGAAGAAGGCCGCCAGTTGGATAGACTCTGCCGCACCAAGCAAGAAGCGCAGGGCAGCAAAGCCCCCAAAGTTGGATGTGCTGGCCATCAGGAGAGTAAAGACGCCCCAGGCGAGGACTTGGGAGGCAAAGTATTTGCCGACAGGGAAGCGCTGGAGGAGCAGCAAGGAAGGATATTGCCAGAAGAGAAAACCGAAGTAGAAGATGGAGCTGGCCCAAGAATACTGATCGCCTACCATGCCCAGCTCTCCCTGGAGGTTGTAGATGGCGGCATAGTTGATGGTGGATTTGTCGAGATACTGGAGGAATCCGGTTCCCATCATCATGCTGATTTGAATCAATTTTTAGCTCGGCTACCACGTGAAAAGACCGGATAGAAGCATTGTGCTCGGAGATATACGGATGTTTGATGATTACTTACGGCAACAGGTACAGGTCAATCTTTCTCAGAACACGGCGCTCTTCAGCCTCGGAAATATCCAAGTCTTTGCTCTCGAGATAATAGCGACGGGCAACATCATCTGTCGCCGTGGGTTGCGCCTTGGCATCTAGCCGATCGGATTTAGATGATGCTGGTTGCAAGTCCCTGGAAAAAGTGTCTTGACTCACCTTGGTTCACCTCAAGCACAGGAGTCACCGTTGCGATGGTGTTTGCCAGATCGGCAGCCTTGTTGGTTGCAACGTCGTCTCCAACATACTTCTCAGGGTCAGTCGAGGAAGTCATGTTTCTCAATGCTTTGGCTCGAGACACCAATAAATATCGAAACCAAAGATGCGGCTGACCCGAAAACACGACGATGATAGTAGAGGATTTACAGCACGGTTAAAGCTCTCATATTTAAACCCATCTTCAAAGCTCTTCTCTATACAGGCATGAAGGCGAAGTTGCTGAAGTCCAAGTCTCGATCGAGTTCTTAGTGCCCCCAGTATTCCCCGAGTGGGATTCTTTCCCCACCCTGTTCTCGCACCATCCCTGCGATAATTGAGCAATTGTGCAATACTGCACTCTGAGCCTACTTCTTGTAATGGTTCTAAGCCATCGGTAAAAGGTGGGTCTGCGCTAGAGCATCATTCGTTACATTCCGTGCGATGGCGTGCTTCATACCCAGACGAATTGTTATATAATAAGTCCGGTTTATCAGTCATGATTCGATAGCAGCTTCATACCCAGACAAATTGTTATATGATCAATCCGGCTTATCGGCCATGATTCTATAGCAAGAGGCGCTTCGATCTTACGATTGCGACATGAGGCCCGCATCCTTTATTGATTTTCTCGGTATTCATCCCGCATTTCAGCGGCGAGGATCGCGCTACCAGCAAATTTGCAGACACGAATGAGGGGAATCTGGATTAGCGATGGCATTATTGTCCCTTGTCTCCGTCTCGCTCAGGTGATGTGAATTGCACGATGCCCCTCGACGATTGTCTCATCACCCAGGTCCATTGTAAGTCGTCTGTCCACTGAGCAGTATCAAAACGTAGAGACATTTAATCGCTTTGGCTCTAGCCGTGCTCGAAAATAAGACATGATGAAGCGAGTACAAATAGTCAGGCAATAGGCACCTTGATTGTGGCAACTCGAGGACAGGTTTATGAACAACTCACTCAAGGTAGCGTAATCAATCATCTCTTCTTTACCATGACCGCGGAAGACATTGTCGAGCTCGTGGCCAAGGCGAATGCTCGTGGCCCAACCAGTGGCTTCACGGATATTCCCGACGACGCCCATGAGTTCCCGCCAGGTTTCGATACCGATTCGGCGACTATCTTCAAGCCGCTCAAGGTAGGGGACATAACCCTCCAGCATCGCGTAATCCACGCTGCTTTAGGCCGAGCTCGCAGCGCCAATGACACCGAGAGCCCCCTGGCTGCCAAGTACTTTGCACAACGGACGACCCCCGGCGCCTTGATGATTTCCCAAGCCACGGGTATCTCTCCCGAGTCAGCAGCATGGCCGTGGGCAGCGGTGCTCCGCAACGAGGAGCAGCGGGAGGCGCTTATCAAGATCATCCAGGCTGTGCACGCCAAAGGTGGCTTTTGGTTCCAGCAGCTCTTCCACGTGGGACGCTCTACGTCGCCTGCGCTTGTCAAGCGTGCCAGACAACGCGCTGGGTTGCCGGACCCGCCTCCGTACGGCTACCTGCCGGTCTCTGCCTCAGCTGTCGCCGAATCCGGCATCAACACGCACTCGGGGGAGCCCTTTGGCGTGCCGCATGCCTTGACGGTAGACGAGCTTCGCGCCCTACGTGAAGATTACAAGAGGACGGCCCAGATAGCCTTCGAGGCTGGCGCCGACGGAATCGAGGTAAGCCTCCTTCTTCTTGCCAAGGGTGGAGAGATGGTGGAGTCTAACCGGTCTCTTGTGGTTGCGCATCTAGATTCTTTCCGGAAATGGCTTCCTACTCGATCAATTCCTGCACGACAACATCAACCAGCGTACAGATGAGTATGGCGGCAGTGTCGAGAACCGCAGTCGCTTCCCGTTGGAGGTTATTGATGCTGTTGCCGAAGTTACGGGCTATCAGCGTATCGGTGTTCGATTGAGTCCGTTCTCCAAGTAAACATGCCCCCTCATTTCCGGACTCCCTTGTATTCACTCGAGTCCTAATCTAGTTGGTTAGCTTCCACGAGACCGACGGATCCCAGCCTGTCGAACAGGCTCTTCACATCAGTCGCGAACTTGCCCGGCGCGGCGTAGCCTACCTTCATATCGGCGAGGCACGTGTCTCACGAAACCTGGGCATCGAAGAGAACCTCGCGCGATTGATTGCCAAGGGTATTCCTCCAGAACACCTCACCCTCGAGCCGTTCCGCAGGTTGCTCGACGAGACACCGCCTTCTACCCCGGGTCACACACCGACTGTTCTCATAGGAGCTGGAGGCTACACTCCCGTCACCGGAGTTCTCACCGTCGAGGAGGGGAAAGCAGATGCCGTAGCGTACGGTCGCCGCTTCATCTCTAACCCGGACTTGGTCCAGCGTCTGCGCCTCAGACAGCCCCTGACTCCTTACGACCGCGACACCTTCTACAGCCACGGCGCCAAGGGCTATACTTCGTATCGCAACCATGAGCCCGACTCGCGAGATTCGGTAGCTGCGACCCCGGAGACAACTCGACTGGAGGACGAGGGCGCTCCTCCCAATTCCCTTGCTTCCACAAATGGCACCAACGGCACTAATGGAACCAACGGAAAGGCCAAGACCCCACGGGTTGCTATTATCGGTGCCGGCGTTAGTGGCATCTTGGCCGCATCGGCCTTCCAGCGTCTTAGTGGCTTCCAACTACAAATATATGAGAGGCGTCCAGGGCCTGGCGGTGTCTGGGTCTATGACGAAAAGTCAACGTCTGTCCCCCAGTTTCCCGGAGAAGAGCCTCTGGTCGTCGATGCGCCAGTTCCTCGTCCCGATGGCACGTTGCCTGCCACCTTGCCCCGATCGCAGCAACAGCGCTTCACTTCGTCGCCAATATATAAGACCTTGGAGGCCAACATCCCCTACAAGGTAATGTCTCAGTACACGTCCATCAAGCTCCCGCCGCCCGAGCATGGCATCCACCCGTTCCTGACAGGTGAAGACATATCGACCGCTATTCGCCAGACGGCAACCGACTACAGTCATCTGATCCAATTCAGTACGACCGTCGAAGACGTGGAAAAGCTAAGCGTCGGAGGGCTCAAACTCCTTTTGCGGCAGGAGAATCCCGATGGAACGGACACTTGGTACGAAGAGTCCTACGATCACCTCGTCGTAGCCACCGGACACAACTCCGTCCCTAGAGTGCCCAACATCCCAGGGCTGACTACATGGAAAGGTGGCCTGCAGCATGCGACTACGTGGCGGTCTGGCGAGGACTACAGCGGCCAGCGTATCCTAGTCATAGGTTCAAGTGAGAGTGCCATCGATATTGTACTCCAGTCTCTGCCTCATGCCAAGGGCCCCATTTACGTTTCGCAAAGGTCACTCCACCCACGGTATCCCACTGTGTTCAATCGACCTGGAGTCAAGATAGTCTCGACCATCGATCGCTTCACCGAGGATGAGATACACTTGAGTGATGGAACGGTAGTTCGCGGCATTGATACCGTGGTTTTTGCAACGGGCTACTTCTACACCTACCCGTTTCTTTCCAAAGTCCGGCCACTACAACCACCAGGGGGTCTTCGAGTCCCTGGCCTCTATCAGCACATCTTCGACATTTACAATCCAGAGACTATCGGCTTCGTGGGAGTAGCGAACCTGTCGCTAACATGGCTGACCTGGGAGAAGTCGGCATTCCTGTTAGCTCTCTTCTGGGCAGGCAAGATACGCTTACCGCCCCGAGAGGTTCAGGAAGCTTGGGAGGCATCACGCCTTGAGGAGAAGGGACCACGACTGTTCCACCTCCTGGAGCTCCCCCATGAGCGTGTCATTTATTTCGATGAGCTGAATGAATTGGCAACCGATTACCTGCACCAGGAAGATTCGGATGACGAGCTCCTCCGCAGCTTCCCGGCTGACTGGATTGTGGATCTGCTTTCCTCGCGTTGGTGGAAGTTGAAGAAGTATGGTATATCGGAGGAAGGTTAAGATGTATTAATAAAATAGTTATATCGTTATATTAACTAATAAAAGTGTTTCTACTCTAATAAATCTATCTATATAGTGTTACAGTCTATATTAGAACTAAGCAGTTATTACTTGTAGTAAAAAATCCTTTTAGCTTTACTCAATATCATCAGATAGATTAAAACCATACAGTATTTTCAAATAGTAGAGACAGATAGTAAGCACTACACCCAGCACCAGAACTAGCAGTAGCCTGACAATAAGCTTGCTGCATACTGGTCTTTACCTTAGGCTTCAATTCAACCCTTCTGACTTCAACCCTCTGTCTTAATACTATTGGGATGAAGATAGGAGTGACCTGGGCGAAGGGGGAAATAAGACGATATCGTATGAGTTCCCCGGCATGAAGGCCCTCCTCGCTTTACCGCTTCTTCTTGCGCCCTTGATCACACCTCGAATCTGATCGTTAACCAACCATCTTACGCAAGAGGAGAAAGTCAAAACGGAGGAGAGCGTGGAAATACCTTGAATTTGTATTGAGGCTTGCTTGAATTATTGGTTTACAGTTTAACATCTATACAATCCCTGGCGCCCCTCTCCATGTAAGTCCCCCTGTTCCTCTCTCACTCACCACGGGCCTAGAGCCGGCAGGCCTTGAGAATCAAGGGCCTTGTTAAGCTCAACTGTTGTGTTATCCCACAGCCCCTTTATCTGCTTCCCATCCTCAGCCACTGGATGAGGACTTGCAGACTTTCCGACAGGCAGTAGAAACTTGGCCTTGTATGTTTCAGGCGACTGCCGGACCTGCTTTGCAGTGGCTGCAAATAGGGGCGATAGTGCACCCTGCTCCGGTGAGATGAAAAACAACCGGGCCATGGTGTTGAGAAAGAAGTTGTTGACGGCCGCGAGGCCTTCAGTGTTGACTTCGCCTGGGTGGACCACTGATGTGAGGATGGGAAGACCTTGCGCATCCAATCGACGCTGTAATTCCGTTGTGAACAAGACAACGGCAGCCTTGGAAACCGAGTACCGAATGAGGTCCCAGCTGAACAAAAACTTTACTCCTAGACGCCACTGCAGCGGATATTGCAGGACCGGTTTGCTAAAGCCACTGGGCTTGTCGAATTGGAAGACAAAGTTGCGCGGCAGAAACGCCGTCGGAGCTGTGGAGCCGATGTTGACAATCCTCACGTCGGCTTCCCTTTGTACTGTGGCGTTCTTGAAAAGCGGCATGAGGCGGTTGACGAAGAGGAAAGGGCCGATAAGACTGCAGCGTGTCAGATGGTGTCTAGCGCCCCAGAAAGCTAGAATTTGACGTACTTAGTTGTTATATGTTCCTCCCATCCCGCGCCGACAAGTTCGGTAGAAGCGGTTGAAGCGGACGCATTATTAACTGGGAGACAAATCGTCGTATCAGAAACAAGGAACTTGTCGATGATACGGGTGGGGATAAACTTGTATGAACATACTAAGAATGTCAATCTTGGCTTCCTTTGTTCGCAACTCATCAGCCGCATCGGTGATGCTCTTGAGATCGGTCAAATCCAACAACAAGACATTGACATTGTTGGAATTGGCTTCAGGGTAGGTCTCCAAGAGGGTTTTCCTCGCTTTCTCGGCCTTGGATAGGGATCGACCTGTAAAATAGACCTTTGCTCCATGGGTGGCAAGCTGGCCGACTGTTGCCAAGCCAACTCCGCTGCTGCAGATCGATATCCTTGTCAGCTTTTCAGTCGCCATCTTCGATACATTAGCAGCAACGCACCATGCTCCAGTCACCACAGCGACCTTGCCCTGAAGATCAGGAATGTCTGCTACTCCCCACGCTTGCTCCATGGTGGCTACGTCGATGCCAAATTTTGGCCTTAGATGCTTTGATGGGGGGTTGTTCACAATCAATATCTTTGAGAGTAAGCTTGTATTTGTATGTCTGCCAAAGTTTACAGCACAGCTGATGTGGAGCCTCATCGAGATCGGAGGACTGGGCTAGCGGAGTAGGCGGAGGACTGGTGGAGATGGCCTCTTGTAACGTAAGCAGCTAATTTATAGCCATATTCAAGTACTCCGTAAATTGCCGGAGGTAGCGGAGTGGCCGGAGAACGAGCGGAGCTTGTTTCGGCCATGACGAACCCCCACTTTGCTTTATGGAATCCAGTCAAGTGCATGCCAGGAACTAATTCTTATTTCTTATAGACTTCTGTGGTTCTTCAATATATCAGAGAAATGCCATCCCCAGTCCGCACGACCCAGTTTTCTACCTTGTCCATTCCCCACATGATGGTGAAGATATGCCGGGCAAACTCATCGACTTGCGAAGCATGCACCCCTCGAGATAGCAGCGACTGGCCGTCAAGGCTATAGATGAACAAGGGATCCTTCTCGCTGACGATGGCTTCCCAGCGTGCTAGTGAAGGGGCCTCCCACAGTTCAGCTCGCGCGGTGATGTAAATGTCTCCCGTGCAAGCCGCGGTCCAGTCGCCCTTGATGCTATGGAAGACCCCCGTGGCGAGGTTGCCCAGTATCCAGGTCCTTCGGATAGACTCGCATATGACGAAGAGTTCATGCACGTTGGCGCAGAATTCGTTTCTCTCCGCGAACAGCAAGGTGCTCTGGAAGAGCGGCGCGGTGACTGTGTCCTGAGTAGCTGATTGCCAAAGCTGATTGATCCAGCGGAGTAGTGTGTCGATGAGATTCTCGGCTTCCGCTCGGCGCGGAATAGATGGTGAGAAAAGAGCCAGCAGAAGATGAATCAACAGCGCCTGCGTGCGTGCTAGATGATCCTTTGTTGACAGCAGGGTAAACGGCAGGGATCCGTCGGCTGGTTGGGACGCAAGGAGAGTAGACATTTGAGAGGATGATATCCGATCCACCATGTGCTCATTCTCTCGAGTGACGTTTTGGGACATGGCGATGGCAGCGTATGCGTCATGCATACATTGCGGCATGGTCGTTGCCTGATAGAGCAGACGATGGATGAAGGGGTTATGGCCGTCGCGGAGGAAGCGCAAGAGCCAAGCCTGTATTCCCCGTATAAAGTTGGAGAAGGCAGGGCCAGACGGCAAGGAAGACGGTAGTTCGTAATGGTAGGCGATGTTCCAGGCGGAAAGGTGGAGAAACCACCTCAAGTCGCCGGAAGGTTTGGCCGGAAGGGCAGCCTTCTCGGGCATTTGCTCCCGGAAGATGTTTTGGCCATCGCCTAGGTCGACACCGAGTCCGCTAATGATGGCTTCGTTGCTGTGAAGCTGCAGCCGCCGCCGTTGCTTTGGGGGCGGGTACTGGCAGTTGAGCCCGTTGTCGATGCACCGCGAGCACGACTGGAGTGCTTTATCGCAGCGGCGCTTGGCCTCCACGCAGGCGAAGCAAGACGTCTGCTTGGATCGGCGGTTTGCGCCGGAAGGGTCTGGCGACATCTTGCCTTGGGCAATGGAGAAGGAGGTTGAATTACGCGAATGCTGCGAGACGCAGTGGAGATGGAGCTAAAAGGGAGGGAGTTGCGGCGGAGTTGCGGCGGAGTTGCGCAGATGCTATTCCTTACAGAAACGTGTTGCAGTTCCAGTCTGGCTACCATACCCAAGTAGACCTAGTCCGCAACTAATCGGCAGATTAAGTATCCGACCTACCCGCGAGGCATGGGCATGGTGTACGAAAACCACCTCCGAGATACGAGCCTTGAATTGTCCTCTTCCACGCGCGATAGAAGGCTGCCGAGACCACAAGACATCCTAACCCCAAGTTCTCAATATATGATCAATCTCAAATTGAACAAACTCACTTTCCTGTCATACAAACAATCATCATGGCATCTTCGATTGATTCTCTCCCGATTGGCTTTTCCTTTATAAAGACCGTTCACAGAGCCCCGAAATCTCGCCCTTGAGACCCGAGCTCTCTCGGACAGGAAAAACGATGTTCATCACAGGTGGACACGGGAATCGCATTTTCAATTACAAGGGCTTTTACCCAGGCCAGCGCAGAGAGAATCACTAGCGTCGGGACGCCGTGCCGATCTCGTTACATCCGCCGTATCACGCCTTGGTCACCGTTTCCCAACGTACAGGCGGCGAGGCGAGTCTGCGACGTGTCTGTCCTAGCATCCGCTGACCTTCTGTGGGAGAGCCTTGCCAAGAAAAGCATCTTTGTCGATGTCGCTGTGCTGAATGCAGTTAAGTTGTTGACGCAGCCCATTCTCGATGTGGGCAGGGATGTCGTCTGGAGCGAATACCTACTGAACGTACGGGCAAACCTCGATTTTGCGGAGCGGCTTTACAAGCAGCCGAATTCCAGAGGCCGTCGAAAGCTAGGAAGTCATAACCCTATGACGGGATTCCTTTGCCCAGACTACGTAGTCCGCAGGTGCTTGTCAACCTGAGCTCCTTCGCCATCCACAACATTCAATGGACTAACAGCCAACCAAGTTACGGGGCCAACAAGAGTGCAGGAACAATGGTGCTGCAGCAGATTGCCAACGATGTCTCGCCTGAGGAGTTGCAGATCCTAACTACCACCCTAGTGGTCTCCTTGCAGAGTTAACGGAACAGGTCAGCCTCGGCCGGAACAATCCGTAATAGAATGAAGGTACATTGGCTATTTCTACGCTTAAAATAGGCTGTAGTATGGGTTTCAAGGATAATTCAGAGGATTTACTGATGTACTGTATTCTTATATTAAATGAACCCAGAGCCGAGATTCTGACAGGTTCCACCCCCACCAAGTGGTGGAGATTTGGGTCGTAGGTTCTCGGAGAGCGCGCGGAGTTGGCGGAAATTCCAAAGTAAGAACGCGCTAAATGGAGGACACACTTGGATGGGAGGGTGCGGCTCAATTTCATCCACCCCTGACCCTGTCTTCAACAACCATGCCCCCTCTTCACAGTACAATTTTAATTGCGGACAAGCAGAAGGTATGCCTTTCGCGCGCGGCAGCCGGCTTTGGATTAGCCTCTATTGAGCTAATGGAATCATAACATGTGGGCTGTAGGAACGACATCAGCTTAAGAGACAGCTCGTCGCTCGAACATCGACCAAGAAGTTTTTACTTTGAAGTTTTAACATTCATTACTATTAAATATTCAAATCTTGCAGCCCTGAGCTTTCCCCTCGACCAGGCGTCCTCTTGCCGTCATGGTCAAAAACGTCGTCATCCTCGGCGCCGGATTTGCCGGTCTGCCGTTGGCCCACAAACTACTCAAGGACACCATCCCTAAAGTCAAAGATGCCAAACTCATCCTCATTTCGGCGTCTACTCACTTTTATTGGAACATGGCCGCGGTCCGGGCCGTGGTGCCAGATGAGGTCCCTGAGGACAAGCTATTCCGCCCAATCAAGGAGGGTTTCGCCAAGTACCCCTCGTCTCAGCTCGAGTTGGTCTTTGGCGAGGCAAAGACAGTTGATATTGATCGGAGTATAGTCACCGTCAATGTTGATGGCGACGAGCGGACCATCCCCTATGAGCAGCTGATCCTCGCGACCGGGTCATCTCTGACCACGAACTTGCCCTTGAAACAAACACATTGGCTCTACTGAGGCAACCAAGGCAGCACTTCACGATCTCCAAAACAAAATCAACGCTGCGAAGTCGATAGTGGTTGCAGGGGATGGTGTCACCGGTGTTGAGACTGTCGGAGAGTTAGCACATGCGTACGGCGGCAAGAAAAATATTACCTTTATCGTCAGGAACGATTACCCCCTCCCTGGCCTATTGCCTTCTGTGGGCAAGGCCGCCGAGAAGGAGCTCATCAACATGAAGACAAAAATCATCCACAACGCCTCTGTCGCAGAGGTGAAGGACCTGGGGGTGTCCAAGTCGATCGTTCTCACCAACGGAGATACTATCCCGGCTGATGTCTACTTGCCGCTCTTCGGTGTAAGAGCTAATACCTCGTACTTACCTGCGGGACTTCTCGACGACCGTGGAAATGTCAAACTGGATCTGACTCTGCGCGTTACCGGTACCACCAACGTTTGGGGTCTTGGCGACGTAGGTAACGTGGAATCGAAGCAGGCTATGAAGATCGATCGTCAGGTCACTCACCTGGTTAAGAATCTCGACGCTATCTTCACGGGCAGAGTCGGTAGTCTTCTTGATTACAAGCCATCAGATAAGACGATGGTCTTCGTCACAATCGGTAAGAGCAAGGGCACAGGCTAGGTGGGTGGCCTCAAGATCTTCAGCTTGATAGTGTCATCGTTGAAAGGACGGACATTGTTCATTGATAACGCCTCAAAGTTGGTAAATGGCTCGTGAGTTGGCCTTATCTTGTGGTATATAATTCGAAGTTGGATGCTGTATAGGAGCCATTCTAGTTGAGCGCAGCTTTTCTCTTTATTTCCTTTCTGTTTTTCCCCGTGCCAATTAACACGGCATCAAATAATGGTAGAGAGGCAAAGGGCGTGCGTGCGTCAAAGGGAAAGGAGAGAAAAATGCTCTATCTTAATACGTGGGGGGGGCAACGAGCACTGCCATATCAAAATATTCTCTTGCATCTTCTTCGTCTCTGGTATCTCTGTATCCTCAATGTGCCTTCAAATAACGTCGTGTCTTCACCTTTCCAGAATGTGAACTGCCCGTGACCTCGAATTTGGAGTGATACCAGCAAACTGTACGCTGGCAGTCCGCTTCCCGAAAGGAAGTTTCATATATTGGCTATGAACGAATCAAACTTGTGACAAATTGCTCCAACGTCCGGGCTCGCATGCTTTGCCCTCTTTATGTGATACTGAGCTTCCTCACACACACACACACACACACACACACACACAGGTCTATTACGGTAGGCCATGCCCAAAGGGCTATGAAGCTAAAAACACACGCACCTCTCTAGTTCTTCCCTTGATCTCGCCAAGCCTTGTGGATCTCGCCATATTATTTTTGTCCAGCCATCGCTCTTTTTCTTGGTCCCCACGGAGGCTAGTAGCAAGTAAACTTGAAGCCGAATTCCTCCAAGTGTTTAGATTCCTATTTTTGGCGGCTAAAGCAGTGTCTTCCTTTCATTTTATAAGGACTTAAAGGTTAGTGTTAGTAGGTTTAACTACATCAAAATCGTTGTGATTAGGGTTCTAGGGAGCATGAAACCCTTATTTAAACCCCTCAGGTTCTTCTATTTTTGTTTGGAAGAGAGAATATCAGGAGTGCTACTGACACACCCCTATCTGCTAAGACATTTCGGGGGGGGGGATGAAAAGATTAAGGAAAGTAAATCGAGAAAAGAGCATCGAACATGGGTGTGAACAATCTTCTAAACGCAAGGCCAGCAGTAGCTGCGTCAAGTCTGCTTTGTGGTTAGCGAGAGTGTGAAGCCCTCTCCAGCCACTCCGTTTTTCCCTCTGTCCTATCCCTGGATCATTGCATATGTCTTGTGGACGGTTATCTACAACCTCTTCTTCCATCCCCTCCACAGGTTGTTGGTTCATAAAAGCTGCCAAGTGGGCATGGGCCTGCCGGAGCAATGCCCTGGTGAGTTGGCGGCGTAATGTATTGACGAGGAAATCTCTTGAGGGCGTTTAGGGGCAGCTCGATGGGTAGTTACGCGAGCAGCTGAGTTGAGGATCGTGGGTATCAGGTCCTCGGGACAGGGGCCGTGACGGATAGTTTTGTAGGCTGATAATTGCTGCTTGCGCAGTTGTCTGTTGGAAGAACTGAGAGGTTCCCCTTAACTCAGGGTAGCGAAAAGAACTACTAGTATTTTAACTAGTAGTAAAAAACTAGTAGTTTTCTAGTTATTAGTTATGGAATCTTTTAATTAGGCTAGTAGTTAGTTAAAAGTTTTTTTAACTAGCCTAGTTTTAGTTAGTTAATTAGTTAAAAGTTTTAACTAGTAGTTAATTTTAAATTAGTAGTTAATTTTAAATTAGTAGTTAATTTTTAACTTTTCTAATATAATTAAATCTTTCTTAAATAGACTATTAAGAGGTTAGAGTGCCCTAGTATATATATACCCAGAGGGGGGACTAGAAGCTTAATAGTAAAAAGAAAATACTAATAATAATATTAATAATATAGACTATATACCCAGTCTATTTAAAGGTTAATAGTTACTTAAATAGACTAAAGTTTCTAGTCCAACTAGTTACCTTTTTTAATACCTTAATAAGCTATAGGAATAGCTATATCTTAAAAAAGCTAGATCTACTGGAAAAGCTAGATTTTAAAAAAGCTAGATCTACTGGAAAAGCTAGATTTTAAAAAAGCTAGATCTACTGGAAAAGCTAGATCTGCTGGAAAAGCTAGATCTTAAAAAAGGCAAAATTATAATAGATATAAAAGATCTGCAGGCCTTACCTTTTATATTCCAGCTATTCTTATATCCTTATATACCTTAACTAACTGCTATTCCAATAGAATAAGATATCTCTCTCTTTCTATCTTAGAGTGCAGACTGATAAAATCTATTCCAATTATCGCTATATCTCTTAAATAGACTATATATTTAAAATTATAGAGGAATATTATTTTGCCCTTTTTAAGATCTAGCCTTGTCAGTAGATTCAGCCTTTTCAGTAAATCTAGCTTTTTTAAGATTCAGTTATTTTCTATAGCTATAATTTATAGATATAATTTAAAAAGATATTTCTCTTATTTTTAAGAAATATATTGAAAATAAGTTATAGAGTAGTTAAGAATATTTATCTTATTTTAAAGTTTAAAATTCCAATTGAAATATATAAGGGTAAATAAGCACTACTAACCTAAATAAAAGGTAGTTACTACAGTATATTTACAGAATTAATAGTACTATATTTTCTTAAGAAATTAATTAGAATATTAAGAAAAGTAATAGTATGTCTTCACATTAATATGGGAAAGCAATATACGCAGGTCCGACCAATTAGTCTCTCAATTGGTTCTGTAATCTCTGTCTCCTCCTAAGGAATTCCGCGGCGGGAAGCCCCTGATATTTCCCCGGGATTTCCCTGGGTTACATACGGGACTGCATATAACTCCCTCGGGCCCTGACCGGGCCCGTCTCCGGCTCTATCTACAGCCAAGGGCTGCTACAAGCCGCGAGGAACTACTAAAAAGTCTAATAAGTATATACTAAATAAATAAATAAATAAATAGAAATCTAATAAATTCTAAATATAATCCTTATAAATACTATCTATATTTTAGTATCTTAATATATCTTTTCTGTATATTAAATAGTCTCAATTTATATTATATTTATTTCCAATTATTAAGTAATTACTTAACTTATTAATTACTTAACTTATTAACTACTAGTAACTAATTAACTACTAGTAACTAATTAACTACTAGTAACTAATTAACTACTAGTAACTAATTTACTACCCTACCTCAACTTCAGGATTAAGATTGAAGTTTGAAATCCTTAATGGGATCACTCAAATATATCAGGCCCTTTAGGGCCTTATATCTTGATGATAATAACTTAGCCAAGAATGATTACAATCACTACAATCACTACCTTTTGCCAACTGCACTCGGCATCCCTGCGCGACACAACAACACTGTTACCGCCTCCATCGCTTCCCAACAACGCAGCAAAGCCAATTGAGAACCTGGGCAGAAGCGGAAACTTCCAAAAACGAAGTATCGCTACACGTCACGATGGGGCTCGGGAAGGCCGGCTCTTGGCATGCGGAGATGAGGCGGACCAGGAACCGCCGGCGCGATAGTTTTGTACCACCATCTCCGCCGTCCCGCCATCTCCGCTGTTCCGCCAATGGTCCAGCCAGTCACTTCCTGAAACCGCATGAAAAAAACAATTGCTGTTGGATATGTGGTATGTACTTTTGAGCACACGTCAGGGTGAATGTAGCAGATGATTATTGGATATGCAATCAAGAGGACGTTCAAGTTCATTCACGGTTAACGTAATTCTTATGAGGCTAGTGATTTTATTGTTGATAATGAAGTTGCCTTGGGCGGGGACAGTTCGTTGGCTTTGCCCGCATATACATCGTTAAAGCCGGACGAGCACATCCCATTTACTCGTCAATCCGATTAGCCTCACAAGATGCGCCTAGCTATAGGAGTCCTTTTCAGCTAGGGAGTCCTCCCCGCATGCAAATCCGCAAAGATATTCCTCTCCCACGTTGTCAGTCAATCCGTTTGTCGTCCCGACTCATCGATCCGAATAGAAACCGCCTCGCTGATAGCGTCATATCGCGCAACAAGGCCAAGGTGTCCTCTTCAAAGTGAAAATGGCATTTCGCTGGGTTGAGAGAGCCAGGCTCAGTAAAGTCTTTTTCTAAGTAAGCTCTGCCCTATCTTAACAAAGACTAGCTTTATTTTGCTAATAAGGCTTTGCTAGTCTCTAGGCTACTAAATCCGGAAACCAGGCTAATTAAAGGCTCAACCAGTTGGGCCCGTATCCAGTTCCGTTCCCGCGCTCAACGTCAGCCACTGGCGCATACCCTAGCGGCGCACCGAATATGGATTTCTCTCCTGGCTTAGATATCGGCAAAGGGGTATTGATCATAATATCTTGGATCCTCCTTGCACTCTTGAGGAAGCGCTTCTTAACGGCCTGATAGTTCGGTGCGGTCAATGCGCGGTTTCGCTTCACAAAGCGGCCGTCAACGAGTACGTGTTCGATATCCGCTACGCTGGCGTGCAAGATAACGGCAGCTACGGGATCGACCCAGCCGAGAAGCCCGGGGCTGGTGCCATCCCAGACAACAAGGTCTGCCTTCGCACCAGGTGCGATGATGCCAAGGTCTGGCCTGCGTAGAGCGAGGCCGCCGGACCGCGTGGCGAGGTAGAAGGCCTGGTTAACCGACATGGGGTTGTTGATTGGGATCTGCCAGGCGTCGGAGGAGGTGGTGTAAAAGACGGCGCGCACACGCTGCAACCACATACGAGCTTGGGTAAGAATGTCGGTGGAGTAGGTAAAATGCGCATCTATGCCAAGTGAAGCCTGCTCAAGAGCGAGATGGGAGGTGGGATGTAGGTGGCCGTAGTGCATCTCGGACTCGGGTGTGATAGATATGTATTGGTTGGTACGCCGTAGAAGTTCGTATTGTCGCGCACTTATATAGCTGCCATGAGAGATGACAACAGGAACAGAGGTGTTGAGGAGACCCAATCTGTCAAGAAGCTCGGGGTCATTTCCTGCTGCACACAACTAGTCAGCAATATCGCAATAGAGACCTAGATGGACTAAGCGTACAATCCCACGGCCCGGCCATAAAGTGGGTTGTGAGTGCTGAGATATTGTATTCCCTGTGAGGGCAATCACGTCAGTGGGAGTAAAGAATATGAATGGATGTGAAGGCATACCTCGTCAACGGAACAATAAGATTAGCCTTGTCGGAGTAGAAAGCATCATATGCTATGCCGAGCGTGGTGGGCGTCCCATCGAAGGTTGCGTCATTAGCGATATCCTTAAAGTTGGCAATCTGTTCATCAATAGTGTAATTCTGAAGATCCTGGAACGCATACGCCCAAAATACTCGCGCACCGCTGTCGATGCTGGCTTGTAGGCCAGCCTTGGAGGTTTCATTGGACCACGTGTGATGGGCGTGGTCAAGCATGGTAGTAACGCCAGCGTTGAGAGCCTCGTAGAGGCCGGTGAGCTGGCTTATGTAGACATCATCAGGGGTGAATCTGCCCTCAGAGCTAAACGAGCTATAACGACCGAGATACTCCCATAAACTGACATTGGAGCGAAGGGTACGATAGACTGTCTGCCAGCCGTGTCGGTGAGTGTCAATGAAGCCAGGAGTGATGATCTTATCAGTAACATCGATAACCTCAGGCGAGGTCTGGTTTTCTGATAGAATGGCGATATTGTCGGGCTCTTCACCCGCAGCGTAGACGGCTGTAATGTAACTGTCTGTGACCACAAGGGTGCCGTTTCTTATGACGTTGATGGACTCTGTTGTGCTATTCCAACCAACAATAGTGCCGCCTCGTAAAACAAACGAGGAAGATACAAGGCAAATGCAGGCCTGCCAGAGCAATGCCCTAGTGAGTTGACGTTTTAAGGTCATGATGAGAATCTTGTTGACGAAGTTAGGTGTGGCTGAGCTGAAGAAGATGCGTGTGATGGAGTTCTCTGGGGATTGCGCCGCGGCGGATGGATTTATATGCCGATGTTCCATATTGGCACCCCCTTTTCCACTGCCCACTCCTCTCATCAAGGGGATATATATGCCGAAAGAGACTTTGGGTTGATGGAGCTGGAGCGGGGAAAGATATGACGAAGGTGGAAATATACCTGCCTTCCTAGTTAGCTCCCCAGAACACATATCTTGTGACATAGATAGTTAACTATTGGCCCTATGAGGTTAGTCCTCCCGGGCATAATAAATTTCATTCCTTCATTGATAGCTGATTATCTGTTGGATTGACCCCTCGTGTGGCGGCATGAGACCCGAATTTGCATAAACCTCTGATACACAGATATCCTAGCCTTAGTCAGATGACTAGAAAACCGCTCTCGAGAGAAGAGGGGGCCGGGAGGCATCCTTGAAAATACAATTATCCTTGGGCTCCACATCGTATTGAACATTTTCCCTT
Organism: Ilyonectria destructans; assembly: GCA_020740775.1. Lineage (NCBI taxonomy): Eukaryota > Fungi > Ascomycota > Sordariomycetes > Hypocreales > Nectriaceae > Ilyonectria > Ilyonectria destructans. Next base: position 277,582 of record JAHEWK010000016.1, read on the forward strand.
TGATCGAATGTGCCGTCCGCTATCCAACACTATCATATAATGTCTGCGCCTCCTTTACCCGTAATTTCCGCCAACTCCACGCGCTCTCGCGGAGCTTTTCAAGGACCCGCGACCCAAATCTCCGCCAGTCGGTGCCCCAAAACATGTCAGAATCTTGGGGGAACATAGGTTCTAGCCCACTGATGTGGAGATGGCTGCTATATTGGAAGGATCTTTTGCAAGTGAGTCTCTGCGATGCCCCTGAAGCATTTTATAAGCGTCTTTCTTGCGAATTCTTACTGTCAAACTACTTTAGCTGGCCGTAATAGCGTTAAGACAAGACTTTTGTTCATGGCGCAAGCTATCCGCATAGTGGTATACGGATCTAGATCTGGTCCCGAAGAGATTGTAGAAGTGCTTCTTGAGATATTGGCAACCGGACTGGCGGGCTCATGGATGCGACACCAGGTCGGTGGCAAATGTAGCCTCCGCATGATCGGATCCTTATATGGTCCGGGCGTTGGGAATTTTAGGTATAGAATATAGGGTGTGGAAAGCCGGCGTCTGCCACCACTCGGTCCCTCGGAGGAGTTTACGCCCCGAGAATAGGCTTGGCTCGCTGGCCATAACCTGGTCAGTGGCTAGGACACTTCTGGGGTCCTTGTGCGAGTTATCGCTAAGAAGAAACTGAGGTAGTTGGAACGATTATAGCCTATGTGATAATTGGATAAGGTTGCGGCAAATCAAGCTATTTTGAGGTGTATCTGTTTGCAACCATTCCAGATTTGGAAGGTTTTTGGGCCATAATGCGGATTGCTACATGTGATTTTATCAATAGCTAGTTGAAGCCAAAGACTCCGAAGGCTCCGGAGCCTCTCGGCTGTCCGAGGTCATCCGAGGTCATCATCAGTCTTTTAATCTATGGGACTGACCCAAGGGACCCTCTCTTAGATAGGAAGAATATCAAGAGTTTCTCGCACACATGATCAATTCCATCCACTAGATGCAACACCAAATGTCTTTCCCAAGACCGTTAGCAGTCGTACCGTAGACGGTGATAACCGTAATAGGCACGATAGTAATCATCGCTACCAATGCTAGCCAAATCATCCAAGCCGAGGTCGAGACTCGGGATAAAGATCTTGTGTACGAACCAAATAACGACGAAGACTCTTGTGATGGAGGCAAGGGTGATGGACCTAATGATATACTTCCCTGAGCGGTCTCTCGTCGGTGAGTCGCAGTAGGCTAAGCTAGTGTTCTGGATTGCTGTGGGAGGTTTGCCGCCAATATCCATCGCATACAAAGTCTCAAGAGATTCGTCACATACTTAGAGTCTCGGGTATTGTGCAGTTACCAGCTACGCAACCCATCAAGGTCTGTTGGAACTGCTCGTTAGTGCAAATGCATGTCGGGTCGGCAGGGGTGTAAAAATCCGCTCGGAAAACGCGGTCGATACATATTGTCTGGATTCGAGCCGTCAATGATCTCTGCCGCAAATTGACAATCATCCAAACGGCCGTGGCACCGGACCACAACCGGACATGTTCGAGAACTTACTGCGCAGCCGGGGACGCCAGGTAGACTTGAGAAGGAACCCTCGGCACGGATACGCGACGAGACCACGAGGAAGAGGGAAACAAGAATAAGGCAGTGCAAGGCATCCATTGCCGCCCACTGGATTTAGGTTTGAAGCTGGACAGGCGATGATCATGCAGGTCAGTCAACAGGAGTGAGGAATTGGGAGAGTTAAAGGCAGCAAAAGGCTTCAATCCCGGGGAACCCCAGGTCGCCAGGATAGACCCCATAACCGGAGTAATTGCTGGATGGCGCGACAGGGTGCCATGGAGCCGTTCAAAAGCGGCGAATTTTAATTTGAAAAGACGCCTTGTTCCGCCACAAAGTCAATGCGCAGGTTAGCTATGCAGCCATGTCAGAAGTGACGACTTTTCGTGCCAAGAAATGCCTCGGTTGCTCAATAAAGTGGGAGAAGTAACTCAAAGGCAGTGTTTACAGCTTCGCGGTGCTTCCTCTGTGCTAATACCGGCTTCGTGATTACTGGTATGCTATTTGGTGGAAAGAAGCCGGCTTTTTTGAATCTTGATATAATGTTATCTGTGCTGAAGCTGATGTTGAAGATCCTTTGGAAGGCAGAGACGAAATTGAGGCGGGTAAAGGCGAGGTTTCCTTCCTGAAGAGACTTCCGAATAGCCGCTTGGTGTGTGTGTTTTAACGGATGAAAGACTCTAATGTCTCTTGGCTGTATGATGTAGGTTGAACGTGGTGGCAGTATGTCGATTAAGATGCCAAATTGGATGTAATATTCGATGAATTTCAAGGATGAGTGCTCTATGAAGGTGTTAATAACTAGAAGCTGCTATATTCTTTTATTGTTAGAATCATAGTTAAGCAGCTTGTTGATTTGAACTTCAGTAATATTGTTAACGTACTTCCAGTCATCACATCTAAACTAGTCATTCAATACGACCCTGAGTCTTGAGGCTTGTGCTAACTTCATCCAGGAAACCCCGTTAAATTAGTAAAGCCAGTTAAATATGACTTCGGTGTTACTGAAGATGCTGTCTGTCTGTACAAACCGCATGTTTCGTCAGCTTCGATAGAGGAAAAATTTGCGTAGGAAAAGACTTGAAGATAAGTCAGGGAGGAATAGAGTCTCCTGCTGTCTAACATTCTTTCTATCAGAGGCAAGTCAACCGTGATTGCCCTCGCCTCTCGTGGTGTAACGGGCTAGGCACTGCTGGACAAGACAGTACCTTATCCTCTTACCAATCTGAGCACTGTTGCTCTAGTGACGACTTGGTCTATTTTGTGGAAGGATTTTCTGCCCCTTTCTCTTTCTTTCTTTCTTCTTTCCTCAGCTCGAATGTAAAACGCATGAGGACTATATAGCTGTAATTACACCATTAGAACCCTTCCCACATAGCCCCATGGTGTACGTGGGTGCTCGCAGCGAATCCAAAGCCACCGCCACGATTGAAGAAATCAAGACTCAGTTGCTGTAGGCCCAGACATTCTTCCTGTCCCTCGATCTTTTGAGCTTTCAGGGTGTGGTCGCTCTTTCTTGATACCAGATTGGGCCGCAAACACGATGAACGGCGGGCCGGCGGGATCGGCCACACTTCAGCATTAATGGCCTGGATTGCTGTAACCCATTCCAGGTTTCCAGGCTTGACTGAGTTCGATATTCCACGCCTTTCGCCCCTGTGACAACGATGCTACTTGCGACCAGGGCCATCATAAGGTCTCATAAAGTTGTAGATATCAGCTAAGGTAATGCCATATTTCGCGATTATGTTCTCCATAAGCGAGAACGATTTACGAATAGGAGTCCGATCTTCGCATTTGGCTCTCTGATAATCGTATGTATGATTAAAACGCGTCATAAGCTCTAGGTGTCGCTTAATGAAGTTGGAAGCCCAGTTCTTTCTGATAGGTGATGCGTCATGGTTGGCGAGCAGTCGGTTGGCTATCTGTTTCTTACATACCACGGAGTCGGGGAGGGAACCTTTGCGAATATAGGTCAAGAATATACTGAATAACAATCTGTTCCTCTAGATCAGATAGTTTGTGTAAGTTCGGGATGATATTGCATCGAGCAGGAATGCCGTTAGGTCGAAGATAGAGAGTAGTATAGCGGATATTATAGATTCTTGCAGCGGGTTGGATATATATAATTTTGTGTCATTTTGAAGGGTTTGAATAGCAAAAATAATACCGGTCTTATTATTTAATTGTGATATGTTTTTTAGTTGAGAAATAATTGATCAAATAGAAAGAGGAGAGGTTGAGGGACTTTGATCGCTTCGCTTGTGCGGTCGACTCGCCTGTGCGGTCGACTCGCTTGTGGAGTACGTACGTGAAAACGTATTATTTGCTACTATAGCAATCCCTCTGCGGAGAGCCCAAGAAATATCAACAACAATAATAACAACTCCGCAGACTGAACTAAGCGTTGCATTCCTAAAACTGCTCCTCGGTCCAGTCCCAGAGTTTCCTTGCCAACCCTTCGTCTTTAGCGTAGCCGCTCGCCTTGTCAGCTTTGCCCACGGGCTCGTAGTACTCTCCACTGGCAATGTCCTTCGAAGTGGCTGCCCACAGCTGGTTCTTCACGCCATCTTGCACGCTCGTTAAAACCATTCTTACCAGCGGCATGAAAAAGGGACGAATGGTGCGGCGCAGCATACTGGACTCCATGTACGAGTCCGACAAGTTCGTGTTGACGACTCCCGGGTGAACTGACACAACTTTTATCTGGGGATATCGCTTTGCCAACTCCCGACCGAAGAGTATGTTGGCAAGCTTGCTCTGTCCATAACGAGTCCAGGTCTCCATGGCGTCGGCCTGTGTCTTCAATGTGTTGAATTGGATACCGCCTTCTGGTGCCTGAGCGTGGACTGTCGAGCTAAGAACGACAACGCGCACGTCGGAACCAGCTCCCTCAGCAGTCTGGAGGAGAAGAGGCATTAACAACTTCGTGAGGAGAGCATGCCCAACGTGGTTCGTCCCGAATTGGATTTCGTATCCGTCTTTGGTGATGCCCGGGGGAGTTGCCATGATCCCGGCATTGAGCATCAATATGTCCAGCCGTGTTGCGGACTTCAGAAATGTTCTGGCTGCTGTCTTGACTGAGTCTAGAGACGCCAAATCGAGTTGCAAAGGATGGATTGAGGCTGTTGGAACCTGTGCCTTAATGTCCGCGATGGCTCCCTGAGCCTTTTCGAAGCTACGCGCTGCTAGCCAAATCTGAGAAGGATTGTGCCGGGCCAGATCGATGATGGATTGTTTGCCTAAGCCGGCGTTGCTGCCTGTGACAAGAATCACCTTTCCTGAGAGCGATGGAATATCGTTTGCTGGAGTGAATGATACCATGGTGAAGACGGTACGCAAGCTTGTGTGTGATTAAAAGGCTTGCTTCAAGGCGAATGGAGACTTGAGAGAGTCTGAGGCGGAGGAGGGCCCGTGGCTTATAAGACTTTAGAGGCAGATTCATGGACTGTCGTCACTTTCTTGCATTTGTGGCATTGTTGTGACCATGCACCGGGCTAGTCGAACGCCATCACTCCTGAAATTGCCTGCGCGCGCAAGGCGGCTGGCTGAGCAGGTCTTTCACCGGGAGAATGGAGGGGAGTTGCGGATTTGCGGACTTGTGCGGAAACTTGCTAAAAGCCACTATGGAGGTAAAATGTCACCGACGGGGTAATTAGTCATCATATTATTGAACACGGCACGGGGGATTCAGACAAGGAATTGCTAATCCCGCCGGTTATAGGTAGGTCAAGCCCACCAAGTCATTAGACGTTGCAGAATGCCACTATCAGGGCCGAATGGTAAGAATGCGGTGCTAAGGATATGGGTCAACTGTCGAGTGACGTGCCATAGATTGGGATATTGGGCAGTATGCGCCCTGCTCTGGGCCCCAGCGATCTAGCCACTTCCCGCTGCACCGAGATTTCTCAACACGCCTGCAGCCCAGCGTCTCGCAGATGTTCGAATTAGAGTCGTTGAAATTATAACCCTGTGTTATCAGCCATCATCACTGGGCCGAGGTGCAGCACTAAAGAGAGATAGCTGCGCGGAACTGTAAATTTGATTAGTTGAAACGCCCACAGGATCATATCATGGTGGTCATTTTCCGCCTCAGTCGCTGGCAATTGGTGGTTTCATAGCTCAGGCGTTTACTTGCCGCCACATCTGGGCGCGGAATAGACTTTACACTATGTTCGCTTTAGGCCTGATACAGACCATCTGACCCTGCGGTAATTATACTGAAAGTTCAATCCTGCGTCCGCTCCGCCTTGCGGAGCTTTACCGCGCGGTGAGTGACTCAAGAGGTTGCCCCGACTTGCTTGACATCATCCAGTCAAACTTCCCCGCACGGCCATAGTTTTGAATATGATTGCCACACTTGTTGTGATGCTATTCTATACCCCGTAATATCCTTGATATTTACTGTAGTTTCACAACTACACGGTTTTCATCCTTCATTTTGTTCACCTACCTGTCCGGCAGACGCGAGCAAGCGCGAGATCAACCAGCACGCATACATGGTATCACGTACCTCATATCCTTCCCCTGAGCGCAAGGATTCTCTTCGTTCCTACTTTTCTTCTTTCCTTGCGCAAAGTCTTGTATCTAGAATCAATCAATACTATAGCTATGATTTATTTCCATAATAAGCTCCTTGCTCAGAAAGGTGGATAACCGGGGTCTTGGCATTGCTCGGGTGTGGATAATCGCGATGAAATCGACCCGGGGCGCACCATTCTTGACTAACCAGTAAAGAAACGCAGAGATGGCCATTTTTATTAACACATCGAACTGGGATAACAGTTCTGTCAGTTGTGGCATCGATCGGTGTCTGACGTTTGCTGAGGACACCTTGAGTCGACCCGGCATGGTGTGTAGGAACAGTGGCAGCTCCGCACAAGTCCGCTCACCTTACAAATACCATTTTTATTTCTTTTGATCTAGCTCTATGACGGTGGATCAGTATTTAAGGTGAACAGATCTCACCACGGTTCGTTCTGGCCCATATCAGCATCCTTCATCAGTTATTCCACCATACCTCTCTACTCCTTGTCCGTCTATTCTCTCTCGGTGTTGCAGCATGTCTCGCGCACTTCTCATCACCGGCGCGACCGGCAAACAAGGCGGAGCTGTCATCAACACTCTCGTAGCAAAGCAGCCTTCAGACTTTCTTCTCCTCGCTGTCACTCGCAACGCCCAATCCGCCAGCGCAAAGCGTCTCGCCGCCAAGTCGCCCAACATCAAGCTCGTCGAAGGTAGCCTTGACTCGCTCTCTTCTCTCTTCCAGTCTGCGAAGAAGGCCGCCGGGACTGTGCCTCTCTGGGGCGTGTACTCTGTACAAGTGTCAATGGGTAAAGGCGTCACCTTGGAGGGTGAAGTGCGACAGGGAAAGGGACTTATCGATGAGTCGATCAACGCTGGCGTTCAGCACTTTATCTACAGCAGCGTGGAGCGAGGAGGCGACGAGAGATCGTGGGAGAACCAGACAAATGTACCTCATTTCATAACCAAGCATAAGATCGAACACCACCTCCGCAACTCGACGTCAGATGGAAAGAGTACTATGGGCTGGACTATTCTGCAACCTACTATCTTTATGGAAAATATGGTCGTAGGGTTTCCCACTAAGGTCTTTCTCACCCTGCTTCGCGATACTATGAAGGAGAAGCCGTTACAATGGATCGCAACAGAAGATATTGGCTTCTTTGCTGTGGAGGCATTCTCTGATCCTAAGACTTGGAATAAGAAGGTTATTGGTTTAGCTAGCGATGAACTTACCTTCTCTCAACTGAGCCAAGCATTTGAAAAAATCACAGGGAGCCCTGCAGGAACGACATTTGGTTTGCTTGGGAAGGCGTTAAAGTATGGTGTTTCTGAGATGGGTATTATGGTGGACTGGTTGAGAGATGAGGGTTTTAAGGCCGATTTGTCTAAGGTTCGGAACCTTCATCCTGGAGTCACAACGATGGAGGCATGGCTAGAAAAGAGCGCCTTCAACAGCGAGCAGAAATATGCGGGCAGGTTGGGCTCTCTATAAATCTGAGTAGAACTGGGGAGTGAATTAAGTATGTATGTATCAAGAGGTTAGGGGGTCTTAGTACATACATACCTAGAGGGGGGACTAGAAGCTTAACAGTAAAAAAAAACACTAACAATCGAATTAACAATGCAGACTATATAGCTCTATATATAGACGTTATTAAATATATTTAAACTCTAGCTGTATACTATATACTTGCCCTAAAATTCAGAGGCGTAATATTGCAGCAGGAAGAGCGGAGTGAAAATGTGGGTTTCTGTACAAATAGAACTTTCCTCCTGTCCAAATAGTAATTGTCTTTGTTGAGTGTGGTTTCTAACAGTAAAAGCAAGCTCGTTATAGTGGAGACATTAACACTCCTCCGCTCTTCCTCCGCCCTTCTTCCATGCTTCCTCCACCTTACCTCCGCCCTTTCTCCGCCTCTCCTCCACGCTTCTTCCATTCTTCCACCTGTCTAGTCCGCTGACAACATCGGCGAGTTGTCGGCATTACTGGAACTAGGTGACCTTAGATTCCCCGGATTCAGTCGTGCTGAGATGCTCTTAGTCTGCACCGGACCCCATGGATCATGACTGGTTACTCGCGACGAAGAGTGGTGCTGCGGGACCCTCTGTATTGACGTCTATAGTGCGTGGAGTACGGAGTAGAGTGGCTGGAGATGGAGCTTGTGGGGAAGTTGTGGTATAGGCAAGTCATACTCTTCTCGACGCACCGCGCGCACTTCAGGGTCAGCCGGAACGATTTCTTTTAGTTGAGTTCGGCAATGTTGGCGATACCCCCCTCCTTTTCTCTCTAACCTCTATCTCCAAGGGCAGCCTAGCATTGGTTCGATGCTGACATCTGTGAATGTGTCTCCAGTGAGGCGTCAGCCCAATGATTGAGGCCTCTTTCCATGCGTCTGTGTACTTCCGTCTCCCCCAAGGCCGATGTTTTCGTCGGTACCTGGCCGGAGGGTTGCGAGCCTAAAGGTTATTATGTAAGTATTAAGTGAATATATATATACTATACTATATAAGGTAGCTTACTAGTGAGTACTAGCACTCCTTATGAAATTAGTGAAAAGAAATAGAAGCAGCGCTCCATGATGTAATATCGCTCGGGATCACATTACGGGCCGTGACATCGTGGATTGCCGCGCGGGAAATTAATAACACGCCTTAATTAAAGTTTAGTGCAAATACCATAAGGGAGGGGTAGCGCGCGGGAGCTTAGTAACAGTTCTTCTACGCGGCCGTGGTAGTTAGCAGCTGAGTGATCACTTTTAGATAGTCGGGAAGTGTGAAGAACCCGAGCCGGACGGACGCCTTTCCCGCCCAATCAGGGACTGAGCTATGTGGCGAAAGTACTATGTACTTTGTTACTATGACCGGTCCTCTTGCGGAGAGACCACCAAGAAGAAGCAATGCAGTGGGAAGCATGATAAATAAGAGGCCCTCGCCCAGCATGTAGAAAATGTCAGATACTAACTCCTCCACCTAAACTCTTTTACCATACCACAACCTCTAATTTTACTCGAACAAGATGGCAGCCCCTCTTAAAAACGTCCTACTCCTGGGAGTAAGTACAGAACCTTACTGCTTCAAACCAGGGAACAAGAACTAACAGCAGGCGTTAGGGCGCAGGTACTCTTGGACCTTCGATCATCAAAGCTCTTGGTGCGAACGGAACTTTCAGTATCTCCGTCCTAAGTCGGCCCGACTCCAAATCTACCTTTCCTTCGGACGTCAAGAAAGTTACCAGCGACTTCACTCAGTCCTCCCTAGTTGAATCTTTCAAGGGACAGGATGCAGTCGTTGATCTGATTGCTCAGGGGTCTCTAGATGAGCGCAAGAGATTCATCGATGCAGCTGTCGAGGCCGGTGTCAAGAGATACATTCCCGGCGAATTCAGCGGAAACATGGACAACAAGACCAATGTCTCCATTTTCCCCTTGTTCGCAGACCGTGTGGCGGCGCGCGAGTACGTCAAGGCAAAGGCCACTGCCGTCCCGGGCTTTACCTTCACGCTGGTTTCAAACGGCCCGTTTTATGACTGGGTATGTATTCTCCAAGTCTCAGAGCTACGTGAGTTGTGCCCAGGCTTATCGCATCTATTAAACTAGGCGCTCAAGAATGGCTTTATTGGTTTCAACCTTGAAACTCAGACTGCCACCATTTACGGGGATGGCAATCAACCAGCCAGCTGCACCACACTGAGCTCTGTCGGCCAAGCGGTAGCAGGCATCCTCTCTAAGCCTGCCGAGACGGCAAACAAGAGCTTGTTTATCGCCTCTTTCACGCCTACACAAATTGAAATCTTGGCGGCCTTGGAGGAGGCAACTGGGAAGAAGTGGACAGTGAACAAGGTGGGCATCGCCGAGGCCATTTCCCAGGGCTTCGAAGCGTTAGGCAAACGTGACTTGTCCGGGTTTGTCGGCGTTTTGATGGGTAGTACATACGGTCCAGGCAATGGAAACGACTTCCCCAAGAACGGCGGAGTGAGTAACGAACTGCTTGGTCTTCCCAAGGAGGATCTTAGGGCGGTTACTACAGCTGTTGTGGAGGGCAAAGATGTCTAAGCCACTATAGCTAAGGGATTCTCGGTACATAGAACATCAAGCTAGAACCAGAGGACTATGTAACTAGGCTGATGCCAATGCAAGCATTGTTAGAGGGTCCGCAAAGCTGCGAATTTCCATATAAAGTTTGCAATTGGTCATTAGTGCTTCTCCTTTTTTTTATACCCGTCGGGGGCGGCTGGGAGGCCTCTTGCCGACAACTGCATATGGGAAGTGCAGACCAACTCGACGAATATCATTCTTGGATGGACAACCCGACACCCCCTCCTGTGTCGTTCACTTTAAAATTAAAGATAACGAAACTCGGGTGGGATTCTGGAATGAAAACGAAAGCAAGTTTGGGTAGGCGGGAGAGCGCGCAGACGGGCACGTAAGACAGAAAACTATCCATGTGTGGAAAAAGAATCCGTCACAGAAAACAGGAGGGGCCGTTCCTTCCGGCAGTCCTTGTCTGTTATTTGAGGCCATGGGGGATTATGGTTGTTTTGCTCTATTCTACAGAGTAGACTATTCCCTTTCCATCCAAGTCGATATGAGACACTATGGCGCATAGGATATTGAGGTAAAGATGAAAACGGGAAGGTATTCATCATAAGACTCTGGAGTGAATAAGAGGCAACAAAAATAGTGTTATACTGTGTGGAAGAAACCTTTACCGCCCTCTCTTCCTTATATTCGCAACTCTATTACTTCTATCTTTTCCTTTCTATCAACTCGGCACAGCGGTCATTCCTGCCCTTGCCTTACTTGTTCGAGATTCTTTCCTTCTAAATACTGCCCCTATACAGTCTCGGTCAATATACTTGCGCAAAGGCTATACTTGAACAATCTTAAAGAATCGATGCAAGCTATTGCAATAATCTGCTCTAGCAGTAGGCCTAGTGTATGAGTGATATAAGGAGACATGTATTCTATAACGTATTCCATAAGCGGATGTGGTCGTCTGAGTCGTGATGCTTCCCGTATTTCCGAGACGCCGCAAACCCCTCTGGAATGGAAGCCAACTCGCAGTCGTAACTTGTGAACACTAGCATTTTTAACTACCAATATAGCTCGCCAACTTCAATGCTAGTAGTCATTGACCAATTCACAAAGGGTGCGAAGGCTATCATGCTCCAGGTGGTTCTGCTTCGGCTTTTCAAGGGGTAGGGTAGGCAGTGGAGAATGTTCACTGAGTGGCTCAAAGCACAAATTAATCTGGAATCCAAGGGCGATATACTGCCTTGACTAGGCGGTTGATTGAAGTATTTAGTTAGAAGGCTAGTGTACCGAGCAGGTGCCAAATCCTCCGTCAGTCAGTCAATACATAGCAAAGACATCCCGAATCCCGGAACCCGGGTACTTACGTAGTTCGCGATTCACCTTAACTTGAGCATTGGCTGTTCTTAGGAATCTGATTCTAACAGTTTGGATCTACCTGAGATGTGACCTGTGGCAGCATATTACTAGGCCAAGTTATCTTGACCTACTATACTAGTAGAATGAGTGTTGACGTGTGCAAAATGAATGTTGACCTATGGAACGGAATGAGTGTTGACCTCAGGACTTGGCTCCCTCTTTCAAATTCGGAACATCGACCCAAGAGCCTTCGACTCCATTCCACATGACAAATCTTGCCACCAACTTGAGGACATCCTCACCCAAACCCAAAAATTCGCCGTAGACCTTGACCACTTTCCCGGGCAGCTCCAATTCGGGAGATAACGAGCCCTCCACGGAGTCAAGGACCAGATGCGCCATATTCAGCATATCGTCTTCTGTCAATGGAAAGTCCGGGGTGCCCTGATACGACGGTGAGGTAGCAGACACATTCTTGGCGTTCAGGACGGCCCGAACGGTTTTGGCGACGTGGCCGTCATCCAGATGGACGATGGCGCGAGGAATGAGGCTAGACCACGGCCCAGGTTGCTGCGGCGTGTAGTTTTTGATGCGCTCAGGATAGAGTGTAGGGCATCCGTTGACCACGTACGTAGCTAGGTCAGTCCAGCCCTTCCACTCCAAGAGTCTTGCCTTTTGCTTCAAGCTCAGCCACTCGAGCTTCATGAAGGTCGAATAGAAGAAACCCAGATTCGTATTGTGCAGGTAGACAAAGTCGAGTCTCGGTTGCTTTCCCGGATGCTGGGCTGCCCCAAGAACATAGGTTGAGACATGAATCATCTCGGCGGTTCGGTGCGCAATGTCGGCCTCGGTGGGTTCCACGCGCCACTTGGCCAGGTAGCTGGCTATCTTGACGCCAAGCCTGGGAATCAATACAGCGCGGATGCGGTCGAATGGATCGTCCGGCTTGATGGCGTTGCTGATTTCAGTATCGGCTTTGAGCGCGTTGATTACCGACATCATTGAGGTGCTTGGCAGATTGGACTGAGAGGCGATGTGCTTTTCAATGGGGGTAAATATGCCCATGGGAGAGTTGTCATGGGTAGCGGCTCCGGCAAGGGCTTCGGCTACGAGACACGGTTGCTTGAATTCCAGGCCGAAACCCAGATGCAGCAATGGGTGCTGGAGGTCTGATGATTGCGTCAGTCATATAATTTGGTAGAAAGACGTTGATGATATACCGGAAAAGGTTCTTGCCAACAAATCATCCGCTTCCGCATGGCCTTTGAAAAGGGCTTGTTTCAAGACTTCTTCGGTCCCCTTGTCAGAGATTTGGTCTTGGAAGTATCGAAGATAGTCAATGTAGTGTTCGCTTTTTCCGAGCTTTTCCTTGTAGAGGGCCGGGTCTCTCAATTTCATTGCCGCAGACGCAGGGTGGTTGTAATGTGGAAGCTGATACGATTTGTTGTGGTCGTACCCCGCCTGAATCTGAGGAGGGCTTGCTCCGAGAGCCCAAAGAGTGCAAAGATGGTGCACAATATGGTCTGTTGCCAGTGAGTTTGGTGGTGCCAAAAAGGGATGTCAAGACTTACTATGCAATCCAGCCTCGCTGAACATGGTGTGGAATTTCACATGATTCAAGATGAGAAGATCCGAGACCCGCTCCGCACTCTCTTTCGTCAAGTCACCGACGTGCAGGTCACCCTGGGATTCGTCCACGTCGAAGTGGATGTTGTATGGAGTGGCCCATGATGCAGGCTTTTCGTTTACGACACGGGGCCTAAACGGGGTGTTGACATCTACCAAAGACATGGTGAGAAGTTGGGAGAGACGAGCGAGACTATGTGAAGAGGGACTGGAAGTATAATAGAATCAACGATATTGCTCTGCAAATGTGATTTCTCTGACCAGCACGATGGTAAGCTGAAGATAGAAGAAAGGTAATCGCGGTTTCGCTTATCCGGCGGCAACGATAAGTAGCAGTAAGTTTTACTAGGACGCCGTCCTATCATAATATATATACGGATAGACGAACACTAGTAAAGCAAAGATCCCCCATAATAGTGAGTGAGCGTAATAAACTCCGTTTCGACGGGACCAATGGGGACCCGAGGAGACTCGAGGAGACCCAAGCCTCTCAGGTTTGAAATCATAGCCTAGTCTGCGGAGTTTAGGCGATCTGCAATGCCGGGACGTGGCGTAGCTCGAGCGCATGGAGTCAAAAGGCCAAAATGCGGGGTGCAAACTCAGTTGCTCGTGTCGGATGCACACAATCATACCAGTTATGTGTCGGATGCATGTAATCATACCAGTTACGTGTCGGGTGCATGCAATCGTGTTACCTGGGTGTTGAATCCAGTATCGATTCATCCGGCATTGTTTGGGCATGATCAGGCATGCCTCCCTGAGTAGGCACCCATGCAGGTCAGGTAATTATTATTGTCTTTGGAATCAGCAAAGACTCAGCTCGTGGTATTTATGTGAGGCATCCTCTGATTTTAAGAGAATTACTTTGTCACTTAAAACAATTGTTTTATCACTGACACTTCACAAATCCATCACCGCTCACGCAAATCAACACAACAAACATGTTTGAGAAACTGACCGCTCGCCCCGATCCCTCCCTTCCCAAGGGAGTCGTTTCTCGCTTCGTCGGGCTTAATTCGCCTTCTACAGGGCGATTTCCCACCGGCCAGCATCCATGCCAAGGCATGTACTACCATCTCGAAAACACGACTCCGTCGGTTGCTATCATGTTCTCTCACTATTCCGCCGACTTCACTGAACATTATCTGGCCGGTCCCTTGGCGGCCCAGGGTTTCGGCGTTCTCGGCTGGAATACGCGATACCGGGGTTTTGAGGACATTTTCATCCTAGAGAAAGCCATTGAGGACATTGGAGTTGGCACCGAGTGGCTGAAGAAGGAAGCCGGAGTCAAGAAGATTGTCTTCATCGGCAACTCGGGCGGGGGGTCACTCATGGCTGCTTTTCATGGTACGGCCCAAAACGACCCCTCCATGGTTGCAGCCGATGCCTTCATCTTCTTGAACGCGCATCCCGGACGTCCTGGCGTCATGACCAAAATGCTTGACCCTTCCGTCATCGACGAAAATGACCTCCTGAAGAAGGATCCATCCTTGGATATGTACAACCCTGCAAACAAAATTCCATATTCGCAGGACTTTATCAGACGCTATCGAGCTGCCCAGATTGAGCGCAATCACCGCATCACGGCATGGGCTAAAGCGGAGTTGAAGCGCCTTAATGATGCTAGTATCCCCGATCGTCTCTTTTCGCTGCAACGCAGCGTGGCAGACCTTCGGTTCACGGACACGACTATCGATCCCTCGGATCGACCAGCGAATGCTTGTTTTGTTAGGGATCCTGAGGTCGCCAATCGTGATTTCCCCCTTATTGGGCGTACGAGTTCTTTGAAAACTTGGCTGTCAATGTGGAGCTTGTCGGAATCGAAGACCAAGCTGGAGGTTTATGCGGGAGCCTTTCGGGTCCCTACCCTAGTGGTTCAATGTTTGCACGACACGGGCGTGTACCCTTCTGATGCTCGCGACATATTTGACATGGTGGTTTCCAAGGACAAGGAACTGAAGTTTGTGTCTGGCAGCCATTTCTTCGAAAAGTTGGAAGATCTGAATGTCGCAGTAGCGTTGATGACTGAGTGGGTGCAGAATAGGACCTAGTGTAATTGAGTTAGTGTTGCAGACAGTGAGCAATAGGACAGATTTATAACACAGGCTGCTTTCCGGCGCTTAGTAGGCTGAGCTTTGTGTCTATTAGGTGAACTTGTAAATTGCAGTTAGGTGCTAGATTGACATATATATCTGTGAGAGAGCTTATTTAACCACTGTTTAATCTTAAAGGAGCTAATTGTATAAATAGCGGGTTAGATTGAGTCTAATAGATACTAATATATTAGTTTTCACTAAGCTTTATACTGTATTATTTATTCTATAATATAGCTTTATTATAGTACTCATATAAGATATTACTTTCCTTCTTTAGTTATATAGAATAAAGAATCTACTGGATTATTGAGTCGGGGTTTTTCGGTCTTTTGGGGAATTAGGTCATTTGATCAGATCCTTGCCGCGACTAGGGCCAAGATTGATGGCTTCCTTCAACAGGAAATACCGTGCCGGATAGAGACCAGTGGCCTGACCCATTGGGGCCATAAATTGGGAGACCTCGTACAGGGTCTATTAGCAGCTATCATCATTCTAGCATCTCATTCAATTGACAGTCTTTTGGCCTATTCTTTTCAGACCCCTCAGAGATCCATTTGATCAAATGGTATCAGCTGAGAAGGTCGTTATTTTTACTCAATTGGGCTATTTATCCGAATTTTAATTCCGACCTTACCTACCCTTTCCGTTATAATACTATTGCGGTCATTATAGCTCTGCTTCTGGGTGGGTTGTATATTCTTAGTGTCCTCTATCCCCGCCCTTACTTATTATATATCTATATTTTAGTTATTAATATACTGAGTATATATATAGCTTAGTTCTTTTTACTTAAGTTTATTAATTTAAGTAAGTTTAGTTGTATTATATTTATAGCTTAAAAAAGAGCAGTATATATTTAGTCTCTTGAAAAGCTAACTTTAAATATATTTTATTACCAAATTAAATTTAAGTTTTTAAATGCTTAATTGTAGTCAGACATGGATGCCCCCAGTAAATCACTTCGCCCTGACTATGAGGACCGCCTGTACCGGCTTGCACTGGAGATTGAGGCAGGAGGCCGGGATTCTGTGATGGACGATAACGTCAATGAGGAATTTGAATGCCCTGATAGCGGTCCCTTAATTGAAGTATTAGGAGGTTAGGTATTTTAGAAGAGCAGGCTCAACGCATGCACTCTCAAGCTCTCATAGTAAATTTGGTATGAGCTGCGGAATCGGAAGGGAAGTTGGGTTCAGCCACAAATTCGTTGCTGGTTAAGCCAGAGTGGTTGCTTTTTAATCACAGCCATGTTAAAGTTGACCAAAGTTGGTGATGTCAGAAGCGGGGGTTGTAGAATACGGGTCATGTGTGCAGAATACGGGATTATTCGCGAAAGAGAGGTATATCGAATTCCGTGGCGTTAGCACCTATTTTGAGGTATCTAACCTTTTCCCGAACCAAGGGCCCCTTTTCCTAGTCAAGGGACCCCCGTAGGAGCGCTTGACGGATCCGAACCCTAAATCCAGTCCAGTCCAGTCCAACAAGATTACTGGAGGCTATTCATTCCCACCATCAAATTACCCCGCCGGCAAATGCCGGACTTACCAATAAGCGTATTCCGGTGTTCAGCCTAACCTGTCTTCTCAGGGCCCTCTGCCACCCTCCTCAGCTCTAGGAGCGCCATCCAGATGTCATAATTAATCACTGCTTTGCATGTCGGTGCGGAGTGAGTTGTACCCAAACATTTGGGTAATTGGTCAGACCAGCGCGCCTGGCAAAAGCTTAACCTCTATAAACACAGGAGTGTGGAAGCCTTGAAGGCTTCGAGGGATAAGTTCCAATAAGGAATTGTTATTATCACCAATTCGAACTCGCGCTTCTGTCTTGCCTTTGTCATTTTCCTGCTCTATTTAATCGATCGAGGCATTCAGATCACAGCGCTTAGGAACCCCCTTATCAGTCCCATCTCGAGCAACTACTTTCCTATTCCAATCGGGCTTCTTGGACGCGTTGATTTCTAAATGCCTGATCACGGCACCCTTCTCGGCCCCCTCACCACGGCATGGTCTCAGCCAGCGAGCTGCTCCATCTTCTACGCAGCTAATTCAGATTCCGATGATTCGTTATCTGGTCAGCGTTGTGTAAACGTCGATCGGGATGATTTGGGACAGACTGAGGAGGATCCCGACTGTTGGCCACCACGAATGAGAGGAGTTAAAGATCATGACCTCCCACTTTACGGCTGGGGATTTTACTCCCCAGGCCTCGAATGTCCGATTGGATACACAAGCGCTTGTACGGCCATTTCTGGTGGCCAACAGTGGCAGGTACAATTCGAACCCGGGCCCAAGGAAACCGCTCTGGGCTGCTGTCCGAAGTATGTCAACCCTACCAGATCACCAAGGACGAGCGTTGCCGAAACTGACTATTGAATGCTAGGGGATTCTCATGCTCTGTCATCCCAATCGTCCGGGCCGGTACATTCACATGGGCCCAGACCTGCCTGGCCACTTCCATATCCACAGACGTCCTTTACAATTTTAAGTGTACAGGCACTGAACACACTATAACTCTTGTACCCACAAGTTTCGCACCTATATCTGGCAATACGGATACACCTACATCTGGCAATATGGATACAGATAACGGGAACACGGTCACCGTCACCGTGACTGATGAACCAAAGCCTACCATACCAGAACCTACCATAACGCTTTATGCGCCCATGTTTCAGCTCAAATTTCAATCGACCGATATCACGATTACTACTCTAGCATCCACTCCGTTAATATCCTCTAGTTCCCCCCCTGATTCTACATCTAAGAGCAATGCTGGGCTGTCAACGGGAGCGAAGATTGGTATCGGCGTTGGCGTGGGAATTGGCGGGATCTTACTTGCCGCCCTTGTAGGATGGTTTGTCCTGTGGACAAAAAGGTCAAAAAGGACATTAGCAGCGGAGCTTGGTTCTTCCCCTGGCCGTTTTAAAGACGAGGCAACACCGACTCAAGTGAATAATCCTATATTTTCTGAGCTTTCTGGAGATACTCATCCTGTGGAATTACCAGCACACAGATAATAAATTTTACTTCGATCCATTACCCCGTGGAAAAACCCGGGTTCTACGGTGCAGCTTCATATGATTTCTCTGCTTCGTCATTCTCAGCTACCCTGTTGGCAATCGACCCGCACAGCTCGCTGCCCGCCTTTCGTACCGGTTTGCAAACCGTGTATCGTTATCTAGGCACAACCTGGATTGCATTATCCGTTTCTTGGGATTTTTCAGCAACTGAAAATCGCGCTACCTTGTGGTGGTACTGCAGCCTTCGTGATTGCTTTGGGGATTATTTGCGGACTCTTCGTCGGGACGGCTCTATTAAAGGCGTGGGTTATCGGCCAATCTCTGAAACCGCTCGGGTTTGGACGCGCATTTTGGAAGTCGCGCTATTTGACCATAGGTGGGCCATTCGAGTTTATCTTCTTGCTTTGGACGCTGAGCTTGGCGCTTCGTTGTAGCCATCGACGCCGCCAACAGTTTATTAGGTCACAGTCACAGTCGAGATGTATACGATATCAGATGGAAATGACAAAGTTGAACGGCTAACTAGCGAATCGGATGACGAGAGGGACAAGTTATGTAACTAGGCTGACAATTCAATTACACATTATTAAATTTTATAATATTAATTAGTACTATTATACTATATTTTATTATTAAAATCTATTAGTAGTAATAATAATAAAAACTTTTTATATTATAATAGCTAATAAAGACTTATATAGTATATATTTTTAAATATATAAAATTTAAATATATATTTAAATATTTCTATATTAGCTATCCTTTTATAGCCTTAAGCTTAAATAGATTATATTAACTTAAGAAATTAGAAAAATCTAATATAATATTAAACTACCTACTATTATCTAAATCTATTAGATAGAAATTCAATTAGACCTACTGTTAAGCCTGATTAAGCTGCTAAAACTGTACTAAAAATAGCATTAGATTTTGCTAATTTATTGAGTCTTTACAGTACTTATGTCTACCCGAGGGGCTGACTTTTATACATATACTCGCAGGCTTCACTGGGAGCTAAAGGCTCCCTCTCGCCCTTGCGGCAGCATACCCGCGGCAGCATAATATCTCCAGTTCGGTATTATCGACCTTTCACCATATTTTTAATACTTCAGCTGCATCCTTAAGCACGCCAGTCCAAATCATGGTCATTACTAATGGTAGTCGCGCCGTGGGTGCGGTTCCAGCTGAGATTTGGTCTTATATCTGCTCGTTTCTCCACGTCGAGGAATGCGACCAGTATGGGTTTTGCCATGAAACGCGCGCTCGCCAAGAGGACAGCGTCTATAGCGACGAGCTACTGGAATTACTGCTCCAAAATGATCCAGATCCTAGTTCAAAACTGCTAATAGGGTCTCCTCGAAGGGCTCCTTTCCCTGATTACAGCAGCGTCGTCAGCGAGTTCCAGAGATTTACCCAGATGCCACCCCAAACCCCAAACGAGATCTACACAGCTTTTGCCTCGCCTGCAAGCAGTTCTCCGTCATAGCAACGCCCTTTACGCACCAGTACCTTTGCTTCTTCCTCACAAAGAAGCATCTGCAGAAACTAGACTATTTTGCCAAGCATCCGAGCATGCATTGCGGTATTACGCGACTGATTATGCGCAATTGGATAAAGTGCATGAAGGGGGCTATAATTACGGTCACGACACATGGATCTATCACCAGGACTTCCTGGCGCCCGTGGTTGACCTATCTCTCAAACCAGCCGACTACGCACAATATTGCAAGATCAACAAAGAACAGTATAAATTGAAACACGACGACGAAGACGTCAAGTGCTTTGCAAACGTCTTTCCTCGATTTCCGCGGCTTCAAGTCATTGATGTGCTCTGTGGACCCCGGTTGCTCAGGCGAAATAGAGTCAGGGGTCTGGAGTTTGACCACATGGATCTCCGCGAGACGAGCTTCGGCGTCAGGGCTCTCGAGACGGTCCTGTCAGCCGTGGTTGATGCGAGGATCAAGCTCAAGAGTTTCGAAGCTGGCGTATTTGACTGGAACTTTTTCGTCCAAGACCGCAAAGAGCTAGATCGGCTGTTTCTTCCCTTGCGTTAGTTACAGTGCCTGGAACTGGTCATGAGTGGTCAGAAGGCTCACTGGTTTGATATCACGGCCTTGGCGAGAACGGGTGTGATTCGGGAGCTACTTGAGCCTACGAAAGAGCTGCGCAGATTGGTTATTAAGCTACCTCCTATGTACCTCAACCTGGCTACTGTTACGGCTTGGCTGTCTGATGTTATCCCACCGTTCAAGTGGGAACACCTAACACGGTTATCCCTGCATGACGTTGAGTCCACGGGTGAAGACCTATTGTCAATCTTGCTACGTCACAAAGATACTCTTTGGAAGCTATGCCTAGGCCGGATAGTCCTTCGTTCTCCTTCATGGGAGTCTGTTCTTCGCACCATTCGGCAGGACTTGCGCCTGGAAACAGCTTGCTTGTGCAGCGAGCTCTATGAGGTTGTTCCCGTGAACAATGAAGGCAGCGGGAACGTTCGGAACTACTGGACGGCCAGGTATAGTGACGAGTATCATATCCTGGAATATAGGGAGGGCAAACATGTGTTGGTTTTTAACCTCAATGAATACTGCTATGGGCGTGGATCGGATGACGAGATTCTCACTCGAGAGAACGCTGTCATTTACGATTTTCAGCACTACGGTGAAGGGGCATGGGGCTAAAGTCAGAGTATTAAGAATGGTCTTCAGTTACAGACACAGTAACCGTTCACATATATGAATCTCGATTAGCCCTCATGTAGTGAACTCTTTTCTCAGAGTTAATTCAGGACACCACTATCACTTCGACCAGCACACTACAACTCGCTCATAGATATCAGAGTCAGGTCTCGAATCCTTTATTTAAATTACAAAGACTTATTTTATTTGCCTACTTGTAATATCGCATAGAGATAGCCTATGAGTCACATTCTACAACTTACCTTAACCTTTATTTCGTACTACTCGTCTAAAGCGCCGGAAGAGAAGACGACCCTCTTACTAAGCATAATATAATCTAGAGGGATTTCTATGACGGAAGTCTGTTACTATTACGAGGGCGAGCCCCGCGATGCCTCACTTCCTCCTGAAACACACTGCGAGTCGGACGGAAAGCAGATCATAAAGCTATTCCTCATCCTAGAACGTGCAAAATTCTATAAAGATATCACCAGCATCCCTTTTGGAAGCGATATCTCTGAGCCTGGAGAGATGCTGCGTCTCGGTGGTGATCGATATGTCGTAAACAGTGCGAACGGAGAAGTTTGGCGGCACGATTGAGGACGGAATGGACCGCACAGCAGACTAAGGCTTTGTTCATTTGAAAGTATCTAATAAGTAAGGGCAGGCAATTACTGATATGATTATAACGAGGAAGGGCGACATACGATATGATAATGGAACCTTGACTACGACGGTCAGTTTATCTGTGGAACTATCGCCCAATGTCGTTTGAGGTTCCAATTTATTTGCGAAGCTCTCTTGGCGCGAGGATAATGGGAAGTTAAGGTCATGCTAGTTGCCGGGCCAGCGTATAGCAACTTGTGCATCTACGAAGCACAGCCTGAAAGCGAAGAATGATAGTACGTATAAGTACACTTCTACACATTAATTCCATTACGATAAATCGAGAATCAGTACTGAGAAAGAAGGACTGTGATGGCTGGCAACTGGCATACTAGACAACCCTCAATCATATCCACTGCATCTACTACAAGTCGAACACGGCTGTCGAACCCTTATCCTCCACAAGCTCTCTATCTATAATCCCATACATATGCGCCTCTCCCACAAGCAAAAACCCCCTTGATCACCGGGCTGCGGTCTCAGCACAAACAGTGAGTGTATCTGCGCCGAACAACAAAACCACGATGTCCCCAGCCTCAGCTTCGCTGGGGCCGATTCCAACGTATCCGTACCGTCCAAGCTGTTAAATCTAGGTGGCTGGGAAACATCTAGCATATTCTATGACGATAAAATCACAAGTTCATCCAAATACCTGCCGAGTCATTAGTACGTAGCGGCATGCATCTCTCAGGCATGATGATGTTCTGATATTAACGTACGTCACTCATCGGTGTCATCATTTTTCACCTAGATGAGTCTATTAGCTCGCCCAACTAGACGGTTAATACAAGCGTCACATATGTCGACGCTCACTGAGCACGATGGCCAGTCGTGGCCCACGGGGCACATTTTCTTTGTCACATGTTAATGAATCCATTTCATGCATCATGATGAAAATCGACGATCGTGTTGCAAAACACGCCTAATACGAGGTATTAATAAAGGTGAGATTAATCGAAGGGAAGTGGATGAGATGCATCTCCGATGTCTCAACAGCCTCGTAATTTATTTCGGCAATTTTGATACTTGCTCTGAGGCAAGATTCAATCAGATTGTCGTCATCGGGCGGGATGTAAACAGGGGAAATTCAATTGCTTCACTGTCATACAAGCTCATGCATTGTAAGATTCGGTAATAGGGTGTCATCCGAGAGCCAAGCCGCCGACACGAGGTGGTGCGGGCACCAATTGCGTCCACCTTGATGTGGCGATCTCAGCCACGGCATGATCACAGGCATTGAAGTGCCTGCACTATGCTATTCTAGGTTTTGGTAGCAAAGCCTAGTCCCTGGTTCCTTGTTAGAAAAACCACTAGCAGGCTTCCATCCGTCCCCCGAGGTTGTATTCTCAGCTGATGGCGTTTTGATGATGTTTTGATGCCGTTCGGCTAGGTCGATCCCAAGAACGGAAGCTACTCGGGTCTAGCACGAAACCTCCACGTTTGCTATCATCAGGAGATCAAACTCACTTCCCAATATGGCCGTTTTCGGTCGCAAATATTCTAGTTCAGGGCCGCAAGTGCTTTATATAGTGACCAATAGCTTTGCGGCGATAATATCACCCAGTCTCATCCGAGCCTAGCAAAATTCCAGTTGCAGTTTCCAGACGGATTCCCTATGAGACTTGATAATTTAAAATTATCGCGAAAGTGGATTGAGGTATTGCAGATGCCGTCATGGCGATTGGTATATCCCGGTTTGCCGAACAACAGATCCACCAAGCCCGCAACCTGGAACTCAAACGTAGTTTCGGGGCTGACGACTACATAGCCATCTAAAAAAAGAAATTCGTATGGAATTGATTGTGCTTCTGCACGATCTGCTGGTAGCATGACTAATAAATGGTCTCTGCGAAAGTCAACAGGGCCCAGCCAGAATTCAGCTCAACAACATTCAGCACAACATCATGCGTTCAAAATGACGAATTGATGATGGTGTGAGGCCTAGGCCAAAAGGCGGAATTGCTCTAGCCTAGACCATACACAGAAATGGCCACGTCACGTCATTTGTCCTTTGCCGATGCCGAGATGACTTTGAGGTGTAGCATCTGCCGGAGCCAGCAACACGCATCTTGGCTTCAGTGTTCGACTTGGTGAACGCTAACAAGAAATTCATGTGATCCTGAGACCAGATCTGGGAGGCATGGCGATATGAAGCAGCTCAAGCCATCTAGCTTTGTAATGGAAGAGCATCTATAAATACAGCTAAGCCTTCCCCCTCATCTCTATCTCCCAGCTCATACCGATAAACCAACTTCAACTCCCCTAACAACCACTATCTTCTCTTGGTATACCTATTCCACGAACCCTTTACAATTCCTACTTTCTCAAACATCCTCTCACCCATTAACGTCAAAATGAAGCTCTCCCTCATCGCCCTCATTGCCGCTGCTGCCCCGGCCATTCTGGCCGCCCCTGCCCCTGAGGCTGATCCCGGTGCTCCAGCCAAGTATGGCGACCATTATCCTTCCAAGGGTGGACACGGTGGCTACGGAGACAAGGGTGGGAAGAAAAAGGGCAAGGGATATGATGACGAGGACGAGGACAAGTACGACGATAAGTACGGCTATCCTTCCAAGGGCGGATACAAAGGCCACTACAACAAAGATCGCCGTAGCAACGGTTATGGAGGTTATGGGGACGGCAAGAACAAGGGTGATGGAGGTTACGGGAACGACAAGAGCAAGGGTGATGGAGGCTATGGGGATGGCAAGGGCAAGGACAATGGGGACGGTAAGAACAAGGGTGATGGAGGTTACGGGGACGGCAAGAACAAGGGTGATGGGGGTTACGGGGGCGGCAAGAACAAGGGTGATGGGGGTTACGGGGACGGCAAGAACAAGGGTGATGGGGGTTACGGGGACGGCAAGAACAAGGGTGACGGAGGCTATGGGAATGGCAAGGGCAAGGACAATGGGGACGGTAAGAACAAGGGTGATGGAGGTTACGGGGACGGCAAGAACAAGGGTGATGGAGGCTATGGGGATGGAGGCTATGGGGATGGCAAGGGTAAGGGCAATGGGGATGACAAGAACAAGGGCGATGGAGGCTATGGGGATGGCAAGAACAAGGGTGATGGGGGCTATGGGGATGGCAAGGGTAAGGGCTACGGCAAGGGCTACTAGGCCACTGGCTTCCAGGTCCAATCTTGGCTCCGAATCAGTCTCTGTGAGAGACGATTGAGGATTGGATCTGAGAATGCGACCAATGGTGAATACGAGCCTGACTGGCGACGAGGTATCGAGAAGGGAATTAATGTGGACGAAGACCTCGAGTTTATCTTTTATGATTGGAAGTATTGACACACTCATTTATGCTATGCGAAGGCATCGGAACGGTGTAATGATGGACAGGCAAAACTGGCCTGAAAATTATTAAATACAATGTCTGTCCTTTACGAGACTTTATAGAAGTCCCAGCCACTGTCTCATCTAGTGATGTTAGTAGAATGCCAGATTTGAAATATCAAATAATATCCAACTCAATATTACCCTCTAGATCTCTTATATTTTACCATAAGAAGTACAAGTAAGTCTGAAGGACATTACTGTACTCACTCCAAAGGTGTTGGAGACCAGCAATATAACTCCCAGCCGTTAGGCCAAAAGAGGAACCAGTATCCGCACAATGTGCGGGTACTGCGCCTCATATCTTTATCTCAGTCTGAGTCTACATTAACATTGACATCTGTCATATTATGATCCTGTTTTTTTTTCAGGGACTTGCCCAAGGGTGTTATATATATCTCCTATGATAAAGATAGCGAGAGTGCAGGATTGCGGGTGCTGATGCCATACTTTATTACCTCCTCTATAGGTTCTAGAATATCTCCTCGGTGATTGATTGTTGTTGACGAAAGTATTACACGTGTCTTTTCATTAGAAATAAATAAATTCTTATGATTGCTTGATTTCCTCCTTACCAATAGCACCTGCTTTTGTAGCCGATGCTGCTTTATCGCGAGGCCGTTATCGGAATTACTCTGGCTATATGGATCAGAATTTATACCATTGTTGTCATTACCGTAATCATTAATAATAATACATTACTTCACTTTGTTATTGAAGCGGATGTATTTTTGCTCAATGCCTGATAATAAGACCCCAGAGACTGAAGATAATAGCATATTAAAGATATTGCAGCTCTTTTATCTCAAATAGATAATATAATCCATTACTGCCGCTTAATCAAGAGTAGGTCGTCTTAATTCCTGGCTATTTACTTCCTATGCTTGAACCACTGGTGCTGTCTGCTTGAGTAATGATAAAGGCGATAATAGCATCTGTTGCATGATGTCCGAGACTGTTCTCTTTCGTATGGACTTCTTGTTAATGCTGATCTGTGAATTGGACTTGAAAGACAAAGTACTGGAAAGTTCAGTATCTGCATAACAGATCTTGCTTGGAACTTGCTAAAGGGGCATATAGAGCTAAGTTACATCACCCTGATCGAATTGACTATATCGGATCCAACATCTTTCTAGCATCCTAAGTGACTATTGGATGCACGGGCCACTAACCAAGTCACTCAGCCAGTAGCCCGTGCATAACGTCAGCGCCCCACGGCCTGCAAGCCTGCAAGACAACTGAGCGAGGGATGCTTTGTATGTTTGAGCCCTGTGTAGACTGGTCAGGATGATCAGATTTCGTCTTTCGATAATCTCCTGAAAAAGAGGATTAGGCGTTGCAGCCTCCACGTTTAGCTTTGGGGCCATTGTAGAAGCAACTTGTAGAATTTCGGGTGTTTTCAGCCGCTGTTAAGCTTTTTGCAGTAATTGGGTGTTTCCCACTAACCGTATCAATTTTTGATTTCGGACTTGGTACCAGTATTCTTCCGGAATCATCACACATAGGACGTTTTCAAGGCTACCGATTCAGTCATACCTACTATTCTACCCCCTGAATTCATGTGTCACGTGTGCGCGTGTACTAAACGCGTCCAAGTGCAACTAACTAGCATCGCCGGGCCATGATGAAGAAGCCACGCTCAGTGCGACACCCCAACTCGGCTTATCCCGGAACTCGAACCGATCGTGACACTCTTAGGACGAGCTTGGTAAAACTTTCTGCCTGATACTACAAACGCCTTTTTGTCTCGAACATCCGTGCGTTTGTTGCACGGATGGCAAGCAGCGTACTACGTAGTGTCGACTCTCCGCTAGGGGGCAGGCGGAACTTTCCGCCTACGCCGTCAACGAGTCATTTCGCCAATCATGGCCTCTAACGGGTTTAATGCAAATCTCCACCGCGGGGATCCCTTAGGGGTTCGTTATGGGGATGAATCAACAACCCTGTCAGTGATCTTCAGGTCGTCTAGTTAGCTTCGAATTAAACGCCTCGAGCATGTCACTAATGGAGCGCACAAATGGCAACGAGTTGAAACGAGGGTGCCATCACTTTTTGCTGATCGCGCCCAGCTGCACAGTACTGCTGTGGCTTAACCTCACCGGAATATATGGATACGTATTTCGCCATGAAATCCTCCAACTTTCTTCTTCCACTCTCGTTTTCCGCGTTTCCACGTCCATTATCATGGCGAGTGAAGAACAGTTCATCTTACTTTCGCTTGGCCTCGTCACCATCGCCGTACGGGTCTCCCTACGGTGGCAGCAGGTCGGGCCCTCTGGCTGGCAGTTGGATGACTACCTGATGCCGCTGACAGGGGTAAGTTCCCCTTATGCGCACCCAAGTCGCAAGATCGCTCTTCGGCTTTTTCTATTGTATCTTCTTATGCTAATACGTGGGATGATACTGACTGGTTCAGGTTGTCTTCACGCTTGAAGTAGTAGCCGCCCATCTAGTCGGCGCCAAGTTCCAAGGGCTTACCAACAGCTACATGACTGATGCGCAGCGCGCAGCAATCGACCCGAACTCGCAAGAGTACTATAATCGTCAATGGGGCTCTAAGATACAGGTCATTGGCTGGTCCTTCTACGCCTTCATCCTCTGGGCGCTCAAGTTCTGCGTCGCGACATTCTACTCGCGATTAACGTACGTGATACCCACCATACACGGGTCCCGGCGTATCGACACTTACAGGTCTTGACCTTCTTTTCTGACTCTTGTGGTGCCACAGATCCGGATTGACCCATCTCAAAGTCCGTGTGCGAATTGCATACATCCTCCTTGCAGTTACGTATCTCGTGGTGGCGCTCACAATACTCCTCTCATGTCAACCCACGCACAAGTTCTGGCAAATCAATCCAGACCCGGGCAGGCTCTGCCGTCCGACTAACTCGCCAGCCTATGTACTGGTTGTTGTGATACCCAACGTCTTGACTGATCTATATCTACTATCTATTCCATTGCCGGCAAGTAACGACCAAACTCCACCTGAGCATTTCGACACTTTTTCATCTCTGACCTGGTTCTTCCCTATTAATAGCTGCTCTGGGGGGTGAAAATTGGTTTGAGGCGACGCCTTACGCTCATGCTCTTGTTCAGCGGCGCCATTTTCGTTATCATGGCCGGCACAATCCGAGCCGTTGTGATTATTACAGTAAGACCACCAAATGATGTGATACTCTCGTAGTGGGAGATACTCAATATCACCCCCGAGAAAGAGGGATTTCCCTTGTTAACCATCTTCATTATCTAGTCCGGTCCAGAAGGTGCTCTTGCGGGCAGCTCATGGGCATGCCGTGAGACCTTCGTTGCCATTATGGTAACGAACCTGCCAATCCTCCAGCCGCTGATGCGCAGAGGCGCGAGCAAAATTGGGCTGAGCGGGCTGTTTAGTAGATCGTCACCGACCCGGGACGAAAGTTACCAACTAAAAAATGATGACAACGGGGCCAGCGGAAGCATGTTCGACACAAGGCGGAAACAAGACGGCTCGCGTCTCCATCCCCTGTCCAACTCGCAGACGACAGCATGGGGTAGTGAGGAACGTATTCTGGACGCGGGCATGCATGGGAAGAGCGCAGCAACCAAGGATGGTGGCATCGTTGTTGCGCAAGAGATTTACGTCGAGTCGAAACACATGTCTGCTGCAGATTCGGGTACTGCCGACCCGGCGCACAACGACTGGGGATTGAAGACTTCGGCGAGAAATGAACACAGGCGGTGAAGCGAAAAAGAAAGCTAACATTGTTCACGGGTTCTTTCCATATGACACCGCCGTTCGGAAAAAAGACTGATAAACAAGCATGTTACAAACCAGGCAAACTTTGCACTTGTGTTCTAGTTAGAAAATCATGCTTAATCCTTATACTAAGCTCCATTGTGCTCCGTTAGTGTAGCCGCTACAATGTTAGCTTGTCTATAGTCACGATCATAAAGTGAAGTAACCGGCCAAGGAGTGGATGATCACTGCTCTTAGTACAGCCACAAGGTCCGCTATCTCGATATAGTCCCCGTGTGCTACCTGAAGAGACATACCTATCATTAATTCCAGAGCGGTAATATGCCGAAGGCTAATCTGCATGGGTACCACAGGAAGATCAGTCGTACTTATCGCGTCGGATACCAGGGTCAACATTCAAAAAAGCGAGGCATTGCTAGCAGCCGACGAAGACACGATGACGGTCTCGCCAGCTGGCGTTGCAGTCCCTTCGGTATCCGGAGCGGCATGGGAGCCGAGCGTAGACGAAATCTCGCAGCTGGACAGCGTCAACTTATCTTTCTCGGTTAAGACCGGGCTGACTAAGTTAGGTCATCGCTTGATATGGGTCGGGGCATTTGAGGCCCTCAATCGCCAACTGGTTGATCTGCTCAACTTGCCCCTTTAGCATAGCTTTCAGCCAACCCCTGCAGTCGATTATACGGGGCCTCATGTGGCACCACCCTACTATCTCCTCGACCTTCCGCTTTTGCGAGTGAAAAAGCTGCTTGTCTTGGCCGTAGTAGATGCAGTCTTTACTGCCAAGTATAAAAAACGCACAGAACTCTGTTAGTTAAAAGGATCGCCTCCACACACTCTGTCGCTTTTTGCCACAAACTTCACATCACCAGATTGACTGCCGCGCTGCTCACAAGATGATCATCACCGCGCTCAACCTTCAGCCCAAAACTCTGGGACTGATTCTTCTCGCGTCTGGATCGATGTTCTTAGCATGGACCATACTTTGCCGTCTCGTCTTGAGTCCCGTCAAGAGGATACCAGGCCCTTGGTACCTCAAACTCACGACTCTTTTTGTCAAATATCATGAGTTCCACGGGACTCGACGAGTTTGGATACACGGCCTCCACCAAAAGTACGGCACCACAGTCCTCCTGGCCCCCAATGAGGTCTCATTCGCCAGCGCCACGTCTTTGAAGCAAATCTATTCTTCTGGTGGCACCGGCTTTCCCAAGACGGACATATATTCACTCTTCAAAGCTTACGGCCACACGTAAGTTCTAAGCTAGGGTGTGTAATGATTACGGTCGAGGCTAAATGTCTTCCCAAGCAATCTTTTTACTACACTTGACAACAAAGAGGTAATTTGCCGGGTCATTATGTAGCCTAGGGTCAAAGAGCGCCATATTCTGACGCCTTCATCTATAGCACAGGGAGAAGCGAAAACAGCTCTCGGAGCGATATTCCAATTCTAGCATTTTACGGTCAGCAATTCTCGACGTCATCAAGGAACGTGCAGAAGCTTTTGTGGCAGAATGCTGCAAAACAAATTCAACAGACATCTATGTAAGTATCAGCGATGTTCCATCGACATCATATCCCTAATTTCACTCAAGTTCCTCCTTCATGGTTACGCCCTCGACTGTGTGTCAGCGATGCTCTTCCATCCCTATGGTACCAAGTCAATCGAACTAGGCCCTCAACGGGAAATGGTTGATCTTCTGTCCTATCACGATGCGCGGAAAGGTATGTATCCAACTTGACCTTGGACAAGGAGTCCGAGCTTACATGTCTCCAGCCTTAGTCCTCGAACGCTATTGCCCAGCTCTCCAACAAGCTTATCAGCTTGTTACCCATACACCAGCTAAGGGCGGAAGGTCCATTGAGGATTACGTGTGGTCATCCATGGCCAGGACTGACTTTGCCGACTTTTCTCTCATGGCTCGTTTACTTTACGAGAAGAAGATGAGTGTAGATGCCATTGCATCTGAGTGTCACGACCATATCACAGCGGGTATCGACACGACCGGCGACACGCTCTGCTTTCTCCTCTGGGAGCTCTCGCAGCCGAATCAACAGAAGAGAGTCTTGAGGCTACGAGAGGAGCTCAATCAAGAACACGCCGAGAACTCGCTTGATTCCCTGCCATATCTGGACGCCTTGTTGCAAGAGGCTCTTCGACTGTGGGCTCCTGGAACGCAGTCGTTGCCGCGATTTGTGCCAGCTGGCGGCCGGGAGATCGATGGTTACTTCGTCCCCGGCGGCGATATTGTGAGCTGTCAGTCGTATACTACACACCGATATGATGAGCGCGTGTTTCAGGACGCCGATCTCTTCGTACCAGAGAGATGGCTTGACCCTAACGGAGACTCCGAGCGAGGCCGACTGTTCTTCGCTTTTGGATCCGGTGCCCGTACTTGCATTGGCAGACAGTGAGCTTTCCCCTCTAAATTGCGTGTTGAGATTACTGACAGGCTCTCAGTCTGGCCATGGCAGAGATGAGAGCTCTCGTGTATGCAGTCTACACACAGACGCGTACAGAACCCGCGGCGGACATGGTAGCGTCTATGGAGTTTGATGACCAGATCTTGACGACTAGACCTAAAGGGCTGTGCTGTAAACTGAACTTTGTGTCTTTGCAGAAATAGGCGCGACACTTAGGTTTGAGCAGTTGTGTCCTTATAGCGCATGGAAAGAATAGAATCGATACTGATTCTGCACGATTCGATATCAAGAGATAAAAACGAACATTCCTGTCACGATTTTGGCATGGTTTCGACTTTTTTCGTATAAGAACTAGTAACTGAAGAAACAGAAACATTGTCTTTCAGCTAGGCATGATGCTTAGACTCTGGCAAAAGCTCTTATGACTCCATTTCCATCCATCTGTTCAGGGAAGAAGACATGCTGAAGAATGATATCAAAAAGCCAGAAAATCCGATGTGTCTTGGCCTAGGAGCAAACGGGTTAGTTTATCAGGGGAAGTCGGTGTGCCGTGGCCCTATAGCAAGGCGGAGGGGAATGGGTTCACACACCACCTGACTGCTTCGACCCCGTGGAAGACGGAATTAAAGACCAGTACCTCATCAGCTCATTCTGCGCACGCACCATGTTGTAGTTCAGGGTGCGGGAAAAGAATAATGATAAGAGGCTCATGATCGCTGGTCGATCGTTTGGCAAAGCATGGCGACCGGCAATGAAGAGAGCCGTATTGAGCCCAGTGATTGGCGAGAGTCCACGGGGAGGCTCAAGAAGAGAGGTGAGCCTGATGATCTCGCGGATGGGCTCTTGCACCTCGTCGCTCGCTGTAGCCATCCCCATTACCTCGGTGCGCAGAAACATTAGAAGCATGTGCTCGTAGATTTGGTTACATGTGATGAATTCAAAGACCTGGACCTCTGTGAGCGAGTTCAGGATGCTGGGGGAAAAGACTGGTCGAAACTGCATATCGCGCTCGATCATGGAGAGAAGATCTGCTTCTAAACTGGTTGCCTCCTGGTCCACGTCCAGGACACTCAACGTCGAGGTCTTAGCTCTTGATTCGTCAGAACTCGTGAAGCGACGGCGCTCCCAAGCAAGGGCCGAGATGTTGCGCAGCAGTCTTCGGACGTCGTTAGAGCATCCGTACCTGTCGAGGAAGAAATTCAATCCACGCGTGGCTGCCGAATTGTCTCCTTCGCACTCCGGAAACTCATCCTCTATGGACTCGTAGGCAGGGAACCCGCCTGGTGACAGCATCGCAATGAGCTCAAAAAGCTGATATCGGTCTCGCAAGTATCTAAGTGTAGGATTCGAATCAGTCTTGGCTAGTTTAGACCTGGAGGCAGTTGTCACTGCTAGGGCAGTTCTTGCACCATGCAGAAATATCCGCCACGAGGCGAAATCGTCGTCCTGATGACCTGCTATACACTGGAGGAGCATGAGGCTGGTCGCCAACGTGCCCTCTGGCGATGATGTTGGGGAGCCAACTTCTTGACGCAGGCGTTGAATGCTTTCGAGCTTGAGGCGAGTTATTAATGTCTTGTCATTTGGCTGGGTGCTTTGGGTATGATCGGCCATTCTATGCGCTGCAGAATAGGATAATATGGCGCCGAGGAGTGAGGGTACGGTATGCGACATTGGAATAAGAGCCTGACACGTCTCAAGTCGGCTCTGTTGATGGGTGCACATGCTCGGAGATCCCGCGTGAATAAAGTAGTCTAACAGGAGGGATAGGTTTGAGTCAAGGTTGGGGAATTGTCGAAGTGCTGGATGTGGCGAGTCCAGTCTTGCCGATGCAGAGGTCGTATAATCGATCCTCTCAGAAATATTGCTCGTAGCGTCACTGGCATCCGCGACTGAAGGCTCAGAGCCGGAGTAAACGAAGCCTCCGGATGTTACTATTATGAAGGTCAGTCTTGAGAGCCTCGGTAACACAACCGCCCATAACAAAGATGCATCACCTACCGACTTTGTGGACCTGGCAGTGGCGAAACCGCGATCGAGTAAAACTCCGGCCTCCCCATCGGACATTAAGAGCGTAAACGCACGGAGCTTCGGCATCGTGACATCGTTTGCAAGTTGGCCGCTCTTCGTCACATTTCTGTCTCCGCTGGCGGCATCTTTCGCAACCGTTGTGAGACCTCGCTTTATTCTTAGTGTTCTGCATAGTGGATGTAGTAGGATACGGAGAGACATTCGTGGGGCTGGCCTCTTGGTTTATTATCCGTTGTTTATGTTGTGGACAAATGGGTGATGTGGTGGTAGTGTTTAAGGAGTAAAAGGTGGTAAACGGTGTGGCACTATTCTAGCCTCAGTTAAAGCCGCACCGTTTTCACGTGACTAGCATAGATAAGGTGCAACAGCTCGATTGACAAATTGACTGAAGCCTTGTCATTGTGTCTATATACCATCTTAGTTATACTCTAAGCTTTCGCAGTGAAATTATCTCGAAATAATCTGTCCTAATATTTCTGCCATTCTTACCTGCTTTTTAAGTGTCTTTAGCAGTCGCAGTCGATAAGTAACAGTTCAGCCCCAGCGGAGATTCTTCGATATTGACATCCTTAGACATTCAATCGACTAGCGGAGCTGCTCCAGATACCTTGCAACAAGGCAAAACAAGTGCTGCAATGTCGCGACCGCCAGTTTTTCCTCCCGTCTACCTGCATAAACGAATCAACGCCAGATCAAGTGCCCCTCCGATATGAGAACGATATAGCCTGAGCCATAGAGGAAGAAGACAATTATTATGGCAATTGTTCTGTCGCCTATCCATAAAATGTACGCTCATGTGTTCCCAACTGGCTGTATGTTGGACTTCATGTACTGGGAAGCCGGAGATTCTGCTTAGCAGCGATCGAACTAACGTACGTCTCGGATATCAAGGGCAAGCCATGGCGAACGTGCTGGAGCCAGACAACCTAAGACGAGTCAACGCATGGTACAAAATATAAAGTTGTGTAGAGAAATTCAGGTTTCTGTCGCAACCGGCAGCCCACCCAAAGTTGAAAGACAAATTGCGACAAATGAATTTAAGGCTACATAGTGAAGACAAAGGTGCACTTGGGACTGATTTTATTTAAGATGCGAATGGGGCTTGAGTGGGGTTGGAGCGGATATTTCCCATTATGTACACAACCCCGTTATCTATTAGCCTTCAAGCCCTTATATTTCCACTAATTCCACCATAGTTCGACGTTTGAAAGATATTACAAGGCCGGGGTGGCCAACTAGGAGACAGTATGTTGCAAGGACAATTAGCCTATAGTGAAAATTAGTAGAGTTTCTTGAAGATAAGCAAGAGAATCAAGGCCAAAACTCACACTCCCTCCAGTCCGACGAAGAGACCCTCATCTTTAATAAAGTGCCCACTATATCCTTGGTGGAGTTCCACCAATCTATATACGCAACGTGCTGTTATCATAAGGATGGCTAAAGCTAGGAAAGCAAAGAAAAGCCTTACTCGCAGCTCCAGTGCGCTAACCTGCTTGAACCGGAAATAACGAACCAGGTAGTCTCCAAATAGGCCACAAAAAAGAATAGTAGTAAACACTTGGAACGCAAGGCCAGCAATAGCAAGATTCACGCCAGTCTGACTCGTTCCAGATGATATTGTTGACAAGACTCCGCCAGTTGCTTGGACAGCGAGTGAGAAGAAATCGCAGGGTATGAAGATCCAGTAAAACAGCTTCGGTTGGAATCGAGAGAGGGCAGGCGAAGAATACTCGACGAAAAGGGCAAGCGTAACGTAGATGGCCGCGCAAAAGTATACAGGGGTGCTAGAAACGCAAACTGCAAGGGTAGATTAGCAAGAGTAGGGGAGAGCTTGAAATAGCATCATGAACGGATAAATGAGTGACCGTACTGATTTGTTGCATGAATGCCCCAAAGTTGAAGGGATTGTAGTACATCATGACGCGTCCGATATAGCCCATAACTGCGTTGAGGCAGCCCAACACCATGCACACCATAAAGAACCAGGTGCGCAATCTCAGCCCGAGGAAGACGTGCAGGATGCCCGCGAGTGCGAAGAGAACGACAAACAAAATATTAGCTGCAAGACTTGGACGGTACCCGTAGACGCTGTATTCGAGAGGGCATGTGTCCAAGGTACAGTTTGCTCCTGGGCCGAAGACGATCACATACTCTGGGAGTTGAGGTAAGCTGCCCATGGTCGAGACCTGAGAAACTGAAAAGACCGTGGGGAAAGATTCTAACGCAAGGAGAATAAAGTGAGTCAATATGGTATAAGCGTGGAGGTACAATTCTGCAAAGATTCAGATGCATTGACTGCCGCTCCTCTCATCCCTTTATACGAAATCGTCTTTTGACACTCCTTCGAGAATGATGAGCGGCGCAGGCTGACTCGCCTCCACATTAAGACAGGGATCTGGTTGGAAAACAAGCTGGGAGCCATTGCGTTATCCCCTTTCTGGAAGTATCTGGGCTTGGCATTCTAGCTTAATACAGCTTAGCCTTTAGCTACGTTGCAGCAGTCCAGCTCCGGGGTAATGGACCTGTGCCTACAAAAAACGCCTCATCCGCTGCCAAGACGCAATCTTTCCCCATACAGCAGCAAGGACAGCAACTCAGTATGGAATTGTCTAAAAAAAGTCATCCACAGACGCTCAACCCCAGCACATTCAAGTTCGTTTACCTAGAGAATACCGGTGACATACGTTCGTCGGCGATACAGAAGCAAGCTAAGTCGTACGCCGCCAAACAATTTCATGCCCGAGCAAGGCACGAGCAGGTCAAGAAGCATCAAGAGTCCATGAGGCAAGAAGCCAGGCAGATTCTGTTCCCATCACCTTATATAGTAGACCAGTCTATCGATGCGGACTTTTTGAACACGAACGCATTTCAGCCACCAAACCCCACGACAATGCTCTCAGCTGCTCCCACAGACCCCTTTGCATCAGCTGCGAGGCCGATCTCCTCGTTTGAATACTTCCTTATTAGCCACTGTGAGTTCTTCCGAGGAATCTCTAACCTTTCGACAGCTAAGAATAGAAGATATCCAAGTCATTCTCCCTGCTGGCGGTTTCTACAGCCCGTCTCACCCAAGTCCTGAGGCATATTTGCATGGTGCCATAACGGAATGGATACCGCTTGCAATGACTGATCCCGGGATGTTGAACGGTATCCTTGTCCCTGCCTGTCGAAATCTCCATTCTCTTCAAGGCGAAGGCCAATACTTGGAGATGGCTCTTCGATATAAGGTAGCCTGTATTGTATCTCTTAACATGGATCTTTCGGAGCAAGGGGGGAAGCCAGGTGATTCGAGTATTGCCAAAGCGATTATTTTAGCTGGCGATGAGGTAGGCTTTTTTACCACGGGGACTTTTAGAAGATGATAAAAACTAATTCAGCTTTCAGGTCTCAATTGGCGACCTTTTAACTGGAAAAGATCATATCCAGGCGGCACATCAAATGGTTGCATCAAGGGGAGGTTTTGCCACCTTGGGAACAAATGGATTTCTGAGTGGACTGATCAGCATGTTTTCGAGCGAGGGTGAAACAGAGTAAGCATCTGACCTTTTTCTAGAACATCTCACCCTAATATCTATTATAGGATACAAGCTCTGCACGTGCTTCGCAGCTACAGCCATTTTAGCACTTGAGTGTAACGATTACATTCACGATAGCCAGTTAGTAGTGTAGGGTAAGCGGAATACTTGCAGCTCCGCCGACTTCCTAACCTCACCTCTATCAGACCTCTATATCTTCATACACAAATACAAGCCTAAGCCCGTCCCGATCCCAACATCAAGCTTGCGCTATGTGTAACTCATTTGAGTAGAATTGAAGACAGAGGTGATCTCACTAAGGGGTTATCTCTAATGAGTGCTAGGAGCAACTGGAAGCCTAATATCATCATCAGCCAGTGATGTCTGTTCGGAAGAAGTAGTTGGTACAGGAGGTCCCTTTAGTAGTTTAGGGTGGAACCATACGCCACAGAAGCGTGCTATCTTTTGGAGGCCTAGAAGCAGCGTAAACATAACCGATTGTCAGAGGCTGGGCCCAGACTCGTCGATGGCGGGATTGAAGTGCCAGTTGAGTTGGTCAACTCTTTCTACGAATGGGACAGTGAATTAGGGAACCTGCGGGAACACCACCCATGGCTAAAGGATCTTGACAAGGAACATCCTGAACTTTCGGAACTTCAGCAGTAGTTCCTCACGGATGGCTGTACCTTTATGCCCATTATGGACGAGTTTTTAAATGCAAAAGTGGCACGAGTTCGTGCTTCATATATGCACTGCCAGCGAATCGTGTATGCGTGCTACTTGCGCTGCTCAAGTCTGCCCGGGAGGCACCCCACAACCTCAAATTCACCCACAAAACTCCCGAGCAGAGAAGCCAGCGCCTTCTGGAAGAATTGGAACCCTTGGCTAAGAACCAGATATTCTGTACGAGTTTCATCAAAGCAATCAAGACCAGATGCAGCGAGGTGACCACCCTATACGACACGAGGTAGGCAAGACATAAGTCATGCAGACAGACAGTACTGACAGATCCGCCATCGTTCCATAGACAAACTTAATTGTCCAACTCGCCAAAATTACAACGCTTGACTAGTCCACCGTGCAACTAGGAGCGGTCTTAGAGGGGGACGACCTGCATCTGCTTGTTAAGAGCATCTATGAGGGCTACCGAAGTACTCTGGGTGAGGCCACGTGACCCCTTTCAATTGTAATGTTATCAATTGACTAATCTCGATGCTCTGCAGTACATAGTATATTCCCATTGCGTGCATAGTATCTTCTAACACATGTTTTTACAAAGTGGTTGATGCCTTGAATTCAGAGTAGGAAAACTCAGCCGTAGAGGGGAAAAACCGGCTAGCGAATCAAAAACCCCTCTACGACTATCAAACTATCTCTACCTCTTTCAATCTAATCCCTCTGACCAACGCAGTGCCTTTCCTCCCTAACGTAGACCCAGAATCATCCTCTCGCCCAACCCCTCCCGTAACGACTGGCGGCTGAGGTTGTCACGATGCCTTGTTCAATTCTTCAATAAACCAGTTGAGCTTGAACGTGTCCTGCCCGTAAAAGTATTGCTGTCCGCCCACAGCAAAGGGAAATTGCACCTCGTAAGAATCCTTCCAATGTCCCGATTGCAACTCATTTCCCATCTTACCGCCTTCCTTAAGAGTCTGGATAAACCAGTAGCGTGTGTCCAGGTTCTGGCCGTAGAAATACTGTTGGCCGTCGATAGAGTAAGGAAACTGCACACGATATGCATTGTTCCAGCGGCCATTATCAGTTTCTCCACCCATTTTGCCGCCAGGGAGAATTTGCTGAATAAACCAGTAACATGTACCGTTGTCTCTTCGTTTTTCTCCTTCTATCTTTCGAGAGCCCACGTTTTGGCCATAGAAGTACTGACTGCCGCCGATGGAAAATGGAAACTGAACCCCGTATGCGTTGTTCCAGTGGCCATTATCAGTTTCTCGACCCATTGTCCCATCAGGGCGAATTTCCTGAATGAACCAGTAATTTGTGCTCAGGTTCTGGCCATAGAAATACTGAGTACCGTCGATAGAAAATGGAAACTGCACCTGATATGGTTTATTCCAGGAGCCGTGAGCGATCTCAGTGCCCATTTTGCCACCGGTGAGGATCTCCTGAACAAACCAGTTACAATCGTCCAGATTTTGTCCGTAGATAAAGACTCGGTCCTTGATTGTAAAGGGAAATTGAACAGCATAAGCGAATCCCCAGCGGCCAGCATCAGTTTCTCCACCCATTTTGCCGCCGGGGAGAAGTTCCTGAATGAACCAGGAACGTGTCGCCTGATTCTGGCCATAGAAGAACTGTTTTCCGCCGATGGAAAATGGAAGCTGCACCAGATATGCATTATTCCAGGAGCCGTTGGCAGTCTCGACACCCATTGCGGTAGCCATGATGGGCGTGCTCCTAAAGAATGTATAGACTTCAAATATCATTAGCACTACAAGATACTGTTTGGATTCATGCATATACTATTAAGCCATAACTTACCTAAGTAGGTCCAGCTGTCCTCTTTTGGCGAAGCGGGGGATGCTCTAAATCGGGGGGCTACCTGGCAGGGGGCTCGACGCAAAAGAGAATGAAGAGGTTGAGCACCTGGGAAGCTTTGTGAAGGTCGGTGATTTGAGGTGATGGTACTGATTCTGTCCTACTTGCTCTCGATGAAATCCTCTTTATATACTCCATACCCCTCCTATAAACCGTATCAAAGGGGCTTTTGCACGGCCTTGAAGCTGCGTTCCAAGACCTTCTCTGAATTCCAACAGCCTCAATCACAATCCGAGGCCTCATTCACAATCCAAAGCCCCCCTTTGCTCTTTCTCATCTCAGTAGCAGCTCTCTACCGTAGCGACTCGACAAATTCGCCCGCAATCTTTCAACGCTAAATACACCACAGTTAACTATATGAGGAAGTGATCTGCATACATTAAGGAAGTAGGCTCCAACACCATTGGTTATTGGCAGACATGTCAAACCTCTATACAGTAATTTACGGGTCCTAGTGTGCAAAATTGCGGGCGAATTTGTCGAGTCGATACGGTACTCTACCTCTGCCACCGCCACTATTATCTCACCTTGCTTTTGTTGCCTCTTTGCGTTTTGTTGCCGTTGTTTAGATACTTTCCATCTCTAACTTACTATCCCCTGCCTCTTAGTCCTGTCGACGCCATGTCATTTCCCCCGCAAATTACGCTGCGAAAACAAGTGAATGAGTGATAAGCAACAGTGGCTAGCGAAAAGGACTCGTCGGTGGCGTGGCCGGGGACATCGGACCAACTCCTAGCGTGGAGCTAATTCCAGGTAGATCCTCAAAGTCAGGAACAACCACGAGTACGCCGCGCCCAAGGCCAAAGACTACGAGGCCTCCGGGTCCTCCTATGTATCATAATATGTGTGCATGCTAGGATCGGGGTCAAAAACAGGATTGAATTGGACCTCTCGAGTCCATTTAGGCCGCAGGCCTTACCGGACGTGATGTACGGAGTACTGTACTGTTACATCCCCTGAGCCAACAGAGAATTCGGTGGAGACTGGGGTATCACGGGGAATCCTCTTGATTCGGTAAGATCCCTTGCAACGAGGGAGCCGGCCCACACACACCTTGACACTATGGCCACTTGCTTTTCCCAAAAACAAGCTAGTATGGCCGTCTTGCCGTCTTGCCGCCCTGGCCTGGTACCACGCTCGAGCCTCTCGGGGCTCAATCTGAGACCAAAGTATTTGCTCTACTATGGAAATAAATGGTTCCCACTTTGAAATTCAGGAATCTACTTTACTACATAGATACACTGTGACCCTGGGGTTGTGGCTGAATGAAGTACGTTCTTTTGGGGCGACACAGATAATTCGGTCAAGCTTTAGTTAAGCCACACATTCCAGAATGTCCGAGCGTATGACGTTGCTTGACCATCCGTCGAAGCCCGTTGGCTTGACTCCTTGTCACCGAAGTGAGACATTGCGGCCGGAGGACGGAATCACAACCTGGCGCTCGAGTGGCGCTGACTGGCTTTGTCATAGTTTTCCTTCACATGACAGGTCATTATGTCTGCTGAACCGCGTACCACACAATACGGGATGATTCATTGCCCCTCAAAAGGCGAGACATGTACCCTCCAACCGTCTCAGGATAAACTCTTCCTAAATAGCAAAGCATGATATTTGGCCTGATGCATTCTTTTTTGCCACGCATGCACTCGTCAAGCACTATCGAGAGTGCAGCAGAGATTCCAATTGATCCCTCCTTCCCTCCACTGTTATTCTTATCTTTTATAGGAAATGGTCTATTAAGCTTGCCTTCTTATCTGTGATTGGTCCACAGTCTCCTCTGGTGGACGACTCGATCGGGCCACAGAACCTCGCCATCATCACTCCCATTTTCAGTCTCGGCATCCTCCTCTTTTTACTTAGAATCTACACGCGTGTAACTCCGATTTATAAGCTAAACGCTTCGGACTACACGAATGCAGTTGCTGTGGTAAGTTAAACAGCCAATAGAGCGGAGAACGCGGGAGATTCTGATTGTTTTAGCAGGTTGCACAGGTACTAACCTACTCATTTTTCGCCGCGGCCGTCGGTAATGGGTTCGGACGTCACAACCACTTTCTTACTCCTGAGAGTACTGTCAAAATCTCGAAGCTTCTGTTTGGCGTTGTATTTGTGGGTTTATGGGCCTCTACCTTTGCTAGGGTCTCTATGGCCTGCTTATTGCTCCAATTTCACGACCTGACATCGATTATGTGGAAGATGGTTCTCTGGTTCACTATCGGTTTCCAACTAGCAACCCTTCTCGCTAGCGAGGTCTTCCAGCTCCTGGAATGCCGCCCAATCCGACGCATGTGGGAAGAAGTTCCAGACGCGCAATGTGTAAGCCCACAGGACGCTTGGGTGGTTGGATATCTCTTCGTTGGTACGCTTCTGCTCAAAGTGTTTCAGATTAACGTGCACTAACCCATCAAAGGAGTTAGTGTGGTCGGCGACTTGACACTCTCTATCATGCCCATATTCATTATCTGGACATTGAATAGGCACGTCTTGGAACGGCTGTTAATATGTGTCTTAATGGGACTTGGTCTTTGTGCAACTGCGGCCGGGGTACTGAAACTCATTTATATGAAGACGTCCGATTTCACATCTCCCGACACCTTCCGAGCCATGATGCCTATCTTCCTGTGGTGTCGGATCGAGGAAGGTGTCATAGTGGCA
Source organism: Ilyonectria destructans (assembly GCA_020740775.1). Taxonomy (NCBI): domain Eukaryota; kingdom Fungi; phylum Ascomycota; class Sordariomycetes; order Hypocreales; family Nectriaceae; genus Ilyonectria; species Ilyonectria destructans. Next base: position 319,387 of record JAHEWK010000016.1, read on the forward strand.
GCTTCTTCCGTCCCCCTCCTCAAAGCCCCGATTGAAAGGTGTCTTCATCGATTAGGAGTCCCGACTTTCCAAAATTCGGTCAGGGATATGGAGTCGCTCGATTCTCGCTGAATTAAATCAGAGCACTGCAGGTACAGTTGTTGATTGTGACCAACAATAAAAGGGATGAGAGCACTGGTGGAGGAAGAATTCAGTAACGATGGATGCCTCACGAGCAAGTGTGGCATGCGATTCACTACCATAAGAGGGATCTACTTTTTACCACCGATGACACCTGAAGTGACAGATCGATCCTCATTCGAACTATCATGGCCCCCTACCCCATTGCAAAAAAAAGAAAAGAGATCCTCGATGTGGCATTCCTGCACCCAATCTGGGGATGACCAATCCGGTGCTGGCCATCAGGTCGTGCCACAGCTCCAGTCGACATAGCAACTGGTGGATTGTCGGGTTCACTAGCTGTCGGGACTTTTGGCGGGTGAGGAGGAGTTGCTATCTGGTCCTATATAGCACAATGGTTACGGAGCTTGGTGAAGGGCCAGAAGGTGGCTATTACTTAGTAGTACAGTTGGATGTTTAATTTCTCCAAGTTCCTGTATAACACTCGATAACCGATCTCAATTTACACAACTGGTATCTGCTGGTGATTATGCGAAAACAGTCATACACCAAAATAAACATATGGAACCCAGTGTAGTGATGCTTCCCTGTTGTCATTACTGTGGAGAATGACGTCTCTCGGCAATTGATCGTCTCTTATATCCCCCTTGGTTGTACCTGAGTGAAGTAGAATTGGGCTGCCTTCTACTAATGCGAAAACATAGGCTGGGGTGTAGCGTTTCGATAAGGTTCCTATGATGGTAGATATGGAAAGCCTTGATTACCGGTGCAGGGAGTTTTATTCTTATTATCCTTATTAGCCACCGGGCCCCTTCCAGTTTACAAATAGTAGAAGGCCGTTTCTTACAGACGGAGCATTAAATATTTAATTTCAGGGGCTTTCATCGCGTTATTAACCTACGGATGCAACAGTTGATACCGTTTCAATATTAACTTGATTACGCCAATTAAGTTTCTAAGAAAGATACTAAAAGTTGAAAACTGAATCCGAATATCATATTCGTATTCCTCTCATTTTGAAAGCTCCGATAGTGAACAATATTCTGTGCGCTTGTTCCAAACATCTAAGCGGTAAGACCGGCGAGAAGACCAGCGGCAAGGGTGAGGAGGGGAGGAAGGAGACCGTTGCCGATGCCAACGAGAAGCAGGCTGAGGGCCGCGACAAGACCAGAAACAATCGCACCAAGATGAGGACCTTGGCAAGAATCCAAAAGACGGAGTGCAGAACAGAGTCGAGCTAAGGTCGGACACCAAAAATGGTAAGGAGGCCTTTGACGATGGTAGTGACCTCGGAAACGAGAGCGACAACGAGGGTGTGAATAGTCTTGACATTCGAGTGGGTAACATCGAGGCCAGCAGAACCAATAAGCTCGGTGACGAAGTTGGTAAGGGTGTCTAGCAGGCTGTTGAGCTCGGGGAGGGCTTGGCCGGCATCTTTATCCTGGGAGAGGTGCCCACTCTGGACTTTATCAGAAATGTCGTCTAGGCGTTGCTAGCCAGTGTTTCATTTAACCCAGTATCATATCATACGGAGGGAGCCGCCCTGGGTCTTAACGGACGAAACAGTATCCTGAAGGGTGTTAATTAGGTCCTCTGCGCTGGAGATGTCGCGCTTGGTGACCTCAGCATCGTTAGACAAACAAAAGCGTTCTCGACGTGGTTGACATTTGGGACGCATTGTTAGCGTCGGAGAATGGAGCAGCAAAAGCCGATATAGCTAGAGCGAGAACGGAGAAGAGAGCAACCTTCATGGTGACAAGTCACGGTGAATATTGAGGCTGTGCAGTTGTATGTGATGAGGATGACTAGAATGATCTTGTATCTGAGGGAAATGGGCGGTTTATTTATACCCTTAGCGGCAAGGACCGGCGGCTATGAGAGTTTGACGAATTATCGAAATAGAAGTTGATTGGAGCCTTCGTCAACCGCTCTCTTAGCCAGCAGTTTGCCCTCTATCAGACAAGTAGATTGATTGAGACAGCTTTGAAGACGATATATGATCTTGTCTTTTGGTCTAGGAAGGAAGAAAGCTAGCTATTTATACCTAGGGATCTGACTGACCCAGATGCCCTCGATTCGATGCCTGATGCCCTTGACCCGATGATGCCGTCGATATCTGAAAATTTAGGTTGTTGAGGTTAATCTAGGTTGTTAAGGGCATCTAGGTTCGTAGGGATCCACAGTACGGATTGAAGTCTCTATCTAGGTTCAAAGGAAACCACGGTACGGATCCGGTCCTATGTAAAGCTGACTTTTCCTATATGGCTGTCTGACACCCTCTAGGGTAGGAAAGCCCACGTTTGACCACATATCTCTACCTTGCAGCTCTGTGGCCTGGTTCTCGTGGTCACATTTTAACCTGCAGGTGGTTTGATAGAAAGATGGGCTCTTTTGCATATTGTCATTTCAGCTTGCATCAGGGTAGAGAGGTTGGTGTAACTGTGTTATTGGATAGACTATATCCTGACTTACGTGTCAGGTCTCAAATGCGGATAGAGTGAACTAGCGCAGCCTATTGACTTAGAAATTCAGGCCGAGTAAAGGTGAAAAGGCGATAGAAGTAAGCCCCGCTTCAAATTCAACAGATCTGGTCAAGGCGTCTGTTGAAACCGAGTAGGAATTAGTCAAGTCAGTAAAGTCATGTTAGCTGCAACGCATAAGGTCCGTGTGGACACAACACCGGCGAACCTTGCCCGAGAGGACCTCATGGATATCCTCGACACGTACGGGGATGCACGAGGAGACAAGGACCTGTCTTCTGGTTAATCTAATGAGGATTTCGGTTGGAAAAACTGAGCAGGTTTTCAACGCAATCGGTACTATCTCCCGTCATTTTATGGAAATCGGGAACCGCTCATGATTTCGACTGATGGGCGTCGCTCTTTTGTAAAATACCGTACTCGAGGGTTATAAACAATTCCGTCGTAAAGCAAGAAAAGTCAGAGGCTTATCAGACCCGTGAAAGTGGCGAGAATCAAAATAAAAGTACATCACGATTACAGAAGATCCATGTCTACGGATACAGAAGACCCATCGGTAATCCTTAACAATCTAAATAAGAATCTACAATTTAGCAGGCGATGAGCCATCTTGATTCGGGGACAGAAGGATAGGAAACCCGGGGCGGTAGTTCTAGGCCTAAGCTTAGATATGTTTGCTCGTTGGGAAGAATGTGAAAAAGGGAATGCGTGACTGATAATGATTTCCTCATGCAAAGTGCTAATAATGGCACAGATATGGGACCGGGAACATTTGACAACTCCGATCTAGTATCTTTGTTCAAGTATATCCACGAATCCCGCCCAGATATTGTTCAGATGCTTGGAAAGTCAGAACAGAGCAGCTAACTCAGAAAGTTCCCATGTCTTTGTCTATCTCAATGAATGCAAATCTATTATGTCAACCTTTTCGTAAGGTAAATTTGGAGCCACTTCCTCGTCCACGTTGAAGAGGCACGTACTTCGCCGAATTAGCTCAGCTAGACAGCCCCAGTCGTTGAGCTACGTTGGGCACATCGTCCATGTTTTAGCGTCAGAACTTACGCACAGCTAGCGTGAAATCCATGCTTGCCAGGCTGTTACGTGGAACATGCTATATCGTCACAACACATTTCAGCCTTTCCTAAATCGTCTCAATCCGACAATCCCTGGCTGATCGTCCAACAATATGGGCACTGGTTAGCGTGTGGCGCTTCGTGAGCCAGTCATGGTCGCGTGTCTGATGGCCTAGTTCGCGAGTTTCCAGGGAATCCAAACACGTTTTCGTACGCGATTGTCGTACGACGACCGCTGTACGCAGAGGGGTCGATATGAATCACAAGGTAGGACCATAGACACTAAGCAGGTGTAAAGGCAGTATTTGGGAAACTTCCATAGCTTTGCTTACGGGTTTAGCTCGTGTTTCTCACCACTCTATCGCCCATATCTTAGCCACTTTCGTGAGGTTGACGGTCTAGTACAGTCCAAGTTCAACTCCGCGCCAAGTCGTCCTGCATCCTGGTAGGTTCAGAGTGTAGATCGACATATAGAAATGGCCCCGAGGGGAGTAGTAGTATGGTATATTAGCGATGACGATAGAGTTGAAATTAAACACTGAACGACTATTTCGTGCAAGATGTGTAATATTGAAACTGCCTTGACAGCAAGGTCATTGACTGCAGACAGAAATGTCGTTGACGGCAGATAGAAAACGCCGTTGACTGCAGACAGCAGCGTTGACTACAGAAGAGTTGAATTGAAGCTTACGGCAAAGATCAGTATACAAGAACCTTGCTGTTCAGCTACTGTCTCTTATGGTGCTGGGTGTAGCACTAAATGCATGTCTCATTATTTGCGAATATTGTGTGGCTTTAATCTATCTCATGATATTGAGCAAAGCTAAAAAAGAGTAAAAATAAACATAACTCTCTGGCTTTATTATCAATACTCTGATTGATTGGGCGGAATTATTAACATGGTGCTCACTGTGGAGGCGCTGCTCAGGCTGTGCTAGAGTACTGCTCGGGTACATTGCTCGGGTACATAGCTCAGTCTCCGGCATGCCTAAGCATATCTCAATGTCGAGATTAGTGTAGCACCCAAAGGTGTTATAAGCCAGGGGTCCAAGTACAAAGGCCGCCGGGAGACATCGAAGATCGGGGCAGGCATTCTTTTCCTTTCCTTTCACAGCAACACAAGACTGAGGATAGGTATCCATTCGGGTCTCACAGCGACATCGGGATAAGTATGCGGAGCGGGGAAACTGCAGACTGCACCTACAGGGATCGATGCGGGTATGCATGAGCCGATGGCCCGTCTCTCGTATTCCAAGAGAACTTTGGTACCTGAGATACGTATCGATGAGAGGCAAGGTGTATTCGCTTACTGCACTAAACTTTTGCATCGGCACTATAAAACCTGGTTTTTGGGGACGTCGGTCATCATCACTGTGTCACCTGGTTCAAATCACGAGAATGATTGACCGCCGTGAGTTCAGCTCAAATTTAAAGTTATTGAAGCTGTTCTTGTAGTGTGCTTTTTATTTTATTTTAGAAAGCCCGTGGACCTGGGAACAAGCCCGGCCGGAACTGAACGCTGTGCGCAACGTGCCGATGAATCGGGGCGAAATGAGGAGGTGCGGCATGCATTGTAACCCAAATGTGGCGAAGAAACACGAGAATGTCAGATTCCCCCGCCTTGTGTCTGCTTGCTTCTAGACCTGGGCATAAAGGACATCAGGACCACGCCCCTCGCACTGGGACGGCAAATTAGGCACTGAGACAGCGGGCTGAGCCCCTCTCCGTGTGCTTATTCTTTTATTATCACGGTGGCACATATGCCAGGTCACACCTGCATTTCAGCTCCGATGGCGTGGACTAGCTCTAATACTAAGTAGTGACAAGCCCTTTTGTCGTCTCCTGTCTTTGTGGACGAAATTGAGACAAGATGGCGTTTCTCTTTGTTGGCTGAGAGCAACCGTTCCGTCAGGGGCGTTTCCGTTAGCCAACGGCTGTATTACAACGGCATCAATGAGGCCGCCCCTGTTTGGGTCATTAGTCCCAGTTCTCGACTCTCAAAGAGCACAGCTAGCCTTATCCGCTAGGTCTTTCTGAGTGTAGCTTTGGTGGTGCAACGCGCTGACCGCACTGCGCTAGCATATGCGTGGCGTCTAAAACCGCCGTAATTTCCCAGTCATTTCCCTTGGGTTACTGGATGGCTTGAGGCCAATCGCGGATTGTGTCGCCTGCTCCCTCGTATTCTGGCTGCAGCGAAAAAGTAACGAGCCAAGCATAACTTTTACATCTCGCCCGGTGGCGGTGGGTACATTTTGTGCCGTTGCATATCCACCAGTCCTCTCTCGCCCACGTCTCAGGAGCAGTTGTGATGTGTCATAATGCGCGAAGTGGCTGGCTAGGTGCGCCTTCGGGAGACCAGAGGCCAACGATATCTTGCCGGTGACTCCGCCCGAGCTCGTGTCCTTGAAGTAGACCGACGGTGCGGCTGAGGTGCTGATCCACCGAAAAGAAACAGCTTGGCAGCCCTATCAATCCCGAACTGGCCGGCTCCTGCGTTTCTAAAAGCAGGTCACTGTGAAGCCAAGGCACCGATTGGATACACGTTCATCTCGCAGGTGGCCCCTCCCCAGATTGAGACTGGAGCCGTGTCTGGGGCTAAGGGGAGCTATTGGCCTCCGGTCACGGTACCTTGAATATGGCCCAGTGGTGCCCGATCCGCCGGGTCTGGCACCTTTTCTTTGTTGCGCCGTCACGGAACTAGACCGCCTGATCGACGCCAGGGCATCGGACAAGGGATTCTGTGTGGCTGTTGGCGCAGCATATGAGGTGCAATTAGCGAGCTAAATATATATAACCCGGCCGTCTTTGCCGAGCTGTACTCAATAGGAAGAGGGTATAACATCTGGTTCCCTCCCCGTGCCCCTGCGCCCTTCTGGATTGTGTCATCCTTCAAAGACTTCTGGCAAGGTGTCTAAGAGTGGTATCATGCTGTTCAAACTCTCCCACCTGGTTGCCGCAATCTGCGGAGGCTCCCTGGTAGCCGCCCAGAACGTTCCAATCACAGGAGTCAAGCTTGCCTCTGGCGCTAATGCCCCTTATCGACTAAACATTGACGCTCTCCAAGCCGCTGGTGGCCCTCAATGGTGCGTCACAATTGTTCTCGTGCTGCCTTTGGTGGCATTGGCTCACCTCGCAATAGGGACCTCTACCTTCGCGCTCTCTCTCAGATGCAGAAACAGGACGCCACGAATCAGCTGTCCTATTTCCAGATCGCCGGTATGATATCTTAGTGGCCTCCAAATTTGAATTGACCAATGGAATTAATATGCTTATAGGTATTCATGGAAAGCCCTACATACAGTGGAATAACGCTGGTGCCGAGACTTCGAATGGATGGGAGGGATACTGCCCACATGGCGTAAGTCTTTCTATTTACCGCTCATGATGATAGATCTTGTCAATTGCTAATACACATACCTAGGAAAATCTGTTCCTTACGTGGCACCGTCCCTACGTGCTTCTTTATGAGGTATAGAACCATATCACTTGAGATTCTTGAACAAGCTATCTGACCATTTCACAGCAACGCCTCGTCGAAACTGCTACAAATATCGCCAATACATATCCCTCGAGTGTCCGTGCTCAATGGGTCCAGGCCGCTACAACTCTTCGATCGCCATACTGGGATTGGGCAACTACCCTTGCTGTTCCAGGTGCAACAGTTTCCAAGACATTCAACATCAGGGTTCCCAACGGCAGCGGCCTGAAGACCATCTCCATCCCCAACCCCCTGGCCGGTTACAACTTTCCCCAGGGCGCTCTTAATGGCCAATTCGGAACTTTTGACCAGCCTGAGAACCGCCCCCGGATTTACCGCTGTCTAAGTCCACAGAGCTATCCTTCATCTGCCAACGGCCTCATCAGGTCACGAACATACAAGCAATGGGTGGTGGGTTGTCAACCTCACCGTCAATTGGCCAAGGGCATGCTGATCGAGATTTTAGTATGATGCTTTTACGTCCTCCACCACATTTAACCAATTCGCCTCAACCAGTAGCTCTGGCACGAGTCTTGAGCAGATTCACAACGCCATTCACTGGGATGCAGCCTGTGGTTATCAGTTTGTCGATGCTGACTTCGCTGCATTCGATCCCTTGTTGTAGGTCTACCCCGTTTTGCGTCAATTATGGCATCTAACTGCCCCAGTATGCTGCATCACACCAACATTGATCGATTTTGGGCCTACTGGCAATTTATTCGACCCAGCCAGGCCGTCTTCTCAGGCTCGTACCAAGGAGGCGCCCGTTTTAATACCCGCGAGGGCACCACTATCACTCCAAACTCTCCCCTGCAACCTTTCTACGCCTCTGCTGGCAAGTTCCATACGTCTGCCTCCGTGTCAAGCATCAAAAATTTCGGTTACACCTACGAAGGCCTCGAATACTGGAGGAAATCCGCGTCCCAGCTGACGACTGACGCCACCCAGCTCATCAACAGCCTGTACGCCCCTAGCTCCGCCAAAAGGTCGGTAGAGAAACGTGATGGAGAGTTGACACGGTACTTCGCGAGCATCCAAGTCAATGTGGAGGAGCTCGATCGTCCCTGCTCTATTGGTCTCTTTGTCAACACAACCAATGTCGGCAACTTCATCGTTTTGAAGCAACCCGCTTCCGGTCTGTTTAATGGCAAGTTTTCTCTCGATAGGGCTGCTCCCCCGGAGGAATTAGCAGGGGAAAAGCCCAAGAACGTTGTCGACGATATTCTAGCCGGTATTCGAATTAGCATCACCAAGGTATGTTCTTATTGTTCCAGACAAGGCAGCACATGGACGTCAAAGAATTAATGAAACTTCAACAACAGCATGATGGAACCGAGCAACCCGTCACCGAGGCGCCTAGCTTGAAGCTGGTGTTGGAGAATGCGGTCCTCGTGCCTCCAGAAAACAGTGGTTCGCTTCCAGTGTATACGGACACCAAGACGACGACGGCACCGAAGAAGCAGTTCCAACCACCAAATCAGGGTTGATATACTATTCCGCTAAGCCAAGTATGTTGCGAGTGATTGTCGCAGATATCGAAACGCGGTTTCCGACTTTTGGCGTTACTCCTAACACCTCAATAACTGGCTTCGAGGCCGTAATCCATATCACTTGGTTATTGAGGTATTGTAGTGGTTATGGCTGACAATGACGTACTTTTCTCTTTATGCTCTTTCATTACGTGGTTGTATATATTCTTAATTGATGACATTGATCACGGCCTATATCCGTACAGCATTTGCTTTTCCAAAATGATTTTAGACGATTCATTATTTTTGATGTATACTTCCAGCTCTGCGAACCTTAACTGCCCGGCACTGCCTGAGGTATGTCGAAGGTCGCAACAATGATGTCGTAGGATATGGGCTGCTGGGATCTACATCAAACCTTTCTCTTGAACTGTCGACCCGAGAGGCGCTGAGATTATGTGCACGGATTGGTTCGCAAGCACTGGAACTCCTATTCCTGAATTCTGATCCAGGAATATAACGGTTTCTCATGAGATATACCAGAATCATTTCGTGTTAGAATATGTTAATTAATTTATGTCTCCAAACACAAATACTAACATATTTTGCCATCCATAAGTAGACATCTCAAAAGAGAAAAAGCTTCATATATATATACTAATTTTCAGCATAGTTGGGCGCTGTCTGGAGGGTAGTGTGTGAGGGAAATGAGCAACAGGGAGGACTGGGGGACTCAACAACCCACCCAAAGACAGATGAAGACTACGACAGCGGTGCGTCTGCAATGTCTAGGAACCCTGAGATTGAAGATAGTGAAAATGAATCAAGGGGAGAAGATATCATAGATTATCCTCATCTTCATTTGTGCAATATATCAATACTGCATGTCTATCATATCTTCAAGACTAAGATATAGTTATTTGTCCATTTTTCGATTAGTTCTCTGTGTACATATATGACGCAACCAGTGACGCTTCATACGGCATTGTGTCAATGTACAACGACAAGGCACTAATAAGAGCCTTAATCTCAGTCGAAGTAATATACTTGATTGGACGAGCACTTAATGCGAAAAAAGCTCCAGATTGGACTTTCCGTCCATAATGTCACGCAAAACCTGCTTCTTCTCTCGAACCGACCTCCTATGCTGCCATTCCTATAATTATGGATAGAGTTGTCCGTCTTCTTGTCACTGCTGAATTACACAAAAATGGAGTCAAGAGGCTAGATAGAGGAAGCCTAGCAGTCCTGTACCATGAATAAAACATACTCTACTCTCAATTCGCCTGCGTTGGTACCGGTCTTCTGGGCATTGCGCTGGGCGTCACTGTCTAACGGTGGTACAACATCACCGACATTTCTCGTGCGGAGGCACTTGGTACACCAACAACTTTCCCGGGGCCGCCTGCGACTTACCTTCAGGTTTATATTCCTATTTGTTGAAAACAGTACCCAGTGTTCTCGCATCTGCCACACGGGACTAGCTCCCGTCTACTGCTCGGCTTGCGTGTGGTCTCCTGCAGTGAACCTTACTGGATGAGCCACTAATATATCTTCTGGTACAGTGAGTAGTGTTAAATGTGTCCCTATATTCTTGCAACTACTGAATGGCTTTACTCCAGCTAATGATAATCAGTGAAGCTAAAAGGATTAAATACAACTAGCTACAGTAGTAGTATGTTATGCTTTGGATAGAACTAAAACCTTGACTTGATCCACTTCGATATTATCTAGCGTAATCGTCTTCCCCAGCCGCCCAAGGTCCTTTTTATTCCAAACATCCCGAAGGCGGAGTTGAGACTGGCTAGCAAGTTTCTCTAGCTCCAACACATCCGAAATTGAGATTGAGACATCGACAGCTTCATCTCCATAGTTCTGGACCAAAATCACATAGCGAGACTTGCCAGAACTTAAAGGGCCTCCCCAAATTTGGTATTTGCCTTCTTCGGATAGGGATGGGAGATAGTTGACGGCGGCACCAAGCTCATCCTGGTTGATAGCGATTATCTCCTTGTTCTTGAGAATGGAGAGGGAATTATCAGTGATGTTCGTGATATCTGCTCCAATGATTAGGGGCGATTTGAGGGCGGCCCAAAAGGCAAAATGTGTCTGCTCTTGGTACTCTGTCATGCCATAAGTCCCAACTTCGAGCATGTCCATATCCGCTGCTCACAGACATTAGATCAAGATTTAATTCAACGTTTAAGGAAACTTACCCCAAGACCCAGGCTTCTGGAACCTAGACAGCTCCCGCATCTTCCTTATCATTGTCAAAACGCTGACCCCAGCGTATCCTGTATTCAAGCAGTATGCCGTCGTACACATCCCCGACCCATCCTTCCTGTACGCGCTGTGGATGTCGCCCGACATACGGTAACTCTCACTAAACTGATCCGCCCAGAACCAGGGAAACTGATGGCCCCATTCGCAAAGAGAGTAGAAAATTTCACGCCCGGTCACTTTGAGTGCATGCGACATACGGAGGAAGCGCTCCTGTACGGAAAGGGTGTTGGCTTGGAAGCCGCCGCAGTTGTCGTATTTGAGGTAGTCGACACCCCAATCAGCGTAAGTTTGAGCGTCGAGTTCCTCGTAGCCGTAGCTCCCGGGGCTGAAGCCGCAGTCCAAGATGCCTGCGTCACTAAGGAAGAAGTACTAGTAAGCACACCTTGCTGGTGATGAAAACCCTGGAGAGAACAGAAGACCAAAAGCGTGAATTTGCTTTACCTGTAGATGCCAAATTTGAGACCCAGGTCGTGAATCTCATCGCCTAAGGCTTTGATGCCATTCGGGAACTTGGTGGCATTGGGTTGCTGCCGTTCATTCTCGTCTCGCTCGAACGCTTGCCAGCCGCCGTCGATGACGACAAAACTATAGCCGAGCTTCTTGAGGCCAGTGTCTACCAATACTTTTGCGGTATCTTTGATGAGTTGTTCGCTGACATTGTTTTTAAAGCTGTTCCATGAGTTCCAGCCTGCGGAAAATTCTTTAGTAGGGATCGTGAGAAAGGGTTCGAGTTCAAGTACCCATCTGAGGCTTTTGGCCCAAATCTCCAGCCAAGGCTGGGATGGCGAACAAGAGGCCAAGCAACATTCTGGTGCTTGTCATGGTATTGTTGAAGATTGGGTTTCTTAGGCTTAGACCAATTGTTTGAATGGTGTGGAGGTTCTCTCAATTTTATTCGTACTTACATACAATTAATTTACCCGCCATGAGGCGGGCGTTGGCGCCGAAACTTTCCCCGCAAAGTGACGTCCGCCTACGCAAGCATTGGAGCGCTTGTCGCAACGTTATTTCGTATTTTTAGTGTGTGTCATGAGCTCTCAGGCTCCATCTCGGCTAATTGTAACGGTATTTGACTTTCGGACAAGATGCCGAGTATTGCCCCGGATTGACCTACGTCGATACCATGGTGCGGAGTACTAAGAGAAACTCCGACTTAATAACCCGATGCCTGTATTGATCTCGATATTTTTCTACCCGACCGCTTTATGACATTTCCACCTACGACCATGCAGTTTCTACTTGCTATTGCGGTTCTAGGACTGGCCTCGACTACAACGTGTAAGGTCTTAGATCGCCAGCCTTTGAGTTACGCCACGATACCGGACGGCACCTATGTTGCTCCAGTTTCTCCAACGACAACGACCCTGCTTGATTTTATCGAGTCGCGAGATGATTTGTCTGTACTAAGCTCCATGGCTAAAGAGGCACAGGGTAAGAACAACCTCCCTCCTGTGGAACGAAGCTTGACACTATGCACAGGCTTTGCGCAAGCACTCAACACGAGCACCAATTGGCAATTCACCTTCTTCGCGCCGTCAAACAAAGCCTTTGAGAATACCGGACAGTATTTTGAGACTTTTGCAAAAACAGCCAAGGGCAAATGGTGGCTAGGAAACCTAATTCAGCATCACTACGTGCCCAATACGATTCTGAAAAAGTCCGCCTTTTCGACTGATAGCACACGTATCCAAACAGGCACGTTCCTGTACATTGGTACTCAAGTGGTTGATGGCGTACTGGTTCTGAATAATGTCTCGAGTGTTACGGAGGCTGATTTAACGACGACTAATGTATGTGATTGCACGAAAGCTAAAGCTATTGCTGACAAGGGTTAGGGCGTTGTTCATATAATCGACCATATTCTTGATCCTTCGGCCCAGATATTTCAGGCTGATGTACCTAAGACAAGCCAGAAGTTTATTCCTGGAAGTTGTGCAAATCCTGCTTTGTCCTATTGTTGAAATAGAACCGAAGAGGATGGCGGAATATGTAGCACCGAGCTTCATAACGGAGAGAGGGAAATTTCCCATGCTAGATTTGGACGAGGTGGTGAATTTGATGGGGGGTGATATTTTGGCGGAATTTTGCGCACGATCAACTAGAGGACCGTGAAGAGGGAAGCAGCTAGTTGTATTGATTGCCCATTGAATCTATCTACTGAATATGTCCATTGAATGCACTTGGCTCAAACCATACGATTGTGCAATTGTGAGAAGTGATTAATATTTCATCGCAATCCGCTTCGAGTAGAACAACGTAACAACTTTGTTTCCTGAGCTCATCCATCTTGACATAAAAACTCGTCATTCAACTGCCTCACCTAAGGATACACTTGCGCTATTTTCCCAATACCCCACCAGCCCCAGTTCCCCTGTTTGTAAGGTCCGCCACTTTTCCCGGCGCCGCGGACAACTGATCCCTTAGAATATCGCACGATCGACGAGAAAGCCACCCGCGCTAATACTAGGCTACTTCAAATGCGGGGTTGACGATGGGATTGAGAAAAGGATGCCGGACGACGCTCCGGACACTCGCCCGCGGCCGGAATTGCGGGGAAATGTTCAGGACCAGGGACCTGATCACCCATGCTTCGGAGAGAAGGTGCAATTGCGGGCTTTCTTGTGCATTTACGGATGAATAGAGATAATATATGTACCAGGCTCAAGCTGTTACATTTCAACCTATCTGAGCACTCATATGACATTTTGCTGTTAAGTATACACATCATCATGAGAAAGGTATGTCGGGACTCGCACTACGAGAGCCATGTGCCAAACCATTTGTCAAAATACCTGCCTAAGTTCTTGAACAGAGCTGACGTCGCATGCAGGTCTGGATCGCAGTCATCGCCTCCACATTGGGGGCGGTGGTGGATGCCACAGTCAACGGCGTGCCAGCACTCAATGGTACGCATTAACCACTTGCCAGCGCTTTCTAGAGATAGAGAAGAAGCTAAAGTTTCATAACATCAAGGTCCCGTTTTCCCCGTCAACGGTATTCCAGGGGCAAAGAAACGTGCCGGTGATTTTGTACACCCCGGCCTCTGGCATACCCACGACGACCTAGAACGGATCCGGTCCAACGTTCTCGGCGACGAAGAGCCCTGGAAGACGGCCTACGAATCCTTCAGCACTGATCAATATTCCCTGAGCGACTATACTATGCGGGGCCCCAAAGCGGTTCTATGTCGTGGGCCTTGCAGCAACTACACCAGTTTCACAGCTGACTCTCGCGCGGCGTGGCAGAATGCATTGATGTGGTACATAACCAAGGACCAGGGCCATTGGGACCGCGCAACCACTATTCTCGATGCTTGGGGAAGTAACTTGACAAGCATCATTGGTACTGACACGTCTCTCCTGGTTGGTCTCGAAGGAAGCCTTTTTGCGAATGCTGCGGAGATCATGCGATGGGAGGGGAACTGGACTGAGTCTGGAGCGAAATGGCAGGGAGGTGCTGGCTTTTCGATCCAACTTTATTGGCTTTTCGCTCGACAGTCGATTATTATCGGTCAGGCTAACTACGGCATGGCTAGTATCATGGCTCTTCTCAACTTTGCCGTGTATCTGGACGACGTTACTTTGGTAGGTCAGCCCAAGATGACAACGAACCTCACGTGTTAACTCATCGACAGTACAACTATGCTCTCAACGCCTATCTCAACGACCCCTGCGCTGGTATTTACGGAAACTTTGACACAAAGAGTGGCCAAAGCGCCGAATCTGGCCGCGATCAAAGCCACGCGCAATCTGGCTTAGGATGGTCTGCTTACGCCGCCCGCACAATCCAATCCCAGGGTTATGACATTTGGAGCGAAGGGGACAGCGTGCTCCTCAAGGCCGCTGAGTATGCCGCCAAGTACAACCTCGGTAACGACGTCCCCTATGACGTCAAGTTCTACCGCTGTGAGGCCGTTCTCGTAAACGGCCCCTGGGCAGAGATTTCGGAGCAGAACCGTGGTGTGGGACTCACGAATGGGGCATTGAGTCCTGCCATTTGGGATATCATTTATTATGCGTACAACCAGGCGAGGAAGAAGAGTGCCCCTTGGACAACTCAAGCCAAGAAGAAGTATGATGAGGATGGGGGACAGAAGGTTGCTCCGAAGAATGCAGACCATCCTGGCTGGGGAGACTTGATTTGGAGTTATAAGAGGGGCGAGTCTACGAAATCGAATGGCAAGACTATTTGGGGAGGAGGAGAAATTGGACCGCAAGGTCAGGGGATGGTTAACACCTGACGGTGGCCTCTATCTTGCTTGGGAGGTTGCTGAAGTGGGACTGGGAAGTGTGTTGAGTTGGTGGTAGGATGGGATCAGGGTGTTGAGGACTTAACATGGAGTGTATATACTGTTGTAGGATCAACTTGGATACTACAATTGAATGTTACAGATCTAGAAACTCACGGAGTCATAAGGCAGGAATGTGAAAATCGAGGTGAATCCCTCAATACGAGGTTCTAAATACAAGCCATCGGAGGTCACAGAATGCCACCATTGGGCAAATATGACGAGTTATGGGTGAGCTGAGTACGGAAATAGCTGTTGCGATACATAATACTGTACGTTATAAGCTCTACATTACAGAGCTCTTCCTATTGCAACAGTCATAAGCCCGGGTTAAGTTGAATATGTATCCGCACGACCTGTAACTTTCACTCGCAAGTTGCCGGAAAGTTCCACTATTCGAATGACAGACTAACCATTTACCCAAGCCAATGATCAAAATTTGATTACAACTAGATTCAAGACATTTCTGTCAAGCGGAAGGAGTGTGCTAGTATACAGGTTCCATTTTCAGCTCCGAATCGTGGAGCGTTCCCTTTATTACCAACAGAAACCCCGCACAATATCACGAGGAGGCCTGATCTAGCCGACAATTCGCGGGGTAGTAGAAACGAGGCACAAGGTTCACACTAGTTTGGGTTTGTTTTTTTCCGTCCATGCGGCTTCGGCAAAGCTCTAGGAGCTCCTTCACCAAGCTAAGCCTCATGAAAGCGCTCCGGAGGAGATACCGGAGCTGCGCCGAAAATAAGTCGGGTTAGCCTAACCAAGACATGGCATAAAAGAATCATCCAATATTCAGCCACTAGCACCTTACTCAAGCAAGTCTCTCTGGGTCAATTCAAAATGGCCGCACTTAAGTTCATCCACGCATTTTGGACCTACTGGCTCCTGTTGCTACTATCCCCAGCCCAAGCAATCTGGAACCCTATCATCTCGGGATGGAATCCCGATGGGTCCATTTTACGTGTCAATGATGATTACTACGCTGCAACATCTTCTTTTGAATACTGGCCGGGCATCCCCATCTACCACAGTATGCACTGCGAAGCGAATCTTCAGCTTCAACTTACAATTGCTGACTCCATGCTGCAGGCAAAGACCTGTCGGAATGGAAACTCATGTCTCATGCCTTGACTCGACCAGAGCAGCTTCAATTATATGGAACACCCACCGGAGCTGGTAGTCCACACAATTCGAACGCTATCCAGAGCCCCTGCTAACATCGGCGCAGGAGCTTGGGCTCCCACCTTGGCCTTTTTTGACGGCAAGTTCTGGCTCTCAGCCATGACCCGCTGGACCTACGACCCAGTTGCTCGTGTTTGGCCGCGCGTCTGGTTCATGTCCTCGCCCGACCTCAAGAGCTGGTCCGACCCGGTATGGGCCGAACCTTGGGGCATTGACCCCGAACTCTTCCGCGATCCTGTGACCAACGCAACGTACCTGAACTTGATGGCGCCTAACAACAACAAGGATCGTCTTTGGGGGCTGTATCAGTGTGAAGTTTCGCTCAAGACAGGCAATTGCATCGGCCAGTATTCAAGTATCTGGAACGGGACCTTGACACACAATGCAACGGCTAGGCCGGAGGGGCCCAAGATGTACTACAAGGATGACTGGTACTATTTATTGATTGCTGAAGGTAATCAAAAATCCCCGAACATCCTGGAAACTCTCTGATAACGGTATACAGGTGGCACTGATCAATTACATCGAGCAACTATTGCCAGAAGCAAGGCTCCCTCTGGTCCCTTTGAAGCAAATCCTCACAATCCCCTGATGTACAACGGGAAATGGGGTTTCACGAACTTGACCGTCCAATCTACTGGACATGCCACACTTGTCGAAACTGCCAAGGGGGAGTGGTACGCTTCGTTCCTGGCACGTCGCAACATCAACGGGTCATCGCCCTTAGGTTAGTTCTCCACCTACTCAGTACCGCCAGACGCTAAAAATATTCCATCTTCAAGGCCGTGAAACTTTCCTCACGAACGTTGACTGGGAACAGGGTTGGCCAGTATTTAACCAAGGAAAGCCGATCATGTTAAGTGAACAAGTTGAACCCAAATCCGGCCCCAGGAGAACACCGCCAAAATGGAGGGACAACTTTTCGGGTCACAACCTCGATCCATCATGGTACCAGCTCCGCACACCATACACAAATAACTACGAGCTCAAACAAGGTCGCTTGGTTCTCAAGCCCAATGTCTTCGGCCTCAGTGACCGAGACAGCCCCGCTGCGCTGCTGCGCAAGCAAAAGTCTCTCAACATGACTTGGTCCGCTGAGTTGTCAAGCTTCAAGGGAATTTTGGGTCCCAGGAATAGACTCGGTATCTCCACATATCTCTCAGAGTTCCAGCATCAGGATATTGGGATTCGGGGGTGTGTCAATCAAACCGGGATGTGCATATACACGGAACTGAACATGAACGGAACTCAGGAGGCAATATACCCATCCACATTGAAGGAAAGCAGCGTCTAACCGATAATAGTATTGGCAAACGCCGCTTAATCAAACTAAAGGTCTCGCCAAGGGGCTAAAATTGCACATTAAAGCTGAACCTCTGCGCTATTCTCTTGGCTACAGCTTCGGAAACGACGAACCAGGATACGTTACTTCGATCGCCTCGAAATGGCAAGCATTTGCGCCACCAAACTGGTTTGTATTTTCTGGTGCATCTTTTGCACTTTTTGCGACTGGTGAGGGGGAGCCCTGGCCGTATAGTGGTCCCAAGGTGGGATTTGAAAATGTTTGGGAAGATTATCGCAAAGAAGACATTCCGGATTACGACAGATGGGAAGGCTAGATGCAGGTATATAAAATCAGTCATTATTGTTGGCTACGACTAATATGACGCGTCTGCTCTTCTCTGGGAACTATTATTTATTGACATTGACTTACGCCTCCAGCCTAATACTATTCTAGGTACAAACGCTGAGGCGTGTTGGGACAGGAAGCAGCAGGCAATGCGCCCCGCATAGGACCTAATCATAAGTAATTTATTCCCTTTCAGTAGTCAATAATAGTAACGACGCCTATACCTCAGGACGATTATGTGTAGCCTGTGGAGACAGCTTAACGTTTCCATTTGGGTGAGATCCAGGAAGCACAAGCCTGAATTGGCACCGGCCTAATAATACAGATGTTCACCTCAACATTGGGAGATGGAACCTAGTACCTACTAAATTTGCGTCTAAATCTTGTGTTTTGAGAACCGTTTGCTAATGTATTTCAGATGTTAAAACCTTGGGTAGTAGGATAGGAGGATCTTTTCGTAATATTGTCCTATCAATACCTCAAGCCGAATACACATTAAAGCAGAGTTATATGAAGATTGAAAGATTTTTCTTGTGAAACCAACGTCTAACACTTCATATTACTGCTTCCAGTATATTATGGGGTCCAGAGTGGGATCATGTCGCCACAACAGCGTGGTTATATTGCCCCGTTCATTTGATCTAAAGTCTGCGATCCAAAATGCAGGGTCTTTATCATTGCCCAAGACCCATCGACCTCGGCGAGAGAGCACGTTTCGTGGCTGCAGCCACGTAAATTTGTCGCCATCGTAGTGCGCCAGCTCGAACTTCTCCGAGTCTAATCCTTGAAAGGCCCACGAAAGCTTGCCGTTTTCTAACGTGACGATGTTTGTGAAAATGCCGCTGTCGTCAATATAAGTCCCCACGTACATCTTCAGAGCCATGTGCGGATTCATAGCTCCCGATCGCCCTTGCTCGAGGCCGCTGATTATGCAAGAATGCCACTGCAAGTTCGCAGCGATCGAAGACTCAGCATAGCGAAGGAAGTCAATTCGTTCCAAGGTCGGGACTCCAAGTACAACTTCAAGAACCATTTGAGACACCCAATCAGGAGCATCCGTCAAGGACAGACAATTGCTCATAACCAAGATGACGCTCTCCGTTTCGGGAACCAAAAGCACTACGGCGAGCGCACCAGGCAGGGTTCCTTGATGATACAGAACCAGTTGACTGGGCACTCCTCGTCCCACTACTGGCATCCCCCGAGGCATGAGCCGGCCGTTAAGACCAATATGACCCAAGGTGTTTGGAAGTTGCACTCGAGCCCATCCTAAGCCGTAAGATACCTCGTTCCTCGTCGTTTTGAACATGGGGACTTTGGCAGACATGAGATGGGAGACTTGCTTGAGCGGAGATCCGGGCGTCGACGTCTGGTCCGTCTCGAACTCGTGGTTGAAGCTCGTCAAGAAGCTGCTGTAGAGTCTAATCAAGTCAGAAGCGCAGGATCGCAGACCACCGGAGGCACCGCCAACTCCATTGTCCCCCAACTTCGGACTCGGTATGCGAACTGGAGTGGCATCGTCTAGTGCGTTGTATGATTTGGAGACGTCGTCGATGTCGTCAGGCGGAGAAGTTAGGAAGGTCCTCTCCATGCCAAGGGGGTTGAAAATGTGCGCCCGAATGAAATCGTCCATGGAGCTCCCACTGAGGTTCTCAATAGCCTCGCCACAGAGGTCATATGCCGTACTGTTGTATGCGAAAGAACCAAGCTGCGCTGGTACCAGAACTTGGTTATTGACCACCTGCAAACAGTCATCTCTGCTGATCAAAATGTTTCCCTCGCTACCCATCACCAAATTTCCACAAGATGACATGCCGCTGCGGTGGCTGAAGAGATCGGCCAAGGTTGTAAGTTTCTCTAGAGTCTCATCTCTGGGTTGAAATCCTGGGACGGCGTCTTTGGCCAACATCTGCCATGAAGAGACCCCTTGTTCCACCAAGATACCCATGGCGGCGGCAGACACGGTCTTTGCAAGCGAGCATACTGGGAATATAGTATTTTCAGTTACCGGCAATGCCGTTTCTAGGTCTCGAACGCCATAGCTCGCGTGGTAAATGGGCTGTCCTTTAGTCGCTACCGAAAGACTTAAACCAGGAGTGCCGCCCAGTCTCATCAACTCTTGGATGGAGGCGCTAAGGTTGTCTAACCTGCGGTGTAGAGAATCCATGAATATCAGAGGGTGGGTGGAGAGAATCAAGAAAGACGGTGATAGATGAGATTCGACGATCAAAACATATTCTGATATCCTTCGTCATGAAGTCACAAATTTTCCGGCATTGGAAGTGAAGCTTGTAGCATCGTGCAACGTCTCCATATTTATAATAGGTTGCTATTTTTAGCGTATTTTTTCCCCTCCAGCATAAGGAACACTGGGAGGGACCGGAGCAAGACATAACGCGATCAAACTCGTGTGATTCGTCAAATGAATTTAGGGTTTAACTAATGTACTACGTAGTACTATTCAAGACGAGAGCGCATCAGGTTCCGAGACATAACCCGATGCCTCGGCACGCCTTGCCAGATGCGTCACAGTTGGCCCCTAACATAACGGTTAGATTCTCGGGATGTGTCACTTTCTTGTGGTGTGCTACAGTTCTATGTGCTCTTTCAAGTTAAATTATACCTTTTGTTCTATCTAGGACTAATTTCGGTGAAATAGACTGTCCTGATATTGTGGGAAGTGATGGTTGTTACAACGCCACTTAAATCTTCAGAGTCGACTAAGAAAACTTGGAACTATCTTTTTGCGGAAGATTTGCTTTGCTGTAATGGGTACTTCTTTCTCGGAGTGCACACTTTCCGTAAACTTCAATCAAAATTATCGTACAAAATTTCTAGTATGTTGATTGATTCGTATCTTGTGTAGGGTAAGTTACCGTACCTCCTGCTAGCTAGCTGACTAATAACGCAGGGCCACGGTTTATCGCCGGAAAGGCTCCGGGACTTAACCCATGTGCCGCTGCGGAGCCTTGAGCCCGAGTAAAAGAAATTGGTAAGAGTAGACTTGTAGACTGTTTGGCATTCAAGTGATATAATCACTCATCGCTAGTCGCGGATAAATATTTCCGTTTCTGCAATGGTTTATTCGTTGCTCAAGCGCTCTATGCAAAGACCGCACCTGGTGAACCATGACTCTTGTTAATCCAGTTCTCACCGGGTTCAATCCTGACCCCTCCATTACTCGTGTTGGAGATGACTTCTTTCTTGCGACTTCGAGCTTTGAGTACTTACCAGGGGTCCCAATATACCACAGCAGGGACTTGATTCGATGGAAGCTCATTGGCCATGCCTTGACTAGAAGGAGTCAGATACATATCGCAGGGCCCGAGCCAGGGGGAGGAGTTTGGGCGCCGACATTGAGGTATCACAATAACGTTTTCTACCTGGCTACTTCTAGCTTCGACAGATTCCGTCCTCAGCAAAATGAACGATTATATCCTCGGGGGTTCTATGTCAGGACAGCAAACATATGGGACTCGTCATCTTGGTCAGATCCTGTATACTTCGACGTAATAGGTTTCGACCAAGACGTGAGTCTTTAGCTTTGTCCCCCATTAGTCGCTTGTTGTTTGAATTCTGATGACTTGCTAGCTTTTCTGGGACGCTGATGGAAGCGTGTACTTGTCTACGACTCACGTCAAAGCCGATCGTCCGCCCGATGCGGACAAATCGCGGCTCGACTTTGCGATCCATGTCTGCAAGGTAGACTTGAACACTGGCGATTCAATTTCCGAGCCTGTCATGATTCGAGAATCGCCAACAGGTATATCCGAGGGCTCACATATTTTCCAACGGGGTCGGTATTATTACCTCCTGACGGCCGAGGGCGGTACTGGTTCAAGACATTCTGTATGGGCATTTCGCAACGACCAGGGACCACTGGGTACCTGGGAGGCATGTCCTAAGAATCCTCTGCTCAGCAGCAGTGCTGAAAATGAGGTGCAAAACACTGGGCATGCGGACTTGATTGAGGATGTCAATGGGCAGTGGTGGGCTGTCCTTTTGGGAGTCCGTCCGTATCGAAGAGATTCCGGAGAATGGGAAGAGTCGGTTTTTGGTAAGTTCCCTCCTACAGCCGTCTTCGACAGTACCAACACGACTGAGTTTAGGCCGCGAAACGTTTGTGGTTCCCGTGCAGTGGATTGATGACTGGCCGGTCATTAACGGGGGAGATGAGATTCGTCTCGGTCCTGAGCTGGAAGCTAGCACTGAGACACTCTGGAGGGACGATTTTTCTGAACCCGTACTGGGACTTGGATGGTACAGAAAAAGTACGTCGGTATTTCTCTTCCCGTCTTCTTCGAGTTGCACATCTGATGCTGGATTCATAGATACACCGGATAAACTTGATCACGCCATCATGAGTAATCCTAGCCGCCTGCGCCTCTACGGCGGACCGTACAATCTTTCTGTGCCAGCCAGCCCAACCATGTTCCTGCGGAAGCAAACATTGAGATGTTGCATTTGGGAAACAAAAGTCTCATTCTATCCCACGACAGGGCATGAAGAGGCTGGGTCAGTAATATGGTGGAATTATTTAACCTACAGCAGTATCGGGATTCGCAGAGCGCGCCGCGGTGATGGTACGAATCCAGCACCGGCCGCGAGAATGATTCATTTCAGATCGGCTCAAGGAGATGCGGTCTCACGACTGCTCGAGAAACTTGACTCGGACGTTTGCTTCTATATCCGGTGCGGCAAGAAGTATGAATTTGGATTCAGGGAGCTTGTTGGACCTGGAGATGAAAATGGGCCAATCCAGTGGCTAGGCGAAGTGAGTAACGAGGTCATGACAAGCCCACCATCTGCCGGGTTAGCCTTCTCGGGGATGATGTTCGGATTGTATGCCTTTGCAGACTATCAGCAGTCCCTGAATGCGGCTGAATTCCACTATGCGCAATTAAAGTCGATAGATAGTTGCCAGAAATAGATGCGTGGTAATTGACTGCGACCGGGTTTGTTCTAAAATGTTCCATCTGACGGCTCCTAAGACAGCGCCTGGTGGGTGGTTATTTGCATATTCATTTACCATGTCGGCAAATGAGCCATGTCCATTCAGCATTGACCAATGTGATGAGAAGCAGTCTGCCCGCATATACCCGTTGGGAGCATCATGCCATCTCGGTTAACTTGGGTCGTCATAGTCCGGGGCATGTAGCAAGGTCATTTTTGTGGTCAGCTTGGTACAATTTCCCAAGCCTCGTCTCAAGCACTTGTCAAATCAGAACTTCTTTAAAAACGGAGAGTATGTAGTGACTAGCTGCTGCTTAAACCACTAGTTCCAGACATGTGCGAGGGCGTGTGACTGAGACTCCAAGCTCGGTGGAAGTGTCGGCTTGGACGGCGGAGTGGACACGAGATGTCGCCACTGGAGTTTGACGTGAAGTTGGTAAACCTCAGTCAGACTGCGCATGCGGATAACTCCAAAGTTTGCTCCCACTTAGCGCATCCAACGCCTAGTGTACCGAATGGGCAAAGCTCCGGCCTCGACTGCGAAACTTGCTCCGATGGTCCGCAGCCCAACCCATTTTGCGATCTAGTGTAGCCACCTCCTAACTTAGCGTCTTGTCGGGGATGCGGCGGGGAAACTACGTGCCGGGGCAATCGTTGATCCCATCTGATATACAAGGGATCTCTTGATACATATGCAGATAAATACACGCAGCTGACGGACGCTTCGGCTCCTCGTCAATTGATCGCATCAACAGAACATAGGCTTCCGAGGGTCAAGGGTCTTGAAACCGTTCACTCTCCTATCCATCTCTTAGCCAAGCGTCAGCTCTGGTCTCCAATCCGTCAAAATGTCACACCTTGGGGATGCGAAACACGATCTGGATGATCTCGATGAGTTCCAGGGCCTTGTCCTGGCCGATGTTACACCCGAACTCGAGAAATGGTGGTTTCAGTATCCCCACCTGCTCAAACTGAATCTCTTGCTGCTCTGCGCTTTCTTGGCCCAGTTTACCTGCGGCTTTGACGGTAGCATGTTGAACGGCATGCAGTCCTTGCCTCCGTGGCAAGCTGCTTTTGGTCACCCAGTAACGTCACCCCATGCCTCGTATCCTTGACTCGACTGCTAATGCTGCGGATAGAAAGGCTCCGATCTGGGCACTCTGGTCAACGCTATCAACATCGGTGTACTCGTTTCCGCGACTTTCTCCTCCCAAATGTGTGAGATCCTCGGACGCAAGAAACCAATCACGGTCGGTACTGCTCTAATCACTCTTGGCTCCGCTCTTCAAGGCGGTGCTCAGAACCTGGGCATGTTCGTTGCTGGTCGGATCATCATTGGTCTGGGTACTGGCCTCGTTGCTGTCGCAGCCCCCCAGCTGATGACGGAGGTCGCGTACCCAACTCAACGTGGAAAGATGGTTTCCCTGTATATGACGCAGTGGGTCGTGGTGAGTCCGCATCTACCCGTCGACGTGCTCTACCAAGGATCTGGCGACGCTAACACAGCACGTAGGGCTATTTGGTAGCAGCCTGGACGACATACGGTACATTCAAGATGGCCTCCTCCTGGAGCTGGAGGATCCCCAGTCTCTTGCAGGGGGTCCCGTCAATCCTTCAGCTTGTACTCAGCATCTTTGTCCCAGAATCTCCTCGTTGGCTCGTTTTCAAGGACCGACATGAGGACGCCCTGAAGGTGCTCGCCAAGTATCACGCGAACGGTGATCAAAATTCTCGACTGGTCCGTTTTGAGATGCTCGAAATCCAGGCCACTTTAGAAGAAGAAAAAAAGCAAAAGGCCATCCGGTGGAGTGAGTTTGTTCGCACCAAAGGAAACCGAAAGCGTCTCACCATCTTACTGTTCATTGGCTACGCCGCCCAATTGTCTGGCCTTGGTTTGACTGGCTACTACCTGGCCAAGATCCTCAACAGCATCGGAATTACAGATTCGAAGACCCAGCTGCTCATCAACGCCATTGCGGCCATCTGGCAGCTATGTTGCTCTGTCTTCTTCGCCTTGTTGATCGATCGTGTCGGTAGACGAGGTTTGATCACCTTCGGCATGACTGTCATGCTTGTCGTGTTTATCATTTGGACCGTCTGCTCGGCTATCAACGAGGAGAGGAACTTCCGCGATCAACCTCTTGCGATAGCCGTTGTGGCCATGATTTTCCTATTCCAGGTCGGCTACCAACCCTTCGCCATTGCCACAGTGCCCTATGTTGTCGAGTGTTCTCTCTTTTCCCTCCGATCCAAAACAGCCATGATCTTCCAGTTTTGTGGTTACACGGCTAGCTTCTTCACCGGCTATGTGAACCCCATCGCGATGGACAGCATCGGCTGGCGCTACTATATCGTTGCCGTTGCCGTTCTGGCCGTCGAATGCGCATTTACGTGGTGGTATTTGCCGGAGACTAAAGGCAAGGGGCTTGAGGAAATTGGCGAAATTTTCGATGGTGACGATCTTTTGACGGGTGTTCAGGCAATGACAAAACATCGTGAGGAGCAGCGCGAGAACCAGATTCTTCGCGAGAGGAAACTCAATTGGTCGGATCATGTCGAACTCAAATCGAGCGAGGCGTGATGCTCTGGGAAACTAGCCAACGATGCAGGTGATTTTATACCTCGTGAAGTGCCTTACGATATGTGGGTAGCAATCAATACTGTCGACGGCATTTCAGCGACTTGCACCTAGTGTCCTAGCCCCAGAACCATATCATTTCTCCTCATTACCCCCTATTCTTCGCCATTTAAAAGGCGCCAGTGACAATGTCCCAAGAACGCCACACTTAACGGTACCTCCAAGGGATATTATTTGCAACACTATTTTTCCCAACGCCAGAGTTGTAAAATTAATAACATGGGTCGATTCTAGTATGTCGACCGAGAACAAAATACCGATCAAAATCCGTGATATCGTAGCCACCCTGAGGGAGCTCTCGGTGGAGTTCACATGGATGACCTTGCGGATATTTACGTCAGATTATTCACTGATGCCGCAAAAGAGGTAAACAGTCACCTCGTTTTAGGTGTAGCTTTATTACTAGTACTGGAAAAGAGTGGAAAATCCAAGCTCTTAGTTTCTACATAATCTCCGCGCCCAGATTGAGTAAAATTCCGAGATTATCAACTGTGGCGTTCCAAGCGTGTAATTTCAGCTTATTTGAAACGACAGAACTCTGCTTGCAAGCATCGTAGAGGTCTCCAAAAACGTCCAAACCCATCCTTGGCATGGTCCTGTACACGTCATACTCCGCCTCCCAAGCCGAACGTGACTTGGCTTCCCATAGTGACTTTGGAGAGGAGAGGGGAACATCCCGGAAGCTTGTGAATCTATCACAAGGTACACCAATCTTGATCTGAACCATCTGTGTGACCAAGAGCCACACTATGGCTGTCCTACGGTTGCCGGTGGTGAGTAGGGGCTGAGATCTATGGGGAAGGCGGACTTAGACATTACCTTCTTCTGGACTCGGCAAAAATCCATTCTTGCCAGCTGGAGCTTGGGCAGAGTCTCTCGTGGTGGTAAAACGGCTCGTTGCACAGGTCCTTGAAGCTATCACAAAGGCCCTGCATCGTTTAGCTAAAAGAGTTGTGAAAAAGGGCAACATCTACAACCTGGTAAGTGACTAATAATTCGAGATTCAAGTCCAGCTCAATTTTGGAGTTGTCGACGACTCGCATCATGATATAGATAAGTAGGGCTTGTAAAGCGGCGAGATGGTCATGCTTCGAGAATTGACGCAGCCTTGCCTATTTACGAGGTTAGCTGTGCCTTGACGTTGAAATGATTGTGCCTTGGGTTTAGAACTGCGCAGATGGGGATCAAACCTTTTCAGCCGAGAATCGTTGCTCCTCCCTGACTGTGCGCCACAGGAATGACCTGGTCTCGACATTATGCGAAGCGAAAATTTGTGCTAGGCCCATGCAATTGACAAGTGGCTTAGGCAGAGCAGACGCCGTAGCACTCGAGGGACAGTACCAGTGGCCGTGTATGAAAGGAGGGAAGGTTTCCCGACGAAGCATCATTTGTGGAAAAGCACAAAGCATTTGCATGACTACATTTGCAGTACACTTCGAGACGGGGTCTAATATTGGGACTGGAACTAGGAAGTCAGAATAAGGTCGCTCGGCGACATATACCGGTCCGGTAAGGGCAGACAGGTGTCCATCTGGAGGGTTCTGAGCAGACCAGGGAAGTTGGGTAGGCAGGAGCCAGTTCTCTGGATCCGGAATCGAGTCGAGGGGATCGACGACATCATGGTTGCCTCTCTGGAGAGGTGGCCCGTCAAGCATGGCACTCAGGGCCGGCTCAAGGTGAGGATGAGAACAGGAGGGCAGATTGAGATTGGGACTTTGTAGGAGCATGTCAGCCTCTGCGAACTCGAGACAATCCCAGTCAATGCTGATTTGTGCCGAGTCCGTATCTGTTGTTCCGCCGGGTGCACAAGATTGATCCAAGCTATCTGTGACATGGCCCTCGGCCAACGGGGTCAGGCTTTCTGCTGGCTGTGGCTTCGTAATGGCAACTTGGGTACTCTCGCGTGCTGGTGCGGGGGCAGCGGCGGCAGCAGTGGATGTAGTGTTGTCATACACACATTCGAGACTTTTATGCGTGCACCGCTGGCACCGAAGCTGGCCGCTGCACTTCCTCTTTGCCTTTGTGCAAGACCGGCATGATCTGACACGAGTGCGAGGCCGGTTTTTGGCACGGCGACAATATAGGACATGTCGATTGTACGACGTCTCGTTCAAGAACGGCTTGTGACAAAAGCCGCAAAGCCGCACAGGTCCAGGGGAGGCGATGTTGTGAGGCGACTGTAATTCGGCGTCCATATATGCAAATGAGGGTTTAAATGTGGGATCGCGAGGAGGCGGGATGTATGTTTTGCAGGCCCATGAAAGTGGTGAGTGAGCTCAGCTCCGGTGAAGGTCGAGATAAGACACGTGACACAGTCAGTTACTGTGACTGACAATTACTCCATACTGCTAATTTAATTGGATAATTGGGTCGACAGTGGTGCGGCCAAATTGGCCACCGCCCTCCGCAGTCACTTTGTCAGCAATGCGGCATCGCGATGGCGGCTAATTCGGCCGTGAGACCATCGTCGTGGATCACATGCACCCGCTATTAATTGTTTGTGTTTATCAACTTGGCTACGTTTGTTGAGGTCTATAAAGAAAGGTATGTAGAGAAAATGTAACGACTCATGATTCTTCATACACTCAATCCTCCTCTCCACGTTCTTGAAGATTGATCACCCCTATTGCCTCTCGTTCATTTTTTATACGGTACACCTTGCTTCTCCAGTTGTCATTCGTAATGAGTTCTTCAGAGGAAACCTCGAAAGATTCACCGGCCCAGTCCAGTGATGAAGTTCAAGAAAAGGTTGATCCTACCTCCCAAGGGCCCCTTGTCACTTCTGCTCAACCGAGCCAAGACAACGGCATACCCGGAGGCGCTCTAAGGGAAAGAACAATCCATGGCTGGAAATGGGTCGCTACCGCTGCGTCTCTCTACATTGGAGCACTCATATACGGCCTTGACAGCACCGTCGTGGCAGACCTCCAACCCGCTCTCATCGAGCAGTACAACGAGTTCGAAAGTCTCACGTGGGCTGGCACCGGTTTCCCTCTGGGCTCTTTCTGTTCGATCCTCCCAGGGTGAGTTGGAGATTTCTTGTCTTGGCACCTAGGACACGTGAAAGC
This sequence comes from Ilyonectria destructans, assembly GCA_020740775.1. Classification (NCBI taxonomy): domain Eukaryota; kingdom Fungi; phylum Ascomycota; class Sordariomycetes; order Hypocreales; family Nectriaceae; genus Ilyonectria; species Ilyonectria destructans. The sequence continues at coordinate 348,049 of JAHEWK010000016.1, forward strand.
TAACTTGGGCCTCTTCAAGAGCTGCCATGTATGCCATCTTCGACCTCAAGTACATGTTCATCGGAAGCATCATTCTTTTCGAGGCTGCTTCCGCGCTCTGTGGTGCGGCACCTACCATGGACGCCCTTATTGTTGGTCGGGTGTTTGCCGGTGTGGGTGGGAATGGCATCTTCCTTGGGTAAAGTTTCTCTTCCGTGGCACCTGGCGAATCGCTAACAATTTTACTTGGCCAGCATTCTGAACTACTTTTCCCTCATCACAGCTGACACGGAACGTGGCCGCTACATTTCTGGCATGGGCGTAACCTGGGGAATTGGTGCCGTTCTTGGCCCTGTGGTAGGAGGCGCCTTCGCTACCTCGTCCGCGACGTGGCGATGGGCCTTTTACATCAACCTGTGAGTCATATGACAAGTGGCTTCACGCATTATTCTATGGTTCTAATCGATCCAGTGTTATTGCAGTCATATGTGCACCGGTGTACATCTTCTGGCTCCCCAAGGTTAAACCAGGCGGTGATCACGATCGACCGGCCCTGAAAAAGTTCGTATCTCTCGACTGGGTTGGTTTTACACTGTCTACCGGAGCTATGGTGGCCTTCACCATGGTCTTGACTTTCGCAGGTCCCACTTGGCGCTGGGATGATAAACGCACCATCATTCTGTTCGTCGTGACAGGCGTGCTGTTCATTTTGACCTTCCTCCAACAGTACTTTATGCTCTTCACCAGTCCCGAAGAGCGCATGGTTCCCCCAAGCGACGTTCTCCTCAACCCGACGCAAGTGCTGCTATACGTTAATACTGCCGTGGCAGCCACTAACATCTATGTTCCACTATTTTACCTTCCCTTATACTTCGCCTTCACGCGTGGAGATTCGACTATGCAGGCTGCGGTCCGCTTGTTGCCTTTCATTGTCTTCCTCGCTTCTGGCACAATGTTCTCGGGTTCTATGCTTCCCAAGATTAACTATTAGTAAGACAAAATCTTGGCTCCTTCCTCATTTCTCTCTTCAGAAGCTAACTGCTTCAGTTGGACGATATACCTAGCGGGCGGCATCCTCATGACAATCGGGAGCGCAGCCATGTACACCGTGAATACCAACACCCCGACATCGCATGTCTACGGATACAGCATCCTGCTCGGTGCTGGCACAGGTATTGTCTTCAACCTCGGCTTCACGGTCGCGAGTATCACAATGCTGCAGCAAACCGGCTCCGGGCTGGATGTCCAACGCGTCAGTTCGATGCAAAATCTCTCCCAGCTTGGGTGGCAACTTATTAGTTTGCTCATCGGAGGCCAAATGATGCAGGGACTTTCGTTCAGGAACCTTTCGAAAGTCCTTAATGGTCAGGGGTTTTCTGAACAAGAGATCAGGCAAGCTACCGCGGGAACTTCGAGCCAACTGTTTGATTCCCTGAGCTCGTCTGTACAGAAACAAGCCATCGAGGCCATTACAGATGCTCTGAGCAAAGTCTACATTCTCGGCATTATCTCAGGCGCAACTATGATTGTCGTCGTAATTTTCTTGCCGAAGGGAAAGCTGTTCCCAAAGCCGGTAGAAAATTCCAATGCTCTGAGCCTGGCATGAAGCAGCTCGAGCTACGCGCAGAGATGCGATTTGGAATCTGAGGCGACAGTACAGCACTTGTGGGTTGCATGGTGAATATCGGTGGCGCGCCTGGTGCAGTAAAAGCAATGGGGACATAGACTCCGCCCTGTTCTTACCAAGCTCCGCCACCGCCACCTTCACCTTAATAATTTGCCGACTTCGCTACTATTGTATATATAACGGGTACTGCATTTTCTTTATCCAGGAAGACTGAAAAAGATATTGCCACGCTAGATGCGGCTGGGAAAGTCGAGCGGAATGCAGATGAAGCTTGAAGCCATTGTCAACTAGCGTTCCCGATAGACTGGGCAACGGATAATTCATCAAGCTATAATGGCCTGCAACTCCCACTAGTCCAGCCACAATTCAAGCGAATTTCTGTATCCTACGTTCCTATCGTGACCTCTGTGTTCAATATCATGCACTAATAACCTATTTCCACCCTACAGTGATGCCCTTTTCGTGAGACTCTCGAGCAAGCTCGATAATCCTCAGCACGTCCCGCGACTCGGTTGCCTTATCAGCTAGCTCGGCTTTCCCATTGATGGCATTGGCAACAGCCTCGTAAATTCCCATCCATCGTCCCCTAATTGTTGGATACTTACCAACGTATCTCTGAGACTTTTTGTCAAAGGTCTGTATGCTGCTGTCGAACTCATCGTAAGTCGTGAGAGTGCCACGGAGCTCCTCCGACTCGGCACCGAAGGCAGGATCGAGAGGCTGCACGCCATCGGCAATTTGTTCCTCCTGGGGACATGTGCTCCGATTTTGATACTTGATATAAGACCCCTTCGTGCCCCGCACCCAGAACTTGAGTTGTTGCGCCATGGGTGACACGACACACGTCTTGATCGTCACTAGCAGGTTCTTCTGTGGGCCGTCATATTGGAGTATAATAGTGAACGAGTCCTCTACCTCGCTCTCCACGCCACGCTGGACCCGATAGAAAGCTGTGACTGATACGGGGCGCCCGAACAGCACGTAAGCTTGGTCGATGTTGTGTGTTCCTATAATCGATTTCCATTAGGATGGTCCCAAATTCGCATGCTTATAAACACGATCATACCTAGGCCAAAAGTAAGCCCGGCTCCGGGTGTGTACTTTTTCGCGCTCATATAGTGCAGCCATGGAGCTCTGTCAAAATCGTAGTGAATCTCGGTCTCGGTGATGTCGCCGAAGGCATTCCTCTCGATGAGTTCCCTCACTGTCTTGAAATCGCCATCCTGTGGTTACAAGGTTCTAGTAAGCCTGCCTAGAATGATACCGGCAACGGTAAGAGCAAGTTATCTTACATATCTCCTGTTTTGGAAGCAAGTGACAATCAGCCCTTTCTGCCGGGCGAGTTCGATCACCTTATCCGCCTCCTCGGATGAATTAGCGAACGGCTTATCGACAATGACTGCGGAAAGGCAAGTTAGGCCCGACAATTGATTACTTAATTAAATCACATGCAGTCTGTAGCAGTACGCACCATGCTTGCCGGCCTTCAACGCCTGCTCCGCGAAGGAGGCATGGGTGTCAGTGTGCGTAGCGACGACTACAAAGCCTATCTCGGCGTCGGCAAAGAAGTCCTCCGCCTTCCTGTAGTGTTTAATGCCAGGGAAGTCAACAGTGCAGTGAGAGCCTTTTGGTGCGGACGCGGGATCTGATGGCGCCTCTGCCCTCTGGAGAATTGCGACAACCTCGTAGTCGGGAATGGCGCGAATGAACGGTAGGTGGAAATTCTTGGCGGCAAAGCCGTAGCCCACGATGCCGACCTTGATACGGGCCATGATGTTGATTAGTTTGGCGGCGACAAGAATCAGCAAATAGTTGGGAGATCGGGCGCACCCAGGTGGGATAGGCGGGTTTATATCCGTACTCCTCACTTGTAAGACTTGTCTTAACAAGCGTATGACGTGGCTCGGTGCGGGATTTTGCCTGTGGGATAGAGTGTGGTTGGTTGTTGTGGTATCCCAAATGGATGTGCGATGGCATGTCCGCTTGACCGCGTCTCCTTCAGGTTTTCGCTATCCGCTACTCCCCGCGCGGTAGCTTGCTTGCACATGTCCCCTGTCTACTAAAATATGATGAGTCTCACGAGCTACGGCGAGGGGTAGTCACATGAGGTAAACGGGTTGTAATTGGCATGTTGACTGCTACTAGAGCGGTGGATGGATTAAGCAACCAGAAAGATAGATGCAGGAGGTCATGCCTAGGGAAAGATCGACGTTCGGGGAATGCCGGATATTCTGTATTCGGAATAGTTCACGTTGCGTGGATGCCTCATATCCCCTAGGTCAAATGACCGGGGTATGGCACATGACGGCGCAGCCTGCCATAAGCTTCTCGCTCTTCAGCACAATCCATGGCGGCCGCTGTATTAAGTGATGCAATCAGTGGAGGGTCCGAGCCGGCGACCATGTTGCTGATAGAACAGAACAGGTCGTTCCTCTCAATATAGAAGAGCATTTCCTCGTCCAGCTGGTTGTATTTGCGCTACACCTTACCCAACCTCATCTGTTCTCAACGTGGCAGCAACGCCTCGAAAATTCGCAGCTATGAGAAGCCGGCCATCTCATTGTTGCTCTGGGTTCCTCTTCAATTGAAAAGGGCGATGCATTTGTTCACAAGGCTTGGAAACGTACGCCTAAGCAGCCTCCACCACAAGTGTATGCCACCATTCCCCTAGACGAGACGCTCAGGATCATGCGGCTGATGGACGGTATTACATGCGAAGGGGGACTGGTATATCTTCCCACTAGCTTGCCAAGCTGAATTGCTCTTGCAAGATTTCGCGTGCTCGCATAACGTCTGGACTCTCTGCCTCCCAGTATCGAAGCCTTTCTATACAGACCCGAATAGTGCGGCCGTATGTATTCTCTTGCGCCCCCTCACTATCGCATAAAGGTGACGTCCAGGTGATCAGACCTCTAATATTTGCGGCAAGGAGCATCAAGCCCGTTGACACACTCGCCCTGAGCCCGAACCATGTCCCATGATGGCGATGTGTCAACCCACAGCCAGCATTGAACTCAAGACATACGTCAAATGCCTTTTGCACCAAGCCCTGTAAAACAGCGTTTGTGTTGCCACTTGTCCTCCGAGTAGAATGAATGGCGTGGTAAAGAAATGGCCGGTACAGCAGGGTTCTGATACCCCAATAGCGTCCTTGAGTCATAAGGCGCAGCTCATCTAATGCTTGGCCGGGAGCGAGGTTGTCGAAGCGGATCGCGTCGGGCATGGAAGAATACCTGAATGGTCCAAGTCAGCTCGATCCATGTGCGCGGAACATGGGAGATTTAAGATTATATGAGTACCAAATGGCCAACTGATGTTCAATACTTGTAGCGGCGGATACCATGGGTTCAACATCCATTCGTGTCCAAGAGTAATGCTCTTCTCCGTAGAATGCGTTGAGGACACGATTCTCTATTCGGCGGAGGGCGATCTCGCTTAGATAGTACAGCCAAGACTGTTCTTCTGTTTTCTGGTAGGATGAAGAGGGCGTCAAATAGGTTTGTGAGGAGGACGTGGTTACAGAGGCTGCTGTTGGGGTGTGAAGAGAATCCTGGGGACTCTGCACTGGACTGCCGGGACTTGGGGGTGAGGGAAATAGATAGGGATATCCCAATTTGCATAGGTCAGACTGGGGGAGATCTAGCTCTGTTCTGATCTCGCATTCTGACTTCAAGACAGTCCAGTAGAGTCGCTGCTCCAGGCGTCTCTCGGATGGTCCTGGGACTCGGTGTGTGCTGTCAATCCGGGCTTCCAAGGCAGCTTGGCCCTTCAGATACAGTGAGTAAGCCGAACCTGCTTGATGAAATGCAGACCAGGCTTGTATTGGTCGGACGGTATACATCAGGTAGATGCCAGAAAGCAGGTGACATTGACTTGCCATGATGCTGCCTTCGAGCAACCCCAGCCTCTTGCGAGCTGCTTGGAAATAGACCTCCGCTGTCGGATGGCGATCGGCCGTTTCTTCGATTGAGGTTCGATCATGAAGTTGACCCGCCTCGCACGCTGGATTAAATGGGAGTGCAATCGCTCCAAGCGCACAAGCCAGCAGCTATGGAAGTCATCAGTGCGCGCTCGATATGGTAGCGTTCAGTCGAACCGTGTGCTCCGAGAACATTGCATGGTAATAGTACCTACTTACCACCATACAAGACGGGGCATCCCAGCCAAATCCATCCTCCGCAACCATTCTAGCATGGTCACGGACCTGCCGAATATGGAATATGGGATTTTTGGAGTGGACGAATTGTAGGAACCGATCGACCAGTTCAGGGACATCTTCTTCGCGAATGCCCGGCTTCTGGTGCCTACTCCTTGGAAGAGCGGGCTCATCATTGCCAAGCTGGGCGGATTCAAAGCTTGTGGCGAGAAGCTCTCGTGCAAACAAATCGCGTGGCCATCGTCCAGCAAAAATTGGCCATGTAAGAAGGCAATCAGCAGACGCGAATGCTGTCGGTACTTCCAAGGAACATTCAATCGAGCACAGCTGATCATACTCAGCATCTTGGCAGGGAGTCTGGGAGCTCCCAACAGCAGCTATAGCCTCTGCGAACGTTTGCTCTGTTGGCGCCGGCTGAGGGCTCACTGCGCCACCGAGGTCACCAAGCATCAGTTTCATCTCGTTCAGCTTCTCCAAGATCAACAAGCTCGCGGGATCGAAGCTAGCGGCATATCCAAATTAGCCTCTCGGGCAAATATTCAAGCCGAGGCAGACCCACGATGAGTGATCGAGGCGGGGATCATATGAGCAAGGCAGAGTGTGTTTGACACACGATGAGCACTGTGGTCGCTCATTGTCACACTTCGTTTTCCTGACCCTGCAGCTTTCACAAGCGGTGACGGCTCGTTTACGCGGAAAGGACATGGTTCGAAATCTCACTTTCTGTGCGTGGCGCTGGTCGGAGCTCAGTGATGAGCGTGATCCCATTGGGCCCGAAGGCCCTGCAGAGGGAGAAGACATGGGCGTAGGCAAGGCTGGTGTAATCGAAACTGTCGAAAGCTCCGAAGCATGACAAGTTTGGGACGCAATGAGCTGGGGAGTTCCGGAGACTTGGAATATACAAGTGCGGGGTATTAGACTTGATTAACCGATGCGTTCGGAAATAGGTCCCGGGGTATGAGGTGCTGAGTGGAGCGCATCGGGGAGTAGCGGACTTTTCTCTTGCGTCGCCATGAGTATTTGTCCCTATGCGCAACGGGGACATCAATAACTGCAGTGAATGTTTGTGACTAATGAGTGAGGGCGGGGACAGAGGGCACTAAGAACACACAACCCACCCAGAAGCAGAGCTGTGATGACCGCAATAGTGTTGTGACGGAAAGGGTAGGAAAGGTCGGAATTAAAATCTGGATAAATAGCCCAATTGAGTAAAAATGACGACTTCCTCAGCTGATACCATTTGATCAAATGGATCCCTGAGGGGTCTCAAAAGAATAGGCCAAAGGACTGTCAATTGAATGAGATGCTAGGATGATGATGGCTGCTAATAGACCCTGTACGAGGTCTCCCAATTTATGGCCCCAATGGGTCAGGCCACTGGTCCCTATCCGGCACGGCATTTCCTGTTGAAGGAAGCCGTCAATCTTGGCCCTAGTTGCGGCAAGGATCTGATCAAATGACCTAATTCCCCAAAAGACCGAAAACCCCGACTCACTAAATAAACTGGCACGAGTCATGGTGGCTTTCTTTGTAACTGTCTAGCTGGGAGCTTTCTACACTCTTTTAAGACTCTTTATTATACTAGCCGGTATACTTTTCAGAGAGTGTCTGTCTGTCTGTCTGTCTGTCTGTCTATGTACTCTGAGAATCTGAGTTAGCTATTGAGATATATGGGGAGCCGAAATCCATTCACATCTAATTTGATGCACTATATGCGAAGGACTTCCCGGACGGGACTCATCTACCTTGGGAGTTGAAACAGTTGTATCTATGGGTAATGAATGGTAGAACGGTCAAGACTCCAGTGAGGACGCAAGGAGTGGCACGAAGACAATTAGATGATCATGAAGGCGGGTTACAAGACAATAAGTGGTCGATTTCAGGGGCGCCAGAGCAGCCCCAACAAGTCTGCTGCTGACCGAATTACTGCTATGGCGTTATTTATGTGGCAAGGCCAATCCTACATAACGGAGACTGGGACCCAATGTCTTCACTTTTCCACATTCAAGAATGCTCGCAAGCAATCAACAATAACCTGGTGATCTTCCTCTTGGGCGAGGCCGCTCACAACAATTGCACCAATCGGTCCCTCCACGCCCTTGACACGGACAGGGAAGCCACCACCATGTATTGCGTAGTCACCGGCCGTCTCGCCAAGTTGGAACTGGGCTTTGAACTTTTCCTCGTTGCCCATATCGAAGAGATGGTGGCCTGCCCAGGTGCTCCATCCAAATCTAAGCACGAAGTTCCTCTTGCGGGCCACCCAATTGTCGTTCTCTGGAACGGTCCCAGGTCGTGAAGCTGCGTGAAAGAGCAGTTGTTTGTTGTTCGCGAGGGTGATGTTGACTACCGCTGGATTTTCGCTGATTTCTCTCAGCTTTGTCCGAATCAACACCCCTATCTCAAACGCATCCTCGGCAGTGAAGTGCGGCAACGTAAGCGACTTCTCCTGAGCCGTGATGTCGGCAAACTGTTATGGTTAGCCAAAGCCAGCAATGTCGACATGGGACTGGGAACGGCGCGAGGAGAGCTTACAGTTAACGATGGGCTGTCTGTAGGGTTGGACGCCATTGAAATTTTGATGGGTTGAGTAATAGTACTCGTGGATACGGATGGTCTCCTCTGTGGTTTACAGCTATACTTATGATAGCGGTATTGTGTATCCCGTGACCGGTGGAGCGAATTTCCATCTGACAAATCATTCCCTGAATGTGCGTAGTCTCTGTCCACGGCGCAGCAGTTTACTTGACCCGATGTGCTATTACCATCTCTCCAAGTACTCCGAAACTCCCCGGTATGGTGTTAATCTGTCCGACGGAAGGTGCTGCAGAGTAGGGGTAAACTTCGCTCGTGGAGTAGTCTCAGACGGTAAAATACCCTAGGGTATTTATTGGATTATGCTGTTAGGCTGATATATACTCCTTTTATCGATCATAGGTACCTGACCAGGGGGGAAACACGCAGCACGGATGTGCTCCGAAACTCCCCGGCAGTGTATAGATGGTGCCCAATCTACTATCTCCGGAAGCCCCCACGAAGCCCCTCCGAAGCCCCCCCGGTAGGCTCCCGGTAGGCCATCAACCTCTCTGATGGAAGTGTATTGCGATAATCAGTGTGGGGAAAGTCGGACTTGTCCTTAATGGACCCGGCAGTTGCTGGGGCTATTGCGATGATTATTCCGAGGAAAGTCGGACTTCCCATTATGGACCTAGCTGCGGATTTTGAATCCGTGCTCATGACTCGCGACTATGCTCAAACTCCCCCAGAGCTGTTGGGAAGAGTGAACACTCCCTGGTCGGCCTCGGAACTTCCCAATTGATCCTCGAGCTTTCCCCGCGTTTGCAGTACCCCGTGGGGTCGGCCCGCATGCTTGGAGCAACTTCCAGTTTCTGGTACTTGGAGTTTGGGGCCTTGGGGGAGGCCGTTTTTGCATGACTCGCGTTCCTTCACGCTTCTCAGGGTCACACGACCCGGCAACTCATCATAACACATATAATTGTCTAGTCCCCGCGACTATCACTTGGCTCTCGACATTCCCGGCCTGGAAAGTACAACTACACGGCGAACCAACGCCTTCGTTTTATCTCTCCTGTTCATCCCTGCCGCCGTTTCAACATGACTGCCAGCACTTTCAAGTCTGTGGGACCGGAACTGGCCGCGATTCTACCCCCAAATGACATACCATGGTACAAGAAGCGAAACCAAGTCTTCCTCAACTTCTGCCTCATATGCCTCTTCCTCCTCTCTTCGGGTAACGGTTACGATGGATCAATGCTCAACGGCTTGCTCGCCCTCCCGCATTGGCAGTCGTTTATGAAACACCCCAGCGGCGCTTGGCTCGGATTCGTTAGCGGCGCCTCATCCCTCGGTGCCATGTTCTTCTACCCCGTCGTCGCATGGTCCTCTAATCGTTTCGGTCGCAAGCCAACCATCCTCGTGGGCTACATCTTCCTATGCGTCGGAGTGGGGCTACAGACTGGAGCCACAAATATACCTATGTTTGTGATATCACGGATCATTGTTGGTATTGCGAGCGCTTTTTTTGGTGGTTGCGTGCCTCTGCTGGTCACCGAAACGGCTTATCCCACTCACCGTGGCGTTTTCACCGGTCTTTACATGTGTGGGTGGTACGTTGGTAAGTATTGGTTCCAAAATATGCATACAAGAAACCGCAAATGCTGAGAAGTTATATAGGCTCTTTCCTCGCCGCCTGGTCCACGTACGGCACCCGCAACTACGACAATTCTTGGTCCTGGCGTGTCCCATCCGTCCTCCAACTACTACTTCCAATCGTTGCACTTCCTGGACTCATAATGATTCCAGAATCTCCGCGTTTCTTAGCCTCCAAAGAGCGGCACCAAGAGGCTCGCGCCTTCCTCGTCAAGTACCATGCAGAAGACGACGAGACGTCTCCCTTGGCAGCGTTCGAGCTTGCGGAAATCACCCGAAGCATCCAAATGGAGCGTGAGTCGCAGAAAAGCACCTCTTATCGAGAAATGGTTGCCACCCCTGCCAACCGGAGAAGAACATTCATCACCGTCTTCCTAGGAGTCTTTGGTCAATGGGCTGGCCAAAACGTTGCAGGCTACTACCTGGCTCCAGTGCTTACTACCATTGGCATCACCACCATCACGCAGCAGACTCTCATCAACGGGTTCTTGCAGATCTGGAATCTGCTGTGCTCCCTGACCGGTGCATTCAACGTCGATCGTGTTGGGCGTCGTTTTCTCTTCCTGGCGGCTACTACTGGCATGCTCATCTCTTACACTCTCATCACCGCGCTTTCCGCCACCTTTGCGAAGGGAGGATCGGCAACGGTCGGTACAGCTGTTGTCCCGTTCCTCTTCCTTATGTATGGGTGCTACTCTCTGGCCTTCACGCCCCTGCTAGTGGCGTACCCCGTCGAGATCTGGCCATACGACCTGCGCGCCCGTGGCCTTTCAACAATGTGGGTGTCGACAGCATTAGCCGTCTTCTTCAACATCTTCATCAATCCGATCGCACTCGAGGCGATTGCATGGAAATACTACCTGCTCTATGTCTTCATTCTCGCCGGTGGGGGTATTGTCATCTACTTCACATTCCCCGAGACACGAGGTCATAGTCTCGAGGAGATGGCGCGAATCTTCGAAGGAGAGAACGCATCGGTCCCCAAAGGCGTCATCGCAGACAAGATCGCAGCATCTGGAAGTGCGAGCCACATTGACGATATTAGCGCCTCCCCGAATAACGTATCAGAGCAAGCCTGAACCACTCAGAAAGTCGACTCGGAGGCCACATCGATACACACGACTTTTGGTCCCAGAACCAACGGCCAGCGAAATGTCGAGAGGTGGAACCGCACGAATGAAAGAGATTTGGAGATTTTCTGCTTCCTAGTTTATGTCTTGACCTACATGACATCATCAGTAGTATGAGGATATGTGTATATTTGGAGCCTTCATGTCATGCAGAATCTAGACAGTACTTTTGTCTAATGCGAGATCGCCAATATGAAATCTTCGTTTTATTACAGCATTGCGGGAGCCATCTATAAGATCTAACTTATTACGGATCCACGATGTATGGCGATCGGGATCATCTACGAGCACATTCAACGTTTTAGTGCTTAAGACACTACCGTTTTGCTACAATGACCGAAGCCGACCAACTATTGTCAATATGCTAACCAATCTACTGCGTAATTGCAGCTTCAGGCCCTTAGTGAGTGGTCTGATTCTATACAAGAAATCCCGGAAATAAACATGAAGGGGGTCAGCACCAGTATGGCACTGTGATCCCCGTTTTAACATCCTAGTGGCGCCTTCCTCCGTCGGCTGCCATCTTTCCGCCGTCGACAAGATCGGCGGTACCAACACCGGCGGCCCAAACGGGCAGGGAGGGCCCCTTGTCCTCGCGAATTCTCCCGCTGGGTCTACTTAGCTTGCCGAAGATGGGAGGCAGGCTTGTCATTATGCAAGCGCAAATCCCGGGATGGCTTACATAGGGTTGCTTAGGGAATATCGTATGGAAGGGGCTTTTTGACGCGAAAGGAGAGTCGAGAAGAAGCTTGTTTCTCAAGTTGTCTGATCAGGATGGCAATACAAAGTTATCACGATGATGCTACGTAACTACAGCTCGTGCTATGGTACAGAAACGTCTTGGCTGGAATTATTTCCCGACAGTCGCCGTTAGGTACGATCAGACATCTTAAGCAGCTCTAATGACTTCTTCCACGGCAGCCCTTCTTTCTGATCGTACACCCATGTTGCATTATAATCTGGAGTCCACGGCTTCGCAATCTGGCAATCCTCGAGATATTTCCCTCCATGACATTCCAAAGCCTTTGCTGTGGCAGCCCACACGGACCTACCGGCGCCTTGTCTTGAGTCTTTCCAGACCTTCGCCGCCTCGTCCATCTTCTCAATCCTCACTATTTCCTCGTCGCTCATATTCTGTAGTAGGCTTGTGCGTATATTGCCAGGACGCACGCTCCAAGCGTGCAGGCCCATAGATCCGTAGCACCGGTCCAGTTTGTTTGGACTCTGCAGGTTCGCTGTTTTTCTCTGTGCGTATGCGGCCTAAGGGTGGTACTTGTCTTTTAAGTTGAGATGGTCAAAGTGGACTTTGCTACTACGATAGGCACTGGATAAGAGAATAACAATATGCAGGTTAAACTTGGTGGTAGTTGATTGCAAAAGAGTAGGCCCTCTGTCTCGTCTATGACGTTCCAACTGCCCTCAACACGAAGAGATTACTTCGGCCTGCCCGGCTAGCAGTTGAGCCGAATAATCGCTCTTATTTCGATACCTTCGGAAAATCATTCCGAATTGGATGAGCGGTTCATGTGCGTTCCGAGCGAAGAGAGAGAAAATAAGGCATAGCTTCGCCCCGCTCTCGGTGACTTTTCGTTAATCCGCCATTATCAGATGCATCGGGGACGCTAGGGGAACTTTCATGGGCGCGACGGGGACGCTAGGGGAGCTTTCATGAAGGTTCCTAGTGGAATTACGGGGACGCTGCTAGGACCTGATGAACTGTATGATGATGACTAGGCTAGCTACGTGTGACAGACGGTGTGTCGCAGGGACGATCACCTCTGTCCCGTATGCCTAGTATCTTAGGCGTGAAGGGGGACAAGTCGGAACGCAGTTCCGACCTCGGGTCCACCAACAGTTCCCTTTTTGAGTCAGTTTAGGCGGGGTAAAACGCGGGGTTCGGAAATCTCCAGGTTTCCTTGCGATCAACATCTTGAGGTACGAGCGCAGTGACTGAAGCGTATTTAAAGGAGTCAGTTTGCTCCTACTCTTTGCACCAAGTGAGTTATTGATAGATGGCAATCAATTAATTGCTCAACGTTTCTCTTTCACTCTTCTCCAACCCACTAGTATCAGCAGGCAGTTACTATGGCCGCGTCAGAGTCGTTTGACTTTATCGTTTGCGGGTGAGTCCGGATCTTAGTCTCGAGATCTCATGCTGTGGACCCAATTGGAATCAGAACCTGCATCTAACATCCTTATCAACAGGGGCGGGACCGCTGGTTGCGTCGTGGCTTCAAGGCTTGCCCAGGACCCTCGCAATAAAGTCCTAGTAGTGGAAGCCGGCCCACATAACGAACATCTGGAGAACGTTCATATGGTCGGAGGGTATTTTCACCCTGAATGGGTTCGATTAGGTTCCTACTGATCATATTAGGTGGTCCCAGAATTTCGATAAAGAAACTGATTGGAATATCGTGTCCGAGGAGCACAGTGCCATGAATAATCGGCAAGTCAACTTGAGCCGAGGAAAGTTCCTCGGAGGCTCTTCTGGAGTCAACGGCACTTTGGTTGTTCGCGGAGTAAAACAAGACTTTGACGATTGGAACCTAGAAGGCTGGAGCGGTGAGGAATTCTTTGATTACATGAAGAAGGTTGGTGCATTTAACTTGACTAGAGATAATAATGATTGGTCGCTGGGTCTTGGTTCAGGAATACCGACCTATTACTATGGCGTGTTGTTGCAATGCTAACAATATCTCTCTAGGCTGAGACGTTTCACGCCAAATCATGGTTTCAGGAGTCCTCGAAATCTCATGGTTACGATGGCTATCTTCATACAGAGCCGCACGACCTCGCCCCTATTTCGCATCTCATTAAAGAGTCAATGATTTCGAAAGGACTTCCCCTCGACGACGATATGTTCTCTCACGGAAATAACCCACACGGATGTGGACACGCAGTTCGTACAGTACACCAGGGCCTCCGCACTACGAGCGCAGACTTTATTACTAAGGGACCGCGGAGGAGCAACTTGCATCTCATGGTTGAGACTCATGTCGACAAGGTGATTATCGAAAAGGATATAAAAGGCGAGCTTCGTGCCGTCGGCGTGAGGGTGGTTGACGCCGAGGGTCGCGTCACTGACATCAAAGCTGCCAAAGAAGTGATTATCTCAGGAGGAGCTTACTGCAGTCCGAATATTCTAAATCGCTCAGGAATTGGATGTCATGAGGAACTCAAGAGACATGGTATAAATACTCTGGTCAACCTACCTGCGGTCGGCAAGAATCTGCAGGACCATTTGGTGAGATAGCCCCAAATGCCGCCACTTTCAACCCATGTTTACTGACCTCATTTTGACTAGATTGCGTTTATCTTCTACGAGACGGACAAGCCAGGGCTGACCAACGATCATCTTGTTCACCATGGAGACGCGCGTTCAAATTCCTATTCACTTTGGAAGGAACACAAGACTGGGTTCCTCTCCAGTTTTCCATTCGGTATCTTCGCCTTTGCCCGGCTAGACGAACGTCTTACCGACTCTAAAATCTGGACATCTGCACCCCGAGAAAAAGGGCGTGATCCAATGGGTTTAAGCCCCTCACAACCTAATATTGAGTTCTTCACCACGGAGTGCTACGTCGATCCGAAGCCAATTGGTCACTTCCCTACCAACGGGAACCACGTTTTTGCCATTATCGCGGAACTATTTGCGCCAAAGTCCCGAGGAACGGTGTCTCTGCGAAGCAGTGACCCAACTGCTACTCCCGTCGTGGATTGTAATTACCTCTCCGATTCTCTTGATGTCGAGGTGATGGCAGAGGCCTGCAGATTTGGAAATGAGATCATCATGGAAGGTGCTGGAACCAAGAACATTGTCAAAGGCTCATGGCCACCCAATGCAACTCATCATGAGCTCCGGACTAGGGAAGACTGGATCCCATATGTTAGGGATAACGCAACGACATGTGAGCTTTTCCAACCCCTTCCTCTTCAATCACTTGAGATAAATAGTTCATTAATACTAACCGAGCCAGGTTATCACGCGGCTGGAACTTGTGCTATGGGTGGGACTCTTAATCCAAAAGCTGTCGTAGATGAGCAATTGCGCGTCAAAGGTGTCAAGGGGCTTAGAGTGGCTGACTGCAGTGTCATGCCTCTTTTAAACAGCGGCCACACTCAAATGCCAGCTTTCGGAATCGGCGAGAAGGCTGCAGACCTTATTAAAGAAACATGGTCTAAGGAGACAGCTAAGTTGTAATTGGTAATTCTAACATAGTTTACTGAATACATCCCGGCATTTTTTACTATCAGCTTACTAGCTGATATGCAATAAACCTGGCTTCAGCACTTCCTATTATACCCTCCTCTTTAGCATCTAGCATACGGATCCTCAGGCGGACTGTCCATCAACTCCAGTATACGCTCGACCTCGCCGTGTCTCGTCAAATAGACTCTTAGTGGTTTACCAAGTTTCTACCCTAGGATGGGTTTTCGGTGTAACACCTGCCCTATCAAGCGCTAGCTAAGCCTTTAGCTAGTAAGGAAGACTCACGGAGAGAAGCGTAAATGACTCTGTGTGCAGGCGACGAAGACATTATAGTATAGAATATAACGCGATTGTGGGAGGGTAAGTTGGCTGTGGAAAAGAATGAGTCTGGTGATGGACCCCCCGAATTAATACAATTCTAGTCTTCATCTGTATCTGCACCTCTAAGAGGCCTCTGCATCCCCACCTCATTTATTACATTCGAACTTCGTTGGCCTTGTGCCCAATCTCGCAGAATTTTATAACTAGTCGCAAAGAAAATAACAGCATTCCATACACCCTGGAGCGGCAGAAGAGCTACAGTCGCAACCTGGTAAGGAAAGGAAGAACTGCCATACAGGAAGCTATGAAAGCGGTTAATAGACGCCGGCGTCCACGAAACGACAACGCTCAAAGTGAATAGAAAAGTGGCTCCTAAATATGCCCTTTTTACAGGGTCCTCAAGACGGCATTTAGATACAACCGTCCTGGCTGCCGTTATGCCACGTTGTACTTGGGCGTTTCGCGAAGTGGATTTGGACGACGTGATTATGGACAAGTATTGATTCGGTGTTTCGTATAGTGGGGCTACCAGAAGCCCCAACCGTAGCTGCGTGTGTGCTGGCACAGGCAGAGAAACGGGGGAGACTGGCCCGCGAGTGACGTAGAATTCAGGGACAACCGCCGGGCATACAGTGTTCTCGGGGTTGGATCGTGTGGTAATGTTGATTAAGCCCTGGATCGTGTTAACTCAAAGCCATGTCGGGGATGAGCATATAGCTTACCATTGAATTCGACAGGTTGCGGACTCGGTTCCTCGAGTGAAAGATACGGTAGCCAGCGATGAAGTTCAAGACAACTGATCCAAGGAGAAAAGGCCATACAAAGATGAAGGAGGCGAAGATACGAAGGTGTGACCAATTATCACTAACGCTGCACCAAACCTACGCAATGGTTAATGGGAATATTCCAATTGTTGGGCAACAAAAAGGAACCCACATATGCTTGTCCATAAGCGGGACCACGAGCTGGTGCTGAAACGAAAAGCAACGTAAAAGCGATGGTGAATGGTCCTCCGAAGCAGACAAGGCAGTACTGCCACGCATGGAAGGTATTAGGGTTCGTACGGCCTAGGACAACTAGAAGGGTATTGATAGTCATTCCAAGAGCCCACCATGCATCGGACTGTATGAACCTATTCGATGCGTCAGTATCCCTGGTGCTGGGAGTTCAACTTCGGGGTATTATGTGCAACAACAGAGGTATCTCACATCTGAAGCATAAAGGCCTGCGCCTTGCACAGGACAGAATCTTGTCCAGCTGCGAGTCCATCCCTGGCGATGATACTGGCGATGCTTGCGCCGAGGTTAGCGATGCTCGCCATGACAATAAAGGTATTCCGAGGGTTCCGAAGACGCGCCATAAGCCCGTACGCGATGAAGATGAGGAACACGGCGACAAGGCTTAAGCAGCCTCCAATGCGCTCCAGAAGTGCAAGCGTATGGGCCTGACTTGGCGTCGGTGCCATTGCTGTCGACTCACGCCTGTGATCATATGATTTCATGGGGAGGGAGGAAATTGGAGGAAATAGGTGAAGGCAGTCGTCGTGAATCCCCAGAGGCTCACTTTAGTATTAGTCGAGGAAACTAGTATCCGTATTGTACATGGCGTATGCAGCAAGAGAAGATGGAGGGCCCAGGTGCTCACTCTTCATGGATGATTGGTTGATAAGACAAGACACTGCAGCCACATACTTGGCTAAAGGTGCTTCAGTGGCGGTATAGCTTCCACACTGTCAACTACTTCGGCTGCACGCTGTATCTGCTGTACAGGGGCGAAGCTTGTAGGTACTAGACCGTAAACAACTCCTTAAACGAACATTGTATCTGAGTCTTGGCTGTATTTGCTTCTCCAGGCCAATTAACTCCCGCTGAACTTGGCTTGGAAGATAAGCAGAAGACAGTCTCTGTCGTTGAGGGGATAACAGTGCTACGTAACCTATTGAACTGGTTGTCTTAGACCAAGCGCCGGTGACGACGACCTGAGTTATAATTGGTAAACCCCGTATAGAATCAATACACTAACCGCTCCGTGCATAGCTATTGGCTGTAGCGACCCCGGTCCTGGCGCCACTCTCGGCGCCGCGGCACCAAATGACTGATAGCGCTGGACAACTGCTTGTAGACCAATTAGAGCGCGCTGGCCTAGTTAGGGTCTGGGGCGGGGAAAGAAAGGGGGGAGGGGAGGGTAAAAAGGGAGAAAGGGAGAGAGGAGGGACAAAAGAGAGAGAGGGGGGAGAAAAGAGAAACAGAGAATGAAAAGAGAGAGAGAGAGAGAGAGAGAAAAGAGTATTTCAGAAGCAGTGGATGATATGATTGGGGCGCTTAAGGGACTTGCTGATGAGTCTCGGCGTATTTACGCTGTGGTTCTAAACGAGGATTGTGGGTTTCCTTTTGGTGTGCTACTTGAGGAATTACTTGTTGAAAATTGGAAACTTTAAAGGGATGTCAAGGCTGCGGCCTTCTAGTATAAAGGTAGACTAGGTAGTTATTTAATTTTCTAGTATAGTTACGACCTAAATTGATAACTTCGTTATTACGCGAAGGAATTTACAAAATAACTAACATCTAGCCAAAGAATACATTAGCCTGACGTCAAGTAAAGCTTCATTCTGCCATAATGTGCCGGAGAGTGCAGCCAGCATCAAGCCTTTGAACGAGGGTGTACACCTCGAACGGAGTGTTCCACGTCGCACTTGAGGCCATGCACTCCCAATACCGTCATTAATTAGCCGGTGCATTCGTATTTATGGCAAGCGCAAGGAGATTATGATGTTTATGTAAGATGTTGACGTAATTAAACTCGAAAGCTATATAAATGACCGAAGATCACCTCCGAGCAGTCAGCCCGGCCCCGCCTAGATATCGATAGCAGGGGAGAGGTAGTCGACGCACCGATAACTCCCTGTTATGACACCAGCGAATCGGTCGTCAAGAGTTAGTAATTTAACTGGCAAATCTCGATGAGTGAACTCTCCTGATTATCTCCTGGCGAGTGCTTCCCGGGAAGACGGCTTCTCCTCACGCACTCATTCATCCCTTCGTGCCGTTCAAGTGGTGGCCCGAGAAAATAGCCCACCAAAGGTGGGTGACATAAATTTCCAGGCGTATCAAGGCGGAGACTACGTGTACAGTAGGCAATAATATCACCATTACCCTAGAAGCCACGATATTTCTTTAGAGACAATGTAATGATTGAAAGGGACTTGCGCGTTGGCCGCGCTTTGGCTTGAGAGATTTTTACAGAGGTTTTTCCCTGACCAGTAACCTGGCGGTAAAACATATAGTTGGAAAATCTGAACCCTAGATTTTCAGTCCGAGGAGATTTTCCTAGGTAAGCTTCCGTGCTCTGTTCTATCGACTTTTGGCTCACACAATCCTAGTCATATCAACTCTGAAACCCCTGACGTCATTCATGAAGATGGCGAGCTAGGCTATGCTCTAGCTGTCTCGTTCCGTGCAATCATGAACAACTCTGATTTAATAGCGGTCATTCCTATCTCGCATGTCAATGGGTTCAAGATCAACGAGCGTGCCACATTCGGGTGCATGGATGACAAATAATTGGTTTGTCTATTTACTAGACATGGCTATCAGGTTTCCATTATGGAAACTCTCGAAAGAATCGACATCGAGCTTGCTAGTTCGTTGAATTGGCCCATGGATGAAATTAAGAAGATCCAGTCAGCGGCTCGAGGTGGCAAGCCGATTCTGAAGCTGCAGTGGCCAGTGATCATCCTCCGAACGCCCAAGGATTGAACGTTCTCGGGGTTCTATAATCGGCAACTCTATGCGAGCATGCGCATGACAACATTGTCTCGGGCTCAGATATCGAGACTATCAGCGTGGGTAGCCCGACTTCTGTTATTGGAGTCGGGACGTAGCTCCGATACTGAAAAGCTGCACTGACTTTAGGACAGTGTGCCGGACATTCTGGCGCCGATACGAAGTGCCATCCCCTTGATCTCACAGCCGTCATAGGTGAACAACGAGAGCCTGCCACATTCTTGAGCACCTTGTCTACCACCAGCTAGCCTCGCGTGGGTACCGTTTCTTAGAACAAGTCGACACAGATTTAGTATTCACTGAGCAGGACTGAGACACGACCGGAAACAAATTTGGGATTTATCAAAAGATGTAGTATGTCACCACTGCTGTGCGAGCTCGCGGAGGAGGTGATCTATGGGAAAATTTTATATGTTTATCCCATTTAGGACGTCTGTTGAAGATGATGATCAAATCTTCCAAACTAGACCCATGAGAATTAACCTCGGAAAGATGGTTGCGCTGAGCTAATAGACCTAAGGTCGAATCGACTCTGGTGTCATAAACGTATCGGTACAACTGGAGCTTGGGTGAGGCTCCAGAAGACGTTTTCCCTCGATACAGTTATTGAGAATGTAGACAACAAATTTACTCAAACCGAGAGCTTGAGACCCTCCGCACATTTGGATGATATTGACAGCCGCTACAACATGTTTTGAGGCCATCGAGAGATCGCCGAGCATAATCTAGGTAGAAACGGTTAGTTCGTTGTTTTCTCTTCCAAGGTTTAAGGCTAGGAGGAAGTATTTATGCAAGACGAGACTTTGGCCTCACCTCATCCAACGTTAGAACCAGCGCCTTCGTAACAGCGATGCGACATGATGATGGGGTATCTGACGAAATTGCTTGTCGAAGACTCTGAATATGTCTTAGCTTGTATTGGATAGCGAATTGCGCATAATCTCCGTCCAAATTGACCATTGACAGGTGACGGCAGGCCGCAAGCAAGAATCCCTGTAAAAAGTCGGCATCGGTGGAGGAGAAGATTATCCAATTCTTCCTCATATATTCGCTGGGTTCGTCCACATTCTTCAACACCGGGCAGTGATGGTTCAAGTAGGGAAGGACAACCTGAATATCTAGACGGATCATTAACATACGATGACGAGAAACGATCAACACTGACTACCCAATGCCCAAGTAGTCCTGTCACTATCTCAATGGGGACAAACCAGGCGACCGCAACTTACAGTGGTTGAACATAAAATGCTCGACGAATGTTAATGATTGTACAAAGTTTCCAAATGGTCCGTGGTCAACTGTGTTAGAGGTGATACTTTGGGCAATTGGTGTTAGATTTGCGTGGTAACCGGAGGTCTGATTCTCCTGTTGATGAGTTACGGTTGTGCGGATCTGATTTGGAGATCGATCGTGTGATTCTTGCTTGTTGTGGCAGTTTTCTCCACTGATTTCCTTCTGGCGCATGAAATTGGCCACCTGTGCTTTTCTGGCTCGGGCGTGTGCAACACGAGCTGCGTGGGAATGAGCTCGTCGTCTCAAGTCGGTCAAGGAGCTTTGAGCGGGATGATTGATTGGGATAAACTCCATCTTTGAATGCGGAAGAGATATCTCGAGAAGGAGGGTATTTTGGGACTCGGTCGCCAATGCTCTCCGAGAGATTTCCGTTGCACGACTCTATGTATCGTGGTGGGATCACAAACTACTCAGAGAAGTCCGCTCAGCCAGGTGATAGTTTTTGAGAGCTTAATTTGTCATCCACTCCGTGCAAGGGCTAAGTGACGCAATCTCCATAATAATAATATAGCGTTGTCAGCGGCTAACTAAAAAGAACCTCGGCTCAACACCGCCAAGACTTGCTCCTACTACATATAGTCTAGTCGCTTTCCTAGCTCATATCCACCATCTCCTCCCTCACAAGTGGTAGGGGATCTGGTCGTCAATGCCGGCATGTACTGCCTCCAGAGCAGCCGCTACATCGTCAGGCAGCGGACCCTGCTCAATCATGTCGATGTTTGACTCCAGCTGCTGTACGCTAGAGGCGCCGATGATGAGGGAGTCCCCGTGCTCCTTGCTGAGCTTGCTGTGATGTGCTGTCCACCGAAGTGCCGCGGCGTGACCGCTAATTCCACGCTTCGACGCCACTGAGAGCGCCTTGTCCGCGGCGTCCATGATGGAAGGCTTCAGGTAGAGCTGCGAATACAGGCCGCCTATCAAATGCTTCATCCAACAACGCACGCGGTTAGTTCATTTGATCGTTTTCGCAGGTATGGGAGATGGTTGTGCGTACAGATTTATCAAATCGTCCACCCGCCTGGACGTTTTTGTGGTTGCCAGCGAAGAAGCCAGCCCCAGCAGGACTGTAGGCGTAAAAGGCGATCCCGTGCTCGCGCAAGATAGGAAAGAGACTCTTTTCGCCACCTCTCACGACGGGATTATACTGGCCTTGATAGACGGAGGGCTTGAGAAAGCCGCGCTCCTCACAAATGTCCACAAACTTCTGGACTTCCTCGGCCGTGTAATTGGAGAGACCCCAATGCTTGATCTTGCCCTCTCTCTGTGCCTGGTCCATGGCTTCGCAAGCCTGCTCAAATGGGGTCACCCGATCGGGCATGTGCAAATACTCAATGTTTATTTGCTTGATTTTTAATGCCTCCAGCGAAATGTCGATTTCCTTCAAGATATTTTCCTTGGTATGGCTCCCTTGTTCCCTCGAATTGATTTTCGTATCGATAGTAAATCGATCGCCTGCAGCAACAGCTCCAAGCCTGGGCTCAGAGCTCCCAGGTGCATGAGGGGAGTAGGAGCGAGCAGTGTCAAGTTGATGATAGCCACGTGCAGCGAAGGCGTTGAGGAAGCCATTCACCTCGTCGGGGCTATTGAAACGCGCCATGGGATCAATCGACGAGTCTCCGACCTATGCGTCCGCCATGTTAGATTGCAATAGATTTAAAATCGCCATGTCCGGATTACTGACGTTTCCTGTTCCCAGAACCAAGTTGAGGGGTGATTTGCCGGTGGATGCCATTGTACGTAGCGATTGGCTGATGGGTAGAAGAATGCGCGGTGATGAATAGCTGAATGATGGCAGAAGCAGAGGGATAAAGTCAGAGAATTGACTGTTCTGTTTCTGCTTTTCAGATCTTGAGGGACCTCAGAGGCTCTTTTATGTTCCGGTCAGGTACGCACAAGTGGATAATCAAGAGCACCCTATGCATCATCGCCAAGAAATGCTCCTACCCTTTTAGGAAGTTGCACATATCCACTCTGTAGGCTATCATACATCATGCGCCAAAACTCGGTCTAACTGCGTAGTTAGATGTGCAATGATCTCAAGGTCAAAATCGTATTGGAATTGTATTTGTAATGCATGTCATTGACAAATTGGTTTATTATTATTAATGTAGGTTCTTGTTGAGACGGATTTGTCAGTAGGCAATCACACATCACAGGGTCCGTGGTGTTTGACCCCGATGCTCCGAATCATCCCTATTGGGACCCCCATTGGGCGTGGTTGTATAAACGATTGCATTCATGATGCCGTGTACTAGATGACCTGACCGTTAGGCTCATTCTTTGACGCAACTTCGATCAGCATCACTGAGTTAACGATGGGTCTAGGGTAAGTGAGGGGCGAGGGGTGAGTGGCCATCGCAAAAGTGTATCAACAATGAGCGAGGGGTAGTTCACACAGAAGGTATGGCCGCAGGATCCTTGAATAGATATATGATAGTTTTATTCTTACTAGCTAAAAATCATTTTATGTCAACAGAATAAAAGAAAGCTTACTAGGTAGCCCTATGCCATAATTCTCAAACCACATAGGCCCTTGCAGTCCCATTATCTTTACTAGATACAATGAACCTAAATATCAGACAATTCCTGCTACTTGCCTATCATCCTGATTCTCGTTTGGAGTTTCCATTCCATCATGACCATTATAGTCTGCCAGATCATCTCCGCCTCTCAACTGAGCGTCCTTCAAAGTGCCCTCCACTCCATCAATAACCTCCATCAATCTCACTCCAATGAGTTCCTGGTGCTCCTGATCCTTTTCGCTCATCTCGGCAACCGCCGCGCTCTCTAGTTGGTCTAACTTAGCTCGCTCAGCTGCAATCCTCAATAGCTTGTTTTCCAATTGCGACCGTAACGTTTGCTTGTTCTGGTCTAGATCATCAAGTGCGCCCTTGACAGCCAGTCGAAGCTTGTTGATGACACCGAGATGTCCTTTGACGTTTAGAAGCTCAGCAAGAGCTTCCGCATCTAACAAGAACTGCTTTATCCCCTCGGAGTCTGTACGCTTACGAGAAACAGCCGTGTGTCGGATCTCAGCTACCGAGCTGAATAGCTTCTCAAGCGACTCACGGCTACCTCCCATATCAAAACTCGTATTGCAGTGGAGAAACACGTCCATCCAGTCGTTGAGCTCCACCGACTCAGCACAATCCCAACCGCGCTCTCGCAACGTTTCCTGCATAGTTCTTTGTCCAAATGCATAGCATAGATACTCTAAGTATTCTTGTAGCTTAACCATAAGCCTATGCTGGGGTTTGAAAGGGAGATATGCTGGTAATAGTGATGGCAGTAGCGGTAGCGAGACCTCAGCTAGGTAAGCCAGTCAGCTATCCATTACCTGCGTTAAATAAGGGCAAGCGCCGGTACCTTCATTTTCCAGGTCCTCCCTGCGCAAGTTTTCCGTTGGGTGTATGTAGACAGTGTCTTGAAGCGCGATCGTCTCGTTTGCAGCGTCTGGAGCTTCACTGTCTTGGTCATCGACAGACAATCCGGCTTCAGCAGGCTTGTCGTCTTCTGCAGGAGATGTTGCCTCAGCAGGCTTATCCTCCTCCTCTGCAGAAGGTGTGGCTTCAGCAGACTTGTCCTCGTCAGCAGGATTGTTGTCGGAAGTCTTTTCCTCTTCGACAGGAGTTGCAGATTCAGCGGCGACGGAGGCGGCGGCAGCTTTTGCCTCAGCTCGTTTCGTCGCATTCTGAGTCAGAAGGGTAAAACGCTGACTATCTACCTTGCTGAGCTTGCGTTTCTTTGTCTTTGCCTTCTTGGCAGCCAGGGCAGCCAGCTCTGCCTCCTCTGAGGCGATAACGACAGTCTCGGCTTCCTGAGCAGCAGCTTTTTCCTCTTCGATAGGTTTTGACTCCTCTGCAGGAGGTGTGACTTTAGCAACCTTATCGTCCTTGGAAGGTTTGTCCTCTTCGGCGGGCTTGTCTTCTTCGGCGGACTTGTCCTCCTCGTCGAGCTTGTCGTCTTCTGCGGGTTTGTCGTCGGGTTTAGCATCTTCTGAGGGTTTGTCTCCTTCTGCTGGTTTCTGGTCCTCAGCAGTAGGCGCATCTACCGCAGGAGCGTCGTCGGCTGGTTTGTCTTGCCCCGGCGCCTCGGCAGCCTCTTCTTCAGGTTTCGAACCCTTAACCGGCGGTGTGTCGTCTGAAGGAGGGGAAGGCGTATCATCTGCTGGCTTGTCCTCGGCCTCAGCATCGGAAAATATGTCGGGGAAATGGACTATCGCTGTATCGGGAGAAGCGAATACACCAAGGTATAACAAGTCTCTGACAGAATTATATACTGTCTCCATCCCGTGCTGATTGATAAGCCGAGCAACGGCTTCTTCAACTTGAACCTTGTTGATCGCCATTCGGAGGCCTTTCTTTTTATGTTTGACCAATTTGTGAGTTTTAGAGTCAAAGGCGCGCCTGAAAGCATGATAGACGTCCTTCTGATCTGGAGAACTCTGGGATGTGGTCGGTGTCAAATGATTTTCAGGTGCTGTAGGGTGGAGGCACTTTGCACAGATAAATGAGCCAGTACGCCCATCATCCTGGGCATCTGTGCTTGGTGGACATTGGCAGTATCCGGTATTCTCATCCGACGAGACCCTGCCTGGTGGGGTCTGGTCTGTTGTGTCCATTGTAGTGTAGGAAGACTGTT
The DNA here is from genome assembly GCA_020740775.1 of Ilyonectria destructans. Lineage (NCBI taxonomy): Eukaryota > Fungi > Ascomycota > Sordariomycetes > Hypocreales > Nectriaceae > Ilyonectria > Ilyonectria destructans. The sequence continues at coordinate 373,358 of JAHEWK010000016.1, forward strand.
GATAGAATGCACCCCCAGCATAGATAGAAGGGAATCAATTCTGCGATGATGGATAATGACTGTTGCGGGGTATTAACCATCGTGCTGCAAAAGCAGCCATGCCGTCCATATAATTGGATGATCAGCTATCCACCTAATACGATAGGCCTGCTGGACAACACGAGGATTGGCTCAGTTCGATGCGTTGATGCCCGATACTCAAGTGATGGTGATATCAGCCCATACCCCGCTCGCCACGTAATGACGGACCGCATTCTCATTTTACCCTTAAGAATGCGAGACATGGGGGTAAACTGGGGAACGGGCCCCATTACACAGAGATAAATGGCATGGATATTTCTATAGCTTTGATTGGAGGAGGAGCATCAACGGGGCGCGTTCTGAGCGTAAAACTTGGTAAGGTGGGAGTAGACTCGGACATTTTATCAACATGCTGTGGCACTCTGACATACGGCTCCTGGCGAGGCCAAAAGTGAAATGCATAGCCTAGTAGGAAGCACCTATAATAACGTATATAGAGATGCATAAATGTGACAATATGCCCAGTGGGTCGAAGTGTAAGTACTTCAAGGGTCCTTGGGGAATTACTATTCAGCGCTGGGCATGAGCATTAATTGAATGGAGGCAACAGACACGACGTAAAAATATTTTGAGTCACAACTCAAGCGACTCAGTATCTTGCAAATGAGGTTTATTTATCAGGTATTAAGGGACGAGCGTCTAAGAGAAATAGATTAAGGTGAAGAAAAGCATAAAAGAAGCTCTCCAGCCTATTTTAGGGTTGATGGATACAGTTCCGCTAGTGGTAGTCGAGGTAGCAGTGGAGTCCGGCCCAAAACTCAAAGACGTGGCCATATCCTCGATGGTAGAAGCATCAGGCGCCTTTGTTATTGTGGCCGTGTCCTGTCCATTCATTAGTCTTGTACCTTCAAATCAAGGGCCTATTTCCATACTTCTGAGGTGTGTAAAGCGTCAGTAGCAGCTTTACAGTTCCGGAACTCCCAGATGTTGGACGTAATGGCGGTTTTTCCTAGACAAGATTGCGACCCGTCGATGTCGCACACCGATGCGAGGGAGACGAGCGACTCTTGACAGCGGCAGCTGGTGATTTGCGCCGCCTGGTCATATGCAGAAGAGCAAGAGGTGATTGACGCGCTCAGTTGGCCACAGCTCTCAGCAATAGTTTGGCATGTGTCTTCGTCCAACGTTCTTGTTGCCTCGGAAGCAACTGGGGTAGTGATGTCGGAGATATACGGACCACATGCGCCTTGCCAAGCGTCGATCATATCGTCGACGGAGCTATCGTATGAATTGCCCAGGATGCACTGCCTGAATTCACCCTTACACCTAGATAGATCATTTGGTCAACTGCCTAAATAGTGGCAAGAAATTGCGCTTACCCTATGTAGGCATTCAGAAGCTCTTGGGTGCAGAAGCAGTCGATGGTTTTCTCTTTTGAAAGATTACTGCACTTCCGAGCAATTGAATCGGCCTTGTCGCAGTTTGGAAATTCTGTAATATCACCCACGCAGGTGGGTGGGCTGAAAGATGCTCCATGGCACCCACTGATTGTGCTCAGAAGAGCGGCGAGGACAGCGATAGGTCGGACAGAAGGGAGCATCTTGAGAAAGCACACTGGGCTGAATCTTGACTGTTCGTTAAGCTTACCAACCTTGTGTCTTATGTGTAAAGATGGATGCGTCCGATCGAGATCGGAGAGAGACTTGGGGCCACTTGACTTTCGAGCCATGGCCTCGGTACCGGTATTTGTGCCTTGCAAGGCGCAGCTCAAGCTCAAATTAGCCCAAGGTCGAGCCCGTTCCAGTCCAAGGTGGCTTCAGTAGCCTGGCAACTATCGCCGGTAGTTTGGGTCACAGTGACGCAACTGGAATGATGGGCCAATCCATGTCTAGTTCGGCTTCGTAGCGTCCAAGCTAATGAGGACAAAGGTCACGCAGACAAGGCAATCGGTGAGTCTAAAGGCAAATTCCGCCTTGCGAGGTCAGACTGGACGCCAGACTAGCCGGAAAGTTCCATTCATGCAACTTGCTGGCGTCCCGATGATTTAGCTGTGGCTGGGAGTGGACCCCTTACAAATATGTCGTCGCTCCGGAGATGCTCTCGACCCAGATTTGAAGCCTTTGGTGCGTCGCATTACCCATTTGCCACAGCTGTTCATTGTCAACTTGAAGCTGCTTGAAAATGTCCAGTCCACGTCAAGAGTCTCCCCCCCAATCTTACGGCTGGCTAAACGGCTGTCTACGCTGGCCCTCTCTCCTGACCTTCGCGATCCTCGACATCGCCCTCGTCGCAACCATCCTTTCTCTTACCATCGTGTCCTCAAAAAACGATGGATTTGTTACAATCGCATCCCACAACATCACTTCGCCCGAGCCAACTGCCCAGTCAGGAAGTGACCCCAACGGCATCAACAGTTTCTGGGACCTAGGTGTCCTCTGGACATCACTCCCCAGTTTTGTATTATCGCTCTTCGGCGCTTATTGGGCTTGGATAGCTGGCTCGACTGCAGAACGCCAGCCGTACGTCGAGCTACGTAAAGCAGATGGTGCTGAGGCAAGAAAGTCAATTCTGCTAGACTATCGTGTCACCGCCAGCATTTGGCGTTGGTGGGGAGCCTTTCGAAAGTCGCATTATACCGTTGGAGCAACGACTCTGCTCTCTGTATTTCTCACCTACGCTGTCGCGCCCTTTGCTGCACGTCTGTTCGTGCCACAGCTTGTGATGCTCTCCGAGTCAGTTCCCATCATCTACAATGAGACATACAATGTCGAAGGCATCAACGCTACTCTTGATTGGCGACCTGTCCTGGATACTGTCGCGGCCACGCTACTTTACCAGGGCAACAAGATTCCCTGGACAGATGATGAGCGCGCTTTCCGCCCGTTTACCACCAGTTCCCATCTTGTTAGCGGATCGAACATGGAGGCAGACACTATGGCATACTCGGCCTATCTGAACTGCGAGTTGGTAGATGACTACACTATCACGTCCACTGACGCCACGGGCGACTCGGGGAAGAACGTCCAAATATCCGGAACGGATAGAGGGTGCAGCTTCAAGCAGAATTTCGGGGCCTCCAGCACGCAAGATATCTACTTCAAGACCACTGTGGAGTTTGGCTGCTCTACGAAGGCGTATTACAGCCGCCTAGTGTTTACAGCCGCGACATACTCTTCTTCATCCCCCCACAACCTTGACAATGTCAACGTTATCTCTTGCGCAACGGGCTATCGCCAAGTCGAAGGGACTTTGAAAGTCTCGCCATCATCAAGTGGCCCTCCGGTCATACAGTCATTCGACGAAACAGGCGAGCCAGATACTGAGCGGCCAACGCTGTGGAGAGTCTTTGAGGAAGACATCCTTGGGCCGGTGTCGTTGAACCCACACACAAAGTGGTCTACCACGGACATGGGCAGTTTGATATTATACTATGCGCAGCGCTTACAGCCGTCGAAATTTCTGACATCTGAGGTGTTGACTGAGGCTATATCAAAAGTGTTCACAGCCATTTACCTAAATGCTGTAGCAATTCACGGCTTTGCGCCACTCTCAGAACCCGAAAAGACTACCGGAACAGCTTTTCTCCCTACAACACGGCTCTTTGTCGTTCCTTGGGTGTCATACATCATTCTTGCCTTTCTGATTATCACCCTATGTTCCGTGGGGTTTCTGTTCTTCCGGCTGCAGGATTGCCCATCAATCTTAACTGAGGAGCCTCAGGGCTTATTATCCATGGCCGCAATCCTCGACAAGAGTGAACTTTCAGGTATTATCTCGGATATACGTCAGGGAATGAAGTTTGACGATGGGATACGAGAGAGAGGCATGTCGCGTGTAGAGGTGAAGGACAGGAAGTGGCGAGCGGTCAAGGGTTCAAAATCGAGTTCTTGGGTCGTAAGATCAGTCCACAACGGTGAAATGGGGGCTGCAGAGCATCTTCTGGGCTGATGTTTTGATTGGGGGCTCGGTTTTCATCACCTTGGTAGTTCTTGACTTATGATAATTATCCTCATATATACCTAAATCTCATCTTCGAACATATGCCATCTCTCTACTCACACTTCAAGGCGAGGAGGGGCCTAGAGCTTTCAATGCTCGCTCAACTCTACCATTGACTGAAAAGCATGTAATGCTTCTATTTGGTTTTTTTTTTAGCTCTACTCAATATCATCAGATAGATCAAAGCCATGCAGTATTCTCAAACAATAGAGATAAACAGTAAGTGCTACACCCAGCACCAGTAGATACAGTAGCTGAACAATAAGGTTGTTGCACACTGGTCTTTGCCTTAAGCTTCAATTCAACCCTTCTGACTTCAACCCTGCTGTCTGCAGACAACAGGGTCAGTCAACGACCCTATTGTCTGCAGTCAACGACCTTGAGATAGGAACCTTATTCCAAGCGAACGGGTCGAAAAAGTTAGACAGGATTCCGGCAGAAGAAGAAAAAAAGCAGCTTGAAACCCAAACTTGGGCCTTGGCAACTGTGACGTGCACAACGAAAATGCAGTAAATTCAAACATTAGGTTCCCTCATCGAGGGATGTAATGCTTCTATAAATTCAGCATAAACAGCGGGCTAAAGGGACTGACCCACCTTATCGTAGGGGCCTGTTCGGGAGCTTAAAGATAAGGCGTGAGAAAGGATTTGAGAAATCGATTCAACCCTAGCATATGCTATGTTTATCGGAACGTTGGGTCGTTCCGCGCGTGGCCCCCGCGGGAGTCTGGGCGGGTTCTCAACCTGACAACGTGTCGAAATGTGTTCTTCAAGGGCGTGGAGAAGTTGGAGCCCCATTCGGATACTCTGGATCCGACATTTCTTGACAATTTCGAGTCTTGAGCGATTTCGCCTAGCTGCCCAAGGTCGGCTGCTATAAGAACGCAGTACTACAGACACTGTTAAATATTTAACAGCAACAATTTGCTTCGAAGGACCTGGCAGGATTTCTTTAACCTAATCAGGATGACTGTTCTCGGCGCCTCATATTTGCAAGGCTGGGAGCGGCGAAATTATAACATCATTCCATTCTACTCTATTCCACGACCAAAACTTCCGGTTCTAAATTAGTTGGGTTAACTGAATGTGATGGTATCTATTCATTTCTCCGAACTCCATCGTACCACTTTGGAGTGGGAAAGGCGACATAACCCGGATCCGAGGGGTTTCATTTAATAACTGGTGGATAATCTTTTCATCCACTACATGCGCTGATTTCATAATCGCAACAAGAGTTATTCAGGTGGTATCCATTCCGTATGTTGCATATGACAGGTGGATTTAAAGTTACACTAGACGAGTTTGTGATTTGACAAAGCAATGACCTGCATCTTCAAAACAACACGGAACGTGTTTTTTTAATACGCACGTAGGCGTGCTTACCCCTCTGAGTGTGAAGTGGCTTGTGGAGTAAGTGACGTCAAGGTATTGTTAGATGTTGACTACAGCTATTGTGTTTACAGAAGTACTTTCACCACCGACTTACGAGTGGGTGCCTACCATTGGTTGACAATCTGCGCCAAGCCATTGCGCTTTGAATGAGAGAATTAATTATCGTATTTAAATTAAGGGGTGCTGTATGTAATCTGATGAATGCTACGACACAATCGCTCAGCTCCTGGCTTATGTGGTATTATTGGTCTTACACATGCAATGTGACTTGGTCGACCGTCTGTGTAACCACATATTATAATGGGCCGACCTACATATACGAGTTCCAATGCAGCAGGATGTTCAGCTACCATATGATCCGTAATGTTTCAGGCATAAGCATGGCATGACTAAATAACGCGATTCCAATCACCGACATGCCAGCCTGCATTTACAGGTAAGCGTTTGCATCTCAACTGGCCATGATGACTCACTTAATTCAAATCCTTCAATGTAACTGTTCAGTTACTGAGGGTATGGTTAACAGATTAATCTTATTTAAACCGCTCTCTTTCTCGTACAGACATTCCGCGAATTCATAATCAAGTTCGCAATTCTTACCAGCTTTCATTGTACATTCCCTTCCTGACAATGCGTCTGACATCTTTGCTGTCGTTACTTTTGCCACTGGCCCAAATTGGCCTCGCGTTGCCCCATCAGAGGACTCCACCAAAGCCGTGTGGATTAAATGGAACCATGACATTTCCTCCACCCTGCAAACCGATTGAACCAACGCCAGGCCAGGAGACTGACAAGAGGTTCTTCCGATACGGCCAAGCCTTTATTGTGGACAAAGACCTCACAAGAGCCTTCAGATATATCTCGGCCAACTACATTGTATGCTTTGAACTTGGAGTTTCGTTGCATGATTGCTAACAGAAGCCATAGAATCACCACCCGGGGGCGGGTAGTCCAGTTGCTGCTTTCAATGATCTCAGTCAGCTTTGGCCACCCATGAACATCAGCGTACTCCGAATAGCGTTTAAGGGTGATACGGGCTGGCTAAACTATCTTGCCAACGGCACTGAAGTCGTCGATAGATACCGCTGGGAGTCTGGTTGTATTGTTGAACATGTAAGTTCATTGTATTTTTTGGAGTTGTTCTGAGCTCTTCTCAATTGCTTTTCTAACTCTTAATAGTGGGATGAAGGCGAGGTATTTCCAGACTGCGGTGTGTTTTAGATGATAAATGCACCATGGAATACTGCTAGAGCTGAAGAAATGCGGACTGGCATTTGAACGGAGCCGAGAACGTTGACGCGTGAAAGTTTATTGGACCCGGCTGCCATCTTGGTAGAGTTTGGCAGGGAGTCACTAACCCTCGTAACGGGTATAGACGCCCGGGACTTGTGCAGGCTCATGGATTCGAGTCGGGGCTTCGGTCCTTACAGCTTTCTTTAGTATCGGGGTTAATTACCCAGCTGGTCGTATAGCAAGCAATTTAATTATGTTGGCTCGAATTATGTCCAAATTGGTAGAATAGGGTATAGTTACGTCCGTCGCCATTGTCGGTGTTTCGAGATCCACAAGTTGCTGTAAGCGGAGTGTCCTCGTGTTGATTTGCCGCCCGAAAACTGGAATGTGGCTTGTAAATGTCAATTAAACGTCAGAGAAGGTCGAAGGCAGCTTTCAGCTATCGAAAAAATAGCGTTGGCATAATCGACCGAACTAATTAGAAGTCTACGGTCGGCACAAACTATGGGCACCAGAGCCCTATGGCAATTGAATCCGCAACAATTGCACTCTCAGTCGCATCGCTTATATCTTGGTGTGCGAGTCAATTGGGCGGCGAGCAGCCAACGTGCAATGAAAGGTTCGACTGCGTCGCTTCACCTTACAATCAATGCGTAGCAGAGGCCAATGCATTACGTATCGCACGGGGCAAATAATTCAGACCACTAAGTTCAAATGAGAAGGAGAAACAAAATCATATGAAGGCAGGAATATATTCAAAATTAGTATGCCCTAAAAAGAACTATTATGCGGCCACGCTGTTGGACATAGGCAGAGTCGGGTACAAAGTCATTAAATAGCGTCAGGGTCAGCTTGAGGAAGCGAAGAGAAAGCTCTCCCGAGCTTGCGGGGTTGCGGGGCTTAGCCAAATCATGAGGAGTGAAGATCATGATAAGTTCCCGATGCGGTTAACAACGATGAGGTGACCCGCGTAGGAACAGAGCGAATACCTTTGCCGAGGTACTACAAGACGGACGGAGGACGGCATCGCGATCCGCGACTGAAGGGCCCTACACTCAAAGAAGCGTGATCGACACGGGTTTGGACGGCGCTGGGAGCCGTGAGGGGTAGACTGAAAATGATCAGGATGGCGCGGATTGGCCATTTAGACTAAATGGGACGATAGTAGAAAATATCTCTGCTAACTGAGTCATGTTCCTACAAAAAGACTATTCAAATCGCCGGTTTGGAGAATTAACCACAGCCGAGCGGGCCACAGTGAAAGTGCCACTCTGAGTCCTCTCCCATGTCGACGTTCACGGCTTTTGTCGGCAAGGAAACCGTCCTGGTCGCAATATATATTGCCTAGTTACTCCCCTTGCCCTCGCATTCCAGATACAAGTTGGACAAGTTGACTTCTTTGCAAAGATGGTCACCGCCCTTAACGCAATAAACGCGACTGGGTGTGCTGCCTCAGCCATTCCGACTCCGTACTTATTCGGTGGCCAGGTTCTCTCGATTGAGACAACCGTGGTTACCAACTACTCTTACGAAATCCCTCAAGGCACATATGCTACAAACCACGCGTTCAACGCAACTGGGCTCGACTTCTGCAACGTCAGCCTCTACTATACCCATCCAGGGTACGATGATTATGTCAATGTACAGGTCTGGCTGCCTCTCGAGACGTGGAATGGAAGGTTCCAAGGCACCGGAGGAGGTGGCTTTGTCGTCGGATTGAGCCCTACGGCCATGGCGGGTGCTGTGGCAGAGGGCTATGCCGTGGCGTCCAGCGACGGAGGCCATACCACAACGGTTACTGAGGATTGGGTTCTTAAGAGTCCTGGAAACATCAACTGGCCCAACGTGTTGAACTTCGGTTCTGTTGCACTCTACGACCTCACCGTCATTGGCAAGGCAGTGACCACGAGTTTCTACGGCTGCGCACCAAAGTACTCCTATTTCACCGGCTGTTCCACTGGTGGCCGTCAAGGCATGATGCTAGCTCAACGGTGGCCGGAACTATACGACGGAATCTTGGCGGGCGCTCCAGGAATCAACTATGCCGAGTTAGTTGCTTGGCTCTCATGGCCGCAGTTGATGATGCTCTGGCTCGGAGAGTTCCCCCAGCCATGCGAAACTGCCGCGTTGACACAGGCAGCGATCAGCGCCTGCGACCACCTCGACGGCGTTGTTGATGGAGTCATTTCAAACGAACAAGACTGCCACTTCGACCCGCGTACGCTGATCAACGCCACCATCTATTGTGAGCAAAGCGGTATCAACACTCAACTATCAGCGGCTGCAGCCAACCTTGCGCTTTCGACCTGGAATGGAGCACGATCTCCCAACGGCACGTTCTTATGGTACGGCCTCAACAAGGATGCACCATTGAGCGGTCTTGCCAACACTACGTGCGACTATGCAGGGACTGGCAAGTGCTCGGCGACTCCTTTCACAATAGCCACCGACTGGATCCAATATTTCATCCACAAGGACCCAGAATTCGACTTCACCACTGTCACGATCAATGATTATCACAGAATCTTTCACCGTTCTATTCAGGAATACGGTTCGCCCTTGGGAACCAGCGACCCCGATGTCCGCTTGTTCGGCGAGTCTGGTGGCAAACTGCTAATGTGGCAGGGACTGGCAGATCAACTCGTCCCCATAAACGGAACGCGACAGTACTACGATTTGGCATCTGCGATTGACCCCAATGTGGCAGATTACTTCCGCTACTTTGAAGCCCCCGGCGTCAACCATTGCAGAAGCGGTGCTGGACCATACCCTGGAGATATCTTGGAGTCCTTGGTGGCCTGGGTTGAGGATGATGCGGTTCCGGAGACACTGAACGCCACGAGCCTACCGAATAGTGACGGTGTCGTGTTTGAAAGAAACCTCTGCGCTTACCCTCTGGTCCAACGTTATAAGGGAGCGGGTGATGTTCAATCCGCAATGAGCTATGAATGTGTTCCTCTATCCTAGAATTACTGCTATAGCTTTAGTGTCCAAATTTCAATGGGAAAGGAGGAGTGGGAATGTGGTATGTGATGCGTGGAGGGACAGTGTTTGATGTCGAGGATGGGCTAGTTGGGATATGGGTGTAAGAATGACGGAAGCAGAAACGAGCTTCTCTCAATCCAGGCGAGAGGACTTGAAGATGAAAAATTGGATATGCCTATTGAAGTGATGAGATTAAACGAGGCTAAGGAAACCCCCCCAAAAAGAATCTCATAGTAGAGCCGTAACAATTATAACAATCCGTCTCTGTAGCCTTGTTTTGCATCATGTCATACTCTTTGTCGTTTCTCACGTATCCTCTCTTGTGCTCCATAACCTAGAGTCTGACTTCGCTTTCCCAATAAAGACCCACACTGCCCTTCGAACAGAGCAACTTCACCTAGTAGCAACTTGGCATATGCAGCAGCCGTGGCAGCTGCATACTCTTGCCAGACCTTGTTCTTAGACGAATCTGCATAGTCGCAGATGCCTCGAATAACAAGGCACGGGAATGTGTTCATGATCCCTGCTGCTTCCATTTCGAAGCACAGAACGCCGCATTTTTGGGCCCATTCGTTCCGGACGTGAGCATCTTTAATCACCCGATTTCCAGAAGCAATGAGCCCGTAAAATATTTCTGGATCATCCGTTGACCGACGGGTCCTGCTCCTCAAATAGCTGTTGCGTTCGGCACACTCGCCACTATCCTGGCATCTTGAGCATTCGGTCTGGGAGAACTGATCGTATTCTTGCCCAGGGTGTTTGTACTTTGGCCTTTCGCTGAAGGGAAGACGCGATTCAATCTGCGCAAGATATGGCTGAAGGGGGTTAGAGGGACGATCTGGATTTGATTCCAAACAGCTGATGGCTGTCATTAGGAACCAAGGTGGCGGTGGGAGGGATCCGGTTGTCTCAAAGTCACTATTTTCATTTTCCTTGCCGCGGTCATATTGGATTACGCCTGGGTAAGTCGCCGTGGGTGAACTCACGACGAGATCCCCGAGGCGAATGTCATGCTCTCTCGATGGGACGCCACCTCCTATGCCCACCAAGAGACAAAATTTGACGTTTGGGAAACTCCTCCTCATGTTAGAGGCAGAATCAGCGGCGGGATTTGTTCCGTAGTCTCCTTTGGGCAGACAGGCTGCGACAACCATATGCCTGTTCATTTGTCCCAATTTGTAATGGTTGGTGTCTCCGGTCACATTGTCGAGGCTGTCGTGCTCTCTATCGAAAAGGGCTCGCACAGCCTTGAGTTCCTTTGGTAGTGCACACAGGATGCCGACGGTGTAGTCATGCTGAGAATGGGTTTCGATGACAGCAGGCGTGATATTTGACCAGACATCATCCACACCGTCGTTGCTCGCAATTCGATTCAGTCCTGGCGTGCTTGACTGGGACAACTCTGTGCTACTTTCTGGGATTGACACTCCCGTACTCGAATCAATTCCGCTGTCATGAAATGAGCCCATGTCGGTTGCTTTCGAAAGAGGTGACCGCGCTCCCTCTTCAGGAGGGCCATGGTCTCCCCAAACCCAGGGAAAAGCCGAGTGCTGGCCAAATATAACTGCACCGGAGCTTTCCTCTGGGACAAGAGTCTTCCTAGGGAGCAACACCTTCAACATTGTCGAAGGTAGCAACGCTTGTACTGGTTCACAGTGATCTCGTCTCAGCGCCCCTTGGCACCGACAAGACCCAAATAGGGTAGTTGGGGTGTACCATATAGTCGTTTCGCTGAGCCTCACCTGTCCGTCGTTGTAGTAATCATTATTATTCATCACCTGAATCAAATCCGAAAGACCTGCCGCCACATAGTACTTTTGCTTAGGCAACTCAGCCCAGTACGCGCAAGTGTCTGCACTGGCTGGCTTGATAAGCTCCCCAAAGCCGCGACCAAAAAGAGTGATTGTATGCAAGGCTCGAGTTAAGTCAACCCATGCCTTGCCTCCAGCCTCGAGAGTGGTCACTCGTGGATACATGGGGTCGCGGGATGTGACGAGGTCCCTGAAATCCCAGCCTTCGAGGTATTGACGTGGTTTGTCAACCAACTTCGAGCCATCTTCCCCCGCAACATCAGCTTGATGGTCGATGAGTTTTTCCAGAATACTGTAGAAATGATCGATTCGGCTTTGGAGCAATAAGTAGCCTTCCTTTTCTTGGTATAGCTTGAGTGCCAGATTGTCAGGGTGGATCAGCACATCAATTGCTGAATCGGCTGTGAAGGGTGTTGAAGACTCCTTCATATCTTCTGGTCTGAAGATAAATGCAGCTTTGAACTTGTCCGTACTATTGTATGCCAAAGATGCTCTGACAATATATAGCAATGCACTGGTCCCATTGATGAGCCAGCCTCGTTTATCGCTTTCATCCCACAGCAGTACAAACTTTGTCGCAATCCATTGGAGTTTCGGTATGTAACCATTGCGAGCCACATGAGCAGGGGTATCTCTAAGGCCCAAAACAAACGCAGCGCCACCAATTATGCCTCTCCCTGGAGACACAACTAGGCTGGTAAGAGAACCGTTTTCTTGAGGTTTGAGCAGTCCCGAACCGCCCACAAGATGGTTAGCCTGCGCAGAACCTGCACCACACATTAGCAAAAATGCTTCGGCAATCCGGACACCTCTTACCAGAATAGAACTCAGCTTCCGAGCACCAACCAAGCACATGTTGAAGACTCCCCAGATCAAGACTGCTGACATCCCCGGCGTGAGTTGCGGTACTATCTGGGTAGGAGACACGACTTCCATCTTTGTTGTAAAGTAGATGCCAGAGAAGCATGTCTCCAATGCGCTTGGCCGGAACAAGCAGAGTAGAGAATCCTTTAATGAAAGTCTTTCCGTTGAACTGATCCACTTGCTCGCTTCGAGCTAAGCCAGCCATGATATTGAGTGGAATGTCCATACCAGTATTTGACTCGACTCGAGACGGAATTGGATACCCTTTAACGATCATAGGGTTCAAAAACATGTCGTGCCAGCATTGGCAACTTGCAGTGTCGATAGACTTCTGAACTATGTCGATACTAAACCCAATCTTGCATGTAATCGCTGCTGATACCGACGATTCGGACGGCCGAGTCGGAGAAATGGATTTAACAATGTCGCTAATGAAGGGAGTGCAAGAAAAGGGACCATTTTCGCTGGGTGAAGGTTGAAGCGCAGAGGCAAGCCAGGCTAGCTGTTCCCCGATTTCTGCAAGAGAACCTGGGTTTCCGCAAGCCTCAAGAATGAATCTTGGCCTTTGAATCCGAGCTGAGAATGAAGTCCCATCCGAGAAATAGCCTAAATTACAAGTTAACACGTAGATCCAATTCTAAACCTAGTAGTACTCACCTGATTGTGCAAGGCCGTTTCTGTTATGAAGAACATCTTTGATCAGTTGCATCATCACATCTCCTGTGAGTGGCCACGTCTGAGCCAGGTATTCGGCACATGTGACCGCCTGTGCATCTTGACTAGATCCAGTCAACGTAATGACTTTAGAGACTGCATCAGCATGGTCGGTAGTGTACTGTTGCTGCTCCAGGAATGTCAGTAAGTCCCAGTCGAGCTCAAAGGTCGCTATGAACTCTTCTGAATGTGTTTCTCTACTAAGCACATGGGATGAACGTAGTGAAGATATGATAGTTTGACTTATAGTCTCCATCGACTTCGGTTCGGTTGGAACCAAGCGCATCTCCATACGTAAACGGGCAAGAAGCCATCGGAATGCATTTGTATCAAGAACCAAGTCTCGATAACCCGTTGTCGATGCTATGTGATCGTGAGCGTCTTGGTCTTGCCTGGAGTCCAAGTCAACATCGTCAGATCCCTCGTGAAGTGCCTGTATCAATGTCTCTTCATCAACAGAAGTGAGATCTTGCCTTGCAAACCAGGAATTCATTAGTTCGCTGAGAGGAAGCTTCTCTCCGTTGGCCCTGGATGCATCTGGGGGATCTTCTTCTTCTTGCAGGCCCATGTCTTTGAAGGCATTTGCGATATTACTAGAAATATGAATTAGCACTTGGTCTGCGTGAAAATGAAACCATTCAAAGTGAGTAGATGACAGGCTCACCTCCGGTATCTGTGGACAAATTGCATCACGTCACGATGCTTTGCTGTCGGTGCCTTATAGCCAAGTCTCAGAGCAAAAGCCTTGAGCAAATGTGGGAGAACGGTGGAAATTCTCTCAATTTCTTGTTCATCTGGCTGCAGGTCATTGATGTTTTTGAATAGATCATCTGCAAAGTCCGAAATGTAGCTTTCTCTTTTCCATGTCGCAACACTCGGTGTGTAGGTATATTCTGTCGCGGCATCGTCGAACTGCAACATTGTCGCGTCTTGCCCATCCTGGGTGGCCTTTGGTTCCACATGGCTTTGAAGTTTTCCATGAATAGTCTCTCTAACAGAAGCATATCCGGAGTCTGTTGGAGGCACGACTTCAAAGTTCGTGTACCAAGTTGGGGGCGGTTGGTGGACCATCGACGGACCTATTGAGGCTGCACCCTGAGGGTAATGTCCGAGTGTTGCATTTATGCTGCTCCGAACAAGAAATGATACAGGCGTCGAGACTGTATTCAAGAGATCGGGGGATTGATTTCGAATTGGGCTGATGATTGTGTCTTCTTTGAGCTCTGCCGCATTTGCTTCCACAAGGCGTAGAACCGGGAGCGAAATTTGCTCCATGTGCTTAGCCAGGTGAAGTGTCAACCTCTTCCATGTTTTGAATGCCTTGCCACAGAATCTACAAAGCTCCTCCTGTGGTTGTATTGACGTCTCCCTACGACATTGATCAACCTTCTGCCAAGTCAGGTCGGCTCCTCCAGACTTCTTTACAGCTGCCTTGGTCTTAGCCTTGGGCTCTTGGAACTTGTGCTCCCGGACAAGATGCAGGAGGAAGTTGTCTCGGCGATAGCACTGGTGATGACAGCCTTCGACATCGCAAGTCCACCACTCCAGATGTCGGTGACCCTCATTCTCGTGTCGAACCCAATCGGCCTTGCGCTTGAAAGACCTTAGGTCCCGACATTTACCCCACGTACAGATAAACGGCTGCACATCCTCGTGTATATGCTTTATCCAGTCAGACGGTTTTTGAATTCTCTTAGTTTGGTAGCAGAGTTGGCACTCAAACTCAGCTGGTAGATATGTGGTTGGTGGCATTGGGATATCTCTGGGGAAGCTCTCATTGGTAATCCTACCGTCAACAGGGGAGGAAAACAGCTGTTCTGGCTGCGGAATCTTGCCGGCCGGATCTAAAATAGAAGCAGATCCACCCAATGCAATGCAAAGGGATCCGGAAGGACAGGTCGTACCCTGGTTCAGATGGATGACCTTGGACCTCAGAAGTTGCTTGTACCTGATTACTTGTTGATGTGCGATTCGTTCCACAAGGTAATTATTTATCGCAGCTAAGGTCGGGTTTAGGTTGAGTATATGTTGCTGGAAACCGTCCATGTCTGGATTGACACTATCAATTGAAAATGCGCCCCTCCCATCGCTCTTGAGGTCAATTTCATCACCCTCGTCGTCTGAATCATCTTGTCCAAAGACGGTGATACTTGATTTTGTTAAGTCGTTTCCTCCTCGGTTTTCCTTAGGTAGAGAGGTGCTCCGTTGTAGGATAGAATCTCGAAGACCTTTGAGGGGGTTGTCAGGCTTGTTATTGATGGATAATTTCTTCAACATGTTGCCACCGATGTCTCTTTCCAACTCTGGATGCATAGTGCTGGGGAGGCTTCGCCGTTGTGCCCCCCAGGAAACGCCGTCTGCTGGATTTGGCAGCCATCGACCCGTCACATCACGAGGCACAGCAGGTACATCATGGGAGATCAAATCTCCGGAAAATACACTACCGCCCGTTGCTAGGCTGTGTTCGAACTGGCGTGGGCCAGGCAGGACAGAGGCGCCGTCGTCCTTGCCCCAGAACGAGACAGTGGCCGCTGGGGATTTCGGCGACGTTGGAAGAGGCGGTGGGCTGCTGATTGACGGGAAAGAGATCTCGCTCCCTTGGTCCCAGACCGGGAAATTGACTCTTGGGTTTTCAGGCCACGTTGGAAGAGGCGGTAGGTTGCTGAAGGACGGGGTATACATCAACCGGTCAACGACCGGGAGTGTACCTAGGCTTTCAGTCCCCGTTAGAACGACAGCGGGCGGTGGGCTGCTGATTGACGGAGAAGCCAGTGCTCCAGTGGTACCGTCCCTCCAATCTGTGGAATCTTCAGCGCTGGCTTTTTGGTCCATTTTGTGATGGAGAAGACAAAGTCTGCTTATGGATGAGTCCTGGAGGATGAGGATGAGGCTGAGCTTATCCCGCGCGATTTCACGTCTTTGAACCATCGCATCATGTGACCTGACAGCACGCGTTATTATTGGTTGCATTATTTCACGTCGGCCTATGTCTTGGCTTTAAAAAGACAGATGGAGCACCTCTCAACTTGAAAAGATCGGGCGGTCTTGGAGAGTCATGTCCTCCAGTTGCCTTGCCTATCGGTCACCGAGCATCCAAGACTATGATGAGCGTTCCACATTCGCTAGTTCAATCCACATATCCTTCGGAACCTTATCTGTATAGGTCTAGCTGCGATGTTACCCCAGTCCGGTCGGTCGACGGCAAAGGTTCCACCGCACGTCTAGTAAAGTCGACTTGTGACTGGATCCAAGCCGTCAGTTCGGTGATTGACCTAATCGCCTCAAAAAGCGAAGAAGTCGACCATTCCAACGACCTGTAACCGGATTGAACGCCTAAACACAGAGATAAGACGACGGGATGTAGGCTATTTAATTCACTGAAAGAAAAACTATAATGTGACTATCGACGAAAGCGGCTATCTTCATGTTGCCGTGCCAGATACTAATTCTCATGAATGCGCCGTTTGTTACACTACAATACACCAAACTGTTAATGACATATGTATATTGGCGTGACATGATGTTATTCTCATGTTTCTGAGACGATTTTACCTTCCCGTGTACTTCTTCTCAAAATATCTCGCGATATGATACCAAATGATGGTTATCGCTGCGCTCATGTAAATTCCCACGTCACCACCATCACCACCAAACTTGGCCGCAATTGGTCCCACGAACCATGTCTGGCTCATCCCAGGAACTCCTCCACCACAATAAGCGGCGACCAATGCTGTCACAGCAGCAAGGCCCCATGGAAGTTTGTTCGGTTGGTCCCAAGCCATCAGATTGTACCCTTCATGCCGGCGGAACACGCGATCCTCGATGAGAAGGATGAAAGTAAAGCTGACTGTCCAATACCCAAGCAGGGACACGAAATCGTTGACCACGGCAGAGAGATTTTCTTGACCTGCAATCGCAAGGACGGCAACTACAATGGCGAATACGAAGGACCAAATGAATCGTGGAACCGCATGAAAATGGTGGCCCAAGAGCTGTAGGCTCAGACCCGAAGAGTAATTGATCGCAATGTTGTTGCCCAACACAGAAAATGTGAGGAGCACAAGGCAAAACTTCGACCACCCACGTGGATGGTATATTTCTGAGATAAGACCGCCCAGTCCATGGTTGTCATAAGCATCGGCGTATGGAGGGTAGGCAGCGGACAGCGCAGCGTTGCTGATACATGATCCGACTGTGATGGTGAATGTGGTTGGGATGACGATGCCCCAAAACGTTAGGAAGAAGACCTTCCATGCTGGAATGGTTGCGGGAAAATTGCAATAATAATCGGCAGCGATAGAGCACCATCCAGACGCATTTGCTGTTTAGAATGATTAGTCTTGGATGGGACAATTCAAATTCCCAATTTCGAGACTCACAGAAGTTGATGGCCAAGATGGTCAAAAAGGTTCCGGCAAAGACGAGGCCGGAGCTGCCATCCTCGCCCTTGAAGTCTGCATCGACATGGGGAGTAGCCTGGGCAAGAAGGACACAGAAGATGATGAATGTATAGATCCAAGAGTATTTCTCAAATGTGTGGATGATCTTGAAGCCAAAGATGGACACCACGTATGAGACGATAGCAATGATGACGATGCCGACGGTAATGCTCATCTTGTAATCAGAAACGGCACTTAAGACTTGGCCGACGACGACATAATTGACGACGCCGAAGCCGCCTCCGACCAGGATGTTGAGAACACTACAAACCTTGGCTCCCCAAAAGCCGAAAGAGTAACGCGATGTTGCAATCTGCCTCATGCCGAGCTACAATAGTGTGTCAGCTGGTGTGTTTGCAATGGCCTTGTTTCCGATTAAACGCACCTTTGGACCAAGGGTTCCCGTATACGACGTAGTGAGAGCGCCCAGTACAATCCCGATGACCGCAGACGCAATGGATTGTCGTAGTGAGAGGCCGAATTCGGGGCCCAAAATACCCAAGGCGAGAGTACCAACGTGCGTGTTCAACGACCACCACATGAAGAAGATGTTCCATATCGACGGCGGTTGTTTCTCCTCCTCGGGAATACGCTCAATCCCCTGCGTCTCGACACCAAGCTTCTTGTCCAACCATTCTTCACTCTTGCGCAAAGCTCGCAGAAATCCGATGCTGTTTTGGATTTCATGCGCCCGCTTTACCTCGCGGATCTCTCCGTGGTCAACGTCTCCCTGTGGGGGTAAGGATTCGACAACATTGCCGGCTTCAACGTCCTGTTTCTCGGTGGAGGACATTGTGGTGATCCTGGGCGGGTCCTTTGCTGTGGTCCCGATGGCGTATCAACAAGATTTAAAGAAAACTCGTTCGCTAGGGAGCTTCCGCGGGAGCTTATGTATAGTTAATTGAGTTCGCCCTCGCCGGGGTCAACGTAACATGGGGCCTCAAATCCGAGGGAATGGCGTAATAGATAACCAGTATGCTCCTGAATTGGTTGGTCCGTGTCGGGCACAGGCAAGTTGGAGTGATCAACCGGACCGACTTATGTGCCGCTTGTTCCGGATAAGATGTGCAATAGCGCCAGCCGCTGTCAGGGTGCCACAGAACGTGGAAAGTGGTTTGAGATAAGCATGAGTGAATGCTTCCCCACCTTATCAATAAGGAAAACATCATCGGGCTGGTAATGATGATGATATAATCTCACCCATTACGCTCGAATGTCGGCATGATGCACTGCAATACGTCGGGATATTGGCTTGCCCACTTGATGGTATTTCCATTATAGATCGAAACACTCTGGACCTCGAAGCAAATCATAGACATTATCCCGCCGTGGTCACTGAAAAATGCCACCCCAAAGATGAACTCAATATTACAATCACGACCACGATACGTGGAGGAACCAGGTCCCGAATGAGACCAACGGGGAACTTTTGCTTGGCGATGCTGGAATTGTGGGGTGGATGGTCACCGATCGAGGCTAGGCCAGTTTTAAATCGCCTTCTTTCTTCCAGAATATTTCCGATATTAGCAGGAGTTTACCTGTCCCGGGATAGCAATTGCCTAGTGCGTGTTGATGGGCTGGGGTAAAACGTCGCGGTTGGCTGTCAGTCTCATTAGTCAAAGTGGCACAACCGGCCACCCCGTCGGGATACGGCACGCTGCGTGACCACGGATCGTCGGCATTGCGTCTATCCTGGTCAGAGATACATACTAGCGTAGCATTCGCTATCAGGCCGCCGGCGTCGACGAAACCAGGCTCTTCCATCTTCCATCACGCGTTTGCGCAGCGAATTTCACATCCCACAGCCTCGGCATCCGCGATTATTCGGCCCCCCCACGTTTAGCTGGCAGATGTGTTAAATTCTCATCAATCCAAGACATCACAAGCTCCACATATGCAAGTCAGGATTCTCCAGCTGTCGTCAGCAACGCAAGGCCCTTATAGCGGCCAGTGCACTGCAGGGAACGCGTGGAAGGTGGAGGTGGCAGGCTAGTTGCCGCCAGTCCTATAATAGTCGTCTTCAAGACCGAAGTACCGTAAATAGCATGAGGAGAAATGCTAGCTTCAAGGCTTCTAATTATCGAGAGAATTGCATGTGTCTTACGCAGGTTATACATAGCTTACGGAGCCTAGAGGGAGTGACCGGGAAGGAATGGACTGTCAGTCACCTCAAAGCCCTAGCTGGGTTCTATCCCCGCCGGAGTAAGGCTGAGAACAGCACCTTCCGGTGCACCGCTTTGTCGTCCTTCCCGCAGCCCCAGCATGAGGCTCAGATGCTCGACCGCCCGCTGGGCTTCGCCAGTCACGGTGCTTGAGTACAGCCAGACAGGATACGTGTTACGCAGCACATCTTGAATCCGAGCGCCTGTGTGCTGGTCCAGGGAAACGTCGGGCCGGGACTTACCCAGCTGTACGTAGTAGCAGAGGGTGCTTACGCCCAGGAGGAAGACGGCCCGCGGCCCCGAAGACATGAACATCCATCGCGCCGACCGCACGGGATACAACAGCCCATCTGCCTGCGTCTCCTCCTGCACTATCTGCTGGAACTCGAGGATCTTGATGGCAGCCTGGACACAGGCGGTTCGCGATTGCTCGTAGTGCGGCTGGGTATAGGGCGGCGCGAGGTACTTCCGGTGGAGTCAGATGGCTAGCCTCTGGATGGCGAGCTTCTTTTGCTTCGAGGGGAATAGGGAATAGCCTAGCTCAGGTCAACGGGCATTCGTATTCCGGATGGCTTTTATGTGATGTAATGGAGAAGAAGAATCCTCGGCAGGTGGAAGCGGAAACCAGTAGACCGAGCAGTGCACCTAGGAATCCACGGAGCAAGCTGATGGGCGCCGGGGAGTCGACGGAACAATCAACGGAGCAACCAACGGAGCAAGCTCTCGGGGGCCGGACAGGACATCCGGCGTCATGGGAGCCTCATTTGGTCTCAGCAGAAAGCCCACTAGAAACTGCAGGATACACACGGGCGATGCTCGACACAGGCTGTGTTTTTCTATATTTACCTCTTTTTTTCTTTTGCCAAAATGTGCTTGGCATAGTTCCAGATCGCTAATGAACAAACGAGCGCCGGAGCAGATCCGGGGCACACAAGTTGACACACCGCAGCCATCCTCCACCACGTTCGCCCCCGGCGCCACCACCATGAAGCGCGAATTCGGCTTCAAGAGAAGCACGGTCGAGATTATGGCCATCACCATGGCGTCGCTCGGTTTCGCCCTGGGCCAGCTGTTCATCCCCCCGATGTCCGAGGTGTTTAGCCGCTTGTTAACTAGCCTGCCTGCTGCGTCCTGCATGTCAACGGGTGGCGGCACCGTCGCAGACCTCATGTCAAAGGAGGAGAGGTGTGTTGCCGTGGCTATTTTCACCGCGGGGCCGCTTTTTGGCCCTGTGTGTTGCTCGTTCAGTACCACAAGGGATTCAACAAGCTGACGCTAATGCTAGGTCCTCTAACACACTACGCATAACCATTCAAACACCCAAGTTTTCGTGCTACCACCAAGCTGTCGAAAATGGTTCTCCGCGACAATGTCCTGTATACCAAGACCAGCGCCGGACGTCTATGCGGTAGGTTAGGGGCAATCCCACACGGTATAGAGAAATAGCTAAACATTACCACCAGCTCTGGTCCTCAGGCTGGTGAAGAGTCTCCGTTGGATTGCGGGCAGGTACATTAGTCCACCGGCGGAATGGAATCCTACCACGTCTATAGTTACATTATCGCTCGTAGCCACCACCTGTAGCACGGTACGGCCAACGTCACCCGCCCCGAGCTGAGAACCCAGAGAGGATCAAAGAGCGAGGCACCAACTGGCAAGTCCTAGACTACCTGCATCTACTAAAATCCCCGGTCCAAGTTTACGTCATTTAGTAGAGGTGCCATGGAATTTACGTCAAGGTAGCGGAAACCGTAGCGATCAGGAGATCTTCCAATGTTTATCCAGCGTCACACTAAGGAGTCTAAATCTCAAGAATCATGTTCTCTAGAAGGTGGCAGACCTCTGTTTAAGGAATCAGTCAGGTTTAGCAGCCCTTCACAACGAGCCGTTAACTGCAACATCCTGAATTGACACAGCGTCAGCCTCCGTAGGCAAGCGAGTGTCGTCGCCGAGCCGAATCAAGCCGACGCCGCTGTGCTTCCTAAACTCGACTAGGCTGAGGAGGGCGACAAGCAGAGTCATGATCCTACGTGGAGAGAAATGACATAATATTAGCACGAAAATTCGGTAACAACTCCCAACTTAACGCACACACTCCAAGACAATGGAAAATAATTGTATCTCCGAGGGGCAGTGGAGCATGAATAAATACGAAAAGGGGAAACACTTCAGAGAGCTAGAAGAACACTCACCAGGTGATCAATCCGCAGGTTACTGCGGTTTGCGTTACAATGCAGAAGTACTTCTCGGGCGCGCCGTAAACGTCGTTGTTCCACATATCATAGCAGTATGGCCAGGTAGGGCGCACCGCTGGGATAGACGTGAAGGCGACGAGGCCGACGGAGTAGACAAACAGGGCGAAGCATGCGCACGCGAACTGTGTCATGGTGTCGACCAGGGCTGGCTTCCCCATATGTACCTTCCAGGCCAAGAGGCCGCCGAAAAGTATCCAGTCAAGCGTGACGAGGACGGACTGTTCACAGGAACGGGTCAGTTTTCTTGATCAGTATTGTATCCGACGTGGTAGAATAAAGACAGCTGTAGAAAATAGGTATCGGGCAAGGAAGTAGACCTCCCCTCAGACAATACATGTGACAAATAAAGCAGGGTTCTGGATGGTTGGAGAGGATGGACAGAAGAAGGGAACCAATTCCTTACTGCAGTGATGAACAAGACCTCGCCAATTGGCACAGAAATATGTTCCATCTGTGTTGCGCTACAACGATACCACACGCAATAGTAGTGATGGTGCATAGAAACAAGGTAACACGCTGCATAGCCCGCGATAGCGATGCTGCCGAGTTGGACGAACCGGATCGGGTAGATGGCCACGGTCGCGGCAGCTGCGAGCTTTTCTCGAGTGATCTCCATGTCTGCTCGTAGGCGAGAGCCTGTGTCAGACGCGTCCTTGACTAGGATTGGATGGTTGAACGAGGTAATATATCTGGCTGAGACACCATGATTAATGCGAGAAATGGGAAATGGCGGGGGAGCAACGCAACTATGTATGAAGGGAAACTAAGACAGAGGGAGGACAAGCGGAACTCCAAGTGAACTTAAGCTTAAGAAAAGAACAATCTATTCTTAGGTAACCCATCTATGCCTCAGCGTGTTGATAGGCTGATTGTTAATCAAGGTGTCAATTAGTGGTGGCTGTGTTTCAGCCGCACAAGAAATCTGAGCCGCTCCATCTCAGGTCGCGAAAGCGGGGACATGACCAGCCTTTCAGAACTGGAGTCTGGCGCCTCAGAAAGCCTAGAATAGCCTGGCCAGACAATAGCATGTTGGTCTTCTTACACATCTACCAGCTCAAGTGAAACATTTTGGTTGCTTTGAGGATCACGAACTCCTCTTCTCTCCTTGCCACCCATCTTCCTTTGCCGTACCAGAGGCTGAGAACATTAGTTCTTTTTGTGTTCACTGACGATGATAGAGCATAGCGTCTCAAGCAACGGAATGATTCCATTATTGCGAGTGACTGGAGCTGGAAAGAGCCACTTCGTCAACTGATTCAAGTGATGGCGTGGCCAATGTTCTCAGAGGGACTAAATACATCATCGGCACAGCTTGAGCGTAGATGCAGCCCTAAGAGCTACGCATCGTCTGGTATTTGTCCATGTCTTGACTCATTCTAACGACTGTGCCAGAGAGACTTGAAGGGTGATTCGAGCTGACGGGGAGTGCCCATTTCCTTTTACCCAAATTATGAATTGGTATCCGTTTATAAACAGCGCGTATGGGGGATGAAATCATACGATGACATCTCCAGGCTCCACACCTCGATGTTTGCAGCAGGATAGATCTTGCGCAGAGACACAGCGACATCCTCAACCCTTATCTACATCTCGTGAGGTGTAGAGTGGTTACTAATTTACGAGTGTAGATGCCACTTAGCTCCTATGTAATGATCATAATGGACATGCTGCACCGACTCGATTCATATTCATCGTACGCCTGGGCCGCCCTGGCGGGCAATACGTTCACTCGTATCTCCAGCTATCACGGCACTAACCCCATTAAGAAATCAGTCTGGTGGATCTGGATGCGACAATAAACAACACATGTGGGGTCAGTTCTGATCTGGAGGTTGCACAGAACTAAGATTGAGGCCCAATGCAACAGGGGTGAAATAGTGACGTGTTGGTATCATACAACGAGTCCTTACCGCCACGGAAAAAGTGATAGTTAGATGTAAACGTATGTTCAACCCCAGACCAGATACGACTCTAAGACGACCCACCGCGGAAGGGTAAATTGATTAGGCGATACTCTGCGATTACTCCGGCGTATGGCCACCCACTCATTTAAGTGCCGAATACTTGTCAATTCACGAACCAGAAGGCAGTTATAGTCTGCACAGTTGACGATGACGGAGCAAATTTGCCGATCGCCGCCGTATGAAATAAGTGAAGAGGGTGATCATAGTAATCCAGGAAACGCACAAGAACAACATGTTCTTAAGCGCGGTTGACGTGGCATTTTAAGCTTTTGCTGAGAAACAGCTGAGGTGAGCGCTAAGGATGAACAGGGAGCGAGTGACCAAGGAGCGAACAGGGAATGAACCGACGGTAGGAGGAAATTACTAGGGGGCCTGTTGAACAGTGATGTCCGACGATACATAAGCTCTCTAGTGGAGCGATCCACTTTGCCGGTTCACGGGGCCCTGTGGTTTCCGAGTTGTATACATCAAGGAACTCTGATATAGTGTAATAATTAAAGCGATACAAGAAGTACTTGACCTGGGCACGAAGTGAAAGTGTGGTTTTCATTCAAGATTTGATTCAACAAGGTGTCAACTCAAAATAGGTAGATCTCAGTTGATGAGGGTTACAGAATACTTCCCGACCGCAAGGTAATATCCTCATTTCAAATATTGTTGATAAGCGTATGGACGGACTGAAGATAGATAATGGCTCGCCAGCAGTCGGCTATACTATATCCCTAGAAGTAGCACGTCAGGAGAAGCGGAGGAGAGAGAACCGACCTTGCTTTTGCTCATAACACTATCGGAATATAAGTTTAGATCGATTCTTTCATCAATTGTGAGGCGAGGTTGTCAGGATTCTTCAGAAGATCATGATAGAAATCATATGATAGTAGGGCGTAGCTGTTTCCGTTGTAAACGGTTACATAGCTTAAATACTGAGATGTATGCTCCCAACTAAGGAACACCCAAAATGGTAGTTCTCACCCCCATCAACACACCTACACATGTCGATGATCCATCTCCGATCAGGCGTTTCGTTGTAGCACTGGTGAACTCCATGGGCGGTCAAGTGTAAGTTCACTGCCAGTAATTAATTATGTCAATGCACAGCAAATGTTAATAATTCCTATGCTAAATCTAGCTAGTAGCCCTAGAGCCAAGACTGGGGTTGAAATTTAAAAGGGATGCTTTTGTTCTCAACGAATTACAGCTGCATTTGAACAATGAGGTTTCGTGTTTGTCCCAAGGCCTTGTACGATGCAAAGGCACTAGCTGCCTGGGGCTCCTTGAACGCCACCCCAGCTTCCTAGGTTTATTGTTAGTACATGATGTAGAACGGATGATATTTGGGCATACTTCAACACTGTCCCATCCGATCATTCCCAATCCGACAGTCGGTCCGTCTCCGATGCTCTTACCACCCCACGTGTCCTTGCCAAGAGCAGTGGTGAGATCCACCCAAGCCTTGGAGACTTCAGGACGGTCACCGCTCTCACCAAGCACAATGGTGGTGAATTGAACGAATGCCTTTGGCTTGGCATCCACGGGGAAGTCGGCAACTTCGAATTCGCCGGCGACAATCTCACTTCCGGCCCTGCTCTCGTATCTGGCTTTGCGTTCCTGGGCCCACGCGGACTTTTTGAACGTCTCGACATCCTCAGCAGTCTTAAACGCTACGTTTCGTTAGCTCGTATTAAGGTACCCTGCCACACATCAAGATACTTACCAATACACTGCACAAACTTGAACTCGGTAGCAGCTGCGCCGTCCTCGGCAACAACCGTACCCGCCGAAACACCAGCCACGCCGGGCTGAGCCTTGATGTCAGCGCTCATGGTAGGCCAGGCCGCAAGGAACTCATCCTTTCGGTCAGCGGGGATTTGAGGAGCGATGATGTGGAAGAAAGGCATATTTGCGAGTGGTAGATTCAAAGGTTGAAAGTGAAGTAAAAATAGGTGTCTTGTAGATTGAGATGGCTTGTGTGGTTTTCAAAGTAGAGTGCTGAGGAGTTACAATATCTAAACAATGCGGCCATCGTAGTCTTTATAGACGGCACCATTACTTACAACGTCCTCCAACGCTTGGGCAGTGCCAAGTCAAGACGCCACTCGGGGTGGACGTTCAACCCGACACCGCAGCAATTCGTACGATCCGGACACCGCAACTTACACCTCCAGGGCAACAAAGCACTAGCTACCACTACCAAACATCACAGCCCCTGATGACGGAGCTAATAATGCGGCCAGGCTTGGCGAAAGTAAGTGGAGTGGGGCAATCGTCGGTTTCGCTTTCGCGTTGTTCAGGAGTCAGCATAACATCGGCAAGCCAGATTCCGCGGGCCCTTGCATAATGTATCACGGTTAACCTTTATTTATGAAACACAAACCTTCAAGGTATGTACATTGCTCACCATGGCATCTCTATTTACGCATGACAATCATTTCGCCTACCCGTCTAGTCTACCCTACACCCTAGAATAAGTCGGACTGACAAATAACGAGAAATGCTCTGGAGGTGGACAAGTGATTAGGTATGTAGACGTGCAGGTGTGTAGGGTGACTTCAATCATATTAAGAATCAAAATAATTGATCCATATGGTGATGTCCGAGCTGATACCTAGCCGCGAAACAAAAAACATAAGTTGTCACGCCTGCCCTTGATCACATTTAATGCATGTTACGCTAATAGCACTCAACGAAGCGAGTCTGAATTCGGTTTAGCATCATGGTCTAGAATCTGCCCGAGCGTCCAAAGCCTATTTTGAGCCCTGCAAGGCATTCTCTAGTAAAAAGGGGAAGTGGCCCAGGGACATGGAGTTTAACTCATACCCAAGCACCCAGCCCGCCCCTGTAATATTCTAAGACTGCTTCTTCTTAATCGACTTCCTCTCTGTAGCAAGAGACCCAACAGCTGTAAGCAGTGCAAGACCCAACGGGATATACAATGTCTGTATAACAGCATTCTCATACCCAGCTAGCACACTGCCTAGCCTTTCTGGTCCAATCACTTCGCGCAATCTCGAAAGTCCTGCCTCCTCCACTATTGTGACGTTTGTGCCCGGCGAGGAGGCTTGAATCTCGTCATAAAGACGACCCTGGAATAGTGTCGCCGAAGCGCATATCCATAGCGCAGAACCCATACCGGCCCCAAAGTTGAGAACGGCACCACCGGAAGAGACGTCGTCAATGGATAGCACAGTCTGCAGCGCGATCTGAGGGCCTTGAATGCCAAGACCTACCGCTGCACCAAGAAAGGCAAGAAGTGTAACTGCTTTGCCGATGTGTTCTTTTAGGTCAAGGGTGGTGAGGAGACCAGACGCAATCGGAGCTAGAACGCTCGTAGCCAACATAAATGCTTCATGCACGTCAGTAAATAACCAAGATATCGACCAAAGGTTACTTACGATAGTAGTACCCAAACAAAGTCGTGCCAACCCCAGAAACAACGAGTGCTATTGCCAAACCGCCAACCATGGGAAGAGCGAGAATCCCCGATTTTGTAGCTGTATAGCCTCGAACTCCCTGGAAATAAATGGACATGTAGTACTCGGTGACCGCAAGGATGCCTTCACTGCATGCCGAGAACCACATACCCGCAAGGATACTTCTCTGCTTCCAAATTCTTGGCGGCACAATGGCGCGTTCACCTTGGCGGTGCTGTAAATAGCCAAAGGCCCCAAACAACACGACGCAAGTGACAAGCAAAAGGATGATCCGCCAGCTACCCCAGCCGTACTTGAGCCCTCCCCATTGCAGGGCCATCAGAAGGCTGGTAATAGCGGGAACGACCAGTACTGTGCCTAGGACATTGATCTTCTTAATCTTCTCTTTCAGCGTGAGAGTCTCAGCCTGGTTGACAACGGGATCGTGGACCCCATATGCCGTTAGACAGATACAGATGACTCCCAACGGCAGGTTGATCCCAAAACATGCCCTCCAGGAGAGGGCATCAATCAACGCACCCCCAATGGTGGGCGCAGAGACCAGTCCCGCACTCTGCACTGCACCAATCATGCTATTCATAAGACCTTGTTGCTCGAGAGGGAAGCAGTGGCGTAGGAGTTTGAAAATACCGCCATTGATTGCGCCGCGACCAAGTCCAGTGATGGCTCGTCCAAGGATGAAGATTGCAGATGTCGGTGCCAGTGTGCAGATAAGAGAACCCGTCTCGAATATTATGATACCGGCCAGGAAGATAGGCTTGACGGGGAATAGGGTGTATATTTGGCCAAAGCTGATGATGGGTAAGAGCATTTTCAGACGAATTTCGACGAGACGAACTTACAAGAAGACAAAGGCACTCAACGCCATACCACTGAATATTAGGCATATTAATTAGACTTGAACGATTGAATAGTGCTATCATAGCAGAGCACTTACTATGCAGCTGAGTACCATCCGATATCTGCGATAGTCTCGAATTGGTCGGTAAGGCTTGGTACAGTCACCGCAACGATGGTGATATCCTGTTTCCATGGTAATTGGTGATTAGTTTACAAGAGATCGGAGGGATGACCGGAGAATGGGAGAAGGAAGAAGGAAGAAACCAAGTCCAGGAAAAGGACAAAAAGAAAGGAAATGCCTGCATGATCTAGCGAATTCCGAAACACCTACGAGTCCGCTGAGAAAGCATGCGATGCAAAGTGAAGCCATTGTCGACCATAATTTTGGTCCTGAAGGGTACGTGATGACCTCTGCACTGGGATCATTCTGCTCCTCTTCAAGCTCAAGTTCCTCCATCGGTCTCGATTGCTGAGGGAGATTGATACTTCCCTGGGAAGCTACTTCGGGTAATTGCCGCTCGAGAGTGGTTTCAGACGCCATCGTTGAATGAGCTAGGTGATAAAAGCGGTGGTATACTGATGAACAAAGCGCGGTGAAGGCGAATAAAAAGACAAACGGGGGAGTTTTATTCCCGGCAAGCCGTGCTTGCCCCGCGTGTGTAAACAAGGAACACTGCAGACATTTTCCGGATTTGTTAAGTGCTTACGTTGAAACTTCAGGCTAAATGGCTGGATGACGTGTTGAGGAGCAACCTCGATCCTATGAAAGGTCGAGTGGCTAAGTTCTATTGTGGCTTACATCATCATCTTGTCGCCTGATTGACTGTAACCAATTCCAGCCCGAGTTACAGTACACCGCGGTATTGATATTGCGTTGCGGTGACGCGTTCAACCAGGTGAATATTATGCCGTGGGTTGGTTGTTAGGTTGATCGCATTTAGATGCTGCTGCTGCCTGATGCTCTAGCGAAATCTGGCCGTTTCGAGCAGAGCTCAATCTCCCCATTAGTTCCAGCAGGTAAACGTGTTCCCCTACGATGCAAAAGGTCAGAGTTGTCTCTAACCCTTTGTTTCCTTCCTTCGAACTTTTAAGCATCCCGGTTCACGTAACTAGTTCCGGGTTTTGGGCGAACATTTCCCTCCTGAACCTTGATCTAGCTACTTGCAAGGGCTGCTTTTGACGGCCATCAGCAGAACAACAATCCTGATGAAGGAGATTGTAACGGGAAAGACATAACGAAATATAATATTCGAGGACATCACTGTAGTTAATTTCAGCCGCAGCATGTCAGGAACCAGCGGTGACTCCCAATGTTATGTATATTTTATCCCTTCCCTCCCTCTTTCCTTTGTCTCTTTTATTCATCGGCGTTGTCGGAAGGCTCGGGCCCTAGCAGGCCCGAGCCTGGCGTCGCGTCGCACTGCACAGCAGCTTCGAACGTGGTTCCCCCCCGGTTCCCCAAAAAATCGGATGCTATTGCGGTCGTCGGGCCGCGCCCTGGATATCCGCTGACGGATGCCGGGCTCGAAATAATAGGTCAAATAGGGCCGCCTAATTGTTAGATGGAAGAGGAAGAAGGATCGCAATCTCGGCTCGTGGAGGGATGTAATTAGACTTACACGTGACCCGGACTGCGGGTCCGAGCCACAGGCCCAGCGGGCCCGTGGCCCCGGCCCCGGGTTGACCGTAGCAAGCAGCCGGCTCCGGCCGAAGCTAGCTACCCTGTACCTAGGTTTCTTTAGCTGTAGACCCCAGCCTAGCACGTCATCTTGCCCCTAGGGGATTCTGTAGACATCTAGATGTCTTCATGACGGTAATAATACAACAACAACAAAAAAAAAAATATTTTATCCCTGCCGCTTCGTCTAAATGGTCCAGGGCAATTTCATCTGTTGTAAAACACGACCCAACCACCGCTACACTTACCCCGCCTCTTACTTATTACAAATCTGAAGCAGTTTGGAGATAATAAACTGTTGGAAGATGACCTTGTATTACGAAACCCCTGATAGATCGATATCCTGACCTTGTTCAGAAGGGGGTCTGATAACCCCTCTTCCGGCCGATCCGGATGACCGGCAGAAGCAAGGATCATCAACATCATCAATTTGAACACTATTGCATTGATCAATTTGACCGTAACGGATCCGACATGAACTATTACCACAAACAGCCCACCCTGTTTATTGAATCCGTAGCCAGATTTACGATCCTCTCTTTGATAAGTACGTACCGGCTACGTGGCTTAGCCCCTTAGTTAAAGGCGACTGTGTCAGCCTCATCTGAGATATTTGCGAATATCCTCTCTCCTGCTTCCAGGTTCATCTTAGTGAGCTGCAAGAATGGAGGAAGTGATTGGCCATGTCAAGTAGCTGACGTAGGCGTGGGTCGAAAACGTGAGTGCACTGTTTATGACCTGGGTAGGTAGTATTCCTGGCGGGAAAGTGCCAAACTACAGGATTGTGTTCTTGGCTAAGGCTACCGAGGCACTGGTTGAGGATTTCAAGGGCAAGGTGTTCACTGTGACTGCTTCAGCACTCGCTGCGTACCTCGGAGTCACTTGCAGGCATACAGACATCTTCCGGAGCCGTACAACTCGAGCAAATGTGCAATATCGCACTACTAATCTGCCTCATACGCCGCAGGAATATGGATGGGCTACTGCTTACGAACATAATGGGACCGTTGTTATTCGATGTGTAGGTCCATTTGCCCAAATTAGTTACACTCATACTCATGAAACTCAGGAAATATGACCCCTGCGAAGCCTCATGATGCCTAGTTTGGTCACGATACTGGGACGTTGGAGTTAGGCAGTATCCCTGCCTGACTCTGGAAACTTACCCAGTTGTGCAGCACGTTTGTGGATCTCGTTTTTTACACTCAGTAATCTCAGGACCTATTTTACAAGGCCGAGTGCCTTGTAGCAGCTGTTGGGAACTCCGCGTGCTCATTCACGAACTGCACATGCATCTGTACCGCTCCGTCACTGTAGATAGATATGGCCAATTGTGTTACAAAGAGCTATACTCCAAAAGAAGCGCTATGTATGTTATTCATTCACGCTAGGCCTTTATCCTACGTTAACGCCGGAACCTCTCCTCAGCCACGAGAAATGTGTCGATGATAGATCCGATAGGTTAGAGCCTCTCATCGTCGCACTTACTGTCCTCTCTAGCCTGTTAATTTTCTAGCGATTTGCTTTCAAATTTTATGACAAGCTTGAGATTCAGTATTATTTTACAGGCCGCCGCTGAAGCAATCGTTCGTCATCACGAGCTATCAAGGACACTCCACCGCAGAAGGTCGGTGACGACTGCGCTTCTTGCCTGAAAGGACTCGGAGTTATATTATCAAGGTCTAGGATGCAACAACAGGCCACTGTTTGCAGATTATCGAAGCTATTGACTTCAGAATTACCGTCTCACTCAAACAGTGGTGAATCGTTACGATGCCAGACTTCAAGGGCATCAAGCTCTGGGATGTGGCTGAAGTCTTCTGTGTGCAAGTGCTCAAGTATAATAGCTGGGTCAACTTGATGGCCTGCCGACAACCAGGCTGCTTTGTCATGGTACGAAAAAGGGAGCGGTGTGACATTCTTCTCCAGCTCCCAATCACCTCAGTGTCGAGGCTGCGGTTCTCTCGGCGATACTTTGGGGTTCGCTTTAATTACATCCAAAAATGACACCTATTATATTATGTAACAGCTATTGTATTTGCTAACTTTTTATTATATCTACCGACTGACACTGTAAAGTTGATCTGGAGGCGGGGCTATGTAATACAGGGTGTGCGATTAGAGATGTGTGGTTTTCAAAGAGTAATACTCTTAATATAACCTTAAATTGTAACAATCTAGAGCAGTACGAGCTAGTACTAATGAATTTGAAGAATTATTGGTACTCGATTGCCATATCTGACCCACCTACAGCTTGTTGTAGGTTATGACAAATTTAATTTAATATCGGTAGAATTATATAATACGTGCAAATACCCCGACGGCACGATTTTGTAAGTGCAGATCTCGTACAAACGCACGATCCGGACCCACCTGCTTAGTATACGCAACTTCAACACTGTTCGGAGAGTAGACATGCCCGAGGTCCCGTATGAATGGGTCGCTATATTTCCTGATGTGTATTTAACGACGACATGTATTCTCTATCAAACGACAATAGACCGGAGCATCAACACCACACCCTTCTAGCATCCCCATCACTTTAGCTCACAACTTAAAATGAGACTTTACAACGCTCTACTCATCGCCGGTGCGGCTTCCGCTATGGCCCTAGCCCCGTAAGCATTAGCAGGAAACTTCTAGTCCACTTTCGAAGGATCTCACTGACTAGTATTTACAGTAGCTCGCCTAAGTTGCCTGAGGCTCGCGGGCTGTCCCTCGTTGATCCCCCGCCGCCGCTTGCTCAAAAGGTTCGAACACAATATGTCAACGTGAACGGCACCAAACTGGCCTATCGCCGGTTTGGTAAGAAGGGCGGGAACCCCGTCTTCTACTTCAACCATCTCCGAGCTGCCATGGACGTTACCGATCCACTGCTGTTCAACTACATCGCCCAGTATCGCGAGGTCATCTTGTTCGACAATGCCGGCATCGGCCATAGCGGCGGCGATGTCCAGAGCACTGTTGAGGGTATGGGTGACACCGCCGTTGCCTTGATTCAGGCTCTCGACGTCCAGAAAGTGGTTGCTTTTGGCTTCTCTTTGGGTGGCGGTGTAGCTCAGTACATCTCGTGGCAATACCCCGAGCTGGTCGAAAAGGCAGTCTTTTCTGGCACGCAACCCTCCGCCGGGCCAGGATTAGCCTCACCTGATCCTGTGGTGTTCGATGTTGCCCTGTCGCCAGGCGAGCCTACCGAGGAGGACATGCTTTTCCTTTTCTTTCCCGACACAAATACGAGCCGAGCTCAAGGTCACGACTGGTTCCAACGGAGGACAGACCGTCGCGTCAAGGGCGAGACTCTGAGCGGCTCTTTGATGGAACCTGGTGCCTCGGCGCAGGTAGCAGCAATCTCCGACTTCACCACCAACCCAGATAACTTTGCCCGGCTACAGGATATCAAGGTTCCCGTCTTGGTCACCAACGGATACAACGACATTATGGCACCCACTATCAACAGCTATGTCCTGCAGCAACAGCTCCCTTACGGATACTTGCACATCTACCCTGACTCTGGCCATGGTCATCTTTTCCAGTTCCCTAAGCAATACGCTGAGTCGATGAAGGATTTCCTGGATGTGTAAAGATGATCTGGGCACCTGCCCCAAACCAAGGGAGACTTGAACATTAGCACATAACTTCTTGGTTACTATCCAACTCGGCTCATACTGAGTTATTCACTTCTCAACTTTTATACTACATGTATTATAAAGGCAACTTACATATTCTCAATTCATTTACGCATATTATAGCGACAAGTAAACTGGTTCATACATTATGCCATCCCCTCCGGGTGTCTCTTGTTACCGTACTCTAGTTTCAGGATACCGAGCCTCTAACTAGAGGCACTAGTTGCAGCCAAGCGTTAGTGCCAAAATGCTGCCCTTGGCTGAAACTTAGTAACATCCAAATGTATTCGAGAGCAACCCAGAAAACAGTACATCGTGATTCTCGACGAATGCATGTAAGGAACTAGAAGAGCGGAGTCCTCGTAAATCTTTTGGGGGTTGTTTCCCCTTGTGAGTATAGATGGCAATCAAGGTCGAAAATCCAGCCCTGAGCATCCTTCTCACTATCATTGAAGTGGGCGGGTAAAGAGTCGGCTGCAGCGGTCGGAGGAATGGGGTCACCTGACAAAGGTTGTGGGATTGGAAATTTGTGGTCAGGTGAATAATAATGCTCATTATTAAAGCTAATACTGATCCACTTCTAATATAATAATATAGATATATCAGTTCTGTAGGAATATAGTCTTCGTTCTGTCGTAGCACGAGCAATACTGATACAGTCTTACTTTGCAACAGCACTGATGAAGGGGTATGGTATTAGAGATGGTGTATGCCACGTTATCAGGTATAGGTCACGCGATCCCTGCCTGGAGTGCTGTGAATTAAGAACAAGTAAATTGATCAAAGAATATTCAATTGGCCTACTAATACATCTCGCTCGTTCAAGCTTCTACATCATATGCTATTTTCTGTATATCCAGACCCTCCACAAGCTCTGGAAATCGGGTTATAAATTCAGAAGAGAGCCCCCATCCATCCTCATCCATAAAGCGTTCAAGAAACTCGTAACGTATAATGAGTCCATCGTCTCCATTTGATTCTACTATACTATCTCCACGAGGCCACTTGACTCTGAGCGATGATCCCAAAATTCGCAAAACTTGGGTGATGTCATATTTATTCTGGTGTTTTATAATGTTCACGCGCAGCTTCTCCCATAACAGGACGTCCAAGAATCCATTGTGTGGAAGCTGTAGCTGCTCCAGGGTCGGTCTGAGGCATGAGGGCAAACGCGCAAAGGTTTCAGCAGTTGGGTTAATACGCCACTTCATAAATGAGTAGATGAGCCACCCAGCCGCTAGTCTTTCTGGGTCTCCACAGCGCCATTCTTGTAGGCAACCCTTGACGCTGCTTGCAAAGGTATTCTGCTTCGAACCGAAAAGAAGACCTTGAACTGATGGGACCGGAGGAGCATCAAGCACGTAGCAAAGGTCGGCGTCCCAAGGAGTGTACTTTGGGGTGGGATTGGTGTTCGACAGCGATGTTGGTAAACAAGGCGAAGCAGGGAAGCTACTTGTAAATAGTTGAAACCAAGACAAGCTTAATCCTTTGAACGGTGCCCCAAAAGCCTTCGGTGTTGTCAATTTATCTTTGTCCCAAGATACCTCATTGGAAGAATGAGCTGAGGTGAAGATTAATGGAATGTTGTAGGGCATATAAGACTGTGGAAATATGAGATCCCTTGCTGCGCGTGTTCGGTCCAGGGATTCAGGGAAGTGAGACCTCGAATCTATGGGAAATCCAGGGTTGATGCTTTGGAAAAGATGGATTTCGTTTGTTGCGTCGTGTATGTCGTTATGCTCGAGGATGGAACTTAGGTTGAGAGGTCCGGAAGAGAATGCATTTCCAGGTGCTATCGGGTCGGGTCCTAAAGTCCAAGCAGAATCGTTCACCTCCATAACCGGATATTCTGTCAACAGCTCCCCAGTAGTCGCAGATACCGGAAGGTCATCTGAGGTAGAGCTTTGGGAATCGTTGACCGAGTGCGGACCGTCATATGACGACTCAGGAGTGAAGGGGTCGTGGATCCTATCAACTGTGTTGTCAAATTGAAATAATTGTGCGTCGTCGGCCGTAGTTGGATAATTTAAGCTGCCGCTGCTGTCATCGCCGTTGGAGCTGCTTTTCTTGTTGCTGCTGTCATTATCGTCTGAGGGATTGGGCAGCATAATAGGAGTCCCTGGCGATTGGATGTCCCAGGATCCCAAGAGCTCCTGGAGCTGAGACTGACGCTCTCGGAGAAGCCGATTCTCTTCTCGAAGGGCTTGGCATGTTCTCAGTAGGTTGCTGATATCCTGCCGGCGGTGAAGTGATTTACAGATGCTGAGTTGTTGTTCTAGGTTCTGGATGTGTTTAACCCGTTTGTCCCGTACATTCTGCTGTGCGCGCCGGTCGCGCAGACGCTTTTTTTCGACTGAAGTGAGGTCGTGTGGCCCCCTTCGCTCCATGTTTTCGGACATCGTGGCCTCGGTCATGCAAAAAACAAAGAGTCAGATATTGATCGAAGAATGCCATTGCAACTGATATGTGGGCCTAACATGATCTCTGAACTGGTAGAATGGCTATCTTCCCCGCATCCTTACTAGTGTTTGATGGCTTGATGTTGTCCGAGCCGTAGCGCCCGCGCGTCCCGCGGGTTTGGTTCCCGGACATCTCGCGAACGGGTTCTAGATCGTGGGGCATCCTCGGAAGCTCGGTAGTGTTGCAGCCATTCCCTGCGGTCGACCCGGAGATCCGGACAAGGGGCAAACTCAATTTTACAACGGTGTGGTATACGGAGACGAGGGGCTCACTATTATGGTTATTCGCCCGACTTCCTCCAATTGCGTCGCCAGATATATCCACAAGCGTAGAACTAGTCAAGGCGTCAAATTCAGATGGTCGTCCCCTGACCGCTGAATCAGTGTCAACCCGCTCGCCCGATGTGGCTGAGGGGTGTACTGTCATCTAACCAGCTAAGTGCGTACGGGGCATGGACAAGGAAGCTGATTAGGCACAGCTACGTCCTGGATTAGTGTTCAACTCAGTCAAGACCGCAGCCCCAGTTTGCGTGAGACCTGCAAGATTGAACCTAAGAAAATACCCAGTCAGTCGCTCCAGAGAATGCTCCTGGCTCGGCAATTGGCCGAGCATAATTGGTTGGTGCCAGTCACGTATCTTCAAGCGGAAGCGAGGACAGAAGGTAATCGAGTCTACCTCAATCACATCGCTTCACGGTTTTGAGGGCAGTACAAATAATTATACCATCAGTTCATACAAGTATTCCAACTTCAATGTGATGAGAACACGGTGATATCAGGTACTGTTCGCGTAGGCTGTTAATTCAACGAAGCCCGATCTCTCCTGATGTCACTAGGGGTTTCAGCCAACAGCTATAATCCACCGTCCACAGTGACCTTAGCATATGCGCAGGGACAAGAAAGTTTTCTTATCGTGACATTGCTGTTGGCCAGAAGCTATATGAATCCAGATGTGCGTAGCAGGATGATATCGAACCAGATCTTACAGTTAATTGCCATCGAGTGCCTGAGTTCGCTCATGTTCTTTGATCCTATCGCCGGACCAAGAATGGCTACATGTCTTTCTACCATCGTAATACCCATTTAGTCTAATCTTGTATATTTCTGCGGGGATTCTGGGCAATCATGTGCAAAGTCTGGTAGCCAGGGCCGTGGTCCCCGATCAAATTTCTTGCTTTGTGCGGTCGGGTTCATCTCGATTGGCGCATCCTCGCTCACCTCATCGGACGTTGAGCAAAGAATCTCGCCGATTTATAGACAGCGTAACTGAGTAGGTATATAGCCCCCGGTTGTCATAGACAGGTCATGATCATTCAATTCATGTACGATAATACGAGTGATATAATATTTGCGTAAAAGTATGTGATCCAGTAGGATTGTTCAAAAGCGTCCGCAGATGGAAGTAGACGAGGCGGCGCCATGCCACATCAAATTTAAATTAGAGGAAGATACAGGCCAAGCTCCCCAGTCACCCAACCTAATAAAACAGTGTAAGCCACAGGAACATGTGATGGGATGGACTCATTGCGCTTGCATACGGCTATGCTAAACTGCTAGTGCGTGTTAATGATTCCAGCTACAGCACTGATTCAGCGTGTCGGCGAGAGCCTGCTAGTCTCATCGCTGTGGGTTAGATCAAGAAAACCCCGTGGGGAATGTCCTTGGAATATCCTATATTAAACGTGGAGTCCTGCAATTGATTTTGACGAATATCTGGAATACCAAAGGCTTGGGAGACTTTATTGAGACCGCCGCTAAGATTGTCCTTTTTTCCTTCTCTTTTTAGAGAAACTTGAATTCCTCCCTGGATCTGAATCATGTCGTCTACCCCAGACGAGAAGACGGATGCATTCCATACGGAAGATCTACACCACGCCCTCGATGGCGACACGACTCCAACTGCACTTGAAGCTAATGAACCAACTGAGGAATTTCAATGGGATCTTGCCCTCTATTTGAACCTCTTGGCATTGATGATGTGTTATTTCGCGGCAACCTGGAGCTTACTGATCCCCACCTCATGTATTCACTTCATCGTCGAGAAGTTCCCAGAAGAAGGCAGACTCGCCGCCTGGATTGCCGCCAGTACCACCATTCCAATTTGCGTCATCCAGGCATTTGTGGGCGACATGTCCGACATCCTCGGTCGCAAGCCTTTTCTCCTCGTCGGTATGGTCCTCGGCACGACTGGATCTCTCGTATCATCCCGAGCAACAAGTCTCATCATGGTTATTGGAGGCCAAGTCCTTAACGGATGCGGCTTGACGCTGGGTTATCTCGCCATACCCTTATTCACGGAGGTTGTTCCTAAAGACAAGCGACCGGTCATTCAAGGCTTTTCTGGCATCGTAGCTGGTGCCGCATCTCTTCTTGGCCCTGTGATTCAAGGTGTCTTTATCGAACGAGAGCTTGGGGGCGCCCTTGAGGGATGGCGAGTCGGCTTCTATTTTTCGGCCGCCTTTTACGCTACCTCGTTTGTGCTCCTGGCTATGTTTTACCACCCAGTTGCTCGCCCGAACGAAGCAGGAGAATCCATTACAACTAGAGTCATGCACATCGACTGGTTCGGCATCTTTCTGGTTGCAGCAGGACTTGTTCTGTTCTTGGTCGGCCTTCAATATGGCGGTAATCCGTATTCATGGACATCAGCTATGGTGCTTTCCACACTTATTGTTGGAGCTGTACTCCTCGTCGTCTTTGGAGTATGGGAGTGGAAAGGCACAACCACCGGACTATTCGTTCATGATCTTTTCAGTCACCGAAACTTTACTCTGGGTCTTGTTCTCAATTTTGTCAGTGGTATTGTTCTCTTTGGAGGGCAGGCGTATCTTCCACAGGAGATTGCTGCCCTCTTCACAACAGACGCCATCATGGCGGGAGTATACAACATACCCTTCAACTCTATGTCTATCGTCGGCGGATTCGGCGGTGGTATCATCATGGGCATCACCAAAGAGGCCAAGAGTCTAGTCGTGGGATCCTTTGTCCTATTGTTGATTGGGAGCGGATTGATGGCTGTCATGGAACCCCATATCAACTTCGCCGCTTGGTTCTTCCCGACTGCTCTACTTGGATGTGGGGTTGGAGCGCAAGCCGCCATTATTACAGTCGTCATCAGCCTCTGTACACCAAACAAATACATCGCCACCGCTCTGACGCTTGGGGCCTCGGTGCGAGCCCTTGGAGGGAGCATCGGAATTGTTATTTTTGGCCAAATTTTCAACTCCAAGGTCACTGATACGTTGTATCCGAAGCTCGGCAGGGCTGTGGTTGCTGCAGGATTGCCAACTGACCAGGTTGAAACCTTCTTGACGATGGTTGCTTCAGGACAAACCAACGCACTGCAAAGCATTCCAGGCGTGACAGGCAGGGTTCTTGAAGTGTTCCAATCTACATACGTGTCTGGCCTTGCGGATTGTTACCGATTTATTTGGTACGCCATTACCCCATTCTCTGCAGTTACTTTGGTTATGTCATTTTTCCTCCTCAGTACCAAGGCTCAGATGACACGCCAGGTCGCTGCAGGCGTGGAGCGGTAAAATCACAGAGCAAAGGTTCTCATGGGGAGAGATGTATGTAATAGTGAAGCCAATCCCATTGGGATAGAAGTAGCAGAGTATGGTTGAAGATTGAATAAATAGCATCGCCACGATCTGATCTCCATCACCTAAGTGCTTGTCGCGCATCTAACATAGTAGAGTCTCGGTAAAAAAAAAAGAGTGGCGAGGAATGTTTGCATAGTCGGTTCTAGGATAGGTTTCTTAACAAAATAGCTCAAGATTTGCTCACCTCCTACACTTCGTAATGGGCTAAAGCAGGGTTCGTGGTTATCACTTCTCCCATGTAAGCTGAACCTCGGCACATGGCCTCCCGAAATCCTGCCAGTCAAGCGCACTCCATTTGTCTGGATTATCAGCCGCCTCGACAAAATGCTTTATTGCCAGCACGGCCTGATTAGCCCATGTCGTTGCACTAACACGGCCTACGCCAGTGGCGAGTGGTGTCATGAGAATGTTTTCAATCATGTCAGCATTTTCTCTCGCGTGGCCCATTTCCACCATTTTGTTGTGGTTGTCGACCTCGCACAGGAGACTCCAGATGCACTCATACACGACCTCACGGTCCCAGCGGACGTCGTTGGGCATGCGCATGGTCGGACAGAGAGCAATGTGGCGCGTCCCCCAAATATTACGGGAACGGTCCTTGAAGTTGCTTGGGATGCGGACCAGTGTGCACGATCCTGGAGGCGCAAAGCCGCGACGCACTTCGTAGAGGCGTTTTTGGACGACATGGGTGAGGGCGAGGTAGTCGTCACGAGGAGACAGCGCGCGCGAGATGGCGTCGTCAAAGGCGCCATCAAGACGGCCGTATGAGTTGGCCGGCGAGACGATGGCGTCGAACTGGACAGATGACGGAAGCTGGGAGAGGGCGCAGTCGTGGATTTGGACCTTCACCGACGCGGGCAGTTTTCGAGAGCGGCTCGCCTCTTTGAAAGCGTCGGCGAACTGCTCCTGCATGCAGAGGAGATGGATCTGGGGGATACGCGAGACGGCGTGAGAGGGCATCGTGAGTCTTGTTGTTCTGTTCTTTGTTAGGTTGAAGTGAGGATAATGCCGCTATTCAGGCTGTCATTGTCAGATGACGTAGGTGCAACCAGCCCCGCGCTTACTCTACAACCCATTTTGTCAACGAGACTGAGCATAAGCCGCAGAGAAGATCACTGCTGGGTCTACATAATAGTGAATACATTTTCCACAGCTTCTATTTTTTATTCTCTTGCATTTATTTTAACTCGAAGAGTCTGTAAAGGGACGTAACAGATGAATAGATCGATATACAAGATTCAACGTGAATCAGTCTAGGGTAGGTTGCGTGTTAAGCCAGATTACTAGAGACACTTGCCGTGATCCATAACTTCATAATCTTTCCAATCTTCTTCTGCTCCCACACCGTTTCCATGATGAGAAACCCAAACCAGGACAATATTGAGCAGTTGATGCAGAGATTTCCCAGCCAATGCTGATAATTGTGTGTCAGGACGGTGAACTCTCAAACACCCAGCCTCGTTGTGAATGCTCATGGCAATGCCGATTATTGCTAGTTTTTGAGGAACTTTTTTAAAATAGAATATAAATACTATAATATCAGTTATCTACCTCTCAAAACTACCTAATCTTCTAATTAGGAGTTTATATAATTGCCACCTCTTTCTGCCCCTGTCAGAAAAAGACCAACCACGCAAGCCATTTTCACCGCATCGTCCTGATATTCTGGTGTGTAACCGATTTGTTTAATGGCAATATCCAAATACTCTTCAGACCAACCTAGTGACGGTGCAAACTCCATGCAGGTCGAGTACAGGGCAAACGCATCCATCTCGAAATGACCTTGGACTGTAAGCACGCGTCCTGGGAGGTATAGGCCTTGGATGGGACACTGTTCCGTACAACCAACATTCACCCATGGATGGGGAAGGTCAGCAGCGGTATCAACTGTGCCATTATTTGGTCTTGCTTCTGTTGTCCCAGGCTTGAAGGTTACCCAGTCCGCGTGCATCATCTGCATGCGCATCAGACCTCCGCGCAAGGTTGTTGAAAGGAGAGGGAAATGGTCAATGAACGTGGGATTTAGTTTGATGCTCTGTAGACCCAATTGCCGGCCCCAAGGCGACTTTTCAACCAAAGCACCATGCTCAGCGAGCAGCGCTTGAGCAATGAGTTGATGGCCAAAGCAGGATCCGAGAATCCGCACTTGTGGGAATTCCGCGTAAACGTGCTTGATGTAGCTTTCTAGCCTCTGAATCCATGGGTATTTCTCGGTTTCATAGATCCCCGGGGCAGCACCGGTGATCCAAATGGCATCGATAGGCTGGTTGTTGTCGGTTTCAGAACCACTCGCGACAGCTCGACAGCACCCGTCACGGTCTTGTCGCAGAAGTTCAAATGGGGGATAGACCCCACCCAAAAGATCGTATGCCGTGACGCGGATGCATATTGCGCTATCTTTCTTGAATTGCTCTGTCCGGTTCAGATGAGCCACGCCTTCCTGAAGAATCCTTTCAAACTGGGA
Organism: Ilyonectria destructans; assembly: GCA_020740775.1. Classification (NCBI taxonomy): domain Eukaryota; kingdom Fungi; phylum Ascomycota; class Sordariomycetes; order Hypocreales; family Nectriaceae; genus Ilyonectria; species Ilyonectria destructans. Next base: position 415,299 of record JAHEWK010000016.1, read on the forward strand.
GCTGAAAAGACCTCGTGCTTGATACAATTCTCGACCAGGGATGTCGGCATTAAGGATCGCAAGATGAATGGTGCGGCTCATGGTGGAAGTATCTGCAACAGGCCTTCTCTGAGGGCGTGGTTGATAGAACTGAGAACGCTTTATCGCCCGGAATACTAATAGTAAAACATTAGCTCGGATGTCGGGCCGAAGCCGATGCCACTAGAGAGAAATTCGGTCACTCCGTATTACAAAGTCCGGGGTATGCATGGAGGTGGTCAACAGAGCCGGTAGTCTACGGCAGAAAGCTAATAAAGGAAGGACAGGAGGTACAAAAAATGTAATTTATTACCAAATACGGTAAAAATGCTTATCTAGGGTCCAGTGGCTTTTTAGACTCTGGCTATTCTATATTAAGCTAGGAGGATAGGACTCGGAAGCAACCCGCAAATCAGGTTGCCGCTAAATGCTCAGCTAATGCATAGATTGAGTGGAGAAACGTCGCTGGGGTAGGCCGAGACCACTGTGACGATAAGACGGCACCAGAGCCGTGACCCGTGATGGGGCCACGGGTATTACTGAGGGTGGGGGAATTATTCAACCTTGGTGGAGATTATTGATCCAATGTTAAGGCGACTGGCTGCAATGTTTGAGAAGATTTCAGGGTACTGGGGCTATACACGTACTTGGATGGAATTCAGCTTCCGTTACTTGTGGAGTCATGGGAGAGTGACAAAAACAGAGGTACAGAGCCAAATCTGGCAGTGTTGATATGGGAGAGCTCTCCAAGTCGAGTCAAGTTCCTGAGCCGGATTTGGCTTCAAAGTAAGTACGGATGTGCCTTAACCATTGTACCATAGGGCAAAAGATTGGAATAATCGCATGAATTGTACTAACTGAGCACACCAACTGCTCTCCGCTAAGCCTATTGCTGTTCGGCGAACCAAGCCGTAACAACAAGATGTTGCGAGAAAGAGTCAACACCAAGTCATTCAACCTCGTCTCAGTTCGCGTTCGCCATGCACTAACAAGCAGTTAACGTGGCAACAAACTTGACCAGAAAGATGAACCAACGCCTCGTTGCAACAGGTCTAGTGTTGACTTTGGTTAGGGTTATCTTACCACCCCCTGACTCAGTACGTCAGCTGATGGACATTGACCAACCGTTCGGGTCACACCCGATCTCGGCATAGCCACCGAGAAACGCTTGTCTCCGACGAATGGTTCTCCAACTAGCTCTGCTAAGTACACGGTTCTAAAGGACATAAAGTCCATTTTTCCACCGACAGACAGTTCGTTCCGGTTTGCAAAAGCAACGCTCACATTTGTGGCACTTTCTCTCCAACTCTGCATACTCCAAACACTCCTTCACAATATAATACCCAAATCTCCCATGCTCTAGCAGAAAGCTGTCGTATGATTACCTCCAGCTGCGACACTATTCATTTCTCCCCAAACTATGGCACACTCAACACATTTGGTGGACGGAATCGGGGGACCGCCACTGGCAGATGAGAAGACAAAGGTTCATCCAGAACAATCCAATGACTTCGATCTTGAAATTTCTCAACCTACAATCATCTTCCAACAATTCGAGGAGGCCGGTCAACTGAAGCAAGGACTACATCAACGACATATCCAAATGATTGCTCTCGCCGGCACAATCGGCACTGGTCTATTCTTGGGTTCTGGACGAGCCCTTGCAGTAGCAGGACCCCTTGGACTCTGGCTGGGATATTCAATCGTTGGAATAGTGGCCTGTGCTGTCGTTCTGGTCGTTGGTGAGATGGGCGCACTCCTTCCACTCAGCGGCGGATATGTTCGGTATTCAGAGGTCTTCTTAGACTCATCCGTCTCCTTTGCACAAGGCTGGAACATGATCTATACGTGTACCGTCTCTATCCCGGCCGAGATTGTTGCCGCGTCAGTCCTTGTGGAGTTCTGGAACGATAGTGTGTCCAACGCTGTCTGGATCACGATTTTCGGGCTTATTATGCTCATGTCAGCCCTTCTATTTGTTCGAGTTTATGGAGAGCTCGAATTCTTCTTTGCCATTTTGAAGATCTGCTTGGTAGTGGGCATCAATATAATGGCACTGGTGATAACATGTGGTGGCGCACCAGATCACAAATCAATTGGATTCGAATACTGGAAGGATCCAGGTCCATTCGTTCAGTACCTTGGCGTCCCTGGAGCTCTGGGAAGATTCCTCGGTTTCTGGCAGACATTCAGCAGCGCTCTCTACGCGGTAAGTACCTTTCTTTTTCCAATGCCTGATTCAGATATGCCCAAATAGGCGCGTGGCATGATCCGATGAACCAATTCCTAACACTAGAACAGTATGCCAGTATTGAGAGTATCAGCCTTCCTGCCGCTGAAACGAAGAACCCGCGACGAAACATCCCGAAGGCAGCCAAACGGATCTTTGTGAGGATCCTGGTCTTCTACGTCCTCACCACCTTCACAATGGGGCTTGTTGTCAAATCAAACGATCCGAATCTTCTACACAGCACAGGGAACGCTTCGCAGAGCCCATTCGTCATCGCCGCCCGACGCGCCGGCATTAAAGTGGTTCCTTCTATCATCAACGCAATAGTACTTACTTCTGCGTGGTCCGCAGGCAACTCGACTTTGCTTAGCGGATCTCGCATCTTCTACGGTATGGCCATGCAGGGCAGTGCACCGAAGTTTTTCACCCGGTTGAATCGATTCGGTATCCCCTACCTTGCAGTCGCCTTCTTCGGTCTGTTCATGAGCTTAGGGTACATGACGCTATCCCACTCAGCTAGCGAGGTGTTCTCGTGGCTCCAAGACCTTGTTGCTATCGCGACACTGACTAATTGGATCATCATTATTCTGACCTATCTTCGCCTTTTTTATGCTTGCAAGAAACAAAAGATCAACCGTAAAGAATCTTTTCCCTGGGCTGCCCCATTCCAGCCCTATCTTAGTTGGGTTGCCCTGTTCATAATGGGGCTAATCTTATTAACTGGAGGGTATTCGACATTCATGAAAGGCAATTGGAGCACTGAAGAATTTGTCGCTTCCTACTTCAACATTCCATTCATTTTGCTCCTTATATTTGGACATAAATTGATCAAGAAGACGAAGCTCATTCCGCTGGACAAAGTGCCAATCAACGATCTTCTGGCGATTGCAGCGGCAAATCCCGAGCCTGAGGAAAAGAAAGCATCGGGCCTTAGGAGAATCAACTTTTTGTGGTCTTGAGTTTGCGGAGGGGAGTTGGAACTGCCGCACGAAGTCGACCGGCCGTGTCTTATGTTTTCAGGGCCCATAGAATTAGTGTGTTTCCATTTATGAATTCGGGGCTTAGGTGGAGAGGTGGATTGGGACCAACCTCAAAAACACCAATCACTCAGGGACGATGTGCAGTGTCGTGAAGCCTGATGTGGTCAGTCGGCGCACCCAAGTTTCTGCTTGTATGAATATTTTAGGTAGCCATGAACCTGTCCCAACTAAACTCAGCTCGCTTGCCTTGCAGGCTCACTCTTTCTGGTTCGGCTAGGATCCCTTTGTAGGGAGATATCACGGGAGCCATCATTTGCTTTAATACAAGAAACAGACGACACACGACCCACAGCAGACTTGGCTTGCACCCCTATTATTGTATGCCGGAGGCTAAAACCGCTGCGGCAAAAAGGAATGGGCACTACGCTAATGCGTCGTGCAATTATAGCTTATATCTTATTTGACATTGCATACACCGTAGAGCCATTGCGCTGGAGTTGATATTTTAGCTGACATCCAACCTTCTATCTTCCGCTATTTCCGCCGCTTTCTTAGGTATGTCTTTGCCTTATTTCTACTGTTACACAGAGAGGTCGAGAACTGAATACCCCTTTACCTAGGTTTTCTTCCTCGGTCCTATATTTCCGTGTGTCATCCTCTATGCGGACAGTCGCCATCGGTATAAGGCAATGCCGATTGTTGCTAGGTTTTCACATAAGAGTTACCCGACCCGCAAAACCACATCCAGCGGGTAATCCAGACCAGCAAGGGCGACTGTGATCTTGTGTAGCAAGAAAGTGCTAGCCATGCCTCTCCGCCCGACCCTGCCGAACTTTGAGCAGGGGACATCAACACCATCCGCCGCCATAAGCATCTCGATTCGAAGGTCTCGTTGTTCGGCCTTGGCTTTCCCAACAGCAACACCGAAGTTCAGAATATCACCCTTGTAGTTCATCACTGTGACTAAACTATCTTTCGAAGAGACCGATACCCGACGGATTGCTGCAAGGATCTGTTGCGAACTGGGCGATACGAATATGGTTCCCACCGCGAATCCTGTCAGTAGCCCAGTACCAACGAATCCACTGAAGGAAGGTTCATGACCAGAACCACCACCCGATATTATTGACACGCGTCGTTGATGAGTTTTCTCCAATGGCGTCAGAATCAGCCGTCGATGACGATATCAGATGATAGCGGTTAAATAGTTGGTAAATATGCGCTCCACAGGATAATTGATTGACATCTACGTGGAATAGTGCTTGATAAACACGTTTATATCCTTCCCGCGGCGAGTCATCAAATGAGGCATACTTGATTTAGGCTACCTTCATTTTTCATTCCTCTTCCATATCCTGTCCGCCTTACGACCGAGAGTTCATTGCCTAAGCTCGTAGACGGCACCGAAATGCCAGTTGCTATGCTACAACCATTTTCGATGGACATTTCGTGTGGTAGGCGGAGCAATGTGCGCTTGCGGTCTAGCAATTTCTACATCCGCATTATGGGTTCGCTCTCCAGGACTAAATTATTTACGGAATTTGCTCAATCAAAAATTCTGCTAACCTGACAGAGCGGCATGACGGATTCGACGCTTGACCATGGCGGCGGAGAGAAGCGGATAAGCCGCCATCCTTGCGTCATAGCATAGAAAATTAGCAGATTTTGGCCTTGAGTCATTTGGGTCGATTATCATGCTATCGGCGAGCTACAGACAAAGACCCGCTGGTCCGGGATTGTACGAAGCAGGGAAGCTGAGAGAAGGCGTAGTTTGTCCCCTGCTGCGATTTGCGAAAACGACTATCCTGCATGGAGATTCGGGCGACACGAACCCTTGATGACTGGAAAAGATCCACGGGGACTTTTTCAATAGCTTTTTTGGGCGTAGATGCCTCTTGAGGAAAGAGGATGGCGGCTAGCTTGAATGATGTTAGGAGTTTCTTGGAGAAGCGCGAATAAGTTTTGACACCCATGACGGCCGTTCCCGCAATGTACATGCCCCAATTGATGCTAGCAGCGTTTACTACAGCACCGACGACCTATTTCAAGTTAGTAATGGAGAGAAACACGAGCGCAGGCCGTATTGAATACGTAGATTGATCCAAACTCCGATCCAGACAGCCCATCGTCTCCCAAATCGACTAGCGATTCTTTCCTCAACGTGCGGCGAAACTAGAGCGGGGAAAAGAGCGGCTGATTCATGAGGCCCAAAGTATTACCAATTGGGTGGCTAAAGAAGCGTTGCTCAGCGTCGATGGTCTAGAGGCCATTAAAAAGACTCCCATCGTCTAGATTGGTCAGGGGAAGTTTGTCATGGTGATGGGCTAGGAAACGGTACAGCCGCTGAAGAATAATGTACCACAGAGACCAATGCAGTAGAAGACATTTTTTCGTAAGACTGCGTTTGACAATTAGTCTGCCTGCCTACGGCTCATCAGGTAGTAGAATTTACCAGGATCCTGCCACCAATTGGAGCTGGTGTTGTTGGGAATGGACTTGTAGTTGATATAGTTCTGCACAGCTGCGTTACCAGTTGGGCCACCCATTCCGAATAGTTGATGAATTGTCAGAGCAAGAATATAGATTGATGGATCCCGATACTCGAAGTGATGCTGCGAAGTGGATGGACGTGTGAATCTTAAATACAATGTCAGAATCCAACAACCCTCGGCTGCTACTCGTTGTCACGCCACCATCGCTCACCATGCCCGACTTCAACCTAGTCTCTTATTGCCCCAGCAAAACGAAGTCTTCTACCAAGCTTGCATGTGGAGGACTTTAAACCCGGGGTAAACTTGGGACTTCTGGGGGAGACCAAGTAGGGTCTTGGCTAGTGGCGCTGTTGGCCTCTGGTGATGGCCTCTGCAAATCCAGTTCGAAGCGCACGGCGTTTGGCTGAGAGGTGATGGTGAATTTTCCTGGCTCCGTGTAACAGCGCCAAACGCACCAGAGGCTTCGTGACCATGTCGAGCGCCACCTTTGCGGCTTCTACCTTGTCGCTCTCAGTGGTAATGGTGGATTTTGCCATGCTTCGTCATTGCCACGGCGCCTTTCAGGGCATTGGCAATGTTAGGTTTGAGAATTGTGTCTATTTTGTTCCGACTTTTGTTGTTCTGTCGACTTCGATTCTTCAATCAATCGACAACAGTTCAATGCCTTCGGGGCCTATACCTCTTGATCCTTTTTCTTGAATTTGTGGGGTGACAGAGGCACAGGGGTGCTGAGGATGCTGACTGTTGCAAGCAGTCAGGCTCCAACAGCCTCATTTCCCCTCAATCTTGGATCTCAATGAGACATAAACCTCCCTCTCAGCCTTCATTTGCATTCCGGGTTCCCATTCTCATTTAAATTTCTCATTCATTTTGACCACCTGGGGTATTGCGGCAATGGATGGGTCTAATGATCTCTGCAATGCTTGCCGGGCAGTCAACATTGCCAAGTATTTCTCCCACAATGACCCTGTCACCACGTCCATGGGACATTTCCAGGACATCCTAAAGAACGAGAATTGTACGCTATGCAAACTCATTGTCAAAGCACTGAGTGTCCACGCCAAGAGCTATTGGCAGCCGGGAAAGTACCCCATCGAGATGTGCTATCTCGGTAGGTTCAGCGGCAATTCGACCCCAGGAAGAGTCGAGGTATGGTTCCACGCAACATCCAAGACTCTTCCAGACGGAATTTGGGGACACTCAACCGTTCTCGGCCGGATTAAATGCCTTGACAGTGTCGAGCCACGACTCCTTGAACGACTTAACTACTCGCTAATTAGGAGCTGGATGGATGATTGTGCAACTCGTCATGGACCAAAATGCAATCCGCCCGGCTCTGGCAGCGACTCTTTACCTCTACTGCTCCTCGATGTCAAGCGAATGCGGCTCTTCAAAAGCGACCGGTACTGTCGGTACCTGGCTCTCAGCTACGTCTGGGGCAAGGCGAAGCAATTCAAAACGGTGATGAGCAACTTTCAGCAGCTCCAACAAGACGGTGCATTGTTACGAGTCCGTGACCAGTTGCCTCAACTGATAAATGACGCCATTACCTTTGTGGCGGATCTTGGAGAGACCTATCTGTGGGTTGATGCATTGTGCATTGTGCAAGACGATCCCGAAGCCAAGGAGCTCTATGTTCCACGGATGGATAGAATCTACGGCCAGGCCTTATTAACCGTCGTCGCCCTGGCTGGATCCGATGCCAACTGTGCACTCCCTGGTGTTGTCGCCGGATCTCGCACCACGTCACAGTCACCTGTGCAGCTAGGATCCCTGACGTTGTTTGCCGAACTGCAAAACCTTGCGACTACAGTGGAATCGTCTGAATGGCGAAGCCGAGCTTGGACACTTCAGGAAGGAATACTTTCCAGGAAACTCTTATATTTCTCCGACTCTCAAGTTTACTGGCAATGCTCTGCGTCGCATCACTCAGAAGATAGCGGTGAAGAAACGGGGGCAGGAGAGCTGTCATCCTGGGGCATGAACGTGCTAGAACGGCAGGTCAGCAACGACCCCAGACTGAGGTTCAACGTCTACGAATCACTGGTCAAGCAGTACACTCGACGGGCGCTGACATATCCGTCTGATTCTCTGAACGCATTCGTTGGCATCCTCTCCGCAATCAGGGACTCGTTTGGATGGCGGTTTGCGAGCGCTCTACCGGAAAGCCTTTTCGATTTTGCTCTCCTCTGGTCACCGATGTGGAGCAGCCAACTACGACCAAGGGAGTCGCTGGGTTCAGCTTGCAAGTCACCTACCTGGTGTTGGACGGCCTGGGAATATGACATTTACTGGTCTCCTTGGCGGCTTAATTCTTACGTTGGAAATCGTGTGACGCTCAAGACAGAAGTGAGGGATTTCATGATCACGGATAAGGTTGGAGTGCGCAAGATTATCCAAGAGGATCCCAATCTCGGAGAAGCTCGCCCCAATTGTTCGCCAGCCCTGTCCGAGGCATTGGAACTTGTGGACTTGAATGAGAACTCTACGAATTATGCACTGGTCTTTGAAGCCCTTAGTCTAGGGGTCGATATGTACACAATCTCATCGCCTCGGCCAGAATTGTCTAGGGCATTGTCGCGCCCCTTCTCAGATTCTTTCACCAACACGTTACGCGGCCAACTTTGGATCTATGATGCGGCAGGACATCATTGCGGAACGCTTAGGGGATTTACTTCATGGGAGCCTTGCCCAGATTCTATTTATGAGTTTGTTCTACTCTCACGCAGTGACCAAGACAAAGTTATTCAGGCAGATGTTGACGGCTATCGTGACCATCTGCCCCTGGAGTACCCCTCGGCTGACGAATACTACGAAGAGGTCTTTGATACGAGTATTTACCAGCACAATCGTTGGTGGGCTCTGAATATTTTGCTGGTGGAGCGAAAGGGAGATATGTCGCAGCGGCTGGCTGTTGGGCAGTTGCATGCTGATGCTTGGCACGCAACTAGCCCGAAGTTGAAGAGTTTCGTTCTTGTCTAGGTGCCAACTTGAAATTATCGATCGAATGATATGTCATTCTGCTCTTGGTATACTGTCACACTTAATGGATAGGATCACAATGATGATGATGAAAGCTCTTGATTTCTAGCTAAGGGACGGACCTAGAGCCCGTCTTTTATACATGATGAAGACGGCTGCTGCCGGAGGCGGCAGTCCGTCGCCGCCGCACAGCAGCCCAGATCGTGGTCACAGGGCCAGCTATGTAGTCTGAGAAGGAAACGAAAGTCGCGTTGTCTAGGGAAGCCGGAAATGAAGTTATAATACGTCTCAGGATGACCCCGAAATGTGACATATATCCTATTGGTCTTATTCTCGCATAAGGTCTATGGCGTGCAGTGTCCGATCCGATAATAATATTAAATGGCAGTTCACGTGGTTCGAAGTTACTTCTTCGGATCTCGTCTTAATTCTATCTAGAATCGGGCTGGGCGCAGGCGTTAAGAATTCATCATGGAACTCTTTCATCAGCGGACTGGATGACACCAATGAGCTCCTGGGGATGTTGCAGGGTTACTATGGCTTAGACGCAACTTTGTTGCCGCTGTTGGCTAGTTTTCTTTTCAATAACGGTTGGCAGTGGTTCATGCTGTATTACCTTATGGACGCACTCGTTGCCATCGATCTGGTTCTATCTACCTACGTGTTTAGAAAAGATGATGGTACTACATATCGAACTGCTACAACTCCGGGAGGCCACCGAACGATTGAGCTTGTCAGACGGAGATATTGACTACAATAACGCTACCGACAAGAGGAGTGATCATTCCCTTTTGCCGGAGCGGTATTGCGACAGTGGAGATGAGAAACTAAACGGCCCGCTAAAGCAACCGGTTAAAGGATGAGGAATTTATCTACAATCTAATCCGAGTCAATTCATGGCGAAATCTATTAACATACATGATGTAGCGGCGTAGTATATAATATTCCAGCATTGAGAAATGAAAGCAGATCTGTTGACATGTAGGCGTTCATATGCTTGTTTCTGATTTCTGACTCCTCCACCCAAGCCAAGCAAATGCAATCCCTAGTTTAATAAACCCAGCTATCCAGAGACACCCAGGCATGCCAGCTTGACTTCGTTGGAGCCAGCCTCCGGAGATACCACCGACCAGTAGCAAAATCACAGCCACCACACGCCGGTTGCGCTTGACATTAGCGGTTAGAGGTGCAAAGAGATTATGATCCGACAGCAAATCACAGTACAATGAAGTGACCACATTGGTAGGGATTTCGTTGAAGCCCAGTACGCGACTGAGGACAATTTGACCACTGGACTGGAATGCTAGGAGAGCCACAACGACGAGATCAATCCCGAGACCAACCCCCTTTCTCTCACTGGCCTGTTCTTCCGTGGCCTGTTGATAAGAATTCGATTCAAGAAGTGAGTAGCTGAAGGCTGGGGCAATGCCCATTTGCCCCAAAAGTGCCGCAATGAATATGAGGATTGCCTGCAATAAGAAGAAGATTGAGAGGGTTATTTTCCGCCGAGGATAGAAGTATCGGCTGCTGGAAAAGAAGTAACAACCTAGCCAAAAGGCGCAGAGAGAGACGAGAGCGCCCACCCACATAAGCGGCTCTCCTGATGGAAGGTTGGCGGCACCAAGGGCAAGAAAGATGGTGTTTCCTGAGGTAATAATACCGTTAGCAGATAAAGGTGCGTGGCCGTGGATGAACAAGTACCTGTTTGCATGGATACGAAGACTGATGTAGCATTGAAAGCTACGCTGTCGATGAGGCCGGAGATGTAACTGCAAGCCAACATGGGGATGTCGGCCCAAGACAAGTTGACATCATCACATAGGCGAGAAAGAAATCCCTGTCGCCAATGAGTCGCTGCATTTCGTTTTGCAACGTGTGATTGATGTTGTGATAAAGAGACCGGGAAAGGTGTTGGTGCTGACAGCCTTTCACTCTTGCCGGGAGCTTCCATGGCCAAAGATAGCATCTGGTTGGCAGGCCTGTTGCGATCACAGCTGTGCATAGCGCATAGTAGCTATATGAGTGTCTGTTACAGGTATCTAGCGGATTAATACACTGCATACCGATCTACAAGCACGCAAGGACGAGATAACCTGTTAGATTAGCGCTGCAACATACCGAGACTACCGTAGCAATAGTGGATTCCGGCAGCGCATCTACACGCCAAGTCTACCGACGATCTCGGCCCCTCGGACCGTGCACCTCTGTGTCAATTGTTGCTCGGCTCACGCTTGGGTCTCGGATCGAGCACCTACCGGGACTTACACCTGATACTGGCAGCCGAGATGACCATTTTGGATCTGGCTCTCCGATGCGAACAGCAGCCGGCAATTGGCGGCGTAAGTGCCTCGAGCGTTCATGTGTATATTTACCAAGGCATTACAATCCCAGATAACCATTCAACCAGCCATCTAGCGCACCGATATCGATTCCAATCATCCACACCTGCACCCTTCACTCTCCACCTGTCCTACAAGAGCTTATCAACATGGCCGACGTCAAGCCCCCCGTGCCAGCCATCTCCCTCAAGAGTATGGCCGTTCTAAAGATCCTTGCTATAGCCAAGAAGCTCATCGTTGTGCAGACTTCGAGTCCCGGAGGGATGAAATCATCAAGGAATTAGTCGCGGCGGCCGAGACGGCCGGGTTCTTCACTCTCGTGGACCACGGCATTAGCATTGAAGAGATCAATGCTCAATTTGCGCTTTCTCGCGAGTATTTCAATTTGCCGCAAGAGGTCAAAGGTAGGATTCCCCACGACATCAAGACCAACAATGGATGGGAGTACAAGGTAAGAAATAATTCCTGGGCAAGGTCTCGACAAGAACATTTGCCTCCTTCTGACCAGGCTTGGAGCTCCCGAAATTAATGTCAATTCCCAGTCTCAAATCCGTCCGAGCACTGGTCTTCCTGACCAGAAGGAGTCGTTTTGGCTCCAACGCAACTCAAAATGGCCCAGCGATGAGGAGCTACCCAACTTCAAGGCCACTACCAAGAAGTTCATGTCCAAGTGTGAAGCTATCTCCGAAAAAGTTTGTGCGTTTCCCCAGATGCCAATAACAAGGATTTCGTCAATCTTATAAATACCCCGACTTTTTAGTGACCTGCTTTTCCATCGGTCTTGGATTCCCCGAAGATCACTTGATCAAGGCAATGGACGTCACAGCGCCTGATAATCTCACCCAACTGCGCATGATTCACTACATGGCGTCCGAAAATGCGGCCGGGACGTGGAGAGCTGGTAACCACACCGACGTTGGATGTCTTACACTACTCTTCCAACGGGATGGAGAGGATGGTCTAGAGATTTGTCCTGGTCGAGAAAGTCATAACGACCATGCGATCGGGGATGTCTTCACGCCTCTACCCGCCAAGACAGGGCCCATTGTGGTTAATATCGGCGATATGCTTAGTGAGCCTCAAGAAATCTCAACTTTTATGAGTGACATTAACATGAACTTGCAGTGGCTTGGTCCGACGACCGCCTCAAAGCCAACTTCCATCGCGTTCGTGCAAAGGACACAGGGAAGAGTCCTGACCGATATTCCATTGCCTATTTCAATACGGGCAGAAAGAACGTCGTTATGCAGGGTCCCTTGAAGAAGTAGTACGTTCATCACACATTTCATCATCGCTGATTCTTACTGACTTTCCTTTTGCTCAGCCCCCCCGTCACCTGTGGTGATTATTTCCTCGGAAAGACTGAATCGCAGTTCGGGTAAGACCTTGCCGCGGTCTTGACTTGGTTCATCCCATCTAATCGAGCTTATAGCCATAACTTCAAAAAGGACCAAGCAAATGCTACCGTAGGAACCGTCTAAAGAGCAATGGTGGACCAAATTGGTGTATTTAGGCTCGAGGCCACGGCCAGCCCTCACAATGCACTGCGAGGAGATCAATAGCATGAAGCAGTAGGGTAGCAATTGACGTTATCTTCCAGAAAAATATTCTGCATACCTCATACATTGGATCTCTGGAATTCGATTCCTGGTCTGTATCATTCTGCTTATGCGCTACCAGAGGATAAACCCATTGGCGAACATGGTCGGCAATCACGGCTTCAACGTCAGCAGCACGTCATCTTCACAAGTTTCCGTCAGCTCAGAGTGGATAAGGTGACATTTAGTGGCTGGCGCCTGGCCTGTGGCAAATTTGAGGGCAACCTTGTTACTTACTGGCTGTCCTCATTCAGTGGCTTTGGCATTCTTGCATCTGCTCGTTGTCCTTGCAACCCTGGTGCCAATGATGGCGTGTGTCGGAACTTAATCATGCGGACGGGCGCACTCCTCCGCAGATGTCAGCCCTAGACCCAGACAGGAATTTGCTCGTTGATACAAGCGCCTTCTAATTGGTCAGTACATCATTTGAACGCACGGATGTCTCAGCAGGTCAGCAGGCGTTGTGAGTACCTGTTACCCCTTCGCCTCCAGCGGTAACATCTAGAGACCTTCGGATTAGATACCGAAACACACAAATATTAGTTAAAGAACTAGTGCCTTGATATCAATACAATACATTCTCAATAGGGAATTTGCTCGCAGAATAGAGTCTGACGATGATTAGCGAATCGTCATTTCATATTTATAATACAGGTCGATGTCGATGGAAGCAGCCCGCCACTCAGAGAACTACGAGTATAAAATAAAGTAAAGCATTGTCCTGTAAACGAGAACTTCTTATTCTACAGAAAACCCATTCCTGAATCACTAGCTCAATTTCTATTTCACAAACAAAACCCGCTACCATGGCCGACAACAATACCGCTATCCCCAAGGGCTCATGGGTCCTGGTGACCGCTGCAAACGGCTACACCGGGAGCCACGTCGTCATGGAGCTGCTGAAGCGAGGTTTCAAGGTGCGCGGAACTGTGCGCGATCTATCTTCTGGTCAGTGGCTTCTGGATGATGACTTCGTTTCACCATATGCGAAACGCGGCGACGTTGAGCTCGTCGTTGCCGACACCAGCATCCCCAACGCCTTCGACAATGCCGTCAAGGGCGTTTCCGCGGTGATCCACGTCGCCATCATCACCGACTTGGTGGCAGACCCCAACATCGGAATCCCTGCGACCGTCGAGGCGGCGCTGACCGTGTGCCGATCTGCAGCGCGCGAGCCCTCTGTAAAGCGGTTCGTCTTTACCTCCACCTTCTTCGCCGCAGCGATGCCGACGGCAGATGTCACGGAGACCATCACGAATCTCGACACGTGGAACGAGGCAGCTTTGCAGGCTGCCTGGGCTCCCCCGCCATACGAGGCTGATCGAATCATACCCGTGTACTGCGCTTCCAAGGTCGAAGCAGAGAAGGCGGTGTGGAAGTTTGTCAAGGACGAGAAGCTACCCTGGGTTGTCAACTCGGTCAGCCCTTGCTCCATCCTGGGAGACATTCGGATCGATAAACACCTTCGGTCTATCCCGCCTCAGCTGCTGGAACAGCTGTACCTTGGCAACACAGCGGCATTGCAAGGAACCCCCGCGCGTGAGTTGCCCCAATTTGAACGTCCTCTCGTGAGAGCCCGAGCAGTGCAGTGACGGCGAATGAAGTAAGACAAAGGACCAGCTAACGATTTTCCGTTTAATGTAGTGTACTACTCGCACGTCACCGACGTAGCTGTGATGCATGTTGCCGCCGCGCTCGATCCAAATGTCAAAGGCCTACGCATCCAGGTGCTTGCAAAGTCGTTCAATTGGAATGACTGTCTCGAGATCTTGCGCAAGACGTACCCGAACCGGACGTTTGTTGACAACTTTCTCACGGGCGATCCCACCTTGGTGTACAAGATCGAGAACGACATCGCTCCTAGCTTGATGCAAAAATGGGCTGCGCGTGACTGGATCAGCTTGGAAACCACTATTGTAGAGACGATGGATTTCATCGTGAAGCATAAGAAGTTGCAGTGACGAAATGGCGAATGCATGGTACCGGGCGCAGGAGAGTTGGATACCATTCGCGCTCTGGGTAAGCCTGTAAATTAGCCCAACAGTCTAGAACAGAGCACCGATTAGCGCCCTGATATCAATTACTCTGTATTTAATGCACTACAAAGTTCTTTGCGTTTTCCTTCTCGACCAATGGTCTCAGCGTCATGGGAGGGTTGCAAGCTGAGTCAGATTGCCTGCAAGCGCCAATTCGGCGTCGCTCGGGGCATTTTGTATTTAATTAGCACGCCGCCCTTTATTTGAACACCTTTTTTGTCTTTTTACCCCGACTAAGCTCACGTGCACACCAGAAGAGCCGGAAGAGCACCTTTTAGTCAAATTATATTCTTGGCATTCACCCATCAGACTTCAAATGGCGTGCATGGAAGAAACCCCGTCGTTGGAAACGCAGCAAATGACGGTGATTGGGAAGAAGGGGCGTGGTAGGCAATCCAGCCGTCGATCGACCAACAAACAACATCAGCGGCAGCCCGGAATGGTCCAGTTCATCAACACCATACATCCAGATGAGAGCACCAGCACACACAGTCTCAGACTTATCAGATCCCATGTGGCAAAGCATTCGCGGGCTCTCCAACGGGAACGGAAGCAACACCAGAACCAGCAATCCAGATCTCTCCCCAAGGGCTACTCGACGAGTCATCCCATCTGTTCTCGGGCTCAGGTGAGACAACACCACGGGGAAGAAGAAGAAGATGAGGATACGTACGATATTTTATTACCATGGCATCCTCAGAGACGTTTCGTGACGAAGGCCGGCGATCGTGCGCTTGCACCAAAGCCGAAAGAATCCGCACTGGTTCCGAAAGCCACCGGCTGGCGGAATACCGATGATTCCAGTCCAATACAAATGATCGGAGGCAATCGCAAAGACTGCTATCAAGGACTCGCAAGGCCACTCTCCGACGAAGAGGAGTACCTTTTTGACTTTTGTACGTGTATCCTCATCCTCTCTGCCGGTCTCATTCCTAGTGCATCTCCACGTACCACTGTCGGTTCAGAAGCTCATTCTCTTGACCCCTCTGCAAAGACCTGAACTACGTTATCCTATACGGCTACAAGGCATGCCATCACAAAGAAGACGACGCCGTATTCACAGCCTCGATGAGAGAAATTTGGGTGCCGTTCATGATGACCCAGCCCTGCCTGATGGCGGCCGCCTTCCACGTTGCTTGCCGCAATTACGCCGCCAACACGAGCAACGATAACACGAAGAGGTTTTCCATAAAGAAGCTACAGTATCGGCTCACTTGCCTAAGCATGGCGAAAGATGCGATTGAAACACAGGCCGTGGCGAATGATGCAACCATCGCCCTTGCCTTGATCATGGCGTCCGAATCGGTATGTGATGCTCTGACTTACTCCCCGAGATGCGGATCCGGAAAACTAAAGAGACAATAGTATTTTGAAGGAGACATTGACGCATATCTCACCCACAGCATTGGGATTATGAAGATGGTTACAGCCCGAGGCGGCCTTGAGAAGTTAGGTGTATCAGGGTTCCTCTCGAAGATTGTAGGATGGTCTATATATACCCCAGGACATATATTGATGTCGGGTCCAGTTGAGGCGGAATGAGATACGTAGCAATATTTCCTACGTATTTTCTTGAATCTCTAGTTCTATTTAGTATAATCCGACAAAGCTTTCGGTACATCCTCTAGGAACCTCAAATGACTTCGCGAATTATTATGCATACATCTCTATTGAGCTGCAGGGTTTGGTGACAAGCTATCTTCAATCTTTGTCACAAGACAATAACAATACAAACCATCACAGGCGTGCTCTTGTAACTGCGGCAGCGAGATATAGTCCTGATGAGTCAACCTATGTTTTGTTAATATCTCACCATACCCTCAGTGGAATGATGGTCAAAGACTTACATGTGACGGGTTCAACTGGTCGATCGATGAAACACCCAAAAGAGCCATAGCAGTCTCCACCTCTTGTTTTAGGATACGAATAGCTCGGCGGACTCCTGGTTCGCCAAAAGCCAGTGCGTAAAGAAAAGCGCGGCCAAGTCCAACACCTTTTGCGCCAAGTGCAAGTGCTTTCACGATGTCAGTTCCCCTCGTGATGCCGCCGTCCACCATGACTTCGCATTTATCGAGAACCTCTGGGCAATGCTGTCTTATTTCCAACAGCGTTTCCAGTGCTGAGGGTGCGCCTTCCAACTGGCGACCACCATGATTGGATAGCCAGGGATGGACGCCGTGTTCCATGCACAGAGCGGCGTCTTCCCAGCATTGGATTCCTTTGATGGCGATTGGTAGGTCTGTGATCTCTCGAAGCCATTTTACAGCCGAAACCCAGTCGAATTTTGAGTAGACATGTCTGCTCAACGTTAGTGATCATTGTCATGGAAGTTCTCGGTGTGTCTTACGGGCGCGTTACGGAAATCCCGCCAGATAAACCCAGGTCTTTATCATCATCCTCGTTTCCGGATGGCTAAATGAAGAGTTAATACGATCCTGCTCTCTGGTGTATCCCTACTCACCACAGATTCAGCAACGTTTAATCGCATGTCTCTCTCTCGCTTCCCAACTTGAATTGCATCAACCGTCAAAGCAAAGCCCTTGTACCCAGAAGCAATTGCTTGTCGGATCTCGCGCTCTGTAATTGACAGATCTCTCATCGCATATATCTGCCAGAATAGGGTTTGATTCTGTCCGCGGGCGTCTGCCATCTGCCTTTGGGTACAGCCTGCATTATTGCAGACCCATTGGAGGATGCCTTCATTCGCAGCTGCTTTCGTCATGAGAACCTCGCCCGTTGGATTAGCCAATTTTCCGCCGCCAGCTGGACTGATGAAAAATGGAGCAGAAAATGTGGTCCCAAGCAATCGTGTAGAGGTGTCAACAGCCTCTATGGGCCTCAGAACACGGGGCCGGAATCTGATTGCTTGCCATGATTTCTGGTTCCATGAAGTAGTCTTTTCGTCGTCGGCACCGGATTTGAAAACTGGACAGTCTATGAGCAATTGAAAGATCTCCATCTATCGATGCAACTCACAAGCGAAGGCTTTTGCAGGCAAAACCTGAGAGGCTGCCTTCTCAAAGTCGACAATGTTCAAAATTGAGAAGAGCTGGGGACCTTTTTGCTTCGCAGCCCCAGGTTCGTCTTTAGGGATTGCAGGTGGAGCCATTGCACCAATAACTCGCCCAACTGTTTGCCTGTGACGTGAAAGAACCAATCGTCAGCCATAAAAACAATTGCGCTGATATTGTTGTGACCTACTTCGATCCGATATGCTTGTGTAATGTATCCTCTGAATGAAATGACTCGAAAGCGTCTGTAGCGTCTCGCCCAGCGTGCTTGAGAATGATATGTTGCCCACCCGGATGCAAGTCCAAAAAGTCCGTAACGTCGTATGCACAGTCTTTGATAATAATCCAACAACTATCCCTTGTTGTATGTCTGCTGACTTCCAATCTAGCGGGGTTAGGATGGCTTTTGGAATATCGGGATGGGAACCAACAGACCTTGTGACCATGTCGAGAATCGGGCAGCTGTCTACCAATCAAACGGCTAAATCTCGAGAAAATAAAAAGACCTTGGTTTTGCCATGCCCAGATCCGAAGCTTTATTACCGATAGCAATTCTTGAGGTGACTCGGTACGGTACGGGGTTGTCCTGAATGGGCGTCGGCCCGGGGTCATGCAGCCGCATTGCGAACGCACCGTAATCGGGGAAAAGGCAATACCTGCATCGGCTCTGTACTTCCGGGTCGATTATTGTCAAATCTGATCTGAATCTCGTAGCCAACCACATGGCCCTCATGAGGAGTCCGCCAATCGGGCACAAGGCATTGATAACGCTACTCGGAGCCAAAGCCGGTAATCCTGGGGTACGCGGATCTACGTTGAGCGATGCTCCCAGGCTAGTTTCGATAGCAAGGGACCCGGACCGAGCCCCTGGTTTATCGGCTATCACACGGATGCGAGCCCCGGCATCATTATCGTGATACATCATTGTGGGGTCTCAAGCTTGGCGAGTCAGGACGGCCGCTTGTTGTTAGTGGAGCATGGATGAGAGATGAGAGCCTATCTCGGCTGCACCTGGTTGCCAATTCATGCTCTTGCTTATCACACGCCAGAAACATGTGCAATGGCAGGCTTGTTTGGTGTAGACGAATCATCGACGCCAGGTCATAGTATCGAGAGTCGAGACTCGAGATCGCTATCCGCAGCCTGAAGAATGCAGCGTCTCTCAGCCATCTTATCTTCAACGAACCCTGACAGGCCGCGCTCAATCACGGTACAAAAGTGCGACGGCGCGTTCTCCTTCTTTTCCAGTTATTCCCCCATTGCCTCGTTTCTAAAAGTCGACACCCAAGAAAATGGCAACGCAGAAAGAGAAAGCCGATGTGGCGGTTGCTCTTGACCTAGAGGTATTGCTTCCGGCCACTTGCGTTGCTCCCGCACTTAGCTAACCACAACTCCAACCAGCGAACCGCGTCCGTCGCTGACGGTTACACTGAAAAGATCATTGAAACCCATCAAGCTGCCAAAAAGGACAAGGCTTTGGCCTTGCTCGCGATGCACCATGTTGCATTCGATGCCAATTCTCCCGAGGCAAAACGAGTATTGCGAAAGATCGATCAGAGGATTATCCCAATGGTCCTGACCGTCTATGTCCTTATGCTCTTGGATAAGAACAGTCTTTCTTTCGCCAACATCATGGGAATCAAGGAAGAGACTCATCTCTCCGCCAGCGAGTATTCTTGGCTTGGATCAATTGTCTAGTATGTCAGCCGCTACCGAATGACTTGGTACATCACTAACCTTGATCTTCACAGCTTCGGATATCTTGCCGGAGAAATCCCCGCCACATTCCTCATGCAGCGGATCCCCCTCGCCAAGTTCTTTTCCGTCATGGTCATCATATGGGGGGTAATCGTCATGATGCACGCCGTCTGTCACGACTTTGCCACCCTGGCCGTCGTGCGATTTCTGCTTGGCTTCATCGAGGTGTGCACCGCGCCAATCGTCATCTACATTCTCGGTTCCTGGTACACCAAGGAGGAACAAGTCTCCCGCGTTGCCATCTGGTATACGAGCTCTGGCTGGGGAAATGTCTTTGGAGGCTTCTTTGCGTGGCTAATTTGGCACGCGAAGACGTTTCGGTGGCAGGCGCTCTTCCTTTTCGAAGGAGGACTGACAGTTGCCCTGGGCGTTATCTTGTGGCTGTTCCTGGCCGCATCGCCTACTGACGCGAAGTGGCTCACGGAAGAGGAAAAGACCATTGCGCTTGAAAGATGCAGAGACAATAGAACTGGCACTGAGGTCTGGAAGTTCAACAAGTCGCAACTGTTTGAAGCCTTCTGTGACCCTCGATTCTACCTCATCTTTCTCCTGTTGGTATCCACCGGCTTACCTAATGGTGGAATAACCGTCTTCGGTAAGTGAATCTATCTTTAGTTAATCCAAACCGTCTACTGACAATAACATCCAGGGCCTTCAATTATTTCTGCGTTCGGGTTCACTCCCGAGCAAACGACTCTCCTAAGCATGGCCCCCGGCATCGCAGCCGTGATTGGGACCCTCGTCGCCTTGGTCGTCGCCAAGTATACAAACCGAACAATCGCAGGAATGTACATCTTAGTACTGTCCTGTGTCGGTGTCGTCATGATGTTGACAATCTCGCCCTCCAACCACACTGCCAGATATGGTGGTTACATTCTCACCATGCAATGTAGGTCCAACGTTAAAATCCAGCAATAAGTCTTGTTGTGAAATTGCTAACAACTCCAAGTTCCCATCTGTGTTCTTTTCATCATCACCTTCATGACCGCTGGCGTTGGTGGGTCGACTAAAAAATTGGCCTTTGGTGCTTCATACCAGCTTGGGTACACAGTCGGTAATATCATCGGGCCGCAGACATATCGGAAATCAGATGCCCCTGATTATTATGCAAGTCCCTCTCTCTCATATAAAATCGCTATGTATGACTAACCGCTAGGATGTAGATCGCCAAGTATACGATGCTCGCATTTCTCATCCTGTGCCTTATTCTTCTCGGAGCCATGGGCCTTATCCATACTCATTGGAACAGAAAGAGAGATAAGCAGGATGCTCTCGATACCCAAAGTATGTATTCCCCATTGTGCCAGTTTACTGAGTGGTCTGCTTACCTTTTCTTAGATGGTGTTGTCCATGACACTATTGAAAATGAGGAGTTTGCCGACTTGACGGACTTCAAGATTCGATCCTTCAGGTACCCTATTTAGTCTGTATTCAAGATCAAGGATGCCGCGAATCCCTGCTTTTGTTCAAATCAACTGGTATTAATTGTTGGAGATATGTGTAAACCTGGTATTTAGTCATTGTGAGACCTTGAAGAAGTCGTCGCAGTCCATATCATTTAAAATGATTCGTTAATTTCTCATCCCCGGAGAGGTTCGTATTCCAATCTTAATTAAATCTATTTATCCATACATCATTTCTCCGGTTTGGAAATCCCGACTACGTTGTCGCCTAGAAGGTGTGTTGTTTCTGAATTACTTTCTTGACATAGTGATTATAATTAAAGTGTAGAACATACTTCCATGTCTGGTCTTATCTCAAATACGCTCCGATGTTTAAACGCCCGCCTTAAAATGGCTCTAATTATTTTAACTTTTTACGTATTGCTGTAACGTAACTGAGGTATCGTGGAAGGGCGATTCACTGGGTCTTCTGGCCCAAAAGTCACGACCGCTTTATTAACCGCGGAGACTATATCAATGATCACTACTCCTATTTGCACCCTATTCTGTGTTGGACTTGATAACATAAATGCACATTTCTGTTTTACTGTACTCTGAGTCATTCCCGCACCATTGTTATCGCGAGCAATCCCCCTTACAGCCGGCCCTTTATCCTCGAAAACTGAGATTCGACTACTACTGGAGATATAGTCAGCCCCAGCCCCTCTTCCTTAGGGTGTCTGACTCATGAAACCAGAGAAAGCCTCATCGCTTACTATTAGAGTCCCTGCTAGGAGTGCAAGACCGGATAAACTCCAAAAGCTTTTCTGCTTGGACGGAATCTTCCGTGCCGATGGACAACACGTTGCTTTTCATGGAGTTAATAGCTGCAGAAAGTATCTTCTTCCCAGTGGTCGTACCTCAGATGATTGTGTTTATCCAGCACATGGAAGATTGGCAATGTGCCTGCGGGCATGCTCTTTGCACGGTAGGCATTGAAGAAGTCGATGGCGCCATCACAAGCCTCCTTGCTACAGAACACGCAATTATATCAGCTGGGCCAGATCGTGGGACGTTGAGTGGAACATACACCTCCCATTTTACAGTTCCAATGTAGACTGGTATCTTGCTTGAGTCACTGAAAACAATCGTCAGTCTGTAAAGGTCATCGAGGCGAGTGTGAGCATACAGTAATGGCGAATTATCGGGAAGCTGTCGGAATAACCCTAGGGCCGATCGGGGCTGAAATAGTCAGATTTTATCCATGCATCACGGTCAATCGTGCGAAGTACTTACACCCCAGACATCCTCGGCGTCGCTTCCGTAATAACGCCGTAAGATCCTTTGCCGAATAGGCCTTTCCCTGTCGTACCAGAATGGAACGCTCAAATAAATGACACCAGCCACAGGAGGGAAAACACTGTTCGGCGAGGTTCTTTGAGTGTTGCCTAATTTCTGGCGTTTAGTTCTAACCATTAGAGCTTTTTCATGTATTTTCCTCTTACCTTTAGCGTAGAGATTCATGGCAATGTGAGCACCACCAGATGAGTGGCCCATCAATACAACATTTTCAGGGGACCCTTGGCCATATTTCTTGTGCGAGATGTTCTCATAGATCCACTTTCGGACAAGTTGTATGTCGTCTGCCCCTGCTGGATACTGGGCTGATGGGTTCGCTCCGACATCATCAGCATCATCAGCCTTGTTATAATAGACCAGCTGGTGATTAGCCACTACCACAACTATCCCCTGCTGGGCAAAGAAGTTGCCGATATTGGCCCAGCACTTGTGCTTCGTTAGTATCCAATTGATGGGTGAATGGGTTGGCTCACACTACCTTTTCACTCCAACCCTTGTCTCCTGAGAAAAACCCACCTCCATGCACGAACAATAAGACGGGCTTGCCCACTGTTGTATCGTCAAGTGGCGAAAAAATGTCGAGAAGATTCCGCTCGGCTGGCCCATATCGCTCATCTCTGATGACCGCTACATTCGGCGCGTCTTTTTGATGGAAAGGTTCATAGAGCTCACGCCAAATCTACAAATTGGGCAAAGTGTTAATTTCCCTCACATGCGTTGACAGTTGGTTTACCTGCTCACTTCTTCGTCGCCGAGTTCGAACTTGGAAGTATCCTGTGCAATTCTGGCAAAGACACCATCCATGATTTCCGAATGACTTGCCGTAGGAGTTTCGACTTGGGGGAGACGTGTGCAAAAATGACTTGTGACTTGGCAGTTACAGGGTAAGAAGTCCACATTAAGCAACCTTTCTTCTGCTATTTAATTGAGTTAGAACTCGACGGAGATGTACGTCAGTGGCGTCCCCTTGTGTCGGCTAATGTACCTGCTGCACTCAAGACCTCGTTCGGAGTAGCAGTACCGATATCGTTATCGCGGTGTTGATAATGATGCGGAGTTCATTGGATACAACACCACCGCTGAGATCATCACCTGTGATGTTACAAGGGGCTCGGTCCGAGACCCCTGTCGATAAGAGAACTTGAACTATGTGGGGCCAGCTGTGATGTTGTGCCAGAGGATCAGTGATAACCGATGCCTGGGACTTCTCTAAACGCATGCTTCGTGTCTTGCACCTAGGTGTTTCCATTCACTCACATTTCTTCAGTGCCTGCTTTATCTACACCCGACAATCAGATAGTATCGTGTCTCTTTGCAGGCCTTGTGGAGTCCGGAAATAGACAACCGAGTGCAGACCCGCTATCATGGACCATCTTTGGGGCGCCAGGTTTCTTCGCCGTAACCAATATCCGCTCCAGATCATTAGCTCGTAGCCCACAATTCAGGCTTAATCCGCCTGCGTATCTCTGTCCGCACCACCTTATCATCGCCTCGCATTTGTCAGTGACCCCCGCAGGCTAATGATGGTTCCCCGCAATTCTGCACTTCAAGACAGGCGTAGCAAGTTTCCAGCGCTTGAGATCTTTACAAGCACAGGTCGGAAGCGTTTCTTACCCCATAGCCCACTGCTTTCCGCATGACCGCGCAACATGCCCCGTCGAAAAGTACGACCAGAGCATCGCCAGCGCTCTTCCAGGGCCTGCAAGTCCTGCAAGGCTTCCAAGATTCGCTGCGATTCGAAGCTCCCATGTGCTGCGTGTATCCGGCGAGACCGACCCGATGACTGCAGTTATCCCGGCCCTGGAAAGCCCCGTAATCACTGCAGTGGCAGCGTGGGAAGCCAGGATTCAATACCTCCCCTACTACCCTCGTCTACGCCGTCGACAACGAGTGGCACCCCTCCATCAATCTCGTCCGTACGATCCCCTGAGGCATTGGCCTTGGTTTCAATAGCATCAACCGCACAGGCTGCTACAAATCATGCCCCTTGTCGACTCTCTGAGTCACCCAAAGAACGGTTTGTCACTGGCTCCAATGGTGAGAAAAGTAAGTCGCGATACTCTCCGTTGTCCAACCACACACGAGCAGTAGATGCTTACGTCTGTGTGGAGTCTACATTGGAGACACAGCTTCTTTGCCCTTCTTAGACTTTTTGCGCCAGAAGTTGAGGCCCTTTGTGGGTTCAACAGCATTCACCGATGGCCGCCAGAACGCCATGCTCGAAGACAACGCCGACAAGGCGGAACATGATGATATGAGTCTATCATTAGAACAAAGGCGAGCTTTATTAGAGTCATACTTTGAGGCGGTATGTATGCAAGTCTGTCTTATCGACCCAACTAATAAGCGTGTAGACCAGTACCCTCTTACATCTCTTCTCGCCGGCTGAATTAGAGTACTTTTTGGAGGAAGGCATGGGTTCTTGCACATCCGAGATGAGGAAAATAGATGTTGCCGCTTTGGAAATGGCAGTTGCAATTGGTGCTCAAGCTCGTGCTTCCGGTCAGGAAGACACACAATGTGCTGCAGCCTACTTTACAAGAGCCCGACGTGTGGCATTTGACGGAATGTTGGTGTCACCGAGCCTAAGCATGGTCCGATTATTTGTCCTTCTTGCATTTTATACTCTTGGCGATTGTCAGCAGAATGCAGCCTTCATTTATCTTGGTGTTGCATCCAAAGCAGCAATTATACTCGGTTTACATCAACCGATGAGTTGGAAGTCAGCCCATAAAGAAGAATGGCCACACTCCAGGTACGTAATATGTATGGCTTATTCTTTCTATGCCAATACTTCTGGAGCCTGTGTGGCTAATTAAAGTCGCCAACATATTCTAGGCTTCGTATCTGGCACAGCTTGTGCATACTGGATGTCTTGACAAGTTCAATTCTAGGGCGGCCATGTACTGTGCCCAGAGCTACTCGTCATGATTTAAATTCCTTGCCCCTTGATGCAACCCAACCTTCATTCAATGCATGTTTAAAGGGCGCAGCGCTGTTGGATGACATATGCCGCATATTAAGCAGAGGCATCATCATTGATGTGCCGACAGCAGAAGACCTGCTAGAAAAACTTCGCTCATGGAGTCAGGGTCTACCGCCGTCTCTTCGACAATTTTCGCCTACTGAGACATACTCATTCGATTCAGCAGATCGAAAAACCTTTCTAGAGAAGATACACGTCTCCAGCCTATACTACTTCGCAGTCATTCTCGTCACACGGCCCTTTCTTATTCAACACTTGATGTACAAGCTTCGTCAAAAACCAACTGACGAGCAAAGTACCTTATCAGATCCCAAAACTCTTGCGGATCCAAAGATTGCAGGGTTGGCTCAAGTTTGTATGAGCTCAGCTGCGTACGTTGGTGATCTATGCCAGAAGCTTGCGGTAGTGGCCGATCTATCGGATCTACCAATCGGAAACCTCTGTCTTTTTAAGTAAGACCCCACTGGGATGAGAATAAGGAAACATATATTAACTACTTTCAGAGCGTGGATATTCAGTGCTGGTTTAATCCTCGGCTTCTCTTTATTTACCGGGGATTCTCGTCCTGATTTTCAGGACAGCTTTGCCGGGGTCTGCGAGGTTCTGAAAAGAATTGGAGAAGCGAACCCTCAGTCAAGACTTTACAGTGAGATATTGTGCACATTTCACGACACAATTAGGATACGTCGTCAACAGCTTTCTCACAGAGCTCGGCGAGCAGTTGACCAATACATCGATCAGATCCTTGTGATTAATGTCAACGAAGGAGCTGAGCATGGAGGCCCTACTCCGATTACTGATTACGACAACGAAACAGCGCGGACTTCGGGGGGCGATGTCAACTTGGGATCGATTGAACAAGTTGAATGGGACGAGGGCTGGCTCGCACAGTATAACTGGGACGATGTCTCCATGCAGTTTTCTGATAACTTCACAATTGACCATACTGCCGGTCTTTTATGAGAGGAACAATGGAATACATTGCCTAGGGCTTAGAATATAATATTGTTTCCAGACCATAGGTTATCATACCAGAATCCGGCAGTGAAGTCATCGATTCCCCCCGTTCCTTGATCCGAATTCATCTCAGGACTTGTCAGAGCACCATCCATTGTGCTTAAAGTTCCATTGTTAGCGATATACTGCCCGAGAGAGTCCAGGTCTCTCCATGAGAACCCATTCAGACTCTCTAGCTCCGCAGTCCAGTCGCCACAATCGATCCTCGGTTGCACAGGAGCGGAAGCAAGGTTCATGGCGGATGAGTCTCCAATTGATGTTCTTCTTGTATCCGCTGGGTGTATAGGTCTCCCCATCAACTTACGCCAGAGTAATCGGAGAGATCGGGCGTAGCGATGGCCTACGCTTTGGGGATTGTCAGACGTCTTCTGGAGCCGAGTGATAGTCTCATGGATAGCGCGGCGCATCCCAGTTGTATCGGAAGCATTGATTGCCCCAGCTAATCTGGCCTATGTTTTGACACCAATGTGTCAGTTGTTTCGTTGGTATTGAGGGGCCTTTCATTACACACCTTAAACAGGAAAACCGCTGCATAGATGACGTATAGATAATACTTGAGTGGCATGTACTTCAGACCCATCACAGGGTCGATGAAGCTGTTTAATGTGCCAAGCAGTGAATTAGCGGCATCAATTGACTCGTAAATGAATCGTGCGTCAGGAGCGGCGGCCAAGTCTGAGAATAGCGGTCCGATGATAGGTGCGGTGTTTGGTGACGCTGATCGGGCCCTTGCCATGGCCCGGTTTATTGTCGCTTGAAATGCAAAGGCGTTGATATATAATCGAAGAAAGTCGTAAGAAAGTACCAGAGACGCCTTGACATGAGGTGTGACTATAGAGTAATGTAAGCGGACTTGTCTTGGCTTGACTATTGGGGCAACAAACAGCTTAAACCTCCCCAAGAAAGCTTCCATTTTCGAAGAACGGAGGAGAAGTCGTCCTGGAAAGGTCAGCTGTGATTAAAACCAGCATGTGACAGAATACCATACAATGTATCTCACGTATTCACCTCCCACGTACAACTGTTCCCTGTGGCTCGTGGAGGAGTAGAGGATATCATGAGCATTACTGAACAGCTGTGTCAATTCTAGATGTGCTTGAAATAGCAGCGCGAGATCATCGGACCCAAGCTTCTGTGCTTTCAAAGATGGAAAGTCGGCGGCGCGCAGGTTGGTGGATGGGCCAGGTCCACGAGACCAAAACCCCTTGCCGAGTCGAATGGAGACTTGACGATCGCTCATGTAACATGCTATAGAAGATTCAGTGTCAGATAACCGCTATTAGGAAGAGAGGTGTGTCTTACCTGCCCAGGCAATTCGTTTGCGGCTGAAGTTTTGCGATTGAAAGTCCTTGTCCTGGAGCAATCCAGTCTGTTCCAGCCTTTGGAGATACCCAAGCCTGATAGCGACACCGACTAGCATCCACGCTCCCTGGTCTTCTTTGCCACAGCCGATCACGGCGTTCTCTTGCGGATGCTGGGGAACCCATTCGGCAAGAATAAGCATGGCTTCGACGGCGCCGACGGTGGTGGAGCCGGTGTATATTAATTTGGACATGAGACTCTCCATGTGGCGGGAACATGCCTCGTGGACGAGGGCCCAGGTTGGGTCATCTTTAGAGGCAACGGTCAGAATAGCTGTCAAGAGATGTTCTTCCTTCTCAATCCATTCCGACACATCTTCTCCGTCAAAAATGGTCTTGTATGCAATCGGGTAGAACGGGTGGAAATGGTCGTGATAGCTATCATTTGTTAGCAAAATAATCGCCATAGAATGTTCACTATACTCACTGCTGGACAAGCACAGCAACCTGTGAGAGGGGCAAGATGCCTTCTGATATAGGTGGGTATTGGGCTGCTGAGCCAATCGTGTCCACTGGGATTCCCTGGGCATTCGTGCTGTCTCCTGTGGATCTGGATGGGCCACCGCGTTCATGAGTGTCCAGATCAGCTACTTGAGCGAGTAGATCTAACGCATCGGATGGGTTCAGGAGATCTGCAGACGTAATGCGACCCTCGAGTCCATCTGAGCTTCCTCTCAGCGGAGGCCGATCTTCCATGGCACCAGATGCATCCCCGGGCCACCCTGCCGCCGGCGGTGGAGACTGCCAGTGCTCTAATACATGCGATGGTCTCCGGTTACCGGACGGTAACGAGTCGGCATGGTCGTTATCCTCGTTGGAAGCGTCTTCTTCCCGGACGAAGCTGGCATCATGGCCGTGATCATTCGGTGGCTGGGCTTTGCCACGTTGTCCTGAAGACTTGGTCCCTCTGACCCGGCGACCGCCGCGTCTTGATTTCGCCATAATACATTCCCGGCGTTCCTCCACGCATCTCCGACACGGAGGACACCCGGGCAATCCATCGGAATCACTGCATCGAGTAAGTGCCTGCCAAGATCGACAGTTGCAGCGGTTCAGTCGATCCAACTCACAGGTCACATTTCGTCTTCCTTCCACGGCAAGACAGACATGCACGCGGTGCTCGCTTGTCCTTCTCCAAGGCCATTCCACGGCCCTCAATCAATGCCGGCAAGGATTCCATGGGTCCAATTGACTGTTCCTCCACGTCGGCGGTGCTGGTGTGGAGAAGAGGCACGGGTATTGAAGCAGACGCCGACCAAGAAGAATGCGAATCGTCACACGACTCTTCAGCATACGCCGACGCCATCGCTTAATTCAGACTAGTTGCGAACATGGTTTCGCCGGCAATTGACTCGGCGTTTGTGATGGCTTGAACCGAGGATCAATGACGCCCAATTAATTCTTCCACGAACGGCTCCACCATTCACGCGAGTAAGGCCACGCGGTTCCGAGAGCGGATGTTGCGAGGTTCCACTCATCATGCCACGCACAACAAGCCTTCAATTCTAGCTGATCAAGGACATGCTGCGATAGTTCACGTGGTGACCCGTGGGGATGTTCAAGTGCTCAAACAGACCCCGTATCGTAGTTGCGATTGGTCGTGGGATGTTTCGTGCTCGGCCTGTTTATTCCATCAACGCGTCCAGTCGTCTCATGCCGAGTGCGTGTAAATAGAAAGAGGTCCCTGGCTGAATAACACGCCCTTTACAATTTCGACTGCAGACACGTGGGAATAGCTCAAATGAAGCGGGTATTTTAGAGAATCTAGAATATTCGTGTCTATGTGTTCTACTTCAATCCTCCAGCCAATACAAGCTCTTGACCGGTCAAGTACCCTGTCCTCGCGAACCTATGCAAACACCGTTAGTTTCGTGAACTTCATGAGATCTGGAGTGAGAACAAACATTGAAACGACGTTGGAAACTTCATCCGGCAGGCCTAACCGGTGCACCGGGATGCTACCAGCAATAGCCAGACCCGGATCTGTCGCCATCATGCTCTGCAGATTGCAGTCTTCATTCCATGTCCTAACTTATATGTCAGCCAACACTTCTCCTGCGACTTGATTGTATACTGACGTCTGTTTTGGAGCCGGGATCATTCCAGTAGACCCGATCATCGCGGGCAACACCTAACAAAGTGTGAGCATGTGTCAACGATGCATTAGATCCACACAGGGCATTCATCTTGTTTCCTTACAATATTCACAGTGACACCCTCTGGAGCTAATATGGTAGCTAGGTTTAAGCCCATCGAGCTGCATTGAGGTTAGCATAGCTGTAGGCTCAAGTGGCTGGAACATGTTCAACTCACCAAAGAGCACCCTTTGAAGCAGCATAATGGCAGCCGTTAAGACCACTACCCCGGCTTGCGATGCTTCCAATCAAAATGACGCGACCCCATCCTTGCTTTCGCATTCCCGGCAAGCAAGCTTTTGTCACGACAAATTGACTACGGGTGTTGACCTCGATCATTTCATCCCAGTCATCTTCCCCAATGTCCTTGATGTCTCGAATTCGACGACCCAAACCGGCGTTGGCAACCAAGATTGAGATTGCATTATGCTTCTCAGCGATTTTTTCCTGTGCCAAGGCTCTCTCGACCAGTGTTCGCGTCGAGTCACGAACAGAGAGATCTGCTGATACAGTTATAAACAGCTGCGAAGGGTGCTTGTCTGTAAGTTCGCGTGCCAAGGATTCTGCTTTTTCCTTGAATGATGTTAGTCCACATCCTTCTCCAAATTTCCCCCCAAATACATACCTGACTCGAAGAATAATGCAGTGCAACATCACATCCGTCGGCAGCCAAGGCCCTCGCGCAAGCTGATCCGATTCCGCCACTAACAAGGGTCAAACACTGCCAAATGATTCTCTAGAAAGGGGAGGTGCTACGAACCTTGATCCAGTCACAAGGGCTAAGCGACCTTGCACCCGGTTCTCAGCGGTCTGAAGCTGTAGAGCAGTCATAGTAAGGATGATTGGTGAATTAAGCGGTATGAAGGTCACTCCAAATGCCGGTGAACATGAGTGGTGAAGAGTAATGCATGAAGCGTGCTTCATTATAAATGGATTAGTTTCTATGGGCTTGACTAGTCCCTCATCCTTTTTCAGCTTCCGGGTATTTCTTCATTCGCCGATCCTCAATTGCCGCAACCTACAGCGACGGTATTTGCCGCGGCCCCTTTCAGCCCTGTTCGCTCAACGCGGGTCACGTCAGTGCGAGATTACATTAATTTCATTGACTTTCAGATGCCTGGCCAATGACGGACATATTGACATCACTCCAATAAACATATTCTTTCCATCACCTCGCTCTTGACCATGCCGCAAACAGAGACAATTGTGTCGCTAGCATCCACAGTCATGACATCCGCCTCTGCAATGTCGGGCTCCTCAAGACTGGCCAACTGGCTGTCAACCATATCTTCCTTCATGTAATGATCCTTTCTAGTCCTCACCCTCAGCAAAAGAGCATCCGATGAAACCTTCAAGTAGACGAAACTCGTAAAAACTCCCGGACTCCGTAGCGCTAAAATGCGTATGACATCCCGATGTTTCCGTTTCAGCGCGCTGCACGAGAGCACCACGCCTACAGCGTTGTCATCCAAGGCAGTTCTAGCTGTGTCTCGAAGGCGGATAAGCCAGTCCCAGCGGTAAGCCTCTGTGAGAGGAAGGCCGTCGCTCATCCGCTGGACGGCGTCTTCAGTATGATACTGGCCAATAAATGCAATCAGTCTCGATGTTCAGGTGCGTACTCTCAAAGGAATCAGTACATTGTCGCCTTCGATGTAGACATAGGCAAGGTCTGAGGCTAGTGATTTAGCAATGGTGCTTTTTCCACTTCCTGCCGGGCCACATATCACCACGACGTGGGTTTGCTTGCCCATTGCCATTCTGAAATACAGTAATATGAAGATATTAACCGTTGAGGGATGGAGGTAAGACGATGATATCCTGTCTCACCCCGGAGTCAAGATCACGCACTCAAATAGCTGAACTAGCCGGTATCAACAAGAGGCTGTCTACATCGGTTATTGCCTCTTCCGGGGCTTTCGACGCCCTGTCGGACTTACGGCATATCCCAGAAATGTTAAATTGGCTCCGGCGTTTGAACGGCAATTGAACCACGACTTCAATCGCCGAGCCCCGAGTCTAGAACCCCAGATCACTCCATCCCCCAGAATCAATACCCCGCATGATCTGTGGAGACCCCACAATTCTCCAAGTGTAGTCACGCGTCGGCGCGAGACGAACGCTCTTAAATGTGGATATTTCCGTTGTTCTCCTGAGAAGTTATTCCAAGCTCTCTGGGTTTATCCTTCTCCTGACCATTGATCAGGTTTAAACTTATCCCACTAGGAGCGGGAACAACTTTGACACGACTTTAACAGCCTCTATCACACGTCGCCAACATGGCTGGGACTGAGCTCCAAGGGCGTGCGCTCATTTTGACGGTCAGCGTACTGACGTCTTTGGGTTTTATGTTGATTGGATTCGACAATGGCTTGATGGGAGGCCTAGGTGAGTGCCAATCCATCATATCTACCGTTCTGTGGAATATTCGACTAACCCCGTTATACTGTCAGTCAACTCGCCTTCGTTCATTTCGACTTTTGACAGCCCTGGATCCGACATGATTGGACTTATCGTCGGCATCTACGAAGGTTTGTGGATCCATTCTGTCGAGGCACTTCGGAAATATCACTGACACCATTGATTCATGTAGTTGGTTGTTTCTTTGGCTCGATTGCATCAGCCATGTTCGGAGAGAAGCTGGGTCGTCGTCGAACTATTGCCATTGGCTCGTGGATCATGATCATCGGTGCTATCCTGCAAGCTTCTGCATATGGCCGACCTCAGCTCATTGTTGGACGAATCGTATCCGGCGTTGGCATGGGTATCATCAACTCCACGGTGCCTGTTCTTCAAGCCGAGTTCAGCCCTAAGTCAAGCCGAGGCGTTTGTACGTTGGCTCTTCCATCCAACGAGAATAAGCTACTGACTAGAAGACAGACGTTTGCGCCCAACTGTCGACTCTGAACTTTGGCATCTTCCTTGTCTACTGGATTGACTATGCCTTCTCCAGCCACACCAGTAGCTATGCCTGGAGAGTCCCTGTCATTCTTCAATGCATCTGCATCGTTCCCATACTAGTCATCTTGACCCTCATTCCGGAAACCCCTAGATGGCTCGCCTCCCATGATCGCCCAGACGAGTGTCTTGAAATTCTGGCGAGAATTCACTCCGCTCCCACCGATAACATTGAGGTGCAACGTCTTCACAACACCATCATCCAGACAGTCGCGTATGAGGCATCCATTGGCGCTGGTTCCTGGAAGGATCTCCTGAAGAACGACCGCATTAAGTCCCAGAAGCGACTCCTCATCGCTTGCGCCATTCAGAGTTTCCAGCAGCTTGGAGGAATCAACGCTATCATCTGTAAGACCCAAACTTCTTCCTGCAGCATATACTGTGAAACGACGACGCTAATTCTTTGTAGACTACTCAAGCACTTTGTTCGAGCACAGCGTTGGCTTCAGCCCTAAAATGTCCGCACTCATGTCCGGATTTTTGCAGACTTGGTTCTTCGTCGCATCTTTTATTCCCTGGTTCTTGATCGACCGTGTGGGGAGAAGACCATTGGTAAACCCATCTCATCTCCGGCAACCTCAAAATACCCTTGCTGACTTTTCTCAAGCTCCTGTCTATGATCAGTCTGATGGCAGCAGTCATGGCAATCCAAGCCGGACTGATCTACCAAGTCCAGAACGATACCGCAATCGCACACGCGGCAGGTATTGGGGCCGCAGCCATGCTCTTCGTTTTCCAAGGAGCTTTCACCGTGGGATTCCAGGCTACCGTCTGGGTTTATCCGTACGTCTCATGTCAATTATGTCCAAAAATATGTTACTAATAAGCTCTAGATCCGAGATTCTCCCATTGCGCTTGCGCCAGCGAGGCTCATCCATTTCCACTGCCGCAAACTGGATATTTAACTACGTAAGCTACATTCCCAATTCCATTTCAACTCCAACCTATGTGTCTCTAACCTCTGCATCAGATGATTGTTCAAATTACGCCTATTGCAATTGACCGCATTGGCTGGAAAACATATATAATTTTCGCCGTCCTCAACGCCACCTGGGTGCCGATTATCTTCCTCTTCTTCCCAGAAACCAAGGGTCTCGAACTTGAGGATGTTGATCGTCTTTTCTCCGGTGAGAGTGTTATTGAAATGCTGGATGAAAAGCCAGGCGCTGTGATGGCGGTAGAGGACGTCCATGGTAGTCAGCGGGTGTAAATAGTTATCTTAGCACGATGCGCATCATTCTACTAGTTGAGATGAACTAGTAGATTGATGGTATGATAAAGTGGCACGAAATGCAAACATATTTGTAAGGCCAAGAATTGTGTCGTGTCCCTATTCGCCACGTTGACCATCGCATTGAAAAGTCTCTAAATATGGTGTTCACTTGACAATGATCGCGGGTTCAAGTTAGGGAAATCCTCACATTTCCATATCGCTTTCCAATGTTAAAGAACTGGTGCTGATTCAACAACGTTCAAATCCCAGTACCGTTACCAATGCATTTCCTAGGACGCCGGCTTATCAGACATGCTACATGACCATGCCATCAATTGACTGGGTTTGTGATGAAATAATACTTAAGCTGTGAGATTTAGGCGATAATTATCTAGGCTGTATGTTTTTTATTTCCCATCGTCTTGGAGCCTTTATTGTATTCCCCTGTCCGATAAATAAGAATTAATCGCAGATTTCAAGGGCGATTCAGCCTATCTTCTTTGTTCTTAATGTCCAATTGGGGGAGTGAATGTCCTCCACAACTTATGTCTAGGGTAAGGCTCCTCCCACCGCAATGCGATTCCGCCGCGCCCCGGCCGTGCGCTTGGACATTTTAATATCTCAATCTGTAACAGAAAGGACCAGGATCCCCCTTCGGCTAATTCTAGTAAGCTCGTTTTCAGATATGGCGTGTTGAGTAGCATATGGCGGTGACGTGAAATGGAATCGGCAATTGAATCAGTTGCCGATTGCCGACGTACACAGACGAAACGGCCAATGCCGATTTCCCCGCTACTAAAGCGTCTCTCCAAATCGCTCCACGCATCCCTCCCCTTGCTCAATCACCGAGATCTCGACTTCGTATTCACCAGCTTAACACTGTACCTTACTTCACAAGCGCATAAACTCCTACGCGAGAAACGAAACCATGGCAACGTATTCACGAGAGTTTGTCTGTCACAACGAGTCGGCTACCGCTCTCTTTGGTGAATCCCCGCAGTTGGAGCTGCTCCTTGAGAATACCGACTATCCTTTTGCGCACGAAGCTGGTGTCTTTATCCAAGAAAACAGAACGCTGTTTATCACCAGTAACCAATTTGACGATATAAAAACCGGGGAGCGAAAGATTCAGATAAGTCGTGTTACGCTGCCAAAAGATGGAGGTTCGGCTTCGTGCGAGGAGATTCATCCGAGCGATGTGCCGATGGCGAATGGAGGCGTGAACTACAACGGCGGCATCTTGTTTTGCGCTCAGGGGACGCTGGATACACCGGGTGGCCTCTCATTTATGGAATCCCAACCCCCATATCGCTCCCATTCCCTGATCAGCTCATACCACGGCCGGCCGTTCAACTCGGTCAATGACCTCGTGGTACACTCTGACGGATCAATCTGGTTTACAGACCCAATTTACGGCTCCGAACAGGGCATCCGACCGAAACCTAGGTTGCCCAACCAAGTATACCGATATGATCCTCAGAGCGGGTCGATTCGTGCTATGGCGGACGGATTTGGGCGTCCCAACGGGATTTGCTTCAGTCCCGATGAAAAGACAGTCTACGTGACCGATACAGACTGGATTCATGGCGATGGGACGACAGATGATTGTCGCGCATCAAGCATGTTCGTCATTTTTAAGATTCGTGACGCGTTACGTGCCTTCACTAACTAGAAGTGTAGATACGCATTCGATGTGGCGGTGTACTCGAATTCACCTTTCCTAACAAACCGAAGGCTCTTTGCCATGGCCGACACTGGAATCCCCGACGGAATTAAGTGTGATATTCATGGGAATGTCTACAGTGGGTGTGGCGATGGCATTAACGTATGGTCTCCCGGAGGAGTATTGCTTGGAAAGATCCTTGTTGAGGGGGGTGCTGCTAATTTTTGTTTCGGGGCTGATGGAGAAGTGTTTATTTTGAATGAGACTAGGATCTGGAGAGCTCAGTTAGCGACGTCAACAAAAGGAGCCTTGCTGGGGATTTAATTAGGTTCCATAGACCGAGGATTGCAATAGACGACTCAAGACAAATGTGCCCGGCCTGCATTATGAGGTATGTGACCGCTGGACTCTGGTGTTGTCCTCGCTGGAACACTAGATATAAGTTGTGGGCGCCAAAGGATATACAGACGCTAACATTGGAGAAAACGTACGTTATTGCTTTCGTATAAAGTGCGCCATCTGGCTTCATCACCACGTCATCGCTGACAATTAACCAAAAGCGGGCCGTTGAAGGTAACGACCTAAAAGAGGCAGGTCACATAATTGTTTCATGTCATTTGAAGGGCGCCCATGAGTCACGCCGGCTTTCCCCTCTCCTGCTTACGCGTGGACATGTATTATATAGGACCTCAAGACCAATACCAATTATCCGAGTATCCTGGGGCAGATACACAGTACTTTAGCACCTTTTCCAGTCCAGCCAAACCACATAATAAAGAATGCCGTCCCCGATTGTTCCCAAGGCCCTACAGCCTGGTGCAACGATAGCATATATCTCGCCATCGGCACGGCTCAACGATGAGTTACCTGATGTAATGACGCGGGCGACTGCCGTGCTATCAGAACGAGGCTACAATGTTCGCACTTTTTTCAACAAGGACACGGGCATCCAGTCGTCGATAAGCAACCGGCTGTCGGAAATTCGCGCTGCCTTTTCAGATCCCGACATATCTGCCATCATCTGCACAATCGGCGGTCCGTCCTTCACCGAGTTGTTGCCGGCCTTGATTGCCGACACGGAGCTGCACGATATCATTCGCGCCAACCCGAAGATATTCGTGGGCTTCTCTGATATCACCGGCTTCCACTGGTTCTTGCATGCGCTGACCGGCCTGCGCACCTTTTATGGACCCTGCGCAATCCCTGAACTCGGCGAGGCAAATTCTGCTAATGACGAGCATTCGCCGCTTGCGTTCTGCGTCAAGCATCTTTTCCGTGCCATTGCGTCGCGCGAGCCGCTCGGGGAGATCCCAAGATCGCTGACCTACGCACCGAAGCTTGCTTCATGCTTTAAACACCCAGCCTCTCTGTTGTCGCCCGAGCTGGCTAAAACTCATCCTTGGACATGGCTTCGGCCTGGAAAGGCCGAGGGCCGACTTTTCGGCGGCTGTCTCACTGTCGTCGCGCGTCTGAATGGGATCCGCGCAATTGTTCCACAGTGGCGAGGCCGGATCGTATTTCTTGAGACTGCCATGGGGGATGATGGGGACTCGGGAAACCCACTCAGCCGAGTTCGGGCTGGCTTCGCAGACTTGATAGCCCAAGGCGTCTTTGAGGAGGCGGCGGGTTTAATTGTTGGCAGGCCATTCGGGTATGATTCCGAGGAAGCGAGGCAGACCTACGCCGGTGTCATCACGGGATTGCTGTGCGAAGGGAGGCTGGCAGAAAAGAAGTTTCCCATTTTGTTTAATGTCGATATTGGACACACCACCCCAATAGTCACACTTCCATACGATGCATTAGCTGTACTGGACTCCGAGAAGGATGTTTTTGCAGTCTTAGAGTCTGGAGTCGTGTAAGTACAGTTAAAGCTGTATCACTCATAAATAAAAACGAAAATATGAACAAGAGGAGACACGGGAGCAAGGGAAAAGTCTCGATTGTGGATTACACTCGCCGCGTAGAGTGACCTTGCTATCAATGGAACAGATAATATATACTCTTTTCGTTGTTGAAATCACTGTTCTGACTACTGTTTCAAATTCTGTACAGTCACGTTCTTGCACGAGTGTGATGAGGGACTTGGTCTATTGATCGTGAACCTAATTACAGTCTTTTGAATGCAAGAGGTGAGGCTTGCAGAGCTTTTATACTCCTTTCCCTGGTTTTCTCCTACTTTCTAACCCCTTCTACTAGAGAGCGGTCTCGAGCAGCGAAAGTCCCGACTGGACCGTCAGGCCTTATATCGTCCAAACCCTGCTACTCCTAGTGGCACCTGCCCTTTACGCTGCCAGTTTTACGTGATTCTCGGCCGAATTATCCTCCTAACCGACGGCGAACAACACTTGATCGTCAAAAGAAAATGGTTCACAAAGCTCTTCGTCTGCGGTGACGTCGTGTCCTTCTTCATGCAAGGAGCTGGTAAGATCTAGTTGATTTGGCTCTATATGATGTGCTAATAGCGTTATAGGTGGAGGTATCATGGCCAGCGGCACAGTAGAGGCTTTGGAGACCGGGGAACATATCATAATTGGTGGTTTGGTGGTACAGATTGTTGTCTTCTCCCTCTTCGCTGCTGTAGCTGGCATCTTTCACAGGCGAATGTGGCTGGCTCCGACAACAAAAGTCTTGACCGGCATTATTCCCTGGCAGTCGTACCTTCATACCCTCTACGGAGTGAGCCTGCTCATCATGATTCGTTCGCTATTCCGCTTGATCGAGTATGCGCAAGGTAACGCGGGATATCTTATTTCTCATGAAGTCTTCTTGTATAGCTTCGACAGCGTCTTAATGTTTGGGACAATGGTCTTGTTCGCATGGTACCACCCTAGCGATATCAACGCCATGCTGAAAAGATCTAGAGGCAAGGCAATCCGGCGAGCAATCTCACTTTATACATTGGTCTAGCATAGAGTACAGGGTCTGCGAGCACATGAAGTCTTGTTTTTGTGGGCTATCTGAGTATTTGGGCGAGCGAGGCTGAACATTCCACTGGGGAGATTTATTTTCTGCTTAATATAATCATATAGAGAGTCTTAAAAGGGTGTGATTAATTAATAAACAGTATCCGGGCTGATACAAAGATGTTTTGCTATGTAGTAGAAATATCTGAAGCTTAATCGTGACTCAGAATAAATTAGTTCCAAGATCGCTATGGTGATGGGAGGGATGTTTCTTCTATTAAGGGTTGCAAGTAGCTCTAGATTAAATACAGATCCCAAGGTAGCTACAAGCTGAAAGGTTCCAACTAGCCATAAGGAACCGAAGATATGCTCCAGGACTCAAACAGAATCGAGCTTCCCCTAAATGGAAGTAAGGAAATCAAGGGAACATCCCCCTCGTTAGGTTCAGGTGCACTGTTTGTCGGTTTCGGACGGCGAACTGGGGGAATATGCTGAATCTCCCGAAAAAGCATAGTTCTCTGCGCAATGGCCTTCCAATAGACGTTCGTGTGGCGTTAGCTAAGCGGGTGTCAAAGAGCCACCGCCAGTGAGGGAGATTGTCTCGCCACTAGAAGAGGAACTTCCGAGGCTACCATAGTATATGGTGTAGCCGTTACTGTTGATGTTGGAGAAGCTGGTATCGTCATCCTCAAGCGTTGTAACGTAGGAATCGCCAGTGACCTCCCAAGCGGAGCTTGAGTCCAGGACCAGGGTCACGTTGGATGCTAAATCATCACCATTGACAATGCCAGTGAATGTACTGCTATCAGCTAGATCCAACTCCAGTGTGCTGATGTCGTCAACGTAAACATCACCGCTGACATCAACTTCAGAAAGGACAATCGTGGCGTCACCGCCATTGCTACCGGATGTTCCCCAATCATCTGTAGAGATATTCGCGAGAATTCCTGACTCAAGAGAGACGGAGACGTCGGTGAGGTACACATAGGCTTCGATGTTGCTAACAAATATCAAGCCATATGTGCCCCTCGTTTCAGAGACGGAGCCGCCGGTGACATATGCGTATGCAGTGCTGCTGCTTGAAGGAACAGTGCTCATAAATTGGAAGACTCCATGCTCATTGGGGGCGGCCGATATTTCGGGATTGTTGAGAGTCCACGAGTTGGAGCCGTCGATAACACAAGCTGGGGATTTGGCCGAGGTTCCCGTGAGATTTTCCACAGTGATATTTCCCGTGGAATAGACAAGAGCAGATTTCGAGCCATATGTATACACTTGTGCATTGTTGACGATAATTGTGCCACCACCGGTGTCGGTGGCTATCGCACTGCTCGAGGTACCGTAGGTGCTGCCGGTGAGGTCTTCGGCATAGATATAGCCACCGGCAGTGTAGATCCCATGAGCAAATTCGCCCACACAGTAGAAGTCCAGGTTGTATAGATAGGCGTAGGTCCCGCCTTCGTATGTGTGGAGCGCATTTGACCCAAGGTCTTCGGTTTCAATGTAGCAATCAGTCAAGTAGACGGAACCCCCCTCCTGAATAGCAATGGCTGCGTTTAGGGCTGACTGGGAGGTATCTTCCGTGCTCGACGTGTTGCCGGATTTAACGAAGGTCACGCTGGAGGCGTAGGCAACTCCTGACTCTTCTACCAGCAGGACACTTTCATCTGTTGCAGTGGCCGTGATGGTAGTCGAGGTGATAGTAGTAGTTGTCCCAGAGACGGTGACAGCTGCAGATGAAACATAGACCGCACCGACAGGGCGTAGTACGAAGCATACTACACCCACGATGAGGAGATTGAAGTAAAGATGCCGAAATGCCATGGTTGCGTTGTGAGGATGTTGGTAAGAAGAATGTTTAGTAAAGAGGATGAGCGGAGTGGTTTAGCATCAAGATGGAAGATTACAGGATCTTTTATAACTGAGAGCTATAGTAAGTGTAGACCATCCTCAGACTAATTGAGAGCTTTTTTGAAGGGTGGTATGAATGTGGAGCCGAGAGCTTGCCCCGGATGGTGAATCCCATCTCATCTAAGAGACCAGGGACAAGGCATAATGCTGGATGCTATAGGAAAGAGTTCGGCATGTGGAGCCGAGAGCTTCAGCCGGGCATGGAATTGCATCGCGATCCAGGGGATGATGGATTAAGTATCACACTAAATGTTAGAGTGAAAGTGTCGAGATGTGGGAAAGATTTTTAGATGATGTTTGCTTACTGCTTCTAATACTGAAGGATGCTCTCCTAGCCTCGATATTCGGGATTAGTGTGGGGTCTTAAATGGCCTCTGGATAGCAATTTGCTGGAGGAACCTTACTCTCTGAAAAGTCAGGTATATTGACCATTAATATCTGTGTTCCATGGTATGATATTCTCCATCC
Organism: Ilyonectria destructans; assembly: GCA_020740775.1. Taxonomy (NCBI): domain Eukaryota; kingdom Fungi; phylum Ascomycota; class Sordariomycetes; order Hypocreales; family Nectriaceae; genus Ilyonectria; species Ilyonectria destructans. The sequence goes on from JAHEWK010000016.1 coordinate 456,096, forward strand.
GGTAATAGCTAATCTGCTCTCTGGCGATGAAAGCCCGAAAGTGCGTCAACCATTGGGTATGCGGGCTTATAGTGCCGTACGTACACGTACTTCTAGTTCTTCTCGCATGATTCGGAAAAGAATATTTCTGATGGGAATTTTGGACCACGTACCGAAACTATTAACCGAAATGAGTGGGGAGAATCTGCGGTATTCTTGTTCTCCCTTCGTCATCACAAGTTGCATCTCGAGTTGACTACAATTACCATTCGGGTCCACATCGGACACTAACATCGGATACTAATTGCCTAATTATCGGGCAGGTTCTATTGTATTTATGTCCACCTTCCGAAGTGAAAGTTGCATCATGACCCTGGGTTAGGTGTTCAATGGTTCGTCCGGTAGAGGTGCCACCCTATTATCTATACTGCCTAAACTTTTAAACTTATTCCTCCAATCAGCCATTTGCTCTTCGGCACTCTATATCGTGCTAATCCAAATGTGAAATAGCCAGCTCACTGACCTCATCTCCTGGTCCTTGGGTTACATTGACAAATCGTGGAGGACGAACCAAACCTGGGGTTTGCGGGGTAGAATCGATCATGAACACGCGTCCCTGCATCGGATGACAAGGGCATTCTGGGCAACGAATCTTGATTCTGTGAGATTATGATTGTACATCCCATTCCCTCACTGTTCCCCACATCCCGCCATAGTTTGCAATTTCGTTCGGGTTAAATGACATATGGGTGAGGGAAGTGAAGCCCACTGTGATTGCGAGGGATGAAGGCTGTTCTATATATTTTCGAGCCTGTAGCCATGTAATTATATGCAGACGAAGGCTCCGAAACCGAATACCCATGAGCTGGTCTAGTGATTGTAGTGCATATGCATCTCAATATCTTAGCAGTGCACCACAATTAGCTGCAACCGCCCTGGTACGAAATTGGCCATCTATGTCCGCCCTATTTAGACATGTAGTTGTGAAGCCTGTCAGAATCCAAAAGTGTATTAATATGCTTTGTCGCAAAATGAATTAATTTAGTTAATTGTCAAGTCCTTGTCGGCCTTCTTCCTTGTTTTGCAGTTCAATCACATATCAGCTGTGGGTAGGTTGTCGCCTTTGCAACCACTTTGGGCCCTTGAGTCGCACTTTGCGTTTTATTTTGGGATCGTCGCGGGATCGGTCGCACAAGACCTTTTTTAATCTTCCCTCGTAGTGCACCAATAAGGTCTCGTCGTTACCAGCTGGATCGTATTAGCTATTCTCCGGCTTTAGTAAATATCCCCGCCCCAACTTCTCCCGTGTCTTTCTCTTCCACTCATACAAACCGCTTTATTTTGAGAACAGTCTCATCGCAAAGCAGCTGTGGAACCGGATGCCCCGCATTCAAACTCAAAGCCTGATGAGCCCAATCCTCTGATTAGCGTTGACCGAACTATCCCATATCGCGAAGTTGTTGTGCCTTGGCAACTCCCTGCCGTTGAGCTTCTCGGCGAAGAGCGTCTCGCTGATTATAATCTCAAGTACTGGAACGGTCCATCAACGCGAAATCTTGAGTCTTCCTAAGGATCGCTCTAATGACTGTCTCGATAGCTCTTTTAGTAACCGTAATTAGCAATCGTATCAATTATTTGGTTTAACAATGGTTGGGTCCTCACAGTCATGCTAATGACATCCTAGCTCACCGATGTCTCTGTCGACCAAATTCACTATGTGCAGTGATGCTTTTCCTGTTAAGAATAAAGTCGTCGGGATTTTCAAATACTTCCGGGTCACGGTTTTCTAGTATGTACTGAAGTGTGATGGGTTTTTTTGGGCGTATCGTTTGACCGTGCAACGAGATCTTCTTGGTTGGAGTACGAGCAAACCCTCTATGTAGGATATAAAATCTCGGAAACTCTTCCATAGTAGCTGGTATCTATAAACCGTCATCTCGTAACTTCTTCTCAGGTTCAGAGAGCTCCAACGACCCTTCTATACTATAAATAACGGTCTTGGCATAACTTGACTCTGAGATTGTCCGATGATTACAATGGATGATGCCCAATTGGGAATCCCACGTTGCTACACTACCCCACGGGGTCGTTGAGGGGGTAGTGGACCATGAGAGTCCCTCGGGTCAACCGAGAGACTCGGCAGCTATCCCCGGGAAATGGGGAATAACGCGGGGTATCTCTTCAGCTCAAATATGTTCAATCGCAGAAAGGCAGTATAGCTACGTCACTTCAACAACATTCTGCATTAATACGGGTAAACCTTCTCCCTGTTGAGCGATTTGTGATGTGCCATTATTTTATCATGGAAAAGAAACCCCGCTGGATCAACAGGCCACTACGTCTACACTAGCCCCAATTGAGCAGTCCCCAAAACCCGGATTTGAAAGAGGCAAGTACATCGCCGTTTACCCACCGAAGGATCATATTAGCCAGCTTAATAGCTAATTTATTAACCCAGTTATCCTTCAAGTTAATACCCGCGATTAATTGCCGCTATATACCTAAAGAACCGAGGTCTACAACCATCACAGCATGCGATTATTCAGGCATTGTTGTTATGTAGCATTATTGCCATGTTTAATCCACCAAATCGTAGATGAATGCTTTTCCGGGGTAAATAATTACCCCGAGGCAGGTCTATAAGGTCGAAAGTTGTTTTCACGGAAAGTGATACAGTTGTATTATCAAGCATATCTTGTCTACTCTGACGAGACGGTCCACGACAAGATGAAGTTTTATGCAATTCTAGCTCTGGCTACTTTCGCATTTGCTACCGACCATGGCTCCACTGTATGTTTCCTCGGCTTGGTAACATGTTTATTCCCTGTCAAACGCTTAAATTGGCCTGTACGGTATAGTATGGAGGCTCTGGCCCGTATAAATCGGTGGGTGGTCCCTGAGACTGTGATTCTGGGGTTGCTGCTAATGAACCCAGTACTACTTTGAAGTCGAGACTCTCCCCAACCATACCTTCTATCAACCAATGCAGTCTGGCGCAGACCATGGCTCATCAAAGCTTAAGCTTCCAGTTATTGTCTGGGGTAACGGGGCTTGCGATCCTTGGTACGTAAAACTATTTTCTATCAAATGTCCATTGCCCTTGGTTTAAATTACATCCGCCTTGTTCTTTTTGTTGGCTATGCACATGGATCCTGTTCTGAAAATGAGATGCTTTCTTTCAACATCCTATTCCATCTGGTGATGCTTGTGCTAACTTACGCCAGTACGTATCTTCAAAATTTAAACCTTCGTTGGCGCTATCCCCAAGAAAATACCGGAAATACTGAACATTGCAATTTTAGTTGGCCTGAAATTTCGTAACTTCCTCGGTGAGGTTTCATCTTGGGGCGCTCTAGCCATTGCTACTGGCCCGGCATTCATCGACCCATCCGACTACGTCGAGGAGCCATCTGACCCAAATAACCCTGCCTCTCGTCAAAATCCTGGATCTCTCACTGGGGCCATCGACTGGGTGTATGCGAACGCGGGAAAAGGCCAGTGGAAGCATATTGACCGCACGCGGATTGGAGTTTGGGGCCAAAGCTGCGGTGGATTAGAGGCGTATACTGCTGGCGCGCAGGACAAGCGCGTCGGTCACCTTGCCATCTTCAATAGTGGCCAACTCGACGATGAGGCTAGCGAGACCGTGGCGGGTAGCATTGAGAAGCCCGTCTTCTATATTCTCGGAGGTCCTACCGATGTTGCATATCCCCATGTTCGTGTCTCTCTTCTTCCCTTTTTGATGAATACTCTCTTCACATTCCTGTTACAATGGGGGGTCACTAATAGAATACCAGGGTGAGCGTGATTACGCAGGCCTCCCATCAAAGACTCCGGCCTGGAAAGGAAACCATGCTCTCGGCCATAGTGCAGCATTCGACGTGCCTAATGCTGGTATTCCTGGCGTAGCTGGCAGGTACATCTTGCGGTGGCTTCTACGTGGAGACACGGAAGCCAAGACGTGGTTCATTAGTGGCGGAGCAAAGAAAACTGGGTTTACAGATGTTGTATTCAAGAACCTGGGTAAAATTAAGGTGAATCCTATTTGAGGTTATCCCAATTAAGCTTGCTTAAAGGAACCATGAACAGCGAGGTGTATTGGAGAGGTAGATAGCACTCCAACCACAGCCTTACCCATGAAAGGAGAATGCAATGCTTATTTCATGATGAATATCCAAATATGCGTCGCCAGTGTTTCAATATTGAAATCTATCTTCTAAGCTGGTTCTAATTATATTTTCCCATAGTTTTGGCAGTCCAATGTTTTACAACAATAGACTAATTATGGCGGGTACCAATAACAGGAGTAGGAATAATGGCGATGATGTTACGGCTTGTACTAGAGGCATATCGCTACCGCTTTCATTATTGTTACCGCTGTTGCTGTCACTGTCGTTTTTGCTGTCGCTGTCGCTATCGCTGTTGTTGCTGACCACAGCAGATTCCTCCCGGGTAGGATCAGCTCCAACCGGGTCCTTAATCCAGCTGCTCGGTATTTGAGTAATAAAATCATACCAATAGTGACCAAACTCTTGATAACCGTTAAACGACGGATGAATACAGTCCTGAAGTTGGCTGTTGGGAAACGTCGTAAAGTCCACCGCAAGGACATGGCTACCATTGGAACGCCGTTCCTGAACAATTCCAGGAATCAGCGATTGGTATTTCGGAGTTGTCGATACTTTGTGCGGGTCACATGTCCAGATAATCATCGCAACTAGTATCACGGCGTCGGGGCATGCCTCGATTATCTGGTCTATCAGGTTCCCCAGCCGTTTAGCTGCACCCTTGGGATCGCTCCCTTCTGTTGAGAGGAATGACCTGTCGTCCATATCATTCGTTCCTGCATGAAGAAGAACCATATTGGGCCGTTGCGCCAAGGATGGGCCGACATGATCGCTGATGTATTTAATTGTCTTTCCAGGCCAAGCAGCCTAAAGGACCATAAATGTCAGTTCAATACAGATCCATATAAACGGATTGCGTGGGGGTCGCACATAGTAGCCGTCAGTCATATTGCCAGTAACATCGGTACCGGCGAAAACGACTTCATCCTCTATAAAAGCCAAATCAGCCCACCATTTGGGTATTTTCTTTTGGTTAATCTTCCAAGAAACTTGGAAGAAATCTTACCTGACAGGTCGTCTCTGAGCTGAAGTCGATATCCGTTACCAAGTCCCCCGTTCTCGCTCCCACCGCTCCGCCTCCCTGCAGTGATAGAATCACCAACACAAAGGATACGGAGTTTAGTGCCCGACTTGACGGCTGTCCCGGGAGAGACATCGGTTCTGTTTAGCGGTGATGTGTCGTTTATCTCACTTTTCTTCTAGGCCGGAGTTAATGAATGAGTCATCCGAGTTATCCGCTTTTGAGTACTAACGTCTTGCGCGTGAGCAGGCAAGCCAAAGCTCAGAAAGGCGCAGACCACGCCAAGGAGGCGGGTGGAAGAAACCCGCATTAGGCAATTATTGAAGAAGTATGAAGATCTCCTGGACTTTGAACAGGGCTATTTTGCGGGCGTGGCTCTTTAAATTGGTCAGAAGGATCCTTGGCATCATGTCATGAGCATGGGTCGATCCATTCCAGCGGCTTCATTATCGTAGGATGGGGCTTGGGCGGGGCTTCGTCGACTCGCTTATGCGCTCCAGCGGTGCTTCTTGACGCCCGTACCGTTCGGCACTTTCCTATCCCAGAGCCCCGTGAGATAATAAAGCGGGCGGCAGGATGGCTGCTCGTGTTTCAAAGAGTCTAGCCCTAATCCGTAGCAATCTGTTGGCTGCTGGCAGGCCGTCTTTGGCTACAGGGCTGGAACGGGTGAGGCTGTGGGTGGATAGACAGGGGACAACCAACAGTTCTTGGCAACATGACATGTTTTGGTTGGTCTGTTGGTCGACTCAACAGCGGGCTGAAACTGGACAGCGGATCTCGCTAAGCCGCCGGAAACCCGGCGAGTCACGATGGCAGCATTCGGCAAGATCCGAAGTGCGAGTTTCGTTAAATAGCGAACCCTCGCCACATTAGAGCCTTGTTTACATGGTTAATTGACAATCGGACCATGCGAGGCAAGAGGAGGAGTCAATAGACATCATGATTCGCCACTGTTCAATTCTGGCATTCATGCTCACTTTTCATCGCGTCAATCGCAGGGCCAGGGGACCCCACGCTGAGCATTACACTCATTTCAATTGTCTATGCGATAGCAAACAGAGATGGAAGAAAAAGCTGCGAGCACCCAGATTTACACTCCAGTGGTTCCATGGTAGTCGAGACGGATGAAGTTATTAGTCGTGGAAAATAGAGCTGAACGAATCTCAGTCAGGATGAGTCCAACGAGCTGCAAGGTGTAGCATTAGGCAGCAGTCCGAAGGACGCTTAGATCGTTGTGTCTCATGGGTGTATGATGAACACGTGGGCTATGATAACGCAATATTCTAGCATTTGGGTGTCATGGGCAAGCAGATTGATTCCGACAGAGCCTTGAGTGGCAGTGCACGGCTTCGACCAACTCGGACACGGAGAACATCACATGCGGTCTAGCTATAAACTTGTCCCTATTTGCAGGGGGTGACTTCGTATTAGCATTAGCATAATATTATGACCAGTGCTCTACCTACTCACTAAGTTGACTATCTTGCATAAGACCCTTCGGGACATCAAAGCTCCACCATTCTGTTCTATTTACTCATCATGCCCCCAAGCTTGGCAAAAATACAACCGCAACCATGAAAGCGAGGCACCAATTTCTTGCCTACTAACTTCCGTATGCACCAATGGGGACGGTTTTGCTGATGTAATACCAGCGTGCTCCAAAGGGAGCACTCAATGAGATAGAAGTGGTATCCGCGCCGTGTCCGAATCAGCCGCTTAATCGCTCGTTCCTGCGCTGCCTTCGCCGCGGTTCAGCTTGGCCTGCATCTTCGTGGTCGCTATGACATCCTCCCAAATTGGGGGCTTGGATCTGAGCTCTTCGCTGGCGGCCTCGGCATCGAGGCCAAACTTGAGCAACGCCGACTCACTGCACCATTCGCCAGTCGCCATTAATCCCACCGAGACCTTTCCTTCCGTGCTCTTATCTCCCACAACTCCTGTGTTCTTCTGCCCCTTCGGGACCAGATATCCGGCAGGCACAGTGAGTGCTGGCATGCCGCAGAAATTCGCAAGCCAGACGTACACCATGCTCTCAATGGTGTGGTTGCCATCGTTGAGACCGTAGTTCATCTCTCCCCGTCCCCCGTTGATTGGTGACCCAGCACACGCTGTTGTAGGGGTGATGATCATCATTCCAGGGTACGTTTTCCACAGATAAGCAAGGTGCTGCATGAGAAGACCACGGAGCTTCTGTGCGAGAAGATAGTCGGTAGACGAGGTAGAACCGCCAAGTGCGAGAAGAATTTTGTTCGCCGATGTGAGGTTGTCGGTTTTGGGAAGCAGCGTCGCGCCGTCGGTGAGGATAGTGATCGAGTGCGCCGTCTGACCTTCTGCGACGAAGGGGATACTGATATCAACGGTCTGGTAGCCATAGTTCTGACACAGCTTGTCGACGAGGTTGCGGATGAGAGTCTGAACTCCAGGCTCAGAGCGCGAGATCCAGCTCTCATCAATACCGAGGATTTTGGTGAAAGGCGGAGTTGGCTGCAGTGCGAGAGGTGGAAATTGTGTCGAAGGGTGAGGCTCCGCAATGACTTCATACACAGCCGCGAGAGAATGCATGTCGGCTGCGAGAGGTCCCTGAACTGAGCAAGTGGGAGCGTGATTCAGAGTGGGATAACTCGACAGGCGTGCGTGTGTCGGCTTCAGCCCAAACACCGAGCAATACGACGCGGGAATGCGCACGCTGCCGCCGCCGTCACTCCCGAGGGCGATGGGAACCAGGCCAGCGCCAACTGCGTAACCGGGGCCCGAGGAACTTCCGCCGGTGTAATAGCCGGTGTTGAACGGGTTGCGAGGAGTCTCGTAGTTTGGGTTGTTTCCAGTCGTGTCTGTTATCAGATTAGCAACACGCACGTCTCGAGTCTGCGGAGGGGAGAGGAGCAACATACCAAGTCCAAACTCATTCATCGTTAGCTTCCCGAGAATGACAGCTCCGGCTTCTTCCAGCTTCTTCACACACCAGTTGGTGATGGATGTGTCGTCTGTAAACTTGGTCGCATAATCGTTGAGCGATCCCATGTTGGTTGCATAGCCGTCAATGTCGTAGTCATCCTTGATTCCGGTGGGGACGCCGTCGAGAACACCAATCGGCCGGTTCTCTTGGTATCGCAGAGTTGATGCCTTTGCTGCTTTGAGAACGATTTCAATGTTCGTATCCATCCAAGCTACGGCGTGCTTTCCTGGAGGCGAGGTATCTCGACGGATCAACGGCACCAGCGCTAGGGCCACCTCGGTCGGTGTGATCTCGCCTGACAAGTACATGGCGTGATAGTCGGACACGGAGTAAAACTGGCGATTCTCAAGTTGCTGCGGAAGAGGCTTCGTCCCGCCGTTGGGAGCAGACTTTTGCTCCTCACTCGTCACCGCAATGGGGATGACAGTTGGCTCAAACCGGGGTTCCTGCTCCAAGATGTGGTCCCGGATCTTCCGAAGAGAACCAAAGCCAGCATTTTTCCACGCCGTCTCACGGACGAAGCGCGACCGTTCCATACTGTACGAGATGTTAGTTGATTCACGCATAAGGATAATTAGGAGTACTCACATGAAGCCTGCAGCGACCAAAAGTCGGCCGCGAAGGACAGGGTTCTTCAGTCGTCTGCCCTCATTCAGGACATCGGGTCTAATACGTGTTAGCAAAAGAATACATGGGGGAACAGAGGTGATACATACCCCTTGTTGGGCTCCGGGTAGTTGAAGAAGCCCTGCTTACCGCTTGACGAGCTCATGGTCTTGTCCATGATGATGCCAGGCAGGGATGGCGAAGGGGACGGATAGCCCGGAATGCTGTGTTGGTGGTGGGTAGAAGAGAGCTGATGAGGTATCTTTTTTCTTGAGGCGTAGAATGTGCAGATTTGCCAGCTGGCGATGTTGTTTTGTCGATGAAAGTCAAGAAGAGTCGAGCCGGAGATAAATAATAAGGGAGGCTAGGTCCGGATGCCGCGGCACCCCGGAGTGCTTGCTCAGACCACTGTCAGCCGAGAACAGCCAATGAGATTGCGGAAATGGTATCACTGTTCCAGGATTAGCGGATGGAGATCGGATTGCGCCTTCACATGTTTCGGTGTTGGAGTATTCCCGATGAAACCACAACGGAGAGTTTGCGATGTTGGAGTGAGAACAAGCTTTAGTGTACGCTGGTCATGATGACAGGCTGCTCTCAAGGTATTCGGATGAACATGGATGTCACGTGACCAGGTCTCATCCGACACCGGCTTGGAATCATGACTCGCTGGATGTCAACACATACAATAGCGTTCATCTGTTCCTGGTTGGCTGACGAGGTGTGAGGTGTTCCCAATGTTCTCAGCCTGGTGAAAGCTTGATCTTGGACTGATTCCTATCTAATATATCACTGAAATAGACAGCCCGACTACCATTGTTGCCAGCATCTCTAAATTTACCACAGCAGGTTTCTGTTCTTTATGCCTCATACTGAAGCCCCGCATTTCCGAGGGCATCCAACGCACGCGGGAGTTTCTGTAGTTGGGAATGAATCGCATTGCAGAGTACAAAATCCGACTAGTCAGTTGCCAGCCAGAACATAAGTCAGCACCGTCGTGTTCTGCCCAATAGCGCGACTAGGAGACTCCCCAATGCTACCTTGGTGCACCTTTCTGGTAAGGCCGGTCCTAGGAACTGGAGCCAGGCTCCGGATAAACACGTCTCCCGAGTCTCAGGACGTGGCTGAAAGGTCAATTCCGGCTTAGATAGCGCTAGACTCGATGTGGCAAAAAAGTCCAGATCGTCTTCGGCGCCAAGCTCCTTATCTTGCATTGTGATACCCTCCCGAGCCGCTGCGATGAATGCCGGAGGGGGTTTTAATAAACGAGTACGTCTCCGCTGAGGAGCAACGTCTCCCTTTCATGTACTTGTTTCTTAAAAAATCACTGGCCTGAAGCTGTCGACCATCGACATGGCAGACTCTGTGCTCAAGGACTGGGCGGATTGCGACAGGACAGACACGCTCTTTATTATCGTCTGTACTTGTATTTGCTGGACCATTGTCCCCACGGTAAGTACCTCCTACTTCTCGGTGGCTTGTGTGCCTTGTCAGAATGACACTTCACTGACACGCACCTCCAGGTCGGCATCGCATATGGCGGTTACTCGTGGAAGCGGAATGGCCTCTCCAGCGCCATCCCCGCGCTACTCGTCATCATGACCTGTTCGATCCAGTGGTGGATTGTCGGCTACACGCTGGCGTACGGTGATGGCGGCTCCATTGTTGGAAACTTTGCCCATCTCTTCCACCGAGGTGTGCTCGCTCAGCCTATCGGCACCATCCCCGCGCTGCTGTTCAGTCAGTTTCAGCTCGTTTTCGAGGCCACCGTGTGCGCCATTGCCGTCGGCGGCTTCTGCGAGCGTGCGAGGCTGTTGCCCGTGGTGCCATTCATCTTTGTCCGTTTCTATTGACAGGAAGCAATTGGAATCGCGATGGCTAACATTTGCGCAGCTTTGGTCGACCTTCATTTACTGCCCTCTCGCGCACATGGTCTGGGGCGGTGGTTTTCTCGGGGAGACACTCGGGGCCCTCGATTTCGCTGGAGGTAATGACGGAATTCCAATCTCATTGTGAGACACGGGAACAAATACTGACCATTCACAACCACCAGGCACGCCTGTACACGTTTGCTCCGGTGCCACAGCAATGGCGCTCAGTCTGTACCTTTCGTATCCGATCTTCCGCTCCCGCAGGTCTGACGTGCGCACCCCCACGCACATCCGCCTCCATCGCCCCGGCAATTCGTTCTACCAATTGCTGTCCATGATTATTATCTGGGGCTCGTGGCTTGCTTTTGACGCCGGCACGACTCTGACGCTCTCTTTCCAATCTCTTATGGCTCTCGCCGTGACTAACCTGTGCGCTTCGTCTGGGGCCTTGACGTGGGGGTTGATGAGTTACTTCGAAACCGGACGTTGGTCCATCGACTCCATCTTCATGGGCGCCATCTCGGGATTGGTTATGATCACACCAGCAGCTGGCTTCATCGATCTCACTACCTCGTTCTTCTTTGGTATCATTGGCGCGATGCTCTGTCGTCAGGCTCTACGTATCAAGTTCACCGACTGGGCGAGACGCTGGAGGTGGGTCGACAACGCCGATACTTTTGCCACGCACTGCGTAGGTGGTATTGCGGCGACAATCTGCACCGGACTCTTTGCGCAAAAGAAGGTGGCGGCGTACGGCGAGGTCGACATTGTAGGCGGTGTTTTCTTTGACGGCAACGTAAAGCAGCTTGGGATACAAATTGCCGAGGCTACAATTGGCTTCATCTGGGCCGGTGCAGGCTCGTTTATTATCATTGCCCTGATTGACTGTGTTCCCGGTCTCGAGGTCCTGGCCACGGACAAGTAAGTGCAATGAAGTCCAATCTTGAACTGACGGCATGCTAACAAAGTACAGGCACATTGCAGCTGGGCTGGATACACACGAGACTGAGGAGACATTGTGCGACTACCAACATCCCGATGAGGACGACTATTGCCCCCTTGACGGTGGATCACTGGAACTGGCATAGGCCAAGACAATGTAACCGACTATATTGTAAGATTAGGAGCCATTATATAGCGCCCAATTAGTTACTGCTTTCCCCCGTAGAAAATGCTATTCTACCTTTAGTGCATTCGCACATAGTCCCTTCGCATGGCCAAACTTCGTCGCCATGGGCCGAGAGGCAGGCAGCATGGTCATACTGCCCACAAAATATCTTTGTTGATGCAACACCAGTCGGCGTGCAGATACAGCGATTACATCCATCTCCGCATAGCCCTCCTCTTCCATTGTAGACTTGCGTGCATGTTCCATAAGTGTACTTGCCGCAGATATGGCGGGTTACGGCCGTTGTTTCACCGGTACTGATGATGCACGTGTTGCATTTTCCGTATTTTTCGGGACATGGGAATGTGTTCAGACAGTTTAAAGTCATGCCGAGGCTTGACCTGATAAGGAATAAAAGGTAGATCTTCATTGCTTATATCGAAATGTTGTGAACAAAGACGACAAAGGATAAAGTTGTAAATTGATGGCGAGGGAAGAAGCAAGAAATGGCTCCTGCAATGGCAACACGCAACAAAGTGGGGTTTATAGACAATTCACTATGCTATTTCAGTGTTTTAAAACTAGGGTGATTCATAAATAGTGATTTGTTCCGGTCTCGGCTATGGGTTTGTCTCGGCCTTTCCTCCATAACGTTCAGAAAATCTGGGGTGCCTTGTTCAGGTTAAGACCCTCTTAGAGGGAGTGTCCATGAGTATTCATAATTATGAGCTCAAAACGAACGCCAATTGTCGAGCCTGCGGAGCCTTACCAGTCATCCTTGATTTAATCTGGCTAAAAATCTTAGAAGCCGTGCCCTTGTCACTATCAAGATCCCACACTGGGAGCAGACTCCCTCTCCACTCTGCTTTTACTGGACTTGACACTCCAGGAAACTCTGCTGCAAACATAATCCCTTGGTCACCGACTACACTACAAACCTTTGCAGTACAAGGGATGTTTGGATTGCCTATTGCAATCTCATAGGTTGACTCAGCGCCCCTGGCAGAGACAGATTTCATTTGCACCTTCCTCCACAGAACAAGAGCAAAGCGATCCTGGACTGTCATAATTTGCTGCTTTAAGGCCCATGATGCCTTTATCGCAAACTGCAAGAAGGAGTAGTTCATCCCCACACGCTGGGAATTGTCTGAAAGGAACGATTCCGGGTTATCAAGTGTGTACAGTCGCCAGATCAGCTCGGCCGTCGGTGCATCCTCTTCCATCTCAAAGGCGCTCCGCAGCTGATCAACGCATGGCTGCTGTAATAATGGCGAAATAGTCTCCCAAGCAAGTTTTTGTAACACTCGGGGGAATGATTGCATGTATAGCTGCTCGGCGGAAAAAGCGGGTCCCTGCGCAGTGACGTGTCGAACTGTTTCTTGGAGAAATTCAGACATGGGAACAACTCGATGGACATCACCAACTTCAAATGCTCTGAAGCCAATGGTATTCGACGAGACTTGGGGCTTGGCGTAAAAGCTCCCGTTTTGATTGAGATTGTGATCAAAGTATTCAGAAAGCGCGTCCTGTTTCAGGCGTAAATGTCCATGTTGCTGTGGATCAAGAGCGGGACGAATGGCATAGAGCCATGACATGTGGCCTCGTCGTGTTAGCTCGAGAATGATTGCTTGAAGAGCTTCGTCTGCTGTATGAGATCCGTCGTATTTGAAGTTCTTTAGACGCAGTATCCCGCAGAGTGCGTAATACTTGTCGGCTTGAACTGTGGCCTCCAACGGGTGAGCCATCTGAAGAACATTGGCAATGGAGATTGTGTACAAAAAATATCGACGACGGAGATTATAAAGTCGTCTGCACCAGTCCACAAACTCTCCCAGCCACAGAATCCCGGGGTTGCGTCGAAATAGTAGGCCGGCGAGAGTTCCACAGTCGGAGAGCTTGATTTGGCTAGCCTCACCGCTGAGGATGTATTCCCGAGACAGAAGAATCTCTTGGAATATCCAGGCTCGTTTTCTCCAGGTGCCTTGAGACAGTTTCTGCATGATGTTGATAAGTTTCGTCTCATCAATAGATTCCCAATCTGCTATTGAGCTACAGCTCTGAGTCAAGAGACAGACATGGTCGTCATGGTCCACATGGCATGCAAGCAACTTCTCTGCTTCTACCAACGGACCAAGGTCGATTCCTCTGGTAAGTAGGACGGTACAGCGAGCTTCCGAGTAGATTTCGTCCATCCGCGGTATCCAATACGCTTTGTCTTCCTTGGAGTCTTGGTTGATGCACTTGGAGTCCAGCCAACAATTCTTGCGATGGCCTGTCATTATTTTCATAAAGCTGCTGGAAGACGCGCCAACTAGCTCCAGGAGTCGTGATCGAAGTGACTGCCAATCCGGTAACGCATCCTGCGGTGTATTTTTCCACTCACTCCAGACATACGAGATTGCGACATGCTGGGCTCGCCCTAGTTTGTGAGAATAGAGCTCGGTTTCTGGGTCAATCATCGCGAAGCCGGACCTTGATTGGCTGAGATTGCTTTTTGGGATATGTCCGGACATTTTTAGGGCGGCTGAGGCGCGATTTAAGAGATGGCCGAATGAGAGTGACTCTCCGCGAAGAGTTTCAACAAACAAACGAGGCGGTGTAGGATGGCAGAACGCCTGGAGCAAGGAATGTCGACCTTTGCGGCTGAGGGACTCTGGAGATTGACGAACGTACATGTAATGTACAGGTACTTTGAAATAATACACTTCAATGTCTTGGTTTGGTATGCTGATAAACTTCCGTTTACGAACAAGGGATGTATGTGAATGTCGGTTACTCAATAGAGGATGTATGTGATTGGCAGGAAACAGGATACTGGAGAAAGTAATTGTCCGGCAGAGTGTGCATGCATCTCATATGGCGTAGTTTGCGACGGACGTCGAGGGAAACCGATTAACTAGTAAGGGGATGCGTCTGAATGAAATTAGGTGAAGGTGCCGAGAACGGAGTGGCTGACGTCCGCGTGGAGGACCAACAGTGAGTGTAGTGTACATGAGTGTCAGGTGGCCATATTGTGAGGAACAATAACCAGCAGAAAACTAACAGAGAACCAACAAAGGATTTACAAAAAGGGCAGGAGGTTAATGCACAAGGTGGCATGAGGTGGCTGGCTGATGACGTGTTAGAGCCAACAAGTACCAACGGTCGGCGAAAACCTCGTATCAGCGACGGGGATTCCAGGTCCAAGAGAGTTCGATCAAATTCATGTTCGGGAATTTCTACTCAAGGGTTCACAATTGAGATGTTGGTCGGAATCGAAGGCCAGCGGCCGACTCGCTTGTTGAAATTAATTCGAGGTTTTACAAGCTCTATGCCGCGATGGAGAAGAGTCTTAACGGAGCTGAGAAACGCCCGCCCTCAAGTGGATCTACAGCATGGTGACAAAGTTTCACGCGATTATAGCAAGTAAATGGCACTATTCAGGTTGTTTCATACGAGTTTTCCGGTTGGGTTGATTAGAGAAGACTGTCAACAATGTTTCCTCGATAATCATTCTAGTTCTCATTCTGAACGGGCAGTTGACTCTAAATTACAAATTGCTCGTTGACTGGTCGTTTGCAGTGGCATCTACCTTCTCTACCATCATCCTCCTCATCTTCCTCATCCTCTTCATCTTCTTCATCCTCGTCATCTTCTTCATCCTCTTCATCCTCTTCATCCTCTTCATCCTCTTCATCCTCTTCATCCTCCTCATCTTCTTCATCTTCTTCATCTACGGCTTCGGCAGGCTCTGCGCTATCAGCTTGAAAGATGATTTCTATCACTTCCGGGTGGCCGTCCGTGCTGTTCGTTTTCGCGTAGAATAGCAGAGCCTTTGCATACCATTCCGGAGCATGAATCTTGTATGAAATTGCATCTTCCTTGAGACTCTCCAACACCGTAATAGTCGGATTCGGCGGACTATAAATAATACCATTTTCCACACCGCCCTCGAGATGGTAGCGTGCCCACACGGCGTCACCGAACCTCTGCTCGTGAACGGCATCGACGTACATAGTTGCCCAGGGCTCAACCACTGGCCATCTTTTATTGATCACGTCATACAAAGAAAGATCGAGGAATAGATGCTCGACAAGGGGTGTGAAGCTTGGAACATCCATGGCCGCACCACTGTATTTGCTCGGAGTCAAAAACCGATAAACATAAATGGTATCGGGGACAATTGTAGCATACGGATTTCGTTTTATGGACACGGATTGTAGATGGAGTTGCGGGGGTATGGCAGATAAGGCCGAAATAGAGAGATGATGGAGGTGGGAGAGGCAGAAAAAGGGTGCAAGGAGGGGAAGCCGAAGCCGTAGTTTTTATGCTGGGAAAAGAAGCGTGATTTAGGCATCGAGCTGGAATTGGCGAACCATTTATGAGGCGTGTGTGTGGGGATTACAGGCCTCGGTATTCGACTGTTCTCCCAACAGCCAACAGCCAACAGCCAACAGCCAACGTCCATGCGTGTAAACATTCGCTAGCCCCCTTGAGCGGCAAACTCGGCAACCGGCAAAGGCTAATAGATAAGTACCAAGAAAGGAAAAATACTTTCTAGACTTGAAGACTAGGAACGGAAACACATGAAAATGTGTATTCTTCTCCACAGCCACAGCCAATTCCGCGACATGGGGAAGCCATGTGAGCTTCACCGGCGTACGTGTATATACTGTAGTAGTAAATAATAGTAGTATTCTTTAACGCTTTAACGTCATACAAGCACTAAGTCCCGGCAATCCGTCGTGCGGCAAAATGGCATGCTATGCTGCTTTTTCTTAGCGCCTTGCGGCTTGCCATGGGCCTTGACAAGTTAGTCAATACTGAGAGGGAAAGTAGTTTTAGCTCTAGTAGAGGGTTAACAGTGTTGGAGAGATTACATCAAATAAAGCCCATCTTTTCTAAAATTCCAATGCATTGACTTGAGTTCTACTGTAAAGCTAGCGGAATAAGCAATACTCTAGGTCTATAAGAACCCTACGTAGAATGGCCATTGGATTTTAGACATTAACTCTGGCTCAGCAAGATTGTCTGAATCAGATGGGCTAATATTCCTGGCACTGAAATTGCCCCAGAACAAAATTACTTAAGCCGCTAAGCATTCTTAGGTCCACTGTACGCCTTGGTTCGCCAGACGAGGTAGAGGTAATCCCCACTACGGCTGCGGTTGATGTCGCTGGACATACCGTCCCACCCACTGGGAGGTGTACTCTGGTCATCATCAGATCTCCAGAGAGCAATATCGGTAATGAATCTGCAAATTCAATATGATTAGCGATATGGAGACTCTGAATTGGAGATACTGACCGGTCAACATTCATATTGCGAGACCACTGAAAGTAGCGATAATCGCCACCAGCTCCAGCCGCGATATCATTGCGGCTAGGGTCCTTTTCGCTAGCAATATCGACCCAGATAGTGTCGACCATCTCGCTAGGCCTAGAGGCTCGCTGGGGAATGACCCAAACATACTCGCCGTCGAAACCCTTGTTGATATCGGCAGACTGACCGTTGATCTCTCTAATAGAGCCGGCAGGTTGGTCGTCGGAATAGTCGACCTAAAGCTTCGATTAGCCATCAGCCCATGAACTTTTGGAAATTGTTTGAGTACCTTCAACGAAGATACGAATTCCTGGGGGTTGTGGGTGTATCCAGGGGGGCCATTGTCGTAGGAAGGCATGATAAACGGTTGATGTGAGTTCCGAAATCGAGGAGAAGTTTCCGAGTTTGTTGAGTCAGTGTTATGTTGCTTGATTGTTCGTAGACCTGGGCGACCTTGAGCTCCTTATATACTTGAAGCAAATGGGCTCATGCATCAAGTGATGTCCATTTTGGTCGATGTAACTGCTGTGGCTGGCTGAAAGGACACGTCTAGACCCTGCAGGACTACTGGTATCTAGTTTACACAACTAGCCTTATGAGTTTTAGGTTCTGACTACCTGCTGTGCAACTGAGACAAAACAACTGACACTACGCAATAGGGATGGGCGGAACGCACCACCGCTCGAGGCGTCAATAGTTCAGTGGATCTTTGCTTTCTCGTACGAGTAGGCACTGGCGGCTGGCTACCATACACCGCGACGCTGGCGTCTAGCTGAAGCGTATACTAGTCGTACCACCTCCTAAGACCGTAAAGCAGCGTTATGCAATCGGTTGAGACACGCCGGCTTCTCATTAGCTGCTGTCCTAGTCGCCGCCACGGATGAGGAAGGTGGTGCACGTCCGCTGGCCTCGCTCAAAGAGAAACGCTCGCTCGGCGCGGCAGCACATAGCTATTGTAACGAGCATAAGTGAGCGAGTGGGTGAGTCGTTGTTGAGTCCATATGGACACAATGTGCCGCAAAAGCTTGAGGAGCAACACAGCGTGCTAGCTAACTAAATGGAAGGATCTGAGATGTTAAAGGTGTAGGGGGAAATTGAGGTTACAGAATTTATGCATCGAATGACACCTCAATTATGTCTTCCCCCCTAGTTTCTCCAAATCCCGTCATCTAATATCGTAGAATAAGAGTTTTATCACGCCCGCTGCTCATGCAGATACAGTATGGGTTGCACTATGCCTACTGCACCAATCAAGCAGTCTTTGTATAGGGCACTGCGAGAGAGTTGAAATAAGAAAGTGTTCAAGCCAACTGAGGCCGCTCTAGGGTAGCTATTTTCCCACTGGTGGGCAATTTCTCTACACTGCCTGAGCCCCGAGATGTGGCGCGCATACTATACACACCACAGAGAGCTAAAATACACGTATGGTAATAGTGCATAGCAAATTGGCCCACAAACCATCAATGCAAGACTGCTTGAGAGTTGCCTTCGAAACTGGAAGTCCTGGGCTCAGGGATCGACGGCTGCTCCAGCGCGGCGGCTTTGTGGTCAACCTTGGGGGGAAAGTACATGAAACCGTCGTTATGAGACGGCCTTGACGCATCATGTCAGCCGCTGGGCGCTTACGGGCTAGAGAAGAGACAAAGACTTACGGCTTGTAATTGACCGTGGCGATAATATTGCCAAGGCGCGTGAACTTTGGGTCGGTGTATTCCAGCTCGCCGTAGCCCGGGTACGAAAACTTGCCCGTGTTTCGGAAGCGTTTTTCGATGTTGTTGATGACGATAGATATCCCGCGCGCAAAACCTTGGTTGAGCTGTTTCCCAATCTCAGTTTTGGTTTTATCTTCAAGGATAATCTTCCCACTCCGATCTGTGAAGTTGATAACCATCGATGCCGGTGTGTTGTCGCTGTTGAGGCCCTCAATAACTGGCTGCAGAGCTCGTCTTTTTGCCTTTTTGCCTTCGATTTCAAATTCCTTCTCAAAGGTCTTTAGAACAATGGCGATACTCCATGTTCCAGTGCCCTTATAGCTGTGATGTTGGTCAGTCATCGTACAACTGGAAGCTAGGAACTGTGGTGCAAGTGGATACTTACTCGAATTCCTCGACGTTTGTCTTCATGTCCTGCGAGCTTGCAAACGCAGTGTAGTAGTCGTACACGATCTGACCCGAGACTTGTAAGCGCGGAGTACCCGGTTCCCACTTCACTTCGACGCTAGACTCGGCCGAAATATCGTAGTTGTTGTGCGCAAAGTAGCTGTTCGGCGTCTCGGGCTTCGTGTAGCTGTACACCTTGTCGCGGCCGGACTCGACGCTCTTCTGGGACCATCGGTAGTGGCTCTCGGCGACGCGCTGCAGCTTGAAGAATGGGTCGTCTGCTGAGAGTGGGGATTTGCCGTCTAGCTCGCAGCCGATGGCGTACTTGGGATGGATCCGGGCAGAGTTGGTGGCTGGATCATAGACGCGATGCGGCACGCCAACTTGCATGTACGTTCCCAGGCATAGCTCCTGGAGCTGCGGCAGCAAGAAGAGCGACGTAAAGGCGCGGTGGTCCATGACAAACGAACCGTAGATGCCACCGGGCTCGGCCAAGTTGCCATTGTGGCCCAGCTTGAGGTTTATGGGCAGTGGCCTCGCGACAACATTATCGACCATCTTCTCTTCGCCATTCTCCATGATGATTTCCTTGGCACCCATGGCGGCGTCGACATTTTCGCAGTACAACAAGCAGTTGTAGTCACGGTCGTCCAATTCGCCATATGGGTTGCTTTCGGTACGCTTCGACACGGAGTAGTCGCCGATGGCCATTCCACCGCTGTCTTTGTCGTCCTTGAGATAGGGGTACACCTGGTTGTAGATGTGAACAGGACCTAAATTCCCGTTAGCCACGCCGAGCAGCGGTTGGGAATTAGGTGGATGTCCTCACGGAACGTCGGGATATTAGCCTTGACTGCGCGTAGAAATGCCAAGTCAGCAACAGAAACGTGAACAGGACACAACGACCAACCTTGTTCTTCCGGTAGTTTGAACTTGATGCCTATAGTTCCGACCGAATCCTCACCATCTTGCGCCGCCCAACCCCTCAGCATACTCACCATCTGTTCTTTGTATCTAGAGTTGGCATTCCTGTTGGCAAAGTCCTTGTACCTCATCCTACTCTTGGTGACGGGGTCCCACACGGTGCTAAGCTCTTCGTTGGGAACGCTCCAGCCGGCGCTGGCGAGGGCGCAAAAGATGCGCTGCACTGAATAGTCTCCGGGCACGAAGCCTGGGAACCTGCCCTTGAGCTGATTCAGCCAGCGCTTCTTGCGGCTTCTAGCATTGGGCGAGTCACCGGGCGTTTCGTCAAGGGATTGCTCGATGATCTTGACTGGCACAGCCAACACCCAGTCATGGATCTGGCGCTCCTCATAGTCGGGGAAGACGAAGGTGCCGCTTTTGATGCTGCTCGGACTGTTAGCACACGGAAAATACGACGCAGTCTCAGACGTACCGAAGCATGTACATGACCTCGGTCGCGTTGGTCGTGAGGCCGTTGGTCGTGAGGCCGTTGATCATAATGGACGGTGGACCGAGCACGGCGTCCATTTGACCCATCTGCCTGGAAGAATAGGAAATCTCGGCAATGCCCTCGATGGAGTCGAAGAGCTGCAAGAAGCTGGCGTTGATGATGCCCTGCGACAAGGCGGTGACCTGGTCAAAGTAATTCTCGTTTGCGCTGGCATCAGTGCTGGAACCCGTGTTCAGGCTGATGTCGTATCGCGTCTTGGTGGCCATGTTGGGGGAGTTTACGTTGCTAGCAACGCAATGAGAAAGGAGAGTTATAATGCCTATCTGTGAACGGGTAGGTTTTGAATCCTTAGGCGCTAATGGCAGCTACTGCTGCGTTTCCTTTGCTTTACTTCGGCGGCGAGAGATCATGGATATAGAAATTCATCTCGGGACGGCCCGTGACTTGAAAGGACTTTCCTCTATCCCCAGAGACAACCATACTACTTGCTAAGCGCACCAACAGTCCAGTCTTGGCTGAGGGCTGGTGGATGGCGGCGTACTATGTAGAGTCCATAGAGTCGAGACTCTGCCACACCCATGGCGCCATGAAGCTCCGAGCTTCGGAAAGGGACCGTGCGCGTCTCTCAGCTGAAAGGAGAGGTCTAGAACGTGGGTAAACCTAACCCGAGAGGTGCCCCGGCACCTCATCTGTTAGTAGGGGTCGCTAAGTGGGGCCATTTTAAGCCTGCCTGTAAGGTGGTATTAAGTAGGTCTTTAATATAATTAGTTAGCTTTAAATTAAAGGTGGACTTACTCTATATATTAACTTTCCCTTTTAATAGGCTGCTTTAAGAAAACTCTATAACCTACTAAATTAAATTGTTAATAATAATATATTAATAATATATTAGTAATAACCTCTATAATATTAGTATATTTAGATTCTAGGATAATTTCTAATTAGAATATACTATTTAGCTAGAATATAGAAATTACTTATTAACTTCTAGTAGATAAGAGAATTTAGTTATATTTTATAAGTTATCTATAATATATTACTAATATATTAAGGACTGATAAATATATTTATAGTATAAATACCCTTAGTCTATATTAAAGCTTTTAGATCTATTTATTTTATTTTTATTTAAGCTATTTTAATTTAGTTATTTAGGGATATATAAATTAGCAGTTTAAATTATAAAAATTTATTATTATTTTATAATCTCTAAATAGCTAAAAATCTTAGAAAATAGAATTAGATATTTAGTCTATAAAATTAAACTTACTTTAAAGAAAGTAAAAAAACCTTAAAAATCTATAAATTATTAATAATATATTATTAATATATTTCTAATATATTAAATTTAATATTTATTATACTAACTAAATCTATTTATTTCTTCTTTTTTTATCTATTTAAAGTTTATATTAATATCTATATATAAATATTAATATAGCAGTATTAAGACTTATAAATATCTAAATATTAATCTTTAAAATTAATTATATTTAGAAATTACTATAGATTATTAAATAAAATAGTAAAAGCTTAATATAGAATAATCTAATTGTAACTTATAGTATATAGTACTAGTATAAGTTTTACTAATTAATTAATAAAGTATTATTAATATATTAACTATTTAAATAGATTTAAATACTTATTAAGAACTATTAAATAAAAAAAGCCTATAAAAAGACTAATAAAGACTATATTATAACTTATTAGCCTAAAATATATAAATAAGCTAACTGCTAGAGGGATATTAAATTTTTAGAATAAATAAATCTTTAATTTATTATTAATATATTACTAATATATTAGTAGTAATAATATCTATTCCCTTTACTACTCTTTATTATCTATATTAATTATACTAAAAGTTATAGTTATAATAGATATTATAATATAGTTATCTATTCCACTTTTACACACAAAACCGAGATTATTAAGATCTCTACAGTCTCTTAACTAAATTCCAATCTAACATCAGAATTAAAATCAGCATAAAAATTCATCTAAACGATAATACCACAGCAGCAGCTGCAGAATACTGCTAAAGTAGCGAAGCCGATAGCAGTAGATTTAGGTCGGGCTGGCCTTAAAAGTAGCAGCTTCTACCTTAATATAGGAGCCTCCCAGTACGGGCAGCATTAGCGTAGCGATATCGTAACGGCCTTACCGACTGAAGAAGAGACTGCTAGAGATACTAAAGAAGAGAAGGCACTTAAGGAATTATCCAGTCTTATCCAGAGGGAAATTCTTAATAGAGTATAGAAAATTGTCTATACTCTAGCTAATATGAAAATTCTATAGTACTATAGTAATACTAATAAAGCTATATTAATATACTTTAAGCTTAAAGAAACAATCTATAAGGTAGTATATAAAGCTATTTAAAGCACCCAGACTGATACCGATATATAGCTATAGTGAATATAGGTGGATATTATATTATCTAGATATAATACCTACTAACCCCCCCTAAAGCCTATCCCCACTAGATATAACTGTAAAGTTATAATTAAATAAAATAACCCTCTAGAGGAGATATACTTATATACTCCAGTTAAGGCTATAATAGCAGTTAATATAGCAATAGGAGATCTAAAGGCTATAATAGCAGCCTGCTAGCTATAGAGTGGAGATATTATTATTACCTTTTACAGCCTAGCAGCTAAATATATTATAATAGATAATTAGATCTAAAAGGCCTTTAGGAATAATATATTAATATTAAAGAGAATATATAGTATAATAATAAAAGGTATACCAGCTAAAAGCTAATAGGTTAACTGAGATAACCTCTATAGAAAAATAGAAAAAAAAAATAATATTACTATTATTAGAATAAGCTTAATATAAAGCTAAAAGGATACTATAATAAGAATCAGTATAATTCTTATAGTTAATAGTATAATAGCTACTAACTAGTTATATAATAAAGAGCTAGTTTATAAATTAATAATAATAGACTATAAACTCTTTAAGAAGTTATTATAGCTAAAGTAGTACTTTAACTGCTATAAAATAGACTATATCGCCAGATTCTATAGAGAAAAAGCTTAATATAGATACTATAGTACTACTATATATCCTAACAGCAAAAAGAACTGCCTATTAATACCTACTAAAATAGCAAAATACCTAGAATATTAAGGTAACTACCTAATATAGTTATAATAGTATCCTATAGTTAATAGCTACTAGCAATAGGCAATCTACACCTACCTATATTAACCCAGAAGGTTTAAAAATAGATAGAACCTATAGTAATACCCTAATACTCCGCCCTTTAGGTAGCTAAACCTAAAAGACTATAGACTCTAAACTCTCTCCTACCAGAAAAGAGGCCCCAGATACCCCCTAGGCTTAAGCAGAGCCGCTAAAGTAGTTAGAACCAGCCCTAATACTATTACAGTAGTACCGTAAAGAGCCAATAGAGCGCCTAAAGATATAACTATTAGAAGGATATTCTAAAGGGTATAGAGCTCTACTCTAATAACCTTAATAAGCCAACCAGCCAATATTAAAGCAAACTTTAGCTGGGCTTAAAACCCCCCTCTAAGTATATAGAATTAATAATCCTCTAATAGAATATAAATAAACAGGCTGCTTTAATACTTCTGACTCTAGGAGGCAGTATATAATATAATATTATATTTCTATAGAAACTATATTGGAATACTAATATAGATTAATCAGTCTGTCTGGCTACTAGTAATTACTATATAGTATACTATAGTAGCCACTTAGTAATATATATATATAAAAAGTATTAAATTTAGAATTAAATAGCAATTAGAGGGGCAGACTAAAAAGAAGTAATTTTTAAAATAATAGGCCTTTAGATTATAAAACTCTACAGCCTAAGAGAATTAATTAGCAGAAGGAAACTACTTAAAGAGGTTACTATAGCTATATAGGGAAATCCCTTAGTAATTATAGATAATATCAACTAATATCATTCTATATAGAATAAGTATAATAGAGTATTAAGAGGTATAGAGATAGTTATTAAACTAGCTATACTTAATAGATAGAACCTACTAACCCTAAGGGGAATAAAAACTAGAGGCTAATAGGGATATAGAGATAGTACTATAGATTTTATATAGATATTATAGGGAGTCTTAAGCTGCTACAGTAAAGAAGTAAAACTTAAGGGCTCTAACTATAGACCCTAACTAATTACAGTAAGTATCTAACTTATACTCTAACTAGAAGTCTAGTAACCTCTAGATAATTCTAAAGGGACTTTCTACAGCCTTAACTAGAAGGAAATAAACCTAATACATCTAGCAGCTAAAATTAATCTATAGCTAAAGCTAAATAAGATAGAAATAAATATTAAAACTACTAAGAACCTAAATTAAGCTATAGAGAAGTTAACTCTAGCCCTTATTCAGATTACTATTATAGTAATACTATAGTATAAATAGCCCTACTGGCAATTAGAAAAATAATAAAATATAGAAATCTAAAAGACTACTAAATAAGTTAAATTAGCCAGAAGATACTACTAATAATATAGAGGTACTACTAAGTAGAAATACCTCCTTCTTACCTAATACCTCTAGAATTAAGCTATAAATAACTTATACAGGAAATATCAGAGGCTTTTCCTCTAAGAGGCTGGTAATAACCCGAAGATATTCTAAAAGATAAAGAGATAGATAAGACTCTATAGCAGCCTCCCCTATAATAGCCCGCAGATCCCACCCCTACTAAAAAGGGAGGGAGATAATCCTACAGATAACTACAGAGAGAAAGCTAGAATTCTAGCAGAATGATTCTTCCCAAACCTAAAGGCCGACCTTAGCGATATCCCTAAGGGGGCTATAGCCCCCTCTATATTCACCCCAGATAACTTTAAGAACTAGAATTATAATAATAAAGAGATAGTGGAAATTCTAGCTAAAATAAAACTATAAAAAGCCTTAAGTAATAATAATATCCCTATAGGCCTTCTTAAGGTATATAATAAGACTTTTAATAAAACTATAGCTAGATTAGCTTATATTAATATAAAACTAAGTTACTTTCTGCAGTAATACTATAGTATAATAGCAGTAGTACTTAAGAAAGTAGATAAAATTTAAAAAGAGAGAAACTATATTAAAGCTTATAGGCCTATCTTACTGTTTTATATAACTGGAAAAATTATAGAGGCAGCTATTAAGAAATACCTTATAATTACTGTAGAAGCTTTAGAACTTCTACTGAATAGCTAAATAGAAAACCAAATTAAAAAATCAACTAAAATAGCTATCTAGCTAGTAATAGAGGCTATTAGAATAGTATAGAACTACTACAGTATTATAATAATTCTATAACTAGATATCTTAAGTGCCTTTAATATAGTTAACTTTATATACCTACTCTATATACTTAAACTAATAGGAATCAACCTCTAAATAGTTAAATAGATTTATAGCTACCTTATAGAAAGAATAATATAACTTTATTTTAATAATAAAGAGTTTAGTATATTTATAATTTATATAGAGGTACTATAGAGCTCCCCCCTTTCTTCTATTCTCTTTTTAATTTATATCGGTATACTCTATAAACTACTAGAAAGATAGAAGGAATTAGTAATTACTAAATTTACAGATAATATTAATCTAATTGCAGTAGGACTATTAAAAGTAATAATATAATATTATCTAAAGGCTATATAAAAGATCTATAATAACTAAATAAAGAAATATAGAATAATCTTTAAATCCAGTAAGTTTAAACTCCTTTACTTTACTAGAAAATACTAACTGTCTTAAAACCCAATATAATTAGAGAATATAACAATATTATTAAATAGCAGCCTTAAAATACTAGGTATTTAACTAAACTGGAAACTTAACTAGTCAGTCTATCTTAAGGAGTTAACTATTAAGATACTATACTAATAGTATACCCTTAGTATAATTACTATATCTATATAGAGGTATAATATCTATAAAAGTCGCCTAATATATATAGTAGCAATTAGAATAACACTAGCCTATAGCGCCTCTACCTTCTACTAACCTACTAAGCCAGATAGCAACCCCTAAGGGATAGCTTGCAAGCTAGCTGCAGAGCAGACAAAAAGCCTCCATATTACAGCTAGAGTATATAAGGCCACCCCAATAAGAAACCTAAAAATAGAGCTTAATATACCTCCTCTAGATCTATACCTTAACCTACAGCTGGCCCAATTTAAAGCTCATACCCTTATAGAACCGGCCTAACAGGTAATCAATAAGGCTACTGCTGCAGTCTTAACAGCCTTACCGAAATATAGAGGCCCTTAGAGATACCTAAATAAAGTAAATACTAAATAGCTACAGAGGTAGCTAGAGGACGAGAAAATAGCAGCTAATACTATAGATAGAGACTGAAAAGTAAGATGGGCGGCTATAGCAGTAAAACAGAGGGCGCAGAGGGGCTATAGTAATACCAGTATCTCGGATAGATTCCCCTTCAATATAAACTATAGAACTCTATATAGCAGCCAGCTAAGGTATATTAATAGCCTAATTATCTAACTATATATAGAATATATCAGCCTTTAAGTCTTCCTCTTTAATAGAAGAGTCCCTAAGATAATATTACTATAATACCCCTGCAGTAACAGTAAATAAACTATTAAATATATATTTACCTACTATATACTCTATAAAAAGATCTACCTTCTAAAACTTAAACCTTAGGACTATAGAGATATAGGTTAATACCTTAATAATAAATATATAGTACCTATAGCAGTAATTTAGTATAGTAAAATAGTCCGGCCAGCTTAATTTAGGCTTACTATAACTCTATAATAAAGATAGAAGTTATAAGAGCCAGATAAAAAAGGGGAATAATACCTTAGTAATAATATATAGAGGATTATTCAGATTAATTAAGATATAGATAAAAGTTATTTTATAAAGGAATTAAACCTATAAAAAAAGGGGGCCTATAAAGAGCCTCAGGCTGAAGCTAAAGTAATACTAATAGAGTACCTACTTACTAATAATACTATTATTATTATTATCTAAAGAAACTAAAAGCCTAATACTAGTAATAAGAATCTTACTGAGAATAATAAGGCAATAAAAAAGACAGTTAGTCTTAGCAGCTATAAAGCCCCTATTAAGAGCCTCTAGAGTCAGCTCAGTAGCTACCTTATTCTTTACTTTTCTCCTGCTAGAAGCTGTAGCAATAGCCTACTAGTTATAATAGCTAAAAATCTCCTTAACCTTATCTATATTATCAGACTATAATAAATTAGCAGGAATATTATATAACTATAGGGATATCTATATAGTTAAGTATCTTACCTACAGCCTTATAGATATAATATTAAATAAGGTGGGCTATAGATAGAGCTTAAATAGGAGTAATAAGATTACTAGAATAATTAGAAACCTAAAGGGAGTAAGTATTAGTATAGAGCTACTATAGAGGCTACTTACTGAGATATAAATATACTTCCTTTTTATATAATAGGTATAGTAACTACTAAAATCTAGATAAGAATTAATATTAAAAAAAGAAGAAGACTATAGTAAAATTATAGAGATAATATACTATAGGTAAAATAAAATCAGCTAGAAGTACAGACTAAAATTATTAACTAAGTATAATAGGTATAGAGAAGAGAATAATAACTATTAACCTTCTATAAAATAGTCAGTAGGAATACTATAGGGATATTATAGAGAACTTATAGAGGTAAGAAAGAGCTTCTTTATATTAATTAAAAGGAAGAAAAGCTTATTAGAAACTTCTATTATAAGAGATAAAAAGGTAGATATCTTTAGCTTCTTAAAAGCCTTAGGCAAACTCTCTATAGTATTATTAAGAGTATATTTGCCGGTTATAGCAGCCTTCTTATTAAGATAGATATACTTATAAATAAGTACCTCCTTCTTCTCTACCTCCTTATAAAGAAGCTTTATAGCTGCAGCAGTATTAATAAGGGCCTTCTTCTTAGCAGCCTTCTTATAGCACTTAGCAGTCTATACTACCTTCTTCTTATTAGGAGATAAATAGGGGGTTATAGTAGTGGAATTAAGATAAAACTGCAGTAGGTATATAAGTAGAAATTAAAGAGAAAAAAGATAACTACTCTTAAGTTAGTAGGGACCCAGTAATAATATAAAGACTATAGAGGGAGGAATAGAAGACTTATAAGAAACAGCTACAGCAGGAGCAGCAGAAAGATAATAAAAAAGAAAAAAAAAGAAAAAGAAGAAATAGAGGGAAAAAGACCTTTTATAGAGCCAAAAAGAAACCTCAGGCAGGCCCTAAACCCCTAAATCTTAGGGGCATAGGGACAGTTATATAGATAAGGCTATTAAGAGCCTAAAGTAAAAATAAGAAGAAAATAAAAATAGAGGCCGCTAAGGTAATACAGAATAAGCCCTATATTACTACAGAACTAACCTACCCCAGAAAATATAGAGCCAGAAAACCGAGCAAATATCAATATAGACCCAGCACCCACATACACGCCGACACATAAGGGTCATATAACCAGAAGAAGAAAAAGCCAAGCTTTAAGATATCAGTAGAGGCCCAGGGGGCTACCGCAAAAGCATCCAGAGTATCGTACCGCAAAGGGCTGCTACAGCACTGCCGCAGCAACTACAGAAGCAGATAAAAGCAGATAAATACGGGGCGCAGCACTAATTGCTGCAATCCCGCAGAGAAAACCCCTATTAGCTCCTCTATAACCCTAAGGCAGTTAGGACTGAAAGAAGGGTAATTATATAAGCTGCAAACCTAAATAAGGCTGGTAATAAAATCACTAGTATAGACCTAACAATAATATTATACCCCTAAAGGTAGCTAAGTAAAACTGCAGTAAGGTTTTTATTTTATAGCTGGATAGCTAGAAGGTTTTTCCTCCTTAAATTAGTTAGTAGGAGTTCTATAGGCCTAGATATAGATAAAATAGTATATACTGAATAAATAAATAAAAAATATAGTTATCTCTTAAGACTATATATTAAAATTGCTTTTAATTTAGTAAATATTTATAGTATTATTTTAACTATAAGGTATATTATTAAAAAGCTATAGTATAATTAATTAGATTTAATAATAAAGAACTATTTATAGTAAGTTATTATTAATATATTAATAAATTATTATTAATTTTCTTTTAAATTTTACTTATAATTCTAAGGGTTAAAAGAAAACAATTTAGATTTCTTATAATATAATTTAAAGATATATTCTACCTAAGGATACTAATATTTCTTACTTTCTTATTTTATTATATAGAATTTATTTTTATCTATCTTTACTACTAATTTATATTCTACTAAATATCCTTAAGCAGCTAAAAATAACTATTTAATATTAAGAGAGTCTATTAATATTAAGTAAATCTTAATTTATTACTAATATATTATTAATTTATTACTAATTAATTTCCAGATATATAGCTAAAATTACCTAAAATATAGACTCTTCTTAAAGAGAATAATAATTACTATCTTACTGATATTTACCTCAATCTGATAAATAATATCTAACTATAATATATTCTATAAAAGTAAAAAGTAATTTATTTCCCTAATAGATCTATATATCTTAATACTTATTATAAGTTTAAATTATATTATAAGAATTAGACTGAATAGATATATTTCTATAATAAATTTCCAATATATTATTAATATATTATTAGTATATCTAAATCTTCTATAATAATAAAGTTAATTTAATAATTATAATATTCTTTTAAAAATAAGTTAAAATATTTAATTAACCTAATATATTTACCTTTTAAGTTAATATAAATTTTAAGTATATTATTAAGTTAGAAGAAAATAAGCTTATTTAGGGTTTTTATAATATTTAGGCTTAATTAAATAGATATTACTTTAAGGTATTAGTAATATATTACTAATATATTATAGCCTTACTTCTTATTTAGGTAGTTATAAATACTTAAATTAAAAAAGTATATAAATTTATATATACTTTAGTATTTATATATATTAAAAGGGAATATTATATTAATATTAAGTAGTATTATATTTATAGTAAGAGACTTTATAGAGTTACAGTTAATTAAGATTAAAGTAACCTTTTGGGTATATTATTAAAAGTATTAATAATATATTACTAATATATTATCTTAAAATTCTATAAATACCTTAATAAGATTATTAATTCTAAATATTATCTCTAGGAGTAATATACTTAGAGATATATATAATTCTATTATATTTACTTTAAATAAGATATTAGTATATTTTATAATATATAATTTATTATTAATCTTTTATTAATATTCTTTTAGATACTATATATTAGAAGGTATAGAATTTTAGCTGTAATTATTATTTAATATATTAGCAGATAATAAATATTCTTAATATAGAGTTACTAGAATTATTTATAAGTTTTTATAAGTAACTTTTAGAATATAAAACTATCTTTTAATTAATACTTTAATAATTTATTAATAATACCTGTAGGATTTTTAATTATTAGAGATTAAATATACTATAAAATATAAATTCTACTTATAGTTAGTTTCTATTTTAGCTTTTTTAAGATAATAAAAGAGTAGTAAAATAAATACTCTTATTATATAAATTCTATAGAGTAACTATATAAGGTATTTTATTAAGCTAGTAGCTATTATATAAGTCTGCTAAATATAATTTAGGTATATATATATTAAAGTATTATTAATATATTATTAATAGATTATAGAAATAAAAAATTTAACTAACTAAAGATCTTATATCAGTAAGTAATTTTAATATCTAAAGTTTTTTTATCTTATATTAATATAAATAAAAAAGGTTAGATTTAGTAAGAAAATTAATATTAATATAAGTTATTAAAAAAAAATAAGAAATCTATTATTAATATATTTTATTTAGGTAAAAAAAGAAGAAAGTAATCAGCCTTATAGTAGTCTTCTAGAAGCTAAAGTTAGATATTTTTCCCTAACTCTTAAGGTAACTTATCTATTTCTATATAGTTAAATCTTTTAGGCTCTAGCTATAAAATACTATCTTCTTCTTTAAATCTAATTAAAGTTAGATTTTTTACTTCTTTTAGAGTATTAAGGTAAATAAAGATAAATAGATTAATAATATATTACTAATATATTAATAGAGCTACTAGTAGAACCTCTAATAGAGCAGCTAGTAAAGCTTCTAATAGAGCTTTTAGTAAAGCTTCTAGTAGGGCTTCTAGTAGCTATTACTCTATACTAAGTTTAAATTTATAATAAAACTAGAATCAGACTTTAGAGATATTAAGGTTATAAATTTAATTAGTAGATATAGAGTAACTTATAGAGGAAAGTAAAATTAAAAGAATAAAATTAAAAAGAGAAAATAATTTAGAATAGATTTTTAATAGATTTTTAATAGATTTTTAATATATATTTTAAAGATTTATTATCTTTTTAAAATAAAATAAAATATCTTATATTATTATATATTATATAAAATTTAGTATATATTTAATTATTTAATTATTTAATTAATATTTTATAATTCTATTAAAAATATTAGTATTTTAATATAATATTAAAGTAATTTAATATATATATTTAATTATTTAAATACTATATTAAAATATCTTAAGATTTAAAAGAATTATATCTTAATTAAATATAAAAATATATTAATATATTATATATTTAGATATTATATTTAAATATAATATCTTAAAATACTATACTAAATATTTTAATATATTAAGATATTAAAATATTATATTTAAATATAATATTCTAATATTTTAATATATTTAATTAAATTATTTTATAAGGTAAATAATAAAAAAGAATTTATTAATAAAATCTTATTTATTAATTAGTATTTAGTTAAAATATATTTCCTAATATATTATCTAATATATAGATATTATAAAATAGTAAAAACTTTTAAGGGGTAAATATATTATAAATATATTATCTAAATTTATTTTCTATCTTTCTTATTACTTTTAGTACTTAATTTAACCTTAATAGCCTTATTCTATATAATTTTAAACTGCTAGATAAAATAGCCCTAAATAGTATAATTCTTAACTAGCTTAATAAGTAGGTATTCTAATATATTATTAATATATTAAAAAATTTTAAATTAAAGAAAAATAATTTATTTTTATAGTTAAATTTAATATAGTATATATATATCTCCTTAGTAGAAATTCCTACTTCTATCTTTATATAGTTACCTTAAGGCTATAATATATTAGCTAAATATATTAGGCTAATATATTAATAATTACTTATATTATTCTTTTTATAACTATATCTATTAGTCTTATAGTATAGTAAAATTAAATCCTTCTACTTATAAATAGAAAAAGAGGGGGGTATATATAACAGTCATACTCTCTAGACTGCTATATATATAGTATAGAGTAGGCAAGAGATAGATTATTAGTAGATAAACTGTAGGTTTATATTAGCAGATAGATTAGGGCGTTACTTACTGGATAAATATTACATCTAGTAATAGTTAAGTATAGTAATATATAGCAAGTTAAGGTAATTAAGGTAACCAAATTATATTAATAGCTAAGTAGCTACTTATTGGAAATATATATTACTCTATTATCTATATACTTAAATAGATTATTAGATTGTATAAGTAATCTAGTAATTTAGGATCGTAGAATTACAAAGGTAATCCTGCAATCCAGTTTTAGTTAGTTGAAAATTATAGGTATTAGAATACTGCTAGTTCTAACTGCCTGCTACCTACCTGAGGTATATATAGGCTGTAATATAATGTCTCCCCTCTATTAGTCCTTATTCTTAAGGCCTATTATAAGACTATTCCCCTAATTTTTATATATATATCCAACCTAAACCTATAAATATTCTGCTAATTATTATATTAGGTTGTATTTCTAAATCTATTAAGACTGAATAATATTCCATTCTTATGCAAGTTATTACCTCTAAGGGTTATAAAATCATACCTTATTCCTACTGCTTTAAGAAGCAGTTAGTCTGCTGTATATCTAAGAAATCCTTATAGTGCAGTAAATATATAAGCTTAGGTCGTTCTTATAATAGTTCTAATATTACTAGCTTTTATAAGTAGTTCTATATACTCTATTATTTTTCTTATACTGATTTCAGTAGTAACTAAGAATATAGAGGCTCAGCAAAAGGTTAATCTAGATATTAAGAAGGCTGAGAGTACCTTAACTAAGATATTGGCCTATTTAGTATATCTTTATAAATAAAAGAAAGTATTAAAGGAGTGTAGTTCTAATTTATTTATTTAAGGGATCTGGGAATTAGATAATATTAATAGGGTATATTCTTAGGAGTCTGCTATTCTTAAGGAGTAATAGGCTATTAGGGAGGTGCAGGCTGCTAGTGCTATAGATATACTGGATTGATCCTCTATACTGAGTGCGCCACTTAATTTATCTCTATTAGATTTCGATATTACTGGTAAGAATTCTTTATAATTTCTAGATATTATTTCTAGAATCTATCCCAATATATATTTTCTGGGCTGCTTCTTTATTTAAGGAAGTCTTTTAATTTAGCTTAATAATATATAAGGTATTTATAGGGTTCCTATATATCTTCCGATAGGTTGCAGTTTTCCTATTTTATAAGATATTTTATTTTATTATTTTCTCTTTTTATATTAAGAATTATTTTAACTATAAATTTCTAGTTATTCTTAACTTCTATTTCTTAATTATTATCCTATATTTTAATATAAATAGTATCTGCTGCTAATTTAAGTAATAAAATATAAAAGATTAGATAGAGCTTAACCTTTAGTAGTAAGTCCAGTTTATAGTTATTTTCTGAGATTTTTTCTAAAATTTTATAAGGTCTAATAAATTTAAAGTTTAATTTATTATTCGGCCTTTTTATTGTAATGTTTTTTATTATAAGGTAGACTATATCTCCCTTCTGGAAGATTAGTCCCTTTAATCTTTTCTTATTATAATGTTTTTTTATCTATTTATATATAAACTCTAATTCTATTTATATTTCTTCATATAGCTGTTATAGTTAGTTAGTACTAAGAATTGCCTTTATATTCAGGGGTTCTTCTTATAATAATCTGTAGGCGTCGGGGGTAAATCTAAAGTTAGTATAAGCTAGTATAAGCTTTATTATTCCTAAGGTAGATATATTATAGGCCAGTTGCACTATAGGCAGCTTCTAGACCCAGTTATCTTACTTATAGTTAATATAGCACTATAGGTACTATTTGACTATTTAGTTAAGTCTCTCTATTTAGCTATCCACTTATAGTCTCTAAGCTATTATAAGCTTATAGTTTAATCCTATTTAAGCTATTAGTTCTTACTAGAATTTAGATACAAATATTATTCCTCTATTGGAGATAATCTCTATTAGCAATCCATATATACTAATAATATTTCTTAAGAATATATAAGAAAGTTATTTTATATCAGTAGATTCTTAGTAGGGTAGAAAGTATAAGAACTTTATAAGTCTATCTATAATAATAAATATACTATTATAGAGTACTCCAGTTATTAGATCTTTAGATAGTAGAAGCTTAATAATATAGTCTATAGTAATAGATTCCTAAGGTTATTATACTACTGGTAGTAATTATAATTATCTATAAGGCTTATATTATAGTAATTTTAACTTTTTATACAGATTATATTCTTTAATAGTATCTAAGATAGCTTTCTTTATTTAGGGGAATAAGTATATTATCCTAAGCCTCTTAAGGGTCTTATTAATACTCTGGTATCTATATATAGGGTATTTATAAACTTTCTATACTAGTTATTATTATAGTTCTTCGGGAACCTATAATTATTCTATTTATTCTTCCTTAGGTAGTATATTATTATACTTCTGGATTTCTTTTAGCAGTAGGTTATCTGGTTCTACTATATATATTGCTATAAGTATTCTTCTATTAAGCTTATTAACAAACTGTACTTTCTTTATTAATTCTGAGGGCTATTAAGATTCTATTTCCCTTTTTTTATAGATATTATATTATCTAAAGTCTGCTAGATTAGTAATAAATCTCTAATAAAACCTAGTATATACTTAGTTAAATATAAGTTCTTATTTCTAGTAGTTTTTTATATATTTCTTACTGAATTTCAGTATATATTCCGGGGGTATAAAGGCTTATTTCTTATAGATAGGTATTCTATATTAATAGTTATACTTATAGAGGTAGATAGTATTATTATTATTCTTATAATAATAGTATTATTATATTTTATTCTGCTATTCTTTATTTAGAGTTTCTAGTAGGTTTTTATATACTATTCTAAGTTTCTTATTACACTCTAGGTATACTGTCTGTAGGTAGTTATTATTTTTAGGTATTATATAGTTGCAATAGAATCTTTTATAGGCTTAGCTTTTTATAAGCCCCTTAATTTAGTAGTATTCTATTCTATTCTTTAGAAAATTAGATACCAGTTTCTAAGGTATAAATATCTATTTATAGTATATTAGTATCCTACAGTTATAGTTAAATTCATTAGGAAATACTTTATTATTATTATTGTAAAATAAGTATTCCTTATAGATCTTTATCTGCTACTCTTTATTAGGTATTTTATTTATATTATGCTATTTTTCCTTATATTTATAGATATTAGCAATATATCTCTATTTAAGATATCCTTCTGGGGTTAGCTTAAGGAGTTATTTATTTTCCTTAATAATGCCGATATTAAAGTCAGGTTGTCAGCTAATAGTATCTACTCTGCTATTTTCTAATTCTTTCTTATAGATAATAATATAGTTAAATTCCAATAGATATTCTATATAGCAAAGTTACCTGCTACTAAGCTCTTAAGTAGTTACAAAATATAAGATATTCTTATAGTCAGTATAGACCTTAATCTTATATTTACTTCCTAGGAGGTAGTATTAGAATTCTTTAAATAAGTTAACTATTATAAGGAATTCTTTATTATAGATAGAGTAATTAAGCTCCACTCTATAGAGTTTATATAAATAGAAGGCAATTAGGTGTAATTTCCTATTAATATCTCTCTATTCTATTTAGAATTCCAGACTAAAGTTAGAGGAGTCTATTTCCAGCTTAACTTCTTTATTGGGGTTAAATATAATTAAGACTGGTTTGCTAAGAATTACCTTTTTAATATTATTAAAAGCCTTCTGCACCTTAATATTCTATCTAAAATCTACTTCTTTCTTTATAAGTTCTATAAGAATATATCTAATATTTCTAAAATTACAAATAAACTTTCAGTAGTAGTTAGTAAACCCCAGAAAGCTTTATACTTTTTTAATATTTTTAGATTTTAGCTAATCTTTAATAGCTTTAATTTTCTTATAATCTATATAGATCTTATTTAGACGGATAGTATATCTAAGGAAGTCCACTTTATCTATATAGAACTTACTCTTTTCTAGTTTAATAAGGAGGTTTATATCCTATAGTTTCTTAAGTACTATATAGATATATTCTATATATTCTTCCTCTATATTAGAGAAGATAAAGATATTATTAAGGTAGTATATAATAAAGATATTAAGATATTCCTATAGTATATTAGTAATCATCTATTAGAAGGTCGTCAGTATATTAATAAGTCTAAAAGGCATAACTAGATATTTAAAAAGTCCATACTTTATACAGAAAGCAGTCTTCTATTCATCTTCTGGTTTAATATAGATAAAATTATAAGCTTCTTTAAGGTTAAGGGCTATAAACCACTTTTTGCTATATAATTAATCCTTCAGTTCGTTAATAAGTAGTAATAGTATTTAGTCCTTAATAGTAATATTATTAAGCTATCAGTAGTCTATAACTAATTATAACTTTCTGTTTTTCTTTAGGATAAATATAACTAGATATTCTATAGAGGACTTTAATATCCTAATAAATCCTTTTTTCAATATATCTTTAAGGTATTCTTTTAATATATAGAGTTAAATTTTATTAAGGTTATAAATCTTATAGAACTTAGCTGTAGTTCTATCTTTAAGTACTATCTTATAGTCCTATTAACCATACTAAAGTAAATCTATTTCTATTTCTTTAGTAAATAGTTTCTTATAGATATAATAAGCAGGGGGCATATTCTTAAGCCTATTATCTACTTCCTTATATTTCTTTATTTCTTATAGTTCTTTATTAAGCTTAGTAAATTATACTTATATTTATATAATAGTACAGTATATCTTATTATTTTAGGCATTACAGTATTTATATCTAGTGCCTTAGGGTAGTAAAATATCTATTATATTATTATATATTATTTTACTAATACTATTATTAGTTAAAGTTTAAGATCTTATATTATTATCTAAATTCTATTTATAGAAGGAATAATTATTAATATTATTAAAGGTTATTTAGCCAGTCCTCCAATTAATTAGTAGGTTTACTTATTACAGCTATAGATAGCCTAAAACTAAATCATATTATACTGAGGGTATAATATTAAAAGAGATACCTTTATTATATTTATTTATAAAAACCTTAAGGTAATTAATCTCCCTAGTAATATATCCGTTATTATAACTAAAACTTATTCCTTTAAGGTTCTATACTTAGTATGGATTTAATTTATTCCTCTATAGTAGCTCCAACTTATTTACTACTCTTAGGTAAAGGTAGTTAAGTTCTATACTGCTATCTACTAGTGCAGTATATTAGTATCTTTTAATTTATATCTGGATTTCTAAGTAATCTATTTATATACTTCCTATAGTATATAAAGCTCTTACTGGAAGTTCCACTTCTCCTAGCTCTTAGCCTATCTATTACTCCATTATAGAGGGCGAATATAGTTTTTTATCTATATTTAAACTACCTTATACTATTTTCAGTCTTCAGCCTGTCTGCCAGTTTATTAGGGGAAGTTAAATCTATCTTTATATATCTTATATATATATTTATAGATAATTTTTTCTTTCTGGGTATACTTTATATATCCCTTAGTAATACAATCTATTATGAATATTTCTTTATAGATATTATTAGGTATAAGAATAGAAATATATTTTTTCTTAATTCTTTATATATAAAGAGAACTTTTCCTTATCTTATATTCCCTATAGTTATTCAGTTTATTTGATATTACAGTAGGTTTCTTCCCTTAATTAGTTATAGGGTTTTCTTTCTGGAGTAGGGGTTATCTAGTTATCTCTAGCTATTTCTCTATTTCTCTTTGCTGGATATCGTCATCAGATAATTCATTATATCCAGATCTCCCTAGTTGGAAGTATTTTTATTCTTATAGGAAATATCTCTATTCTTCCCGCACTTAGTACTAAAGGTATACCTTAATTTTTATATAGATTCAGTATTCTTAATATTAGCAGTCCTAAGGGTCCTATAATTCTTATATATACTATTATAGAAATCTAATTATCTTAGCTTCTAGAATAGTAATATAGTACTTAGGGTATCTACTAGTATTCTTATAGTACTCTATATCATACTTTATATATAGTTAGATAATAGGGATTTCTAGTAGCCTTAGGGGGTAATAATTATAAGTCTATTTATCCTTTAAGTAGTAGTAGTATTATAGGTAGTAGTATAAGATCTATAAGATCTAGTTATATCCTTCTATACTGAGGTAGAGAATAAAGTTATCTTTAAACTTTCCTCTAGGTTCTACTATACAGTTTCTTACTTTATATCTTATTATTATATAAAGATAGATAGGTTTATATTATTTGGCATTCTGTTATTTCCTTATAAGTTATTAGTATATAGCTCTCTTATTTTCCTATTATTAGTTACCTTATTTATTAAGTATAGCTTTATCCCACTATAGTTTTTCTATTATTATTTAGCTGGTTTCTTCTGGGATGCTGGGTATATATTCCTCTGTATAGGGGTTTAGTCTTTCTTTATTACTAGAGTTAGGGTATTTATTCCTGATATTATAATCGTCTAGCTATCTATTCGGAATATTATTTTAGGTATCTAGTACTTCCAGTAATCCTCCTTAGTAAGTTTCTAGTTACTTTTCTTATCATACTATAGCTATTATTCTTAATATTTCTGCTGATAGTTGAATTATTAGGGGTTCCAGTACTGGTGTCTATTCTACCCATCTTTCCTACCTATTTACTTTTAAGATAGATTCTTCTGGATATAGTACTTCTACTTCTTCTTAAGATAAGTATTATTTTCAGCTGGATAGATATACAGGCCAGCTTAAGCTAGAGTATTTATATACACCTTATATTATAGCAATAGTTTATATTTATACCGCTATTTCTATTTCTCCCTATCTCTAGATAGTATTTAACAATTATTATCCAGTAGGTATAAATTGGAATTATTATTCTTTCTTAAGCTTGCAGCATTCTTATACAAAATATTCCTTCTTATTGCAGTTATAATATATAATATCCTTCTTATCTTAGGGCTGCCTTTATGCAGCTCCAAGTTCTATAGGTCTAGTATATATTCCCTAAGAGGTATTTCCACAAGAGTTACCCTATCGGCTATCTCTCTATCCTCTATTATTCCCTTATTAGTTAGGGTAGTAGGAATTATATAGAGTATTCCAACCTCTTTAGCATATTACAGCCTTTTCCCTATATCTTTTATACTGTTATTCGTTAATTTTAACGGCTATAGTAATATATTCCATAAGGATATTAAGTCAGTTAGCTTTATAGAGCTTATTTTTAACCTTATCCTTTAGTCCTTAGTAGAATATTTCTATAAGTACCTTATTCTTTCAGTCTAACTTAAAGGCAACTTATTAAAGTATAATAGTATAGGCAGCAGTAAAGTGGATTTATTTAAGTATATAAATTTTTACAGCTGCCTATCTTTTTTTATTAACTATTCTAAATATATCTTTAAGGGCTACTTTAAAGTTTTCCCAATCTGCAAATAGATTAACTATATTTTAGTCCTAGTCGGCCTTATTATTATTAAGGAAATCTTTAAGAATAAATTTAAACTAATTCTTTATATCACCGGATATTAAATTGCTTATAAATAGCAGTTATAATTCTATAGATACTAACCGTTATAGATACTACTAGAAGTATCCTTTTATTCTAGTAATAAAAAGTATAATATTGCTGGGTATTCTATTGAACTTTTCTAGTAGCAATAGTTTTATTACTTCCTCTAGGTTGTATTTAGTATTTCCAGCAACTAATACTGGTATATTCTATACTTACTACTATAGAGTGCAGACCAGGTTATATAGCTGCTTAACTTTAGCTGCTATATTAGTATTATTCGCCAGAGCTATATAGGCTGGTAGTATAGATATATTACTTAAGGTAGTAGAAATTCAGTTAGTTCTAGATATCTTAATAGTATAAGATATTACTTAATAGTTAATATAAGTAACCTT
The DNA here is from genome assembly GCA_020740775.1 of Ilyonectria destructans. Taxonomy (NCBI): domain Eukaryota; kingdom Fungi; phylum Ascomycota; class Sordariomycetes; order Hypocreales; family Nectriaceae; genus Ilyonectria; species Ilyonectria destructans. Next base: position 496,879 of record JAHEWK010000016.1, read on the forward strand.
TTTAAATAAAAGCTATTAATATATAATAGTTATACTCTCTAGACTGCTATATATATAGTATAGAGTAGGCAAGAGATAGATTGCTAGTAGATAAACTATAGGTTTATATTAGCAGATAGATTAGGGTATTACTTACTGAATAAATATTATATCTGGTAATAGTTAAGTACAGTAATATATAGCAAGTTAAGATAATTAAGGTAACTAAGTTATATTAATAGCTGAGTAGCTGCTTATTGGGAATATATACTACTCTATTATCTATATACTTAGATGGATCGTTAGATCGTATAAGTAATCCAGCGATCCAGGATTGTGGGATCGCAAAGGTGATCCTGCGATCCAGTTTTAGTTGGTTGAAAATTGTAGGTACTAGAATACTGCCAGTCCCGACTGCCTGCTACCTACCTGAGGTGTGTATGGGCCGTGACAGTATAGAAATAGCAGTCTATATTTTATTAGTTAAATATATTATAAATATATTAGAAAAAAACTAACCTTTTAGATTAGTATAATTATATTAACTATTTCTACTAATACTTCTTTATTATTCTTAAGGTAACTAAAATAGTATATTCAGTAGATTAAATTTATTAGAATATATTAATAAGATATTAAAAAAATACTTACTAATTACCTTCTATATCTTCCAGCTAGATATTTTATTTAAATAAATACTAATAAGATTAATATTATAAACCTTCTAGATATAGATATAGAAATTAAAATTATAAAAGAACTTAATATTCTAGTAATATATTAGAACTATATTAAAAAAAAATATAAAACTGGAAATTTATATTTAGATAAAGTAATTTTTTATTCTATAGAAAGTAGCAATAAAGCTCTCTATAGATAATAATTACCTACTTAAGCTTCTAAAAAAAAATTAAATTTTTTTTTTAGTAATATATTAATAATAACTTATATTATAGTTAAATAGAAATTTATAGGCTTAATATATTTTAATATTAATACTATTAGTATTAAGCTGCCTAATAATATATTTCTAATATATAGAGTTTTTAATAAAAAATTAACCAGTAAGATAAGATATTATTAATATCTTATTAAAATAAAATAAAAAATAAAGAAGATAAATTTTTTTTTCTAATATTTTACTAATATATTATAAATAGGAGGGGCAGAGGACTTAAAGAAAGAAAAATTTTTTAAGGGGGACTAAAAGCAAAATATATTAAATATCTTATCTATAGAGTAGGTCTACTTTATTTTCAAACCGACTAATCATATCTAAGCCCGCCTTCAGTACCACCTTACAGGCGGGCTTGAAATCGCCCCACTTAGCGACCCCTACTAACGGATAAGGTGCCGGGGCACCCCTCGGGTCAGGTACATCCACGTCTAGAACGCGGGTTTCCATTTTGGGCATTTCTGTACTAGCACTAACTTAAGGAATGTGGGTGAGTGTGAGGGGCTTGAGTTGTCGAGGCCCTCGGGGATAGGGTTAGCTCTCGGTCAGCCATTCCTAAGGGCTCTACAGTGTAACTTACTCCCTATTTCGCCCGATACAGCACGTAGTAGTACATGAACAGGTCCGGGGTCTCAGAAGATTCCTGGTACAAACAAGCCACTCTCTATCAAGCAGAGCGGACACGCCAAGGAACTTGATCAGATCTTGCTTCATGCGACTTAGCTCTAGCGTCGGGCCGGCGCCAATCCACAACAGACCAGAACATGGGCTAATGAATCTATTGAAATCGATACGGCTGATCATATGGGGTTTGTGGCGGCGTGAGACAACAGCTGAGAGCAGGCCTGGCACTATCTGACGACTGCACCGGCGTTGTGAACGGACAGCTGCACGTTTACGGACATTGCTCTCTATTGCGGTCAAAATGATTCGTTTATTGACGGGTCATGCCCCACGGGTGCTAGACCGCCTGCTACACCAGCACAAACACAGAAATCATCGCATGATGGCTTGGGTGCATTGCAACTATTGAAATAGTAGTTGTACCAAGACCTGCAGGAGGCCGCGAGCTATCGAAATTGTTAAACTAGTTTAGCGGGGGCATAGATCAGGAACAACACTCAAATAGTCTACGTCCTTAAGGATGGATCTGTCGTGACTTGCATCTTGAAGCCGTCCAGCTCGACCGGTCAGGGAGCTAGCCAGAGGACTCAATTGCGGCGCTATCAGCACTGGAAAACAGCCATCGGGAGGGAAGGCATCTCATGGGTGCTTCGTCTTGCTAGTTGCTGAGAGTGACGTAGGTAAGGCATCAGAAATTGACTCATATCTGATGCTGAGCGCTTCCTCTAAGAATCCATAGACACTTTTAACAGTCAAGTCGGGCGAGTATTCGCCAGCGTGATTGATAGGCGGCTCGCCGTTTCGCGTCGTGCTGGCGTTGTAATACTGGTACGTGAAAGGATCAAGCAGGAACTCCGAGCCTGTGTTGCCATTTACCAGAGAGGAATTGTAGTTTTCCGTGGTGTGAGCGTTGAACAGCTTGCCGGCATAGTATGTGTTGTAGCCTGATTGCTGCATCCACAGTGCCAGATGGTTTTCATTGTATCCAATGGCGACAAATTTGGGATAACCACCTTTATTGCGTTAGATACGACAGTGAGGTGAGATGCATGTGCGATTTACCGTAGGGAGGATTGACGTCTGTCACATTGGCGTTGTGGGCCATCTGGCTAGTCCAGAGATCGACTCTGCTGGGACAACATATCGCTACTGTCAGTGTGTCAGTGTTGGCCAATTGAAATCCCGCAAATAACTCACTGGTGCATTGGTGGTTTTCAAACGATTTCCCCTGGCTGATCAAGTGCTTCTGCATAAATGGCATGTGCTCTAGTGAATTCATGTACACATCTTGATCGTCTGTCAAGCTGAAGACAATATTGAGCCGCTTCGGTTGTCCCTGGTTGCCCTTGGTAAACCCAAAGTCTGACAGGGCTGTAAATACAGTGGACAACTTCATATCGGGTACGCAAAGGAGAAGAGAAAGTACAGCACCGGTGTACTAATCCAACTTCTGTCTGTTCCCTCAAGGCGAGCAAGTTGCCAGCACAAGGGCACTGGTGTACAAGGGGCAACTTCACAGGCTTTTATCGGAGCCCCAGTTGCTCTGCTCCGGGGCAGTGTTGTGTGATCTGGGCCTAGTGATTCATCATGAAAAAAAGGAGCAATATGCAGTGTCGTGCTAGCGGAGCATGGGTTCCGTGGGTGATGGCAAGCGTGTTCGCGTGTCTTCGTCATTGCGCACGCGATTACACGTGGATATCACGGACCGACGGGAGTGGGGAAGTTGTGTTTGTATCAAGTCAATAAATGTTGGATTGAATACGGGAGAACGACTCCCGAGAGAGTGACGCTTTCAAGATGAATGGTGGTTCTCAGGCGTCGTCTCGGCGCGTCTTGGACATGGACTTGACCCGACTTTACCAGAAGAGAGCCGTTGATCGTGAAAACCAAGGCAATTTGAGGCGAGCCACGCCTGTCCATGCATTTTCATACCGAATGTCCACTAACAAGGTGCAGGAAGAAAAACAAGGGAAGAATAAGAAAACTCGAATCAAAAGTTGAGGACCTTCGTCGACAACTACGCGAGTCCAGAGCAACATGGCACGGTTGTCGGAAAAGGACAAGGCGATGAACAGCACAATTGATTCAGTTATCGACACACTGCATTCTATTCGGAATAGAATACCCTTATCCGCGGATATTGCCCGCATATAACCACAATCAACCGATATATCCTCGCAAATGGATAATCCAACCCAATCTGCTTCATCCATCGTCGACGATGTTGTGGCACCCCTAGATGGACCCGACTATGACCAGCTTTGGGCAAACTGGGGTACGGTCACTTTTCCCTTTGAAGGACACCTATCTCTAACTTCACTGACTGTGAGTATTTGGAAAATGACCAGGTTAATGGAGACTGAAATGTGCAAATTTCCTTCAATCTACCATCTCTGGCTGCTGGTTCACCATCCGCTCCGAAACAAGCAAGCGTCTGGAGCTACGATCAACATCAAAGCTCATCGCATCCAATAAATGCCGATGGGTTTCAATCCGCCAGACTTGGTGCCAACAACCTCTGTGCTCAAGTCTCTGTATAGTCAATCACACCACAATACTCGCCTTCGACGTGCAAAGTCGACCGCCTACTCTGTGACCTCATCGACTCACAGAAGCATCACATCGCTTTAGACCAAGAGTCGAGCGAGTTCTCACATAAAGATTTTCCCAGTGTCAGCTCATTGCTCAATCCATCACTGAACGAACTGTATAAGCTAGTGGCATCGACCATTGCCAAACATGTTGTAGGAGTGGTCAGGGTTCATACACTCCCAGAAAAGCTTGCTGCGTGTCAATTGACCCAAATCATATACTTTTCTAATAATGTAGCTGTTATACGTCATGTGCGTCCTCATCTGATGGCAGATATCACCTTCGGAAGAGAGCTACCACGCAATACCCGCTTTCTCAAAGCCGACTCTCTTGCAAACGACGGTACCTCACCCTGCAAGGGTAGGAACTATTGGATGGTACGTGCATGCGTCCCTGAATGATAATATTCACTAATAGGTCACAAGGCCGGCAGTGCGAGACCAAATCATTCGGCATATGGACTTTACCGAGTATCCCACATTTGCTAGCATCATTATCCGATCCTTTTCAATCAATTGGCCATATAGCATTCACCAAATATTAGAGAGCAATGACGGACAGGATTTTTTTTGACTGCAGATTTTATCGCACATATTAGGGATATTAAGAACTGGACTGTAGGAAAGGAACTGACAGGGTCGTTTCCATTCCTTGAAAAAGCTGTGAACATCCAATAGCATATCGATGAATTCAGGTTGACGAATGTTGATCTTAAACCATTTCCCAATACGACCTCTGATAAAGGTTGCATATCGCTCCCCTACGTGGTCTCTTATCTTACGCCGCAGGCGAGATCGTATCATTAGAGCACACGTCATCACAGCTAGGCAGAAGTGCAAGTTCCAAACTACGGCCAAAGATTGGGTATTCGTGCATTTGTGGCGTTTCGGGTGATGCACGAAAACAAGGCGACCAATTGCCTCCTTTGCAAGAGGACGCTGCCCGACAAAAAGACCCCGCGTGACAAAAAGACCCTAAACGCTCTGGTTGGACAGATCAGGCTACAAAAGACCCGGCTGTCATTCCACTGCGTTTTAAAAGTACGTCAACTTCCGTCCAAGACTGGGCAGCGCTTCTCAACTTGTCTTCTGCTTTCAATTGCCCTAGACAGCGCACTCGACGATTTTCAATTGCACTCTGTTCCTCCAGCCCACGATGCCTGTCAACTGGTCTCTGTACGAAAAAGAAGCTACCAAGCTATACATGGAGGATGGAAATAGTGCGGAAGAGACTATCAAATGTCTGAACGAGCAACACGGCACTTCCATTAGGTAAATCCAGGAATTCTTCTCAATATCAAAAGCTCACAGTCAAAGTATTCGACAGTTCAAGGCAAAGTTCAACGGCCGAAAGAAACTACGCGCCGACGAATGGCAAGTGGTTGCTAGCGAAATTCGCAAACGGGAAGCTCAAGGAATGGCATCCGAGCCTCCCTGTCAAGTCTCCCATTGGCCTAGCACATGAGGGGTCAAATCACGATGTCGCGATTGATATGGAACTCGACTTTAGTACGCCTCTACCTGTCGATTTGATCAACCCAACCTCTTCGTCGTTTTCGAACGCCATTGGACTCAATGAAACAAACAATTTTAGGACAGTTTCATTAGCAGCTTTTCAAGAAGACGTACTGGCTGTTCAGCGCGTATCGAAAGAAATGCCACAAAATACCCAACAAGTCACTCTACAACAAGGAAGAGGCTCCTCCGGTCTCACAACTTACAATCAATTTGCCATCTCTCCACCGTCCTCGGGTGCGATCCATCACCTGAGGGAGTTGCCAGGATCTCTGCGGGACTTTCCAGGTATTAGGGGCCTCCTGATAGATGCCTGCTTTTCGGCGTTACTAACCATATCGCCCAGGGCTTGATATCCTTATTCCTGAAATCTGTGAAGGAAACCCCTTCGGAACTGTGCATAAGATCACTGGACCTGCCTGCGACCAAGTCTATGCGAGTATTCCAAGGGGGCAAGCTGGATGGCTCGAGTCACACCTAATCAGTAGAGGCTCAAATCTCAAACACTTACAGCCTATCGCATTGCTCCTCGAAGATGTTTTCACCGATAGGGCAGGAGGCCAAGAACTTCGATTTGACGGCCACAGCCAGGACACGTTTAATGAAATATTCTTCGTTGTCACTCACCTCGTCTTAAATAAGTTTATGGATCGAGAGGAACTTTTCAAATTCATACAATGGATACTCAACATAGGTTGCGTTGGTATATTGTATGAACTCTTGCAGAAGGAGTCATCCGACACGAGCGCCTTTATCACTGAAGTTCTTCATGCAATTTCGGATGAAGCTTACTTCAAAAAGTTTGGAAGGTCGCACGGAATGTGGGTAGATGAAACACTGGATCGCGGAGATTATTTCGTCTTGAAACACCCCGCTGAAACCATTAAGCTCATCCAAGCGGCAGAGAATCGCGCGTTATCGGGTAATTTAGGAGGGAAACTGCTCATTCACGTTGCACAATCAAAAAATTTGGAGGCAGCCAAGCGATTGATTTCCTGTGGTGCCAATCCAAACTATGTGGATTCGGGGATCCCTTCATTCAGGAATGGCTGGGATATTGAGATCGGCGCCATTACCCCACTCTGCAGCGCTGTTCGCAGCGGTTCAATCGACATGCTTGACTACCTCGTCGATGTTGGGGCGAATGTCAACGAACGCTTTTATAGGCACGGAATCATCACATGTGGCCTGTCTGAAGCTGTGATAGAAGAAGACTACAACATGGTAAAGGTGTTGATAGACAAGGGTGCTAAGGTTTTCCCTGACCTAGCAATCAATGGCATCAGCATCCATAAACATGCAAAGCGGAGATCACCAACAATTTGCAAGTTACTTGCGGAGTCTCTCGAATCGACATTTGATCCTGGCGCAACATCAACAAATTCATTGCGTATTATGGAGGCGGCAGAAGACGGAAATGTTTCACTGTCCAACTTCCTCTGCAAGCACGGAATCGTTAGACAAGAGACTCTAGAGGCTGGGTTGTGTGTTGCAGTCAAACAATCGAATACGAAGGCGGTAAGGACATTTCTGCATCGAGGGGTAGACCCGAATGCACTAGCGCACCGTCGTGCTTTGTATCTCGACGAGTATGACGAAGGTTCTGACAGGCTTCCTAAAGAATCTGACGAGTATGAAAAAGATTCAACGAGTGATAAATCAGACTCCAACTCTTATCATACCGAAGATCCGGACAATATCCACCGGTTCATCGATAGTCACCCTATTGTGGTAGGGTCTCGGGTTTCCGATGACAAGAAGAGCGTGGAGATCATTTACCTCCTGATAAAAGCTGGAGCAAGTGTGACGGACGAGGTTGTTTTGGAAATGCGTTACCGTGGCAATGCTGATATTCCGGCCACCATGTTTCAATTGGGGGCGAGCGTATCCGTTACAGGCCCATCTGCGTTGGAGCTTTATGCAATCGACGGAAGACTTGACAGATGTGGGCTGTTGCTCGATGCCGGGGTGGACATCAATTCGTACGGAGCACGTGGGGCGAGTGCTCTGCAAGCTGCTGCTGCACGCGGGGGCGACAATTTAGCACTTGTGGAGCATCTCTTGGACCGCGGCGCGGATGTCAACCTACCCGCAAGTGATGAGAGTACGGGCAGGGTACCGCACAGAGGATACAGGCTCACAGCGCTCCAGGCCGCAGCCTTGAGTGGAAATTCCCAGGTGGTGAACCGGTTGATTGAAGCCGGGGCAAAGGTGACAGCTCCTCCTGCTAGAACCAACGGCTTGACTGTGCTGGAAGCCGCAGCTGCTGCAATTGATAACCGCTCCGGAGCCGCCGATTATTCCATCGAGGAACAAATTGCCACGTTCAAAAAGCTACTTGCGCATGGGGCCCTGGTCAACCGCCTTGATGGCACAAGCTGCACAGTGGTACATTATCTGGTCCGCGCATCACAAATTGAATGTCTGGATCTAGCACTCAGAGCTTATGCAGCCACCGAGGACCGATGGCCATCAGGTCAATTGCCTACAGGTTTTTTGCCTTCATTTGTAGGCATGACACCAATTCAGACTGCGGCAGCATTACGTGACAAGGAGGCGATACTGCTTCTCCTCAAATACAATGCCGACATCAACGCCCCTGCATCAAACGAAAGTAGAGGTCTTACAGCTCTGCAGGCTGCAATAGTAGATTGGCCCCGGTCTGGACGGGTAGATGAGATTGAAGAGATAGTCAGATTTCTTCTCCGCCACAAGGCAGAAGTCAACGCCGCCACCTGCAACCAATATGGCCGCACCGCTCTGCAAGCGGCCACCTTATGCGACCAACCCAATGCAAAATTGGTCGCACTTCTCTTACAGCACAATGCCGAAGTTAACGCAGCTCCCGCACAAGTGGGCGGAGTCACAGCATTGCAAGGAGCTGCAATCTCGGGAGATATTCAAATTGCGAGAATGCTACTCGCCCACAAAGCCAACGTTAACGCACCCGCGGCTCCAAAAAAAGGCAGGACTGCTATTGAGGGAGCTGCTGAACATGGGAGGTTGGACATGGTGCGGCTACTCCTCGACGAGGGAGCGATACCAGACGCGAATACCGGGTTCTCGAGGGCCATCAGATTTGCTGAAAGGAAGGACCGTTTCGACATTGCAAGGTTGTTGAAGGAGCGAGAACAGACACATAACTCATTGTCCATGGACTTGGTTGAGCAGATGTTCTGGAATTTTGAGTCGCTTCCGCTGGACACGGACATGGTGGAGGATGGTAATGACGAACATGAAGTGCAGCTCTAGGTTTATTCTTAGTCCCATTTATTTCTCTTAGTTTACGCTGTTGCATCTTCAATTGTCTAACCCACCCCGGTTCCCCCTACCATATCGCGTCGCCTTTCTCAGGCAAGGACTCTGAGATCCTGGAGTCGAACATTGTTTCTTGCCCAAATATCAATTTTGATGGTGATTGAAACCTCGTGTCTATCGTGTCGAACCGATTCTCCAATAACCTTCCCCTCCCTATCGTCCCCAAAACTACCATTTCAAGGATCAGTAACCACGTTATGTTCACACACAACCTGCCAATTTAGCTTCTTTCAACTTGTATGGAATGTGAGTCAAAGTATAGCAATGAGTGAGAGGCAGTCGCTGCCGCCCCGATTCCGGAATTGTAAAGTACGTCTTGATTAGGTGGTGTCATTGCTGTATGTATGCAAGGTGTCGCTAAAACTGCTCACGCTGTGCGTTTGCATCCGTTCCAAAGTAGATTGCTCTGAGGATGGAATAGCTTGGACTGAGCGGACCTAACGGCGATGATAATAAGCCCGAATTCCGCCTCGCACTCGGACCCAGTTGTGACATCACGAGACATCGCCAGTTTTTGGACTGGGCTCCTACCTCCGCGTTATACCCGAATCCCACTCGCACTCGTTCGCCATCTAACAGAAGACGGGGGATGTACGGGATGCCCTTTTTTTGCTTGATTACTCAACAGGAGACAGCGGAATATTTCCACATCGCACTCGGTTCGGGTGTCTTTGGTTGGCTGGTCTGCGATTTGGGTATCTCGCACTCGTTACAGAACCCAAGTTACTATAAAGTGACGACGAACACTCCATTACCAGCAGATAAATTACTTGAAAGCATCAACCCCCATCATACCACGTCCATTACTCATTGCTCAAGCGCAACTCCATATTCCTCTGCCACTACCTGCATTTTCAAATGGCTACACACGCGCTCCATCAGCTGTCGCAGCTGTTCCCTCCAAGACCTGTGTTTACCGAAAAGAATCTCCCTGACCTTACTGACAAGGTGAGTCGCAGATCTCTGCAGCAATTTGAGCTCGCCTAATCAAGTCCAGGTCTACATCGTTACTGGTGCCAACACCGGCATCGGCAAAGAACTTGCACGCATCCTCTACTCCAAGAATGCCCGAGTCTACGTCGCTGCCCGCTCAGAAGAAAAAGCATCGAAGGCCATTGCCGACATCAAAGAAGATTTTCCAGCCTCTTCTGGCGAGTTCTTCTTCATGCATTTCGATTTAGCGGATCTCAGCACCATCTCGTCTTCGGTGCAGCAATTCCTCAACCGTGAATCAACGTTGCATGTCCTCTTCAATAATGCGGGCGTCATGACTCCACCTCATGGTTCAACCACTGCCCAGGGCTATGAGCTCCAGCTAGGTGTCAACAACATTGGCACTTTCATGTTCACCAAACTCCTCACGCCGACACTCGTTGCCACTGCCAAGACAGAGAAGCCAGGCACCGTGCGCGTCATATGGGTGTCCTCCTCAGCCGCCGAGTCGCCGTCTTCTGCGAAGGGAGGCGTCAACATGGACGATATCGAAAAACGCGAAGAGAAGACTCCATTTACTTGCTATGCACTTAGTAAGGCCGGGAATTATTTACACGGTGTCGAGATGGCGAAACGGTTTGAGACTGAAGGTATCATCAGCATCCCTCTGAATCCCGGCAATCTCAACTCGGAGCTTTATAGGACGCAGAGGTCATGGGTAGCATGGATTATTCGACCTTTATACTCTATCCACCAGTGTATGGTGCATACACCCAACTCTTCGCTGGGCTGTCACCTGCGGTCACAGCGGATAAGTCCGGGAAATGGGGTACGTGTTCACCTGGATTACAGCTCTTCGATAAATGCTAATGGGAAGTAGTTGGACCTTGGGGACGCTTCTTAACCGTTCGCAGTGACTTAACTTTAGCATCCAAGCCTAAAGCGGACGGTGGTCTAGGAACATCCAAGGCATTTTGGGAGTGGTGTGAATCTCAAATCAAGCCACACCTTACGGCCAGCTCGAAATAGTATGGATAGCCAACGTTTTCATTTTTATTATTAATTCATGTTCGGCATTTTCGGGTTTTAATGTTGTTTAGAATTGATAAATATGATCCCACTCATGTACACATCCTTAATTTGGCTGTTTGGCAGGCTGGTCCGAGAGGTGCTGGAGAATGAAGAAGTGGGAGTTGCCATGTAATGTACTCCAAGATGCTATGTTTCATTGAGTCTATTAACAGTTATATAAATAACAGACTGTCCTATCAATCGCGGCCTTCGGAGGGCGTAGTCTCATCATAGCGATATTTTGCACAATATTGAATAGTACAGCCTCCGTTTAATCAACGGAACCCTAAATACAAGTGACATTAAGTCGTAAATACAACACAAGTCTGCTCCTTGTCAACATCAACCGATCTAACCTTGAGAAGCTGTGCCTGACCCAAATTGGCCCAAAAGAAATAACCACGGAGAGCCGCCATGGTGGATATTTGTCAACTGAACCCTGGTACATAGCTCATCGAACCCGATGAAATAGCATTCTAGTCCCTTCTAACCGAAAAAGGCCGAGAGTATATGACGTCATGTGGAACGGGGACAGACACCGACAGTTATGTATTCAAGGGAATTGTTCGCCGAAATTCGGGGTTTTCATTATTTCTACCTACTGCTTACTCTCGCGGCGACGGGGCTTCTCTGTTGCAGACCCAGCTAAACCCTCCCCATCTCAATATCCGGAATCACCTCCAAATCAACCCATCGCCCTCTGTCCTATTGTAATGCATTAGCTTGGCCAGAGAAGAAGGAAAAAGAGGTTGAATTTCTTTTGCTTTCCTGTAAATGCCAAAATCATGAATGTGTTGCATCTCCATTTATCCAGTCATAACATAAGTCTTTGATCTTTTTGCCTCGCCTCACAAATATAGGTTCATCCCATATTGTCTTTGTTGAAAGACGCCCTACTCCGTGCCAGATGTATCGTAGAGCATAATGAAGAAAAATCAGATGCCGGAAGCCGCTCCTCTCTTTCTGGTAGGAGATGTAAAGGTTTCGTTGAGAACCATACGCCGCGCTGCCTAAAACTTTCCCAAGAAAATGGACTGATTAAACGTCCAGGTTGGATGTGTCGGAGAGCTGTTGAATACTCTATATCACTCCAAAAGGAGTATAGAGTCATTTTTGAACTTAAGCTGCTTTGGAAGCTCCCAGGTGAAGCTCTGGTTGGTACCGAAGTGGCCATTCTTAGCTGTTTGGCGGTAGATAGGGTTGGTAAGGTTTAGCTCCTTGACAATAACACCAGGCCGAAGATCGAAGTTATTGCGGATAACTTCAACGAGCTGATCAGAGGTTTTCTCAGAGGTGCCATACGAGTCGACGTAGATAGAGAGGGGCTCCGCAACGCCAATAGCATATGAGAGCTGAACCAGAGCACGTCGGGCCAGGCCAGCGGCAACCAGGGACTTGGCGATCCAGCGAGCAACATATGCAGCAGATCGATCGACCTTTGAGAAATCCTTTCCCGAAAAGGCACCACCGCCGTGAGCGCCCCAGCCTCCATAGGTGTCGACAATGATCTTGCGGCCAGTCAGACCGGCGTCACCCTGGGGACCACCGATAATAAAGAGACCAGAGGGTTGAATCTAGAGCACCAGATTAGTTTGTGAGATTTATATTATACAGGTCACTCACGTGGTAGACAGTCTTATCGTCAAGATATTTAGCAGGAATGACCTTCCTAATAATCTTGTCCTTAATCTCTTTACGGAGCTCGTCGGTTGAAATATCCTCAGAGTGCTGAGCAGATACAACAACAGTATCAACACGCTGAGGAATGACAGCACCGTTATCGTGACGATACTCAATAGTGACCTGAGTCTTAGTGTCAGGCCGGAGCCAGGGGAGGGTGCCGTCACGGCGGGCAGCAGACATAGCAGCATTAAGCTTGTGAGCGAAGAGGAGCGTGAGGGGGAAAAGTTCGGGTGTTTCATCAGTGGCATAGCCGAACATAATGCCTTGATCACCGGCACCAAGCTGCTCAAGAGCCTGCTCGTAGTGAAGACCCTGGGCGATATCAGGGGACTGCTGCTCAATAGCGACAAGTAGGTTACAGGTCTTATAGTCGAAGCCCTTGGAGGAATCATCGTACCCGATATCCTTGATGGCATCACGAACGACCTTCTGGTAGTCGATCTTGGCCTGGCTGGTGATCTCACCAAAGACCATAACCATACCAGTCTTAGTGGCAGTTTCGCAAGCAACCTTGGAGAGGGGATCATCGACGAGACAGGCATCGAGGATGGCATCCGAAATCTGATCAGCTATCTTATCGGGATGACCCTCGCCGACAGACTCAGACTGGGAGGGGATTAACAACGGCAGATTCCTTGGTAAGAAGCACTGCAGCACTCATGGCGGGGTGAGAACCTACGGTGAAGAGGAAAGTTCCCTCGTTGTAGTGCCTGGAGGGTCCGGCGTGAAAGCCGTTGGTGCCGTTGATAGCAGGCATTGTTAGGATTGGATAATGGAAGAATGGAGAAACAAGGGAGAAGGGAGAGAAGAAGCGATGCGAGAAAGTTTGTCTAGAGCGGGCAGCGGCGAGGGGCGAGTCACTAGAAGGTGGATAGACGAAATAAAGGCAAGATGTATGGGCGGGGCTGTGAGTGACTCAGAAATTGGGAAGATGTACCACGGGAGATATAAGAGTAGCAAGCAGGGGAAGAAATTAAGTGGGTTGCAAGGAGAAAAATGGGAGAGGCGGAGGGTAACAAAGGCCGAGCGGACATGTACGAATACGTCGGTCGCAAGATGTATTGGGAAAGGCTGAGGCGGAGGGCCGAAGCCGCAGCAACACAGAAAAATCAGCTCATAATGGAACTAGGCCCGTACATTTTTCTCAGGATTGTATTATAATCGTACAATTGATGCTTGCGGTAAGTCAAATGGTAATATACAGTTGCGGATATCCTCAACTGCTTCACATTCGAGTCAACATCGAAGCCAAGTAAGCGTCGTGTGCACCCCAGCACCACACCTTAGACAAGTCAATTGAAATATGATCTTTATAATCGTATAGAAATTACGCGAGTTACAGCATCAAAGCACAAACAGTCCCAAGCTGATCGGAGTTTGTGATGGCGTAGCGCGGCTAGCTGGATACTAGAAGGAACAAGTCATCTGTGCTCAGCAACTCCGCCTAGCCAAAGCATCCTCTTGTCAAGCTCGATGCGGGGAGATGCGATCTACCCGCTCGGGGCCCAAAATATCTCGGTGTCATCATCTTCAATGGTCGGCATCAAGGATGTAACTAGCTAGGGTGAGGGGTTGGTTACATGCGCTTTGCCAATGCCGACGAACAATTGGTGTACGGGAAATTAGCTGCTCCAGGGTGTCGGCACTTGCTTCCTCGGCCTTTTCCATCCCCAAAGTCCGTGACTGATTAGCGAGCATCAAAACGCATCATAAATTGTTTCGGCATCTTCTTCTCGGCCGACACCCCGATGAATCTCAGAATAGCATAGATCCGTTCTCGGACACCGATGGCCCGGACCTGCCAACAAGCCTTCCGTCGGCTCGGCCTCGGCGTCCATCAGATGATCTCCGATTCTTGCCAATACCGCGGTGTTGTCGCACATCCTTGTGATTTCAGGTACATGGAGTCCAAGGAGGAACAACTCCAGGCCGCCCTGTCCGGTAACGCTTTCTGTCTTGTTATTATGCATAGAAGTACATAAATAGCCAGTCTATCGCCTCGGCAGTGGCCGCATCTTACCCCGTATATTACCCTACACTCAGGCCCGCAAGATGCCGCAAGCCACACAACAACTTCCTCCTGGCATCCAATCTTCATTGGCTCAAGTCAATGAGGCTGCCGGAAACTTTTCCGGGCTGTATTCGGAAAAGCATGCCAACACGAATGGCATTGAAGGTGGGGGGCTAAGGGCAGCCAAGTATGACTTGTTTCTCAAGACATCAAAGTTGGTTCAAACCGTGCAAGGTCCAATGGAAACGCTTTGGTCGCATATGTACCAAGTAAGTATCTTATTCGGTAACTTACCTAGTACGGTTCTTACCTAACTTGATTCTCATAGCTTTCCCTTCTCGGTGCCTTGGCCGCCTTGATCGAGATTGGTGTCTTCGACAAGTTGCCATCTGACGGCACATCCATGAAAGCAACTGACCTATCCAGGCAGCTGAACGTGGATAAAGATCTTCTCGTTCGTCTAATGCGATCGGCCACCGTTCTTGGTCCCTTCGCCGAAACAGGGCCAGAAGAGTACGCACATACGCCGTACTCGCTGATATACAACAACCGCGAGCTTCGGTCGGCATTCAAGGTAGCGTATGTCAACGCCAATTATTACATCTCCTTCCGAAAAGAATTCTCTTAACGTTGTTACTAATGTTTTTGTCATTGTCAAGTGCAACCGAGTTCGGACCTACAATGACAAATCTCTCCGCGTTCTACCGCCTTAATGGTTTCTCCAGTGAAGCATTGTCCGAGAAACTTAGTGATTCCAATAATCCGTATACGTTCGCGCACCAAACCGGCGGAACTCCATTCTGGACCTTCATTTCTGATCGCCCAGAACGACAGCTGATTTTTGATGAAGACATGATGGCACAGCAAGCCGCTGAAGAGTGGACTATTGGTCTTTATCCATTTTACAACAAGCTACAAAACCATCAAATGAGCAACGGCACCACTCGCGATCAGGTCCTGGTGGTAGATATTGCAGGTGGGAAGGGTCAAGCCACCAAAAAGATAAGAGATCTTCTCAAGACCGTGAAAGGCCGCATAATCCTCCAAGACCGCAAGCCTGTTCTGGAACAGATCGAAGAGCAGCTGATTGGAATTGAGACCATGGAGGTTGACATCTTCAAGCCACAACCTGTCAAAGGTGAGCTCCAGCTTATACCCGAGTGAAGAAGTTACAGGTCGTGACTCAAATCTAGGTGCACTGGTATACTACTTGAGAAGAGTACTTCATGACTGGGACGATACCGACTGCGTCCGTATCCTGCAAAATGTGGCCAAGTCCATGAGTCCAGAAAAGTCGCGCATCTTGATTTCTGAACAACTCATTTCAGAGACGAATGCCGATGTTCAGGCTACATGGTACGACATGGTGAGTTTGTTCCGGGAACAAGTAAGAAGGATACGATAGTAGTGACAGAGCCGTAAATAACTTCTACTAATCACTTTGACTACATTTAGGCCATGCTGACCTTTAACGGAAAAGAGAGGACTGAGCAGGAGTGGAAGACCTTGCTCAACAATGCGGGCTTACGGCTCGAGACGATATACCAGGCTCCGGGATCGGCGTTCTGTGTGATTGAGGCATGGTTGAAGTGATGGTGTGGCTGGAGTATGAACCCTTGACGGGTTGTCCACGAAGGAGACTGAATTGGGTAAGGCGCATTGGGGGTAGCATTCAACATTGCGGAGCGGGATACTTTTATTAGGGTCTGGTCTATTGTCGCCGCGACTCTGTCACGGTGGATGGGGGAAGTAGTAAATAATAAGAAAATTTCAACATCAAAACTGTCACATCTAACGAGCGAAAATTGAAGTCATAGGGGCTTTTGCTTTCTAACTAAGTAAAATATCGTTACTTTTTAAGGACTATGATCGCGAGACATCGAGTTTCAAGGGCTATGATTATACCCTGGGTCTCCATACCTTCCAGCTCAAAACCGTAAACAACTGAATATAACGGAGATCACAGAATATCGGCCCTAAAAGCTAGCCGCCTCCGACGAGAGCGTCCAGGGGCATTCACTTTCATTCTCAGCTACAAAAGGTTGACGCTTAGTGTCAGACGGAGATATGGACTACAATAGCACTACGTATTAGCGGAGTGATTATTCCCTTTTGCCGTAGCGGTATTGCGACACTTAGACCCTGATGTAGAAAAAGAAACAAGAGACTGTATCAGCGAACCCCAGATTCATTTCATCAAATTACAGCATTCTTATCCTTGCACGCAGCCAGGGTCTTTCTTGCCTATTCTGAAGCCACCGTCGCATACTCCCAACACCAGCCATATAAGCGGATTTACTTCTGGTTCAATCACCGATCAACTTGATGGTAAGCTGTGACCTACTTCGTATTGCTTGACGAGGTAACAGCAACCGCCGACATACATGCCGCCTCACAGCCTAGAAAAACCTGATGACAAGTAGCGAAAGCTACAAGTGACGAAAGGCCGAACGTGAAAACCGACATTCCGTGGCCAACTGCATGACAGGTCGCCAAGGAAGCGCCGCAAGCTGCCAGGCAGCCCACCGATCCGACAACGAGGGTCTCCCTCCCGGCTGACGCTGTGCGGGTTAGGGCAAGACAGGACAAGAGGGCCTTTGAAAGTTTCATGTCTTGGAGCACAGGTTAGTATTCTCTATAAGACTCCAATAAGACATGCGAGTAGAAGTACAAGTGGAGGAGTAGATTGAGGGAACCATAAGTTCCATAACGAAAAGAAATTGCCTTACGTACTGTCCTGTGCGTCACAACGGAAGAGTAGTGTATGCTTGACGTTGTAATTCTGAGCAGGGGCAATGCCTTTCTGGATCAGGCACTTTGGTGTCGTAGATGTAGTGGACCGGGAGCCTTGATAAGTTGTGATGGTGGGCTATGAAGTTTTGAAACACAGGTAACCGAATGGATCAGTTGATTGAGAAACTGCTCCCGCTTGCTAGAACATGTTGCATTTGAAGAGGAAAAAGTTCTAAAAGAGCCTGACTGATGAAAGGTAAAAAGGAGAAAACCGCAGCTTATGTAGATAAGATGGGTTGGTGTCAGGGCGTTTCCAGCCTAACCCACCAAACAGATGCCGGCATAATCGCATTCTATGACACTAACTTGAAGTCACCCACTGCGCCCATGGAATGGTTTGCTTGGTTTGCAGGACCCGTTCCGGCAGAGGATGGCGCCAGTGTTGTCAATGTTGCATACTGGGACTTGGAGGCAGGCATACTGATTGCCGTACTGGGAATCAGCCCCAAGCCACCCTTTGCGCTTAGTCGTAAGGTTCGCCCAGTTTGAGCCAGAAGGCGCCCCGTATAGATGCTAAGGCATACTGTCCTCGTTTTATTTTGTGATTTGATGGCACGAACAGTGGACTAGGCGCTTTTACCTTTAAGTTCCATGCTTCATACAACATAGGAAGATCATCATTGCGGTACACTATAAATTATCAGCACTGCATTGTGGAGAGTTCCTTTTGCTAGCTGGCGCCACAATCTTCGCTTGCAACTTTCAATTGGCCTTGATTCAGCCTCATTTGGCTGCCTCGGTTGGCTGCCTCTCGCCTGATGACGTTCGTGGCGTCGGAGTTTGCACGCCTAAGACTACTAGCACTAGTCTTCCAAGCTGGAGATGCTACACACAACTTAGCCTTGACAAAGCCTTGTTTGGCTGCCTTCCGCAAGTTAACGGCGGTGGCGTCGGAGTTTGAACCGTCAAATGGCTGCCTAGGTGCTAAAATAGCCGTAATTGGTCCGTTTGTTCGATCGATTCAAGCGATCATGCGACTAGATTTAATTGGCTGCCTGTTCAAATAGCGGAATTAATGAAAAGCGCAAGTTATGGGGTGCGCTGACAAAGCTTGTACCCAATACTCTCTCTGTGAGCCACTCCCAGCGACTATAGATAGCTTGGAACGAATCTCTCAACCACACGCTAATCGACATCTTGAGTATGGATATCACACTCATTTCATGACTATCTCTGGAATACGGCCTACACAGCTGTAAATACTGCCAAACTTTGATTATTGACTTGAGCAATGCGTCCACCCGGCCTGGAAAGCTCGAGTTGGTCACCATTCGGCTTGCAGGACTTTGGATATTCGAGGCTATCGCAAAGGACTGCAACTTCTTCCAATTTTGTGTTCAGGTGAAGGTACCAGCAGGCAAGTCGGACGCCTTGGCACATTCAACCACGGTCGCCGCGGTCGAAATGGCAGATCAACTCGCTTTGGTCAAGAATATTCACCAACTCATCGAAAAATGCCTCGGTATAAGTTGTATAGTAGCACAAGAACTGTCTGATGAACATCCATCGCCTTCCCAACTCTCCCCATTCTGGCAGTTCCAAGAATCCCTCCTGTCTCCTGTCTCTGTCATTTGATCTCCTTCCTGCAAAGCGTAAGTCTGAAAATGGACTACTGTTGGTTTAATTGACCCTTCTGACCGGCTGTTCCACGATAGACCTCTCTACGCAGATTGGCTGTGT
The DNA here is from genome assembly GCA_020740775.1 of Ilyonectria destructans. Classification (NCBI taxonomy): domain Eukaryota; kingdom Fungi; phylum Ascomycota; class Sordariomycetes; order Hypocreales; family Nectriaceae; genus Ilyonectria; species Ilyonectria destructans. Next base: position 516,032 of record JAHEWK010000016.1, read on the forward strand.
CCCATTCTCGAATCATGCAGTCGGTCCTCGGGTCAGCTCTAGGGACGATTTTTCTATGAGCCACAGATGGTTGAGCGTGTACCTCAGATTGCATCCTGAATACCGGAAGGTAACTCAATTGTAACCCCGTACCACTCATTGATGTGGGGTCTGAAAAAGACCTGGGATTAGCGAAGTTGGTCTCAACCGGGTCACTCCCTGGGCAACTCTATCCTACTGCTGGGTGGGGAACAAAACGCGCAAACAAGACACAATGTCCATGAGCGATACACAGCCATTCAACTCCGCCAGCTGCCGACCACTCTACAAGACGCCGTTCCCATATGCCGCAGGATGAATATCCTCTGTCTCAGGGTAGACTCTATCAGAATTATCTACGACAACGAGGACGATAAATGGTACTTAGGAGATCAGTAAGATGGCTGAAGTCTATCAAAGCTCAGTTATATTCTCCACAGCGTCATCCTCCAGGACCTCCGGGCTCCGGGCTCTCTTTCCTTCGACGCTTGGATAATCGCTCTGAGGTGCCGCGAATCCCGTAATGTCGGTCTATTCCGTGTCGATCCTATTCGATTCCCCGCTACCCTAGCTGGATCCTTGCTATCCCGTCTTTCACCGCTGGTGGGGCGCAGTCATTTCTCCACAACGTCATCTTCCTCCAGGAGCCCTAGGCTCCGGGCTACCCTTATCAGTTTAGATTACGCCGTACATCAAACCAAATCAGAAGATTGACACAATGACGATATTCTCACCTAAACATAGCCTACCTACAGGATCCTTCGGTCCAAGGTCATGTACTGCTCTAATATCTGGCACTTAGAGGTACCGAGCTGCTTTCGCTCGAACGGGCCATTACCCAAACTACCCAACTCTGCTAGATTTTAATGGCGGTGTGACTAGGTCGACTAGCTAACGTAGGCCCAGTTTTAATGCACGGTGGAGCTATGTCGCCCTAATTTCTCGCCCGGATACGGTGGACCCTTCAAATTGTTTCCAACTTGGGTTAAGGACACATACGTAGCTAACCTTAATATATGGATATTAATTTACAATCAGGCGTCTTGCCTCCACTTACAATAGCCCCTTCCACTGGAATGGGATTTGTACACCGCGCAGCCTGTCCAGTTTGCTGTCTTGTTCGAACTTGAAACTATATTTCCTCGGGTACATAAGGCCTGTCGTCGTCCATACTTAAGAGAACATCCCGTTATAACATCATTTAATCCAATTGACACAGGCGTGCCCGCGAAGAATTTGAGATCATGAAGTTCCACGTTATGTCCCTACTTTTCTTTCTACCCGCCGTCTTTGGCTGGTGGGTACGTGACTTACGTTCATCTTCGTCATCTTTCATATCGCTAATGGTGTGATAGAATTGCGAGTTGCCTACTGGAAGAGGCGACTCCGGGCGTTGCATTGAGGATGGGAATGATGCAGGCTACTCTGCTTGCTCACAGGTAATTGTTTCTCTCTCCGGATCCTTGCATACAGCACACTAATAAATTGTTAAAACTTGATTAGGACCATCCATGCATTGTCCAGGGCAACGGATGCATTCCTCTTGGAGGTAGAGTAGCCAACTGTTCGTAAATTGTCTTCGGATTATCTCAACGAGGAAGGTTACTATGAGGGCGATATGCATACACTTTTGTCGCACAGAGCGTGCCAAAAGTATCAAAGGTCCGGTAGGCGATAATGGGCAGAAGGGGAAAAAAAAATCATTTTTTTTTCATGTTGTTAGATTCTATACCTAGACAATTACAGCTTCCAGCATACGCGGGATACCCTAAACCCTCGCCCAAAATGGCGCAGTTGTTTAGTCCAACAATTGAGAGTCTTATTTGCTTGGAGAAGGTAGCTGCACTACGAAATGTATGACTAGTCGAAGATGAAGACTACGGTGCAGACCGAAAATAACACGACTGGAAACGACCAATCCGCACAATCAGGCTCAAGACTTTAATGATCTAACTGCTGGGGACAAAACCTCCTTCTAGTTCAAACACAAGCTCTATGATCAGGCTTTTCGGGAATTCAAGCAGCAACGATCCCGGATCAATCATGGAGCCTACAGTTGCAGACACAGCAGCCCGAAATGGCGGCGCCGATGTCTCCGGAAGGATCATCAACACGCAGGCTAGGGTAATGCGAGCACCAGCCCAATTTCCTCCGTTCGTTTGGGTTGAGATCTGTCGGGCTGCTGCCTATCTATACAACCGGACGCCCAGATATATCTATAATTAGGATACCCCTTACGGTTGGTTCCACACAGCAGTGGCCCAGCAAGAGGGATATAGCGAGGCAGCCCGGAAAATCCTTCTCACACGTTGAAGGATATTCTTAAGATACTCTCATCATTTGCAACAGGACCAATTTGAATCAATTTAAAAGACCTATGTAGAATTGAATCCCCTACCACCCTCTCTTGGTTGTTCCCATCAAGTACACATCAAGCCGGCCTGAGACATACAACATGCAAACTTGATGAACCTAGACCTAGAGTCTGAGCACTGCCGCACTAATCCGAGCTCTCAGCCCCTATCCCACATCTCCTGAATGGCCTTCTGCTTGAAGGATACCGATGCCTAAGGCAGGTCGGTCTGGCCAGGCATAATAGTCCCGTTCTGAATGGCAGCAGTGTGACCTCTGACCAGCATACCAATAGATGGGTTATACAAATCCAAGTAGGTGAATGCGCTGATGCCAGTAGGAGGGGTACGCCAGTCACGCATCAATTCCCCAAAAATGGCTCCAAGCGAAACCAGCTGCACGCCGGCATCCTTCATCCTGTGATTTGCCGCATCGCGGACCATGTCACTGGTAGTTCCCGAGGCCTCGATGTTGGCCCAGACAGAGTAACCGGCTTCTCGGAGAGAGAGGGCGCAGAAGGCAGTACCTGTCATGAGAATTAGCCATCTTTGTCACCTCACACAGTGCCCTGCCTTCGGAAAGGAGTGTCAAGTGTGGTAGTCAACTAACAAATATCTGTCAAGATCCCGGCAATGATGACCTGCGTTTTGTTCGTATTCGCAATGGCTGCTCGCACATCTTCATTGTCCATTGCGTTAACCTGGCCCGGACGTTGAATAAGTGGCGCATCGGGAAACATTTCGAGAAGCTCCCCCGGCAGGGGACCATTGGCTCCTGAGGAAGTTATTAGCAAAAGGCCAAACTAGAATGGTGCATTAGGAAGAGATGCTTACCAGCTTGGGCAGAGGTGGACATCACAACCGGCAAGTCGAACGCCTTCGCCATGGCGGCATGCGCGAGCATGTTCTGCTTGAAGTAAATCGGCTCCAAGTCGCGTACGAGGTTGAAAAGCCCGACTTGGTGGTCGAGAATTAGAACCATCTAATAGATGGTCAGCTCATGTGGAAAAGAGGTTGGGTTTCTTCAACTGACAGAATCATTGCGATCCAGTCTCTCGTAAGTAAATGCCGAAGCACTCCCGAGGCAGACGGTCGCAATAGCCAAAAGATTGCTGAAAAACATAGCTGATTATTGGTCGATACTCTGGATTAGATAAAGTTTAGACTGAGAGGTGTGCTCGAATCTGGCGATGTTGATCTGATGGATTTTCATTTTCCTGAAGGGAGATATGGTTAGGCTATATATACACGTATGACATTGCTATAGATAACTATAAGGCTCTGCGAAATTGCAACATGACTAAGACTGATGGTTAGGAGCACTTCGTCCTTTCCAAAAGAACATTTGATTTGTCGGGGCCCGACTGACAACCTTGTGCTATGCACAGTAAGCTCATGACGATGGCCCGGCGAGGCGACCGAGATGCTTGGCAAGCTACGGTGGCGATCTACGTGATGCAAGTAATCCAACGCGCCCAATCGTCGTCCGCCTCGTGGACTTCAGTGGCCCAACTCTTCCTTCGTGCTTACGCAGACCTGTCAGGTCGGAACTGAGATTGAAGGCGACAACGCCGTTGTAGGCTAGTCTGTGTTACCAGCACACCAATGTACTAAGAATCCCGCGCGGCTAGGTCCACAATACGAGCTTGAAACATTTCACAACATGGGCTTAAGAGTCTGCCAAGTCGGACATAAGACGGCACGCATTTGCCAAGCCAAAGGGAGGGTTTAGCCATGATCGATTGGTTCCTGGACAATATTTAGCCGTCTTTGCCCGCGCGGGGTTTCATCAATCATGTATTAGCTGTGGCGAGTTCTCCAAGCATGGTTAAGCATGTGCAGGCATAAGGGAGCAAGAGCATGGGTTGGATAGCAATAGGATATGATGGAAGAAGTAAGCTTACTGATATCTACTTAGACGACCTTGGTTCCACCACTAAGAGTCCGAAATAACAACAATGACTCGAAGAAAAGCCTATTGATACGGAGGCTGATATCCCTGTATACGGCGTATTCGCTAAGTTCCGGGGGCATGCATGGAGATCGTATGGGGTAAGAACGCTAATGTGTCTAGTAGGTGGCGATTCTTGGATCAGCAAATTAAACCACGCACTTCAGAGTGGCAACATGGCCATCGACGATATCCCGCGCGGGTGGTCCACAGTTTAATAAGCTCCCTGCCTAACACAACCACCGCATGCATACATAGCAGGGTCCTGTTGGTGGAGAAACAGCACGAGGTACATACCACCATCACTGCCTCGCATGGAGGACATGTCTGCTCTTGCTTAGTCAAGCAGATTAACACAACCACTTTGCATGGGCGCAGCCAGGGACATATATAGATCTCCATAGATCTCTGGCGAATGTTCCATCCCATACGAAGCGGTTCAATCCGACAATAGTCATTGCCTCCTGAACCACCATGGCCACCCAGTCCGGAATCACCGCCCACGGTCCCAACCAACCCTACACTATCACCAATGACATTCCTCGTCCGACCCCGGGCCCCAAACAGGCCCTAGTAAAGGTCCTCGCCGTAGGACTCAATCCTGTGTGAGGAGGATCCTACGAGCAAGGCGACAAAGTAGCTAACCGCCGAGCAATAGGGACCCCGCACAACAGCACACTGGCCTCCTCGTGAAGGAATGGCCGGCCATTCTTGGCAGTGACTGTGCTGGCGTCGTCATTGAGGTCGGCCCAGACTGTACCAAGCTAAAGCCTGGGGACTACGTCTATGGCTGTGCTCCGCTCGGCCAAAACAACTTCACTCCGTTCCAGGAAACATTCTTGGTAAATGAGGATGTTTTCTTCAAGAAACCTCTCAAATTATCGGTAGAGGACGGTTGTACGATCGGTGCAGGATTGCTGGTAATACCTACCCTACAAACCTCCTGATGTCTCCGTACATCAGTGATTTGAACCTTTTGGAACGTTAACGCTGATACCGTTTCCAGACATCTGCGCTCTGCCTTCTGACAGGTGCAGGGTTAGAGATGCCTGAGCAAGGAGCCAATGTACCCCAGAAGGACGAGTGGATTGTTATTCTGGGTGGTACCGGGACCGTAGGCCAGTTTGCCGTACAGGTAAATTACAGCCACCTGACTACTTCTTTTACAGTCTTGTGTAACACTCATAGCTTGCTCATATCTGTGGCTACAAGGTGCTTGCATCGTGCTCCCCATCCAAGCAATCAGTAAGTTCGCCTACTACTGATAGCCGTCCAGCTCTGAAACGCTTACGACTTCATCAGGTTGCATTGCGAAATGGTGCCATGGCGACATTTAACAACCGAGGGACAATTGACGAGCAGCTCGGTGAGATCAAGCGAATCACCAGTGGCAACTTTGCCCGAATGTTCGATTCCACGGCATTTAGCTATAAGATTATGGTCGAGGCTCTCGAAACCTGCTCTGTATCGAGTACGAAGTATCTAGCGACCGTCGATAACTGGTAAGTGCTGTTGTCACTACAACCAGGCGGGGGAATGCCCGCTGATGAGGAAAATAGGTCCAAGTTCAATACCCCACCTACAATTAGGGAGTACCGAGCTGAGTTTGGTGATCTCTACCGCCTCGATAAGCCCGATGGAGTGAAGGTGACCAAGGACATTGCTAGCTGGATCCCCGGGTTCGAGGCCCACCTGGCAGCGGGCACCTTGAAGCCGATCGAGTACCAAGTTGTTGAAGGAGTTGGATGGGAGAAGATCATCCAAGGTATCCAGGACCTTGAGAAGGGGAAAGCAGCTAAGAAAATTGTTGTGAGAGTTCAGAGTGAGTGAATGTGCTGGGAACTCGCATTTCGCTATCGTAACGCTGAGCCAGCCCAAGAATGTTCAGGACTGGAGGACTGAAGTTTGAGTTTATGCAATATCTTTCGAATATGCTTTGCTTACTTTCGAACACACGTTTGAGCGCCAATCTCGTGATGACTTTACATCGCTGAATGGACTTTGACAATTCACATTCGGACTGTTAGACTTGATCGGGCTGAAAGATTTCATATAAAACTCATTCCAGATATCTCTCTATGGGTTGAAACATCAGTCATCACGGCATCATCGCGTATAATTCCTCTTCCAAAACAGAGCTTACTAAGGTGCTGTTGAATGCGCCCCTTGGTATCTTAAACATAACTCCCCCAAAGAAAAACCCCGATCCGAGTCTTTACGGTTGCCCTGGCCAAAGCTCATCAGCCAGCTTTCGAACCAGCCGGAGCTTTGCAGTCATGACCTCCCTAGAAAGAGGGTAGGCTTTGGCACCGCTGGCAAAGCCACACTGAGGGCTCACTGAGATCTGATTGAGCACCTTGTCTCTACTAAGGCCGTTCCCTTCCGAAATGAGGTCTGCCGCAGCGTACACCTTCTTCTTGAGCTCGTCGATGTGTTCAAGCTGGGCAGACTTGGACGAAATGAGGCCGAGGACAACATTCTTATTACGGGGCAGATACTTCAGGGGCTCAAACCCGCCCGCTCGGGGCGAGTCGTACTCAAGGTAGAAGGTGTCGACATTCAGCCTCTGGAAAAGCTTCCGTGCAATGGTGTCATATCCACCCTCGGAGAAGTAGCGACCGCCGGGGAAGTTGCCTCGGCAAATATGGATGCCGACATGGAGATCCTTGGGACGGCTGCTCAGGCAGTCGTTGTAAAATTCGATGTAGGAGTTCAGGAGTGCCTCAATGGACTCGCCATCATTTTTGAATCCTTCAATAACTTTCTCAGAGCAGAGGTCTAAGACGTTTGTTAGTTATTTCCTACGCTTGATGGGGCACCTGAGCGACTTACAGGCCAAATTGGGGTCGTCAATCTGCACGTTCCGAACACCATTTTTGTAACAGATATCGAGTTCGACTCTGTAGGCCGTGGCTACGTCGGCGAAATACTCTTTGTCGGACGGATAGACGCTCTTTGGGTATGGCTGTCGGTATCGGAGATGGAACCAGCTCGGAGAAGCCAGGCTCAGCTTCGCTGCGTGCTTGTGGGACTCTGGAAGTTTGCTCTTGAGATAATTGAACGCATCTACGTAGGAGCTCCCAACATGCTTGATTTTTCCGGTACAGAAAAGTAGACTCTCAGGAACCCGCTTGCCATCGTCGGTGAAAGCAATGACATCTGGTACGTATTGGCGAAAAACATCGTTGCTTTTGACGGGGACGTATTCGAATCCTTGCAGTCGATCAAAAAAGTCTCCCCTGCACCACAGATGTCAGCTTTGGGTATGCCTTTGAGTTTGTTCACACTGTAATCAGGTGTGAAACACTAGTCTTGCGTACCAAAACGTCGCCCTCCTCAGTTCACCATCAGAAATGGCATGGAAGCCGCAATCAAGTTGGTAACGGATGAGTTCATTGATTCCCTTGTCTTCCTCAACAGTCAACTCCTGTTGGGTGGCTTTTCCCTCTTCCACAGCATCTCGCTTCTCTAGAAGTGCAGCCGGGCGAGGGAGGGACCCGAGGTGTTCTGCGCGGAACGGTGGGCGTTGACGGTTGGTAGGCGGCATTTTGATAGATAATTTCAATCAAGTTTGGCTTCAAAAAACGTTGTGATTCAGAAATGGGCTTCAACGGGCTTGTTGTTGTTGTTGCCTAGAATGAGAGTCGGAGTGCTTATAAGTTGACATAGCACACGGTCGGCGAAGCATTTCGGCAGTTCACACTACGTAGAGACCGATATAGTTTGCTTAGCGTCGGAACAGAAAAACAAGCCCGGTATAAGTGAGGTCTGGAGAATGAAGCCAGAAGTCCGATGCCGAAATGCGGGGTATTGGTGTCATTCGTGTAGTTGAACCCGGAGAACTAATCGAAATGTCCGTCTTAGTTGGCGCTCGGAGGTTTCTCCGCGCCTTGAGTGCGACCAGCTTTGTGTTGTGAGTTGCCCGTGGCGTCGTTGATGCCGAAGCATTAGCCCATGTAACCCCGCACCCTAATGCTACCATACTAACTATATCAGGGTTTTGTAGGCTGCTCTCGGCCTTTATGTTCGGAGCCGAGTCGGGCAGATATCCATTACTCGTTGAAGGTCGGGGGATGAATCCGTTGATGGGACCCAATCGGGCATGTGTGCTCTGGCGAGGTGCATTTGAATCTCAGTAGGTCCAATTCAGATGCAATAGTATCCATTGAATTTACGGCAGTTGTTGAAAGTTAATGTCACATACTAGCGGGAAGGCAAGAAATTGATAAAGTCTATGTTGGCCCACCGCCTACTATTCTGGGACGACTTGTGCTAGTTACATCTACTCTACCCACTCTTCCTACGCTCTAGAATTTGACCCATGACTCAGTCAGATCATACATCAGTGACGTGATTCACACGTTCAATCAAGAAGAAAACAAGCCCACAAAAATGAAGCCGCTGGGACCTCGTTTCGGGCCGTATGTGGCTTTCCCGCTAATTTTATTCGCGGGGATGATGAACTGCTGCGTTGGGGGCTTCGACCCTGGACTTTTGGGAAACTTGAACGTTGTCCCAAAATACAGTGAATGTGAGTGAGCCCATTGCGAATCGATGATGAGAACATACAGTAACCAACCGTGAAAAGTTTTTAAACTTGATTCTTCATTGCTCGGTCTCAATCTAGCCTTAGTCAGCGCAGGGCAGGTTGTCACTGGACCATTCGCAGGTCACATCTTGGATCGATGGGGCCGCCGAGCCGGCATGGTAATCGGCTCGGTTTTTATGCTCCTAGCGACCGTTCTACAGTCCACCGCAACAACAGGTATAATAGCTTGACCATACTTTATCCTCTGGCGTAAGGACATTTCTCAACAAGATTACAGAAGCGCAACTTGCAGTCGGCCGATTCTTTGTTGGTATCTGCCTCGGGATTGTATTAGCAGGTGCCCCTGCCTGGGTGATGGAACTCGCTCCACCAAAGCACCGAGGAGTATTTGTCGGCATCGTAATCTCATCTCTATCATTTATGGGTGTATTGGTGGGCCTCGTCGTCCTATGGACCTACAACCTCGACAACAATTGGGCTTGGAGAACCGGGTTCGTCGTACGTTCCTCTAACTCAATCTTTCAGTTGGGGAGCTCTTCATTCTAACATAGCGGTGGCAGGTTGAAGTCTTATTCCCTACTGTCGCCATTGTTCTTATTTTGTTTATGGACGAGTCACCGCGTTGGCTTATTTACAAAGGACACCACGAAGCAGCGAGTATGCCGATCCTTTCCATGAGCTATGCTGACAATGGGGCCAGGCCCTAGAAGTAATTGCCCGTCTCCATGCGAATGGAGATCGAGATGATCCTTTGGTCCAACTGGAAATGAGCGAAATCACTCAAACTATCCGATACGAGAAGGAAAATGAAGGCACTTGGAGCACTCTTATTACGCCCAGTATTACCAAGTCTACTCTGCCAATATGGAGACTCTCTAATCATGCCTGTCAAACTAGGGCCCAATCTAGAACGGTTCTCCATCGCCATACTATGCCAAGTCTTTTATCAGCTGACTGGCTCCAATACTCTGTTGTAAGTCTTCCTCAGTTATAGCATCTCCAGCACTCTAACTGACAACGTGGCACAGAAACTATTTCCCCCTTATTCTCTCTTCTGCTGGGATTACTGAGACACGTTTACTGGTCATCATCAATATGGCTATCTTTGGAGGTACCTTTTTCTTGATACCCCTTGGTGGCTTTCTGATGGAATGGATTGGGCGGCGAAAACTGTTCCGTAAGCTCTCCACGCTCTACTTGTCTCCAGATAGGACTTTACGATTGCCGCTGGTGCAACTTTCTCAACGCAAGTACTATCTTCAAAATAGCCATAGACTGACAACAGGTGCAGTTACCGGCACGACAGCCATGACTGCGTGTTTGGCCATTTTAGCCATCTTGGGCCACTTCGGAGAGACAGGAGGCAACGTCTACGGCATCTGCGCGATCGCCATGGTTGTACTGTTCCAATTTTCATCCAGCCTCTCGTGGATGATATTAAGCTTTTCCTACCCTCTTGAAGTACTCAAGTTCTCCCAACGGGCTAAGGGTATGGCTATTGCGCAATCTGTCGGCTATGCCTTCTCATTTCTCAACCTTTACACGATCCCGATCGCTATCAATAAGATCTCATGGCGCTATTATGCCGCCAACGCTGGCTGGAATGCGGCGATCATCATTGTAGTATTTTTCTTTTTCAAGGAGACTAAGGGCAGGACATTGGAAGAGATTGATGCTGTGTTCGAGAAAAGCAGCGATGAGAAAGATGACGCAACGCCTAGGGTGGAGGAGGCAGAGCATGGCAATTTAGCTGTCCAAGAGGAGCATCACGAGAGGCCCAAAAAGGGGGAGTAGGGTGTAGTCGAGTCGCTGAGGTGACGTCCTTTCGAGCACCGGTAGTTGAGCACTAGTAGTTTGAGCAGGTATTATTGTTATTGTGTTAGCACCGCGATTTTGGTCTGTAGGACTCGACGCTCCCACCTACCGTCAGAGACTAGCTCGACATACTGAATTGAAGTACACCAAATATACAAGCGACAAAATCGAATCGATAGTTGAAAATTGAGTGGAGAGAGGGAAAATACTCTAAATTGTCATCGAGCAGAAGCGTCCCTGTCGCTGGTCTCCCCAATGCCGGGTTGGGAATCTGCTGTATGCGGCTAGTCCTCTCTGCTCTACAAAATTTACGTCTTTTCAACGTCAGTCTGAGAGCCGATTCGTTTGCTAAGCTACACGTCTCGATCGTGGGTAGAGTCATATTCCAAAATTTACTTCATGCTGTTGAGCCTTTCGCTTCTCTACTTGTAAATCTCACATCGGCGTTCGTCTGCTTGACAGAGCGAGGGCCCCTGCAGCTTCCACCCGAGTTCAGGAGCCTTATGATCGGCAAATAACCAATCATTTTGCCAGTAGAATATCTGTTTGTGTTGGTGCATCTAGTCACGGGCTCAAATCAAGAAAACGATGATGACTTACCTCGAAGTTCCGCAGGGCTGCCGCCACGGCCTTGTAAATGTCAAGACATGTCAAATTTTGTGGCCTGAGACGTCTCCCCGACCAGCCGCAAGCCACCCAGTCTCAAACTTCCAAGAGATGGGTCCTTCGGTTCCGGCCCCAGTCCCGGAGGCTGCCGGAGGCCGAACTCATCTTCATCTATAAGACCGAGCCCTAGTCCTTAGTTAGATAGTAAATCGAGGGAAGCGATCATCATCATCCTAGTACTATCCACCCAATGTGATTGATATTGTTGCCAATGCATGTGTGGCTTCCCGTGCCGAAAGACAAGAGATACTTCTTCATCCTTAACATCCTAAGTTCATTTGCTTCAATCCATCGCCCAAGGCGGAAGCAAGAACTACCTAAGACGCACCCTTGTCTTTCTACCTCGACCCCCCATCCGACAGCTGCGCAGGCTGCAAATCACGAATGGCTCGCGATGTTGCCATTTGTAATATGCTAAGAGATAAAGGAATAGGTTATCCTACACACCAAACTTCAAACCATTTGCTAAACGACTGGCCAAACGGCTCGTATCAAATGCATATGCATGTACTCATCTAGGTTTAGTTAAGTTTACTGTGGACAGCTAGGGTTGCCTCACCGCTATCTGATCTTTAACCGCTGGAGCTTAATAACATCTCAACAACACATTGTCTCAGATAGTCTAGACGCTATTGGAGAAAATAGGACATTTGTTGGGGACACTATCTAATCATGGTAGTGGACACCATGCATGTTCATGGATCTCTAAGCGAGGACGCAATTGACATATCAACTCCTGTGAATATCAATAGTTTCTGTCTCAGTCCTCTGTCATTCGGGTATGATTGCATTTGCATGTTTCACCGATGTAGCCCCATTTCGGGCAAACCAATACAAACTGCAGGTGGAACTGAATACCACACCTGTTTTAGGAGTATGGGCGTCAAGTAGTTCTTGGCGAAGCCCGCGCGTAAACAAACCTAACCAACCACGTAGGAGATGGAGAAAAATCAATAGATAGCGTGGAAAATGTGCGGAATAGGACTTCAGTTGCATTTCCGCAGGGTCTAGATCACTTCGATAATATGTGCGCTCGGACATCCACAGTTCAGTGATTGCATGGAGGCTTGAAAACGTCATGGTTATGGTTTAGATATCTCCTCGTGCAGTCAGTAACAGTTTTACTCCTTGCATGAAAGGTTGGAGATGGCTCCGTTTCTACCTTCACCGACATTACGGCAGACGGCATTTGGGTAAACAGCTTGCCCCAAGACTTGAAATACAAATGTTAGATCCTCTCATAACTCTCACTACACTTGCACAAACAAACCCTTGAGCTGCTTACATCCGAATCAAAGCATTTGACATCTTCAAGTTCTTGCCATGGCACCCAACACTAACACGTATGCTATTGAGGGCATTCAGGATGGGCTGGACAGTAACAAGACCGAACCTCTTCGTAAAGTCCACCTCCGTATGGAAGCGGATGATTGGTATCTTTCGCAAGATATCATACAAGTCAACCAACGGGCCTTGTTCTTCCCCGCTTTCTGGAGGTTCTCTCAGATGGATCCGCGTGAGAAGCTGTCGTGGTTTCAGATTGCTGGCAAGTCTTCCATCTCATTTTTAGTTGCTCTGTGTAATAGCTTATCCTGTTTGTAGGAATTCACGGGATGCCCTACATTTCCTGGGATGAGAAGGAGCAGCAGCCAGCGACCCCATTCAATGGATACTGTACCCACAACAGCATTCTTTTCGTAACTTGGCATCGACCGTACATGCTATTGTGGGAGGTATGACTCTCTCCCTTTCCATGATTAGACTTCCCACTAATAATAACCTTCAGCAAGTTATCTACCATCTGATGAAGGACGAAGCCAAGAAGTACGATGTCTCCAACCAGCCAGACCTCTTGAAGGCCGCGGAGTTCTGGCGATTTCCTTACTGGGATTGGGCCCTGAAGAAGCCCGACCCCACGAACCCCAAATCAAAGGACAAAAGCACATACGACTACAATGTTCCCGTGTTCTTGGGGTTGAAAGAGGTCGAGATTAGGCTTCCAACCCCTCAAGGATTTGGTACATGTCGGAACGCCTTCTATCAATTTGAGATGTCTAACGACATCGCCATGGGAGATGAGAGCCTGGGGGAGTTCAAAATCACAAAACATAAGGAGGATGGCATCACTTATCCCGTAAGTCTGCATCCACAATTGTATGGTGTATACTCTAACATCTTCAAGTTTGACCTGTGCAAAGGCACGAGTCGACAACCTCAAGCCGCCTCTACCAACGACGAGTGGGTCAAAGGCCAACAAAACAATGATTTGATTGTTGAAGGACTCCGCGACTCCAAGTGGGAAAACCCCAGCGAGAGCAGTCCCGGGGGAAAAGATGTCCGACTGGGAAACATGACATCTAGTCTGAGAGATTCCTTCTATCGCGTTCTCACAATCGACAACTTCGAGGCATTCGCGACGAAACGTGCTCCGGCTAAGAACCCAGGGGAGGATTTCTCCTATGATTCATCTGAGCACGTGCACGACAGTGTCCATGGATGGTGTGGTGGTGCTAAAGTTGCCCCGGGTGACACTTCGATCTTACAAGGGCATATGTCTCATGTCCCTGTCGCAGCATTTGATCCGATCTTTTGGCTCCACCATTGGTAATACTCATACGATTCCTACAAGTACTTTCTTAACTAACTTTCACTAGTAATATCGACCGACTCTTTGCCATCTGGCAAGTACTGCATGATGATTCATGGTTTACTGGAAACGACATTCGCGACAAAGACCTGGGCAACTTCTACATTCCACCTGGAACAGCTGATAAACCGACAGATGCTCTTCGTCCCTTCCACAAAACCTCCGATGGCCAATACTACACATCGGACGACATCCGGGAGGTGACGCCGCTCGGCTACACTTACCCTGGTCTTGAAAAGTGGGAGTACACGGCAGCGGATGGCAGCTATGACAAGGCCCGGCACATTGAAGAACTCACCAAGACACTCAATTACAACTACAACGCATCCTGGGCTGCTGCAGAAAAGTCGGAGCTTACAGCTGATCCTGGCCAAATGGACGGTGTTGGCCTCATGAGCCTCGGCGCCCTGGTAGAAGCAGTCGACCAGGAGCCCAAGGACCTCCTCATCGATGACTACGTCGTCAATGTGGTGTATGAGAAGTATGTCTTCCTCAGTTTCTTATTCAAATGCCGGTACTAACTTGGATAGGTTCGCCCTTGGTGGGAGAATGTTCATTGTCCACATCTTCATTGGAGAGGTTCCAGCCGAGCCGCCTTACACCACCCAGGATCCCAATGTTACCAACTATCTGGTGGGCGAGGTGATCAACTTATCGGCTGAAATACCCGAAGATGAATCGACTCCTGGCTGTGGTAGCTGCCGCAATCAGGAGATGGATCGTGCCAAGGCCACTGGTCGTGTTATTCTCACTAACGCCCTGATTACTCGTTGGAAGAACGAGATCCCCCACAACAAGGCGCCTCACGTGCTCCAAAGCATGGAGCGGGAGGATGTTGTCAACTTCCTCAAAGCCAACTTGCACTGGCGCGTGACCTCGCTGGGCCAGCCGGTCGATCTCAACCTCATTCCGTCGTTGAAGGTCTCCCTCGCCGTCGGAAAGGCGCAGCACTGGGCTGATCGGACCAAGATGTCGAGGTTCTACGACTACCAGGGAGTCTTTGAGGTCACTGAGGGGCGTGACGGAGGTGCTGAGGAGAGAGATGGCATGTACCCGCCAGACGCTTTGTATAGAACTTCTGATTAAGTTGTTTTGCGATGGGAGATTGCCAATTGAATGACTCCGAGAACAGTCAGAGTAGATTGAGGTAACCCGGTTTCATTGATAGCTGAGGAGCTGCTCATACTGAATGCGCACTCCTCAGTCGACTATATACTATAGTGGATCGTCGAGGCTCACATCGTGTGCCTGGTGATTCCTCGTGATCTGTGGGTGGATTGCTCATGGATCGTTCGGTATATGCAGTGATCCTGAGTGATCCACTCTGATTGGTTCGTACTTTCGTTCTGCCGTCCCTGACCCCCTTGTCGGGCGTCGGTTACAATATGGGTCGTGACATCTAGGTGCAGAGTTTTCACCTAAACATGATCAGGCACAACACCAACTAGTCTTTGCTTCTAAACAACCTCAGTTTTATTGAAAAGTAACCTGTCAGACTCGCGTCCTATTTCCATTTAAATTCGAGCTCCACTTTGATTTGTTAATCGCTGCGACGAACGTAACATCCATCAGTATGACTGAGGTTCAAGGTCAATGCGACGCCCGCTTTTCCAAAGTACGCGACTTGATGCAGGAGTTCATCACGTCCGGACAAGACATCGGCGCCAGTCTGTGCATTAATATCAACGGTGACAACGTGGTGGACATATGGGGGGGCTATGCCGACGCATCGACCAAGAAACCATGGGACAAGGATACAGTGGTGAACGTCTTCTCGACCTCGAAACTAGTCACCAACCTGGCGGCTCTGATGCTGATCTCGCGTGGCGTGCTCCACCCCGAGGACAAGGTGTCCCAGCACTGGCCTGAATTTGCGGCGAACAAGAAGTCCCAAGTCACGGTGGGCCAAGTGTTATCCCACACAGCGGGCCTCAGCGCGTGGCAGGACAACATGACGCTGGAGGATATATGCGACCTCGAGGCGGCAACTGACAAGCTGGCGCGCCAGGCAACCCTTTGGGGTCCTGGAACTGCAATGGGATACCACGGTCTGACGCAGGGATTCCTCATAGGAGAGCTGGTGCGAAGGAAGACGGGCATGTCTATCGAGGAGTTCGTAAGAGAGGAGATATGCCAGCCACTGGGCGACGGGGCGGACTTCCAGCTCGGGTGTCGCAAGGAGGACTGGAACCGAGTGGCCCCCGTTGTACCTCCACCGGGACCTTCGATCCAAGAGGCGCTTAGCCAGCTGGCGGGATATGATCCGGACTCGATCATGGTGCGCACGCTTTGTAACCCAGAACCCAGGGGCGAGGACGCCAACACTGAGCTGTGGCGGTCTAGCGTGTTAGGCTCAGTCAACGGCCACACAAACGCCAGGGCATTAGTTAAGATCCTCTCCTGCTTCTCGCTCGGTGGCACATGCGCAGGAGGCGGCCATCGCCTGCTCTCAGCCGAGACGGTGAAACTGGCGCTTACGGAGCATGCGATTGGAGTGGATTTGGTGACGGGGCGGAGCGGGAGGCGCGGACTTGGCATTTACCTCACTGGGCCTGGGTCGGGCACCGCCGAAGACCAGCTACCCGAGGGCAGTGTTGGATGGGGTAGCGGATGGGGCGGGTCGATCGTGGTTATGGATAGTGACAGGAAGCTCACGATCGCCTATGCCATGAACAGGATGCTGAATGCAGCACATCCTTCTCCGGCCGCGTTTATTAAGGCAGTTTATGACATTCTTGAAGTTACTCTCGCTGCCTATGTATTATTCGCCGGCGATTATTAAGTAAGTAGATAGTATGTTATGTAAAGGAATAAAAGCAGTATTATTAAATTGGTAGGAGGTCTGCATGAGCAATACCTAGACATAAACATTACTGCTCCCAAGGATTCAACACCTCCCAACATGATGTCCCTCGTTTTACTCCCTGTTCAGCTTGCCCGTACAGGGCACTGTTGTACTGGTCTTAAATAATGATGTCCTGCAATTCCCAAACCACGCCCTTCACTTGCTCAATCTCCTTGACGTTGACGTCCTTCCGCATCAGAACAGAAAAGAGGGTGATGGCGTATAGGCAGGTAGCGGTAATAAGCATCAGGCGCTGCGTGTCAGCGTAAGCGTGAATAATGGCTTCCTGAGAGAGTGCAGACTAAAGTTGCTGGTGACGTAGGGCACTATGGTACTGATGATTCCAGCGGAGAAGGCCTGAATAAAGCAGACGAACTAGATTCTGCGGCATTGGTGTCAGTATTGCCCCACAGGGTAAGCTCTTCTGAAACAAAACGCTTCTGCTCGGACGACATACAAGACGTAGGCAATGATCAGGTCCCTCTTGGTCCAGATCTGCGTCATGGCCCGAATGGCCTCGTCGCCGCGCTGGAAATCGGCGTCGGAATCACCGCGCTCGATGCTAGAGTCTCGTTCCTTGGCCGTCACACCCGTCTCTTTATCGTTTGCCGTGGAGTTCTCGACATCTTGGGGCGTTTTTTCCTCTTCCACCACCGGCTTGTCCGCGAACGGCTGGGGAACCCTGAATCTCATGGTGAAGGCTTTTGAGGGCCTCTTCATTGCTAAGACCAGCTTCTATCTGGAACCCTCCGAAATCGTGTGGAATGATCCTCGTGCAGAGGCAATATGGGCACCATTTCTACAGCCATTTACTCGACGGTCCTTGCCAACAGAAATGTCAAGAATATTGCTGTTGAAGTACCTAAAGCAGCAACAGACGCAGGCCTTTATTCTCGCTATTTCGCCAAGGCTATCGCTGTAGCGGAAGCGGGAACAGAAAGTGCATATGCAGCAATTCCGGAAATAACGCCGTCAATCGAGAAAGCCATCAAATTAGCAGTCAAGACAGCAAATGTCCAAAAACTTTCGCACCATGTTTTTAGTCTCTCTAGCCTTTGGAATAACAGCAATCCTTGCGTATTGGTTCATTGGAAATCTGGACCAACATCTCACGAACGAGGTTGCTAGAAAGCTACAGGGCACACAGAAGGCGAAGGAGGAAAATGAAAAGAATTCTCTATCAGTTTAATTCCAGTATTCATAGCTTAAAGCTGTGTATCTAGTACAGCAAATGAGAGAGAAGTATTAATAAGTAGCTAAACGCTGGCAATATCTAACAAGGCCGTGTCGTGTACCATTTCAACCCCAAATTTAGAGAGCCAGAACAGCGGCAACGGCGCAGAGCACACCAGCAAGCTGGGGCAGATATCCAGAAGCAGCACTGGCGCCAACAACAGGCACGCTGGGAGCCGGGGTGGGGTGAGCAGAAGACGACGACCCGGGAGCGTAGTGGCTGGCTGTAGCGTTGTTGACGGGGACGTATCCAGTCGCAGTGGGCTTGGAGTTGGTTTGAGTGGCCCAGACAGGCTTGGTGTGCTTGGAGCCAGTGGCAGATGCGGTCTCAGTCATCTTGGAGACGGACAGGCAAATGGGGCACTCGACAGAGACGGTGCGGTACTCGGTGTAGACAGATCCCTTGGACGCGCACTTCGAGGTGACAGTCGCAACCTTGGTGACGACAGTAGTCATCGGCTCAGGCTTGTAGGTGATGATGTCGGAATCTTGGCCGTAGGCGGGGACTGTAACGGGCTCGTAGGTGGTGCTGTTGGATCCGGGGTGGACGGAGATGGTCGGGTACGCTCCCCGGGTGGCGGTGCCAGTCGCCTTGGCCGTCGTCTCGCCCTTGGATGAAGTAGGCGATGTGGACTTGCCATCGAAGGCATTGAGGCGCTCGTGAACCCACGCGGCAGCTGATTCGGAGTACAAGTCGAAGTAGTTCAGGTGGTCGGCGGTGATGGAGCCTCCCGCGCAGACAGGGTCACCCTTGGGGCAGTAGGAGCGAAGATCATCTCCGTAGGCAGCCATATTCTGGAGCATTTCGGATGTGCGGGGGGCAGCGCCGTTGTGGCTGGCGCCGTCGAGGAAGTTGTAGGCCTGGTTCGCAGTGTGGCGGACATCACCGAAGAGCATGGCCGCAGCAACTGTTGAGATATTTATGTAAGCATCACGCCACAATCAAAACTGCAGAATGTCGAGTAACTCACTCATCTGGCCAAGGCATGGAGACCGATATCGCTGCTGTCAACACTGGGCAAGATACTCGAGGCAGTCGTTGCAGAGCGGATATCCTATGTTGTGGAGAGCTATGGACTGCTGCCCGCAAACCACTTCGGGGCAAGGAAGCGAAGGTCAGCCGAACAAGCACTGATACTGCTGCAGGAGCAGATCTATAAGGCATGGAGGGCCGGCAGGGTGTTCAGTCTAATCAGTTTCGACGTCAAAGGCGCTTACAATGGAGTGTTCAAAGAACGACTACTGGAGAGGCTGAAGGCGAGAGGCATACCTGGTGGACTGGTGAGATGGATTGACGCCTTTTGCTCTGAACGAATGGCCACCGTGGTGGTAAATGGGCACACGTCACAGCTACGGGAGTTGCCACAGGCAGGTCTCCCGCAAGGATCACCGCTGTCGTCGGTGTTGTTCTTGTTCTTCAATGCAGATTTAGTGCAGAGAAGAATCAACGCAAAAGGTGGTTCGATGGCATTCGTAGACGACTACTCAGCCTGGGTAGTGGGACCAACAGCGGAGGAGAATCGAGCCGGCATCCAATCAATTATAGACGAAGCACTGGGCTGGGAAAGACGGAGCGGTGCGACGTTCAACGGAGACAAAACGGCCATCGTGCATTTCACGCGAAACGCCGCGCGTACCAGCGACAAACCGTTCATGATCAAAGGAAAAGTAGTCAAACCAAAAGCGAGCGCCAAGATCCTGGGAGTGGTCATGGACGCGAAACTGCGGTACAAGGAACACATAGCTAGAGCCGCCGCAAAGGGGCTCTCGGCTGCTATGTGTTTGAGAAGACTGAAAATGCTGTCACCGCGGACGGCGAGACAACTGTTCGTAGCAACAGTAGCTCCCACCATGGACTATGCGTCCAGCGTGTGGACGCACTCATGTGGCATTAGAGAAGCTGCTTGGCTGGACAAGGCACAGATGGTCGGAGCACAGGCGATCACGGGAGCTTTCCGGACCGTCGCAACGGCGGTGGCAGAGGCCGAAGCTAGCATCCAATCGGTGCAAGAACGGCATGCGCAAGCGGCAACAAGGTTTTGGATCAACCTCCGGACCCTTCCCAGGACACACCCGTTGGCGACACTGAAAGTGAAAGTGTGTCGCCGATTCGTATCGCCGATGCAGAGGATTGCTCAAGTACAAGGGGAAACAGCCACTGAACGAATGGAGATCATTCGGGAGTACGCGTTACCACCATGGCGAGACCGTATCCCGGTGTCGTGCGACCCTGACCGGGAGAGAGCGGCGGAAGAAGCAAAGAGGGTGGATGGCATAGTCATTGCCACCTGCTCCTCACAGAGAAGGGGCATGGTAGGCATGGGAGGTGTCGTACGAGACACGGCGATCAATAACGATGACGAGGTAGTGGCCAGCTACTCCATCACTCTCGGATTGACGGAGGAGCTGAACCTATACATCGCCGAGCTAGGAGCTATAGAGATGGTATTGAGATGTATGCCGTCTGGACTCTGCCGGCGGGATATGACTGTCATGACGAGCAGCCGCTCCGCACTAGAAGTCATACGGCGGCCACGACAACAATCCGGCCAACAGATCATACGGCAAATATACGACCATATCAAGCGTCTCGAAGACGAGGGCCACTCTCTCCGGATGTTGTGGGTTCCAGCAGGAGAAGAGGATTTCGCGCTGGGAACAAAAGCCAAAGCAGCAGCGCGGAAGGCCACAGAAGGAGAATGCAGACCAGACGTGCCACCACATCTAGCAAGATCCACAAGGATAAGACTAGCGATAACCAAGCAGCGGCAAACAAGAACACTACCAGAAAGAGTCGGGAAATACTCGAAGCAGATAGACACGGCACTGCCAAGCAAGCATACCCGTACTCTATATGACCCGCTGAAGAGGAAGGAAGCAGACGTACTGTCGCAGCTCCGCACCGGAATGGCGAGACTTAACAGCTTTCTGTGCAAGATAGGAGCAATGGAATCGGACACTTGCGAATGCGGGCAAGCATCAGAGACAGTGGAACACTTCCTATTCCGCTGCACAAAATGGACCGCGCAACGAGAAGGCATGCTGCGATGCTCACAGACAAAGATGGGAAACCTATCATACTTCCTGGGAGGAAAGGCGGCGTCTGACGGTGACAAATGGGCGCCAGACATGCGGGCAGTACGGGCGACGATCAAATTTGCCATTGCAACGGGGAGGCTTGACATGGACCAGAAGCCTCAGGCACACTAACTATTCAGATTGAATCCTACTAACATCATACAGTCTCATTTTGGCAGACCGTGCTTCAGCTGCTGAGGATAGGATGCTGAACACTTGGAGAAATTGGCCTTCAAGCAGGCCTGTCACTGCATATACATCAGATTGGAACAGTCAGTAAAGTGAAATTGTGGGGCTTCGGGTGATTATGGAAGAACCGTACGAAACGAAAATAGCTTAGCGCAAAGGCCCTCTGGGGTGTGTCCCCCCGGGCGAAATAAAATCCATCCATCCATCCATTCATCTTGCCCGGTCCAGACTTTGTGCTGAATCCAGCGTTGGAACCCTGAGTGCAGCCGAAGATTTGACCGCCGCCTCCGCCTAGGATATCACCAGCAACATTGGCACCCTGCGAGAAACCGCTGAGAACCAGCTTCGACTCGGGGCACTTCTGGTTGTAGGCGGTCATCTGAGACAGGCCGTTGGCTGCGCCCTCCTGCACAGCGGCGCAGTAGTTGGAGTTGCCAGGGTTGTAGAACTTGATGTCCTCGTAGTCGCAGCTGCTCAGGCCGTTGCAGATGGCGTTGACCAGCTTGCCCTGGCGGCCGGGATAGGGCTCGTTGTTGCCGCGGGCGAGGAAGATGTGCACATCCTTGCAGCCATCTTGGCGGGCGTCGATGGTGCTGGCCTGGGAGCTGGCGGCGAGGAGGAGGGGGAGAGCGAATGACTGCTTCATGATGAAGATTATTAACGAAGTACGTAGTGAAAACGAAGGCCGTGGTATTAACGAAGGACGTGGGTGGGATGCAGAGAAGGAAGATGGAAGGAAGGAAGGAAGACGCACATCAAGTATTAAAGGACATCAAAACGTCTGTCTCCAAAGCCTCGTCGGCCAACCTAGCACGAGAAATCTTCTCTCCAGCCGAAAATAGATTCTACTCTGGTATTCCGAGATTGCCAGTGGATGAACCAACTGTTCGGTTTCACTCCCTAGCATCACCACCTGCGGAAAAGATGGGACGATCCGCCCGATACGGGCAACAATAGCGTCAAGCATGCAATTCTTCGCCCAACGTACATGCGATCCGCCACACAGATCCGATTGAATGCTGCAGACCGTGCCACTTCCACGTTGTGAGGGCCCGCAACCACGGATATTTGGGTTTCTCGGGCTCCGAACCACATCCAAAACCAATGATGCGACTCCTTTCGTAATATTCCCTCACGCAATGTGGAGCGGCCATCTCCACTCGGTTGGTGCCGATACGAGCTGGGAGCTGTGACATTATGCAAACCTCGTATTGTCTGGCGTGCATGGTCATTTCCGGCGGCAGCGCCGAGAGACGCAGGAGGCAGACGTTTGGTCAGGGTTAAATAGAGTAACTCATCCGATCAACTCTATCCTTATTGCTGCATGATCCCGCCTGAAATCCCTTGTTATGGCTCTTACGATTGGCTGGCTGGCACGGCCGATCTCTGCCCCTGGAGACAGAACTTGGCATCCGCCCCCAGGTTTCTATTCAGGCTGTTACGATTTTGACAGATGTATCCACCTTAAGTGTAATCGGTTGAGAAACTCGATTCCCGTAGTTGTGGTGGCGCATCTGACTCCAACATGCTCACCCACCAACGATGACAAGAGCAAGATCGTGTCTTATCAGTTCCCCAGGTTCAACCCGATGAATAACTATCACGCTCGCGGTTCACTTGCCCAGACAATCTTGAACTCGTCAATCTAGGCCACAGATATAAATCACCATGAGCTTGGAGCCCATACCTGCACAAAATTGCTCTGCCGTGGGCCAAGTTCCAACCCAATTCCCAGCATGAACCCCCAAGTCCGGCGAACTGAATGCGAAACAGGATGATGAGTTAGCTTGAAGAGAGCGACCAAGAGTGGAATTAGAATACCAGAGGCGCAACGCGAGGAAGCGAAAATGCCATGTAGGGTATGGCCGACTGAGCAGCGATGGCTAGAAAACGGTGAATGCGTCGGGTATTAGCATATCGGCCATCTCGGTATTGTGAAGCCTGTTATTCATTCCGTCTGGGCTCAACATGTTCACCGATGATAATAATGGCCACTTATTGTTTCCGTTGCTTATCGCCCATCGCCATAGACTACGGGCTTCGCCGTCAGACCAAAGCCTCTTCCGCGGCTATTCTGGTCATGTTATGCATTTGACCGGCAAATGTCTACCCCGACGGGAAGGTCTTTCGGAATAGCTGATCCAGATATCGACATTGAGCCCCCGCTTGACCTTGATGTGGATATTGTGAAGACCGGATGGCTCACGTTTCAACACTATTGGCAAACGGTGCGAAGAGCACATCTTTGACGCGATTCATTCTCATCGTCCCCCTTCCGACAACTGGAATCCGGTATCCAACAGACCATTTACAGAGTCGACCGAAACATAACGAGCCATGACGCTACAATTGACGTTTTCTTTTGTCTCGACTAGAGCAGTGGAGGGCAATGATCCCTCAAGACGCACGCGGGCTGCGTGAAATAGCACTGCATCAGTCCCCAAACCTGACGTCGGCAGTACCTTTTTCACTCCCGCTGCACGCATGATCTGAAATGTCAGCGGCCAATGCAACCTCATGAGTTAGGGTGACGATTTACCAAACTCCGCCTTTGTGACCTGGCCGATAATTGCAAACGGGGCCAGATCGGATCCTGTCCGATAAGACAAGTTCAGCCATTGGGTTGATCGGATCAGGACGCGCTACTAATTACCTCATCCACTACCACAATTGCGTGCTCCCGAATCCTCCGTATTTCGGAACCCGCGTCGGCCTGCCGGTGGGATATCACTCTTCCAGAACTATAGTAACTGAACTCATAACTGACCACAAGAGGCGCTGCGGCGTTGATTTCGCACTACATCGCCAGGTCTCGACTTTTGTTCCTTGATGCTATCATGTCTTCCCACGAGCTATTCACTCCTCTTACCATTGCTAATGGCCGCATTGAGCTTGGCCACCGCGTTGTCATGGCCCCCATGACCCGCAATCGAGGCGTGGCGCTCTCCGGCTCTATCGATAACCGTATTTGGCTCGCCGACGAAGTTGTCGCCCGTTATTATGTCCAGCGTGCGTCGCCCGGTGGACTCATCATCACGGAAGGCATTCCCCCATCACTCGAAGCAAGTGGCATGCCAAACGTTCCCGGTCTGTTTCACGAGTCCCAGTATGAAGGCTGGAAGAAAGTCGTCCAAAGTGTGCACGAGAAAGGAGGTTACATCTATGCGCAGCTGTGGCATGCGGGACGAGCCACCATCCCTCAGATGACTGGTTGTCCAGTCGTTAGTGCGAGTTCGGTGCCATGGTCCACAGATGAAACGTTTCCGTTCCGGACACCGGATACCAAGGAGAAGATTCGTTACCGAGATTTCCCATCCGTGGCGATGACGGAGGAGCAGATCGCCAAGACCACTCAAGACTTCGTCAAGGCGGCCGAGGTAGCTATTGATATCGGCTTCGATGGTGTCGAGATCAATGGGGGCAATGGAAATCGTCAGTAAATACTGAGAATTTATTAATTAGCATCAAGCTCGAAACGAGCGAGAATACTGACCTTGCCTAGTTGTCGATCAATTCCTTCATTCAAACCTCAACACTCGCACAGACTCCTACGGCGGCTCGCCACAAGCCCGGTGTAAATTCGCCCTCGATTTAGTGGCCGCGCTTACATCCGCTGTTGGGCCCTCGAACGTGGCAATCCGTCTGGAGCCCACAGGGTTATACAATGAGACGTATGGCGCTGAGCGAGTAGAGACTTGGTCACATCTTTGCGAGCAGTTGGCTTTGACCTATCAGGGCCATAACAAGCTGTCCTACGTCCACTTTATCGAGCCGAGGCTTGATCGAGTGGAAGCCAACAAGGAGCTCTTCTCCAATTCTTGGACCCTCCCAGACGTCTCTAACGAACAATTTCGAGCCATTATAAAGAAAAGTGGCACCCCGTGCATCAGCTGTGGAGGGTGGGAAGCGGCAAATGTGGTCGGCGCTGTCAAGGAGAAAGGCTGGGACGCTGTGGCCTTTGCTAAATGGTTCGTGAGCAACCCTGACCTACCGAGGAGGCTTCTACTCGGTAAATTGTTGAAAGACTATGATCGAAGTAGATTTTACGGCAGCTGGGATGGTATTAGGGATCACGGTTATGTCGATTATCCCACTTGGGAAGAGCAACTTTTAGAACCCGAGAGCCCACTACTAGTAAGATGAGGTTCATGATGCACTAGGAGGATTGCCCCAAGTCCGCTCGCAATAGATTAAAGTATATAATGAGCGTTCTGGCGACCTGAGGAAGTTGAGGTTGTGGATGGGAACCCACGATGTAAGGTGGGATAGAGGTATTCGTTTCTAGGATTGAGCTGAGAAAATTCGAAAGGATATAGAGTTTCTCGATATCTAGCTTTTTTAACTTAAATCCGATATAGATAAATCTAAAGAGTAGCTATATTAATACTTTTAGCTATTATAGGATATAACTATATTTCGGTTTATATTCCTAATAGTAATATTCTTCTTACTGTTTTTTACTACTAGCTTTTTTAGCATAAATATAAATAATCTTATAGCTAAAGATTCTTTAAGATTCTCTACTTAGATAAATAAAACTTTAAAGGTATTATTAACTAATAGTTATAATATAATTTAAATTATTCTTTTAACTATTAGAATATTTAGTATTTTAAGTTATTAAGAGGTTAGGGTGCCCTAGTATATATATACCCAGAGGGGGGACTAGAAGCTTAACAGTAAAAGAAAATACCAATAATAGTATTAATAATACAGACTATATACTCAATCTATTTAAAGGTTAATACTTACTCAAATAGACTAAGGTTTCTAGTCTAACTGGTTACCTTTCCTAATAACTCAATAAGCTGCAGGAACAGCTGCATCTTGAAAAAGCTAGATCTGCTGGAAAAGCTAGATCTTGGAAAAGGCAAAATCATAATGGTATTTTAAGTTATAACTAGAAGATATTTAGAATTATAGCTAGCTACTTTTTACTTTTTCTTTTTTTTTCTCTTATAATTAAGGTCGCGGCTCCCGCCTCCAGAAGGGCATCTAAGGCGCGGTACGACCCGTTCTGCATAGCGCAATCCAACGGAGTCGCGCAAGTCATTTCGTCTCGAAAGTTCCCATCATATCCCAAGGCGATGATTAGCTCTACTATCTCGTCCCAGTCAGACTGAGCGGCGTCGTGGAGGAGTCGAACTTGGCAGCACTCTAGGCAAGTCGCGAACAAGGCAACCCCGTCCGCGGATTCTTCGCGATACTGCCCAAGAATCCACGCTGCCATATCTCTCGCTCGATAAATCATGGCATAGTCTATCTGGAGATGGAGGAACTGATCATGGTGATTGAGGAAACGTTTGATGTCTGGTGTTGCCTCTGCTAGGGATCAGAGGTTGAAGATGGCCAGGAGGTGAAGTGGAGTTGGCTTCCCAGCATGTCGGAACACGCCTCGACAGAACTCGCTATACTCCAGGAACTTGATTGAGAGGCCAATGGCAGCTTCCGTCTGAAGGAGCTTTCCCGCGAGATCGTTGAGCTACGAGGTCCTCTTCCCGTCCGCAGAGCGAAAATGGGTTCCCCAATAGGTAGCTACATATTCGAGCAATGGGTACTGGAGCAGTAACTTGGTCAGCTCTGTTGGTGTTGGCGCAGAGGCGTGGCAGAACTCGTTGAAACTCGGGTAGGTCAAGCAGGTTTCGCTCAGGATGGCGTGCGCCTCGAGTTGTAACTCTCCATATGTTTGTAAGGTAAGGTGATTTGACAAGAGAAATTCTCTGAGTGACGCATGGAGGAGCTGGTAGCATCCATCCACTTCGATAATGAGATCTGCGCATTCTGTGCAGAGCGGTAAGTCATGAGAGAGCCTCTGACTTTCCGTGAGCCCCTTTCTTCCAGGCTTCATTGAGAGAGCATCGAAGAGCTCGGATTTCTACAGCAGCCGGTACGAGTTTGTCACCCGCAAGATGGCTTTTAAAGCTCGATCGCGGACGAACCGGGAGCGCCCAAGGATCCTGCGTATGGCTTGCTGGTAAAGCTGGTCTAGGTCCTCGGTCGTATCTTGTAGCGCCTCCATGATGTCCTCGACGCTGCCGATCTCCTTAAAGTCCTTCACCTTGAGACGAACCCAAAGGAACATGCCGTCTGCATTGCTGAACATCTTGTCCTTGATCTCCTCAAAGCCAGAGGCCACTTCAGGCGAGGGGTCCAGGTTGATCTCGTCAATCTAGTGCGATATGTATGCTTTGATATCCTGATCATTGCCACCGCGATCGACTTGAATCTGTGGAAATGAAGAAAGGGGGCGGTCTATGACGGCGTAGTTGGGACGGCTAAAGACGAGAACCTTGACTGACAGAAAGGAGTCTATTGATTCGGTGAGAGCGGCAATAAATGCGCAGAGGTCTTCGAAGTGACTGCATTCATCTAGGCCATCGATAATGATGAAGCAGGACCGATGTTTCGCGCACGCCATGTTGATCCATGCCTTCATCTCGGCTCTCTGGGGGCTCTCGCGGCTCCCGGAGTCAGCGCGGGACCCCATAGGATTGATGTCATCCAGCGGAGAGAGTTGCTCGTAAAGCTGTCCTAAAAGAGAACCAAGGATATTATGGAACTTGATTGGAGTGGCTGACTGAGTCGAGCTGCAATACACGTATGCAAGCGCGGTGGCCGACTCGCTCCCCTGGCGAGGATTGAGACGGTTGATGACACGCGCGGCGAGGTGCGACTTTCCGGATCCATACTTCCCGTTGATCCATAGAAGAGTTGAAGTAGCACTTTCGCGCCAGGAGACGAAATCAGGGTGCTCCACGAGCCAATCACCAGTCCCATCGACGCGCCTATCATAAGTATCTTCTTGGATCTTCCCCATCGGCATGGACGGCAGCCATCTCGGGATGCGGCGGCGTCTCTCCTCTGTAACAACGTCAGCGCCATTGACACAGCTGAACTAGAGCGATACTCGGAAGATCTGAATGGAATTTACCTATTGCTATCCGGTTGTCGCTCTCCATCTTCTGCTCGGCCACTTCCTTCAACTCTCTGTGGGAGAGGTCGACGGACCTGCCCACGGCGACAACGCCCTTCTGAACAAGGCGTAACCATCGAGCATTGGCAAGGCTTCGCCATTTCTCCAGTTCAGCCAAGTGGCGCTGGAAATCCTTCTTGATGTCGCCAAACTCGGCAACAAAATCCCTCCATTGAGCCCTCACGGCAAACAGCAGAGAGTTCCGCTCTTTCCCTTGGTCGTTGAAGAAGATCTCGGCAGCCGCCACGCAAAACTTGAGAATGTCGGTTGCGATATCAATCTGCGATGCCTGCACGTCGGGATCGTTGGCAAAGAGAGACTCGCCCTTGTATTTATCGAGGATGCTCAGCTCGACTACCATTGAGGTCAGCATCTCAACCAGTTTAGTCTAGTAATCGTCGATCCGTACGCTGAGGGACAGGATGGTGGTGACACCCCCCAGAACGAGGGAAAAGGGTGCAGGAGAGAACTGAGAGGCAGTCGAGGCCAGAGGGGCGATTCTATTGACGAAGTCGAAGATGGGCATGACCTTGCGGACCAGGCCAAAGACATGGCTACTGTCGGCCCTTTTCTGGACGGCTTGCTGCAAGACAGAAACGCACTTCTCAAAGTCTTCAGGTTTGGAGTTCTTCAGGAACTGGTTCTGCTGTTCAGGTTTCAACTTTTCCAGCTCGCATCGCCAAGAAGCTATCGCCGCAAGGGTGCTTCACGGTACGGACACGATGATCAGCACAAACTTTTCGCCCGAGAGCTTGTACTGCTCTGGTGAGACGGCTCACTTGGTCTTGTCACTGTCCTCCGGAGCTGCAGCTGGACTTGCGCCGGCACCGTCATACGTATCGCCGCAGCGATAACCATCGGCGACATTAAGCGTGGGGCGACGGTTGAGACTCGCGTATTCCATGTCATCGCTGGCTTGGGGGGTAGGTCCGCGGGACAAACCCCAAGATGTCTGTCGATGGAGCATTAGGCCAGGTGCGCTACGTGGGTAGAGATGGATTAGTGGACAGGCACAACGTCACAATGGAAGTGCGGGATACATAATAATGCGAGAGGATATTGTGTTTTAAGCTGATGTTGGATTCACCCCTCGTCAGGCGGAGTAAGGCTGAATTTGCGTAAAGCTCTGATATATTGATATGCTGACTTTGGTTAGACTAGGGGCTAAGATGGACTGATTCGTGATCCACCTACTTAACCAGTTGAATGTAGTTGATAAAAAGGAGGAATGCAGTGATTTTATTGTTGATGCTGTTGCCTCTTTTACATCTTGATCCCGGATATCTCCATACGGGTCTGGATATGACGATACGTCATAAGCTGCGGATAGGATTGGGTAGAAATAAAAACACCAACACAAGAATAACACCAGAAGATGAATACCATCACTAGCCTCATGGTCACTCATCAACTTATCTAACAGATACACACCGACATTCAATCCTCGGTCTGCACCACCTTGTTTAAGCCGGTCCGTCCCCACCTTATCCCGAAGTCACCGCTTGCTCCGACACCTGGGATGGAAAATTTCATCCAGTCACGGCCAGTATTGGACCGTCTGGGGCCCTGAAGACGAAAGGAGATGATGTGGATAACGCCTTGACGTATGGCTCATGCTTAGCGCTATCACTTAGGCCGCCGATGGCTCCGTTGATACCCACAACTCGGAGTAATCGTGTTCCCATAAGAAGAGCCGTTCGTCTTGACTCGCCTTCAAGCAACCACGTCTCTTCAGTTTACCACCGTCCAACTCTATCGACAATGGCTTATACCTCGCCTCTGCAACCCCGGCGCTCTGACGTCAGTCCAAAGCAATGGGGAGTTGCGGCCCCTTGCAGCAGCGAGTCGTTCAAGACTCGAGACAGCTCGTCTAAGCCGCAGGCCCTGACGTGGGATCGTAAGTTGCTTCTCCATCTTAACTCATCGTATTGACACGCCAGTCGTATTAATGTTAAGAATGATAGACCGTCTCAGCACTGAATCAACCAGCCGAACGGGCTCGCCACTAAAGAACGCTTTCAAGTACTTGCAGAACCCAGGAATGCTCTCTCTCGGAGGTGGTATTCCCCTTTCAGAGTACTTCCCATTCGAAAACGTAGGCTTTGACGCCAAGGCTCCTCCTGTTGCTGGCAACAGCGCAGCGACTACACCAGCTAGCACTGTGTTGCGTACGGGATCTCTCAGTGGCTCTCAACTACGGCCAGGGCAGCGGATCTGCGCAGCTGCTTCGCTGGATCACCGAGCACACAGAGGTGATGCACAACCCTCCGTATGCAGACTGGCAATGTACAATGACGATTGGTAACACTTCAGCCATGGATATGGCCTTGCGCATGTTTACCCAGCCCGGGGACTTCGTATTGTCCGACAATTATACATTTGTGGCAGCCGTTGAGACGGCAAAGCCGATGGGAGTCGACTTTCTGGGCGTGGAAATGGACGAGCAGGGCCTTGTTCAGAGTAAGCTCAAGGAGCTTCTCGATGGATGGAATCCTGAAGAGCATTCCGGTGCGAGAAAACTATTCCTGCTCTACCTCGTCCCGACTGGCCAGAATCCGACCGGCTCTACACAAAGCCTTGAGCGTCGACAAAGCATCTACCAGGTCGCCCAGGAACACGACTTGATCATCTTGGAAGACGACCCATACTACTTTTTGCAGATGGACTCGCCCTCCTCGACTACCGACTCTGTGCAAACGCCCGAGGATCTTCTCCGAGCGATTGTGCCGTCGTACGTGAGAATCGACACCGACGGCCGAGTAGTCCGTATGGACTCCTTCAGCAAGGACGTCAGCCCCGGCCTGCGTCTGGGCTGGCTCACGGCTTCTGAGCAGATCGTCACCCGTTACAAGACCCACGCCGACGTCTCGACGCAAGGGCCCAGCGGGTTGAGCCAGCTCGGTCTGTTCAAGCTCCTGGACGAGCACTGGGGACACAGCGACTACCTTTCCTGGCTGCTGCACCTGCGCAGAGAATACACGCAGCGCCGAGACAATGCCCTCGAGGCTTGCAACCGGTACCGCCCCAAGGAAGTGACTAGCTGGAGGTCCCAGAGGCAGGAATGTTTGTAAGTTTTGAGCACTATCCCCTGCATACCGCTTTCATTCTAATGTGTCTGCGACCTAGATTTGGGTCAAGGTCGAGTGAAAGAGATGATGCTGAACGAACGGGCGTAATAGTCGCACGTTATTTCGTTACTATCGAATTATAGCCTGCAATTAGGGAAGAGTTTCCCTTAAATATACTATCTGCGATAATTAAATATATTTAGAAATAAAGCTAGATTAGAAGTAAACTTTTATTATATCTATTTAATAAAGTTATTCTTTAGAAGTAAGTCTAAATATATAAGATCTTAAAGTACTTAAGATTTCTATCTATAAAGAAAATATAATTAGCTCTATATAGTATTATACTATTCGTATCTAAGATATTTAGATTACTAGCTAGAGAGCTAGTAATATTCAGTTTTAGGCTTTATAATATAATATTATTAAGACGTATAAGTCTATATATTACATAGTTATTAAAAAGGTTTTAAACTTATTTACAGAAGGATATACTACTGTAGTTTTATATAGTATTAAATTAGATATAAAATATTAGAATATAATACTTAATAATAATAATTTTAAATTATTTAAATAGGTATATAGATAGTAAATAAAAACTTAAATAAGTTTAGAGTTTATATAGTTTAGTATACTATGTAATAGGTTTTTTTTAATAATGTAAAAAAATATGGGTTTATATAAAATTTTAAGAATAAGTTTATAGATTATTTATATTACTAAGCTTAATATTATGTATTAAACTAAATTATTACTATCCTCTAATAGTATTCAAGCTACTAACTACTTAGGGTTTCTTATTTTTATATTTATAATCTAGATGGACAGTTTACGCCTCTTCTGGTTGCGGTGAAGAAAACGAACTTGAAGGCATTCAGCCTGCTGCTTGCGGCGGGGGCCAACGCGAACGATCGAGAAGAACCAAGTGGGTTAACAGCCCTCCATCTCGCGGCAAATACAGGCCAGGTGGAAGTTGTCCGCAAGCTTCTCGAGAGTGGTTCAGAGGTCGACGCTGGGCATTCCCTGGGAATGCCGCTACATTTCGCCGCCGCCGGAGGCTCGGACGAGGCGGTGGAACTACTCATCAACTCGGGTGCCAACATAGAATACGAAGCAGAGAACGGACGCAGGCCCTTGGCTCTGGCCTGCGAGTACGACCGCCCAAAGACATGCACGCCAGGCAATCACGAAGGCCAGATTCGAACCGTCGAAGACATCAAGACAGCTTTTATACAGTTGCTAGTGGGCACGTGCAGAGGCTTGACCCATGATATAATCTGAGGCGTCTTGTCTGCACGTCGGCAAGCTCACAATCAGTCAAGATCACAAAAATGGTTTCTATAGGTTTACTCATCAATGTTGGGATCATGTCGTCACATCTCATGCATATCATGGAGGAACTTTTGCTCTATGGCAAAACGATGGGATACTAACTCGGCACTGATTGGGCTAATCAGCTACCTCACGCCGGCGATTTTGTTGTTGATTGTCGATCAGAATTCAAGGTTTAAAGAAGCTGTCAGAGTGCAGTATAGACCCAGATATGCAAGCAGGTACTAATTATAGTAGTGCACTATGTTTTTGGCCTGACGGCATAAATCTGACAGAAGCTTATATCCATGTTTATCCACTTCAAGTTGTAGCTCAATAGTGTTGCACATTAAAAAGGAACATGTCAATACCTATTGAGAACCAAATCAAGACTGTTCAAAGACGGCTTTATCTCGGTGGGATGCTGAAATAGATCGCGTATAATTATGGCTATATCACGCAATTTGCCTGCCACACCACGACTATGCTGATCCCCAAACAATGTCCAAGCTTGAGAGCAGAAATTTCACCAATATCGCTGTCGCCGGTTATTTGACCCTGAAATGTCTCCATGCCGCCGGGTCTCCTAATTGAGAAGGATCGCCATCGCGTCTGCTTG
Organism: Ilyonectria destructans; assembly: GCA_020740775.1. Taxonomy (NCBI): domain Eukaryota; kingdom Fungi; phylum Ascomycota; class Sordariomycetes; order Hypocreales; family Nectriaceae; genus Ilyonectria; species Ilyonectria destructans. Next base: position 549,348 of record JAHEWK010000016.1, read on the forward strand.
AACATTGACGTCGATATCGAGGGTTGCCCCAGGTGTGACCCTCGTCTCAATCGTCACGACCCAAGCCTCAGGATCAATGACTCGCTCTCATCCGCAACACTTGCTATGGCATTTGTCGTCAACACCTGATAATGCTGCTTGATCCCCTTTCAATCTCCACCTCCCAGGTTGTCTCTCCGACCATTCTCCGTCAACGATCCACCCTCGTCGCCGTAAATTTCTCCATATAGCAAGTTATCTTATCATTACGAGGCAGCTTGTTTGCATGAACCTGTAATGCGGCCCCGTGCCGACCAATAGACTCCCCTGTCCACGATTATCGCCATCGATAAAGAGGCGACAAATGGCACCAAAACGCCCAGCACGCAATACATCTCGACAGTCACACCAACAAACCCAACAGCTACGCAGACGTGGGTCGTCGCGTCAAGACCGACATCCGGCCCCATATCGCTAACCTAACCCAGCAGTTTGCTCCTTTGCATCACGTTTCATTGCGTCCGCGTCCCCCCACGATATCCCACTAGATCCCTGGCTTCTAGCACTCCAAGCAACCTTTTCCTTGTGCTCGGCAAACACGGAACGTCTAGTGCATGATGCGATTGGGACGAAAAAATACGCCAAGAATGGCGGCCCGTCATATAAAAACAGCAGTGCCGTTGACATTGAGAGCGCATCTCCGCGGAGCAGACGAACCAATACAGGCGAACCATCTTGCCCAAAATGGCTACTGTGTTAGTTCGAGATAAGGAAGCCAAGTCTGGCTCCGACTCTGAGGGTTCCGTGGACGCGATCCCGCCTCTTGGCGCCCCGGGTGAGGAGCGGCGATTCCGATTCCAGCGGGTAAAGGCGTATGATCCCGATGCCATTGCTACTCAGGTACATACTGCCCTGTCACGTCTAGATAGGTCGTTTTGCTGACTCTTGATGATAATAGCCAAGTGTATTCGATGACTCCACGACGGCAGAGAAATACCAGCCCCCTTCCAACTGGTATGTCAACACGAATCCCTTCCCTGATCATTGGCTGACTTGCATGACCAAACAGGGAGAATATCGGCCGCTTCGATCCTCTCGCGCGATGGACCTGGCGAGAAGAGGCAGCGGTGGTGCGCAAAATCGACATCAAAATCATGTTCTTCGCATGCGTCATGTTCATGGCCCTCGAGTTAGACCGCGCCAACATCTCGCAAGCCCTGACGGACAACTTCCTCGACGACCTAAAGATGAACACCAACGGTATGTCTCGCGCAACAAGACGACTCAAAAAGAAATCACTGGGCTAATGTGCTCTGCCTCGCAGATTACAACTTGGGCAACACCGTCTTCAAGCTCTCGTTTCTGTGCGCTGAACTGCCCTCCCAGCTCGTCTCCAAGTGGATGGGCCCCGATCGATGGATCCCCACGCAGATGTGCCTCTGGAGCGTCGTCGCCTTCTCGCAGTTTTGGTTGAGCGGCCGAAGCTCGTTTCTCGCCTGCCGCTCGTTGCTTGGTATCCTCCAGGGCGGCTTTATCCCCGATGTAAGATGCTCTGAAGTCCCGATACACCGCATTTCCGTGCTCACCGACGCGTACTAGGTCATCTTGTATCTCTCTTACTTCTACAAGCACCACGAGCTCTCTATCCGCCTGTCATTCTTCTGGACCATGATGAGCCTCGCCGACATCATCTCTGCTCTGCTCGCGGCGGGCCTGCTCAAGATGCGCGGCCTCAACGGCCACGCCGGCTGGAGATATCTGTTCCTCATCGACGGTCTCATCACCCTCGTCTTCGGGCTGCTCGCCTACGGGCTCATGCCCCCGGGCCCAACGCAGACGGCCAACTGGTTCCGAGGCAAAAAGGGTTGGTTTACCGAGCGCGAGGAGACCATCATTGTCAACCGCGTCATTCGAGAGGATCCTACAAAGAGTTCCATGCACAACCGCGAGCCAATTACTCCCAGGTTGCTGTGGCAGAGTCTCAAAGATTACGACTTATGGCCGCTATATATCCTCGGCCTACTTCACGCCATCCCCGCAACCCCGGTGCAGCAGTACTTGACGCTCTCGCTCAAAGGACTCGGCTTCGACACGTTCCAGTCGAATCTGTTGACGATTCCGTACACGGTGCTCCACATGATCAATCTACTCATCATCACCTATGTGGCCGAGATATTCCAGAATCTTTCTTTTGTTGCTGTCTTCAGCCAGATATGGATCCTGCCGTTCATGATTTACTACAACGTCGTCGACACCACAACCGTCAGCCGTTGGGTCATCTTTGCCATCTCATCGCTTATCCTAGCATACCCATACCGTAAGTTTAACCATTCTGGTCTTGCTGGTGCGACGCACTCCCTATACACATCATTGACTAACTTGACTCGTTTCAGCCCATGCCATCCAAGTGGCCTGGAACTCTCGCAACTCGAACAGCGTCCGATTGCGAACCGTCTCGGCCGCGTGCTACAACATGTTTGTGCAAGCTGGTGCCATCGTTGCCTCCAACATCTACCGAGCCGACGACGCCCCGCAGTACCGCCGCGGCAAGAAGCAGTTGCTCGCCATTGTGTGCATGAACATTGTAGTCTACGGTTTGGTCAAGGTCTACTATGTGTGGAGGAACAAGGGGCGCGATCAGAGGTGGGATTCCATGTCCGAGTCGGAGAGATTGGAGTACCTCAACACGACAAAGGACGCTGGAAATAAGAGACTCGACTTTAGGTTCAGTCACTAAGTCACTGAGTATATCTGGCTTTGTCAAATCATATCTTCAAAGCTAGCTGTCAAATTATGATTTTGTTCTGATCTAGCTGCATGGCCCACCCGCTGGGTTTGACAAGACGCGTGAGATGTACAGTACTGATACCTGCAGGCAAAATTAGGATTGATCTTGCCTAGGTACATCTTAATACATCTTACCTAAACTTTGATTCAAGGAGTCCCGCGACAGGTGCGTTTTGGTTGGGTGCGTTGACGTAGTAGAATGCGGCTGTGAGGCTTCATGTTAGTGTCTTGTTTCTCGATAATGGTGACGGGATTGGGAGGGTGAAACACGTACTGACGCCAGTGGCTGCAATGGCGGCTACGGGGAAGAACTTGGCCACGCGGGCATATCTTGACACGACGACGGGCTCTGGGGAAAAGTCGAATCGCGGCAAGACAGTTCCGAATGAGTTGATGGCCATGATGATTGATGGAGAGTGGATTTTTCGAGAGAGAGGTTCAATGCGACTGCTGGAGCAGAATGGTTGATTAAATTGTTGGATGGGCTGCTGGCGGATGACTTGAGTGATGAGATGAATGCTCAATTGATCTCGCCGTGAATTCCCATCTATATATACCGTCTTGACGATGAATGCGATTGCAATTCAATTACTAATATACTTTGCAGACAGTCTTTACTCATCCAAGGATATTAAGGCTGCCCTCAAGTAGGTATTTAACCCGGAAAGAAGTATAGTGGATATTTTGCATGCTATATTAACTGGTACTTAAGTGGGTTTGCCTGTTACTACTGTCAGTAAGAAGCCTGCTTGCTATATCTTTACAAACTATAATAGTATTAGAGAGCAGCTATAAGATAAAGATATATACTAAAGCTCTAATATTTATTTAGCAATAATAAAATCGATTAGCAGCTTAACTGGTTAAGAATAGATATAATATACAAAGCTATTAGAGGTAATATTACTAATTGAGTTATAAGAGTAAATTTATACTTTTTTATCTGAATTAGATATTCCTCCTGAGGTACTATTTATATATCTTAATTAGATATATTATTCTCAGCTTAAACTCTACTCTTATTAATACTTACTAATAGTTCTAGTGAATATCTTATTGCTATTACCTTATAAGTCTATTATATCTATATAATTAGAATTAACTAGCTAAAAACCTTTAATAAAGTTTAAGCTGATAACTTCTTTTCTGATATTTTTACCTTTTTTTACACCTTACTATCTTTAGAAATTACCTTTAAGTTATTTCCTACTGTATTTTATAAGGTTACTAGCTTATTTTATTCTATTTAGTTATTTATTATAGTATCTTACAGCTTAAGAAGTTAGCTAAGGGACTATATAAACTGATATTAATATTTATTCTGTATATTCTACCTTTTATAATTTAGGTATTTAAAGCTTATTTTAAATCTTTAAGATAATAAAAAAAAAGAATACTTTTTACAAAGCTAAAAATAAGCTTTAAATAAGCTTTAAATCCTTAAGCTTTAAAGAATTTATATATAGATATATAATTAAAGCTATTAAAAACCTAAAGTAAAAATAAGAAAAAAGTAAGAATAAAAACTACTAAAATAATATAGAGCTTACTCTATAATACTATAGAGTTAATCTACCTTATAAAATATAAGGCTGGGATATTAAGTAAATATTAGCTTAAATTTAATATCTATATATATATACTAATATATAAGAGTTATATAACTAGAGAAAGAAAAAGCTAAACTTTAAGATACTAATAGAAGCTTAAAAAGCTACTATAAAAGTATCTAAAGTATTATACTATAAAGAGTAGCTACAGTATTATTATAGTAACTATAAAGAAACTAAAGTATAATACTAATTATTATAATTTTATAGAGATTCTTTAATAGCTTCTTTATAACCTAAAGGTAATTAGAATTAAAAGAAAAATAAATATAAAATCTATAAACTTAAATTATAATAATTAGTATACTATACTAACTTATAAATCTAGAGTAAGCTAATTTTAATTAGTTTATATAATAGAAAATTAAATATATTAAAGTTAAATAAGTAAGTTATATTTAATAATAGTAGAGTAAATAATACTTAATATAATTAAGTAGTATTAATAGCTAAAAGGCTATTTATACTTAATATATACTTCTTAGATAACTATATATTAAGTGGATTATATAATTAGTAAAGTACTTAATTTTAAAGTATACTATTTCTATTTTTTATAATTTAGTTATAATTAGCTAGACCTAACTATAAGTTTTATATACTGCTATTTTAAATTACCTTTTTAATTTAAGCTATAATATAAATAAGGCTAGTAATAAGATTATTACTATAAATTTAATAATAATAATAAGCTTTTTAAAGTAGTAAAAAAGAATTATAATAAGGTTTTTATTTTATAGTTAGATAGCTAAAAGGCTTTTTCTCTTTAAATTAGCTATAAAAGTTTTATAAGTTTAAATATAAGTAAAATAGTATATATTAAATAAATAAATAAATAGAATAATATTATAAAAATTAGATTATTTTTTAAAAATAAATAGAAATTAAATAACTTTTCTTATTAATAAAAATATAAAACTTATATATTTATAAATTATTATTAAAATTACTATTCTAATTACTATTTTAATTCTATATTATATTCTTATATAAGTATAATAAGGGATTTAATCTATTAATTATAAATCTAATTATAATTCTTTACCTTTTTTAACTACTAAGTATATAACCTTCTCTATAATATCCCTCTATTAAAAAGACTATATTAATCTATAGTATAAAATAAAAAGATATCTTTAGTTAGTTAAGTAATTAGTTAAGTAATTAGTTAAGTAGTTAGTTAAGATATATATAAGAATAAAAGGATAATTAGAATATAAAAGAGCTTATAGAGCTTTTATATCTATTATAATTTTACTTTTTTTAAGATTTAGCTTTTTTAGTAGATCTAGCTTTTTCAGTAAATCTAGCTTTTTTAAGATATAGCTATTTCTATAGCTTATTAAGATATTAGAAAAGATAACTAGTTAAATTGTATAAAATAGCACTATATCAGTTTTTAAACCTAATATTAGTAGTATTATTCTTACTTTTACTATATATATAATCTGAAATATTAGCAGCTAATATAATCTTTATAAATTAGAATAATAATTTATTAAATTCTATTTTTATAGTCTATTTAACAAGATAAGTTTATCTATTAGATTAATTAATTAGAATATACTACTATTTTATTTATTACTATAATTATATACTTTTAAATTCTCTATATTTTAAAATTTATATTAGCCTACTAGTAGAATATTACTCTTTTAGAACTATAATAACTAAATTTATAATTAAAACTATAAGAGGTACTATAGTATTAATTTATATTATATTATTAAATCTTAATTTTTATTCTTTAATATTATTATATCTTTCTATAAGCTATTTATTCTTCTTATTATTACTAATAGCTATATTAAGTTTAACTACTATATTATTATAGTCTTTATAATCTATAATTAAAATATAGTACTTTTTAACTCTATTAATAATTATATTTAGCTTATAGATAAAGTTATTACTTATTATTATAGTTAGTATATATTATTTAGTAGACTTATTATTATAGAAGGTATTTCTTTATTACTAAAAGTAAGTAGTATAGTAAATATTTTCAGTTTATTTTATAAATTTTAATATAAAAACTAAAAAAAAGTTATTTAAGGTATATATAAAAAAGAAGATTATATCTATATATAGCTATAGTATATAAAATAAACTATTATTCCTTAAATAATAAATTATTTAGTAGTTAGTATTAAAAAGTTAAAGTATTCTAATATATATATATCTAAAGGGGGGACTAAAAGCTTAACAGTAAAAAAAAAATACTAATAATAGTATTAATAATATAGACTATATACTTAATCTATTTAAAGGTTAATAGTTACTCAAATAGATTAAGATTTCTAGTCTAATTAGTTATCTTTTTTAATACCTTAATAAGCTATAGAAATAGCTATATCTTAAAAAAGCTAAATCTGCTAGAAAAGCTAGATTTTATAAAAGCTAAATCTACTAGAAAAGTTAGATCTTAAAAAAGGCAAAATTATAATAAATATAAAAGCTCTATAAGCTTTTTTTTACTTTAGTTATCTTTCTATTCTTATATATACCTTAATTAATTACTTAACTAATTACTTAACTAATTACTTAACTAACTACTTAATTAACTACTTAATTAATTACTTAACTAACTGAAGATATCTACTTTCTATCTTACTCTTTAGATTAATATAGTATCTTCTAATTATAGCTATACTTATAGCTTCTATTTTAATCTATACTACTTAATTTAAAATAATCTAATTCTAATTTTAAAGCTATAAATTATAGCTAAAAAGTCCAGACTTAAAGATATTAAAAGAATATAAATTAATTAATTAAGTAAACTATATCTAGTATAATTACTTATATTTAGCTACTATATAATTTAAGAGCTAGCTAGTCTAAATATAGATTTAAGACTTTAAATTACTATTAAAATAGACTATTTTAAGATAATAATTTAAAATTATAAAAGTAGGATAATTTCTCTAGTTAAAGGGATATTCTTAAATAGCTTATATAGCTCTAGCTATATAATATAGATTATATAGCTAATATATAATATAGTATTAGTTAACTTACAGCTAAAAAATTAATAACTATTTAGTTTTTTTTAGCTTTACTTAATATTATTAGATAGATTAAAGCTATACAGTATTTTTAAATAGTAGAGATAAACAGTAAATACTACACCCAGCACCAGAAGAAACAGTAGCTGAATAATAAGGTTATTATATACTGGTCTCTACCTGAAGTAAATTAATAACTATAAGAATCTAAGGGAATTTAGTTACCTTTGTAAGGGGCGAGCCCTGAATTTGTCCAACAATAGGGTTCTTGTATTAGGAAGTATCTAAAGCTAAGGAGAAGAGAGGGAGGAAAGACCTCGCTGAGAGGTTGCAGTGAAAACTCTGCTAGCTAGTGGCACTCTCGGGTTATAGTACTCCCGGCCCGGGCTTGCACCCGGGCCTTTACTTCAGGCCCAGCCTGTGACAACCTTTAGTAGTAGCTATAAAGAAATTATAAAGGGATATTATAGAGGAAGTTATATATTTAGCAGTTAGAAGAGGTAAAAGACTGTAATTAGGTTGATAATTAATAGATTAAGTTTCTTATTATACTTATATAAGAATATAATTATATAGAATTTAAAATAGTAATTAGAATAGTAATTTTAATAATATTAGTAGTTAGTATAAATTTAATATTATAGTTAATAAATAAGATATTTTTATTTTAAATATTAAATACTAAAAAGAAACTTTATTATTAAGATTTTCTATTTATAGTAATAATAAAAAAGTAAATTACTAAAATAACTTAAGATATTATTAAGATAGTTAAAATAGCTATTAATATTAGCTTTAATAATATTAAAATTAATATAGATAATAGAAATTATAAGTAAATACTAAGAATTTATTAATTAGTATTATATTTAAAAAAAAAATATACTGACTTTATCTAATTATTAATTAATTTCTTTATTTAAATCTTAATATTTATATAGATTTCTATAGCAGCTTACTATAAGCTTAATATAAATTTACTCTTAATTTAGTAACTATATTTATATTTACTATTAGACTCTTAAATATAGTAATCTATTTAAAGTCTATAGAGTTATATAATAAAATATATAATATTAAGTAAGTAGAGATTTAATTATATTTATATAAGTAGTTAGCTTTAATCTATTAGAGTAATAAGAAATTATTCTATATTTACTTTATTAAGCTAAAGCTTAATTAAATAGAAGTTTATAAAAATATCTTCTATAATTTTTAAATATTCTTTAATATCTTTAATAAATACTTTTAAGCTATTATAAAGAAATATAGAATACTATATATTAGCTGTAAAAAGTAGAATATAATAAATATTATTAGCGCTATTAAAAGGTTAAAGTACCTTAGTATATATATATCTAGAAGGGGGACTAAAAGCTTAACAGTAAAAAAAAATACTAATAATAGTATTAATAATATAGACTATATATTCAGTCTATTTAAAGGTTAATAGTTACTTAAATAGATTAAAATTTCTAGTTTAATTAATTATATTTTCTAATATCTTAATAAGCTATAGAAATAGCTATATCTTAAAAAAGCTAAATTTACTAAAAAAACTAAATCTTAAAAAAGCTAAATTTACTAAAAAAGCTAAATCTACTGAAAAAACTAAATCTTAGAAAAAATAGAATTATAATAGATATAAAAGCTCTATAAGTTTTATCTCTTCTACTTTAGTTATCTTTCTATTCTTATATATACCTTAACTAACTACTTAACTAATTACTTAATTAATTACTTAATGAATTACTTAACTAACTACTTAACTAATTAAAGATATCTACTTTCTATCTTACCCTCTAGACTAATATAGTATCTCCTAATTATAGCTATACTTATAGCTTCTATTTTAATCTATACTATTTAATCTAAAGTAATCTAATTTTTATTTTAAAGCTATAAATTACAGCTAAAAAGTCCAGACTTAAAGATATTAGAAGAATATAAATTAATTAACTCAGTAAACTGTATTTAGTATAGTTACTTATATTTAGCTACTATATAATTTAAGAGCTAGCCAGCCTAAATATAGATTTAAAACTCTAGATTACTATTAAAATAGACTATCTTAAAATAATAATTTAAAACTATAAAAATAGAATAACTTCTCCAGCTGAAAAGGTATTCTTAAATAGCTTATATAATTCTAGCTATATAGTATAGATTATATAGCTAATATATAATATAGTATTAGTTAACTTACAACTAAAGAATTAATAACTATAAGAATCTAAGGGAATTTAGTTGCCTCTAGTAGCAGCTTTAAAGGAATTATAGAGGGATATTATAGAGGAGGTTATATACTTAGTAGTTAGAAGAGGTAAAAGACTGTAATTAGATTTATAATTAATAGACTAAGTTTCTTATTATACTTATATAAGAATGTAACTGTATAGAATTTAAAATAGTAGTTAGAATAGTAATTTTAATAATAATTATTAGCGCTATAATAGAGAAAAGCTGGAATACTATAGCCTTTACTAAATAGTTTATAAGTAACCCTAACCTACTTAAGAGGCTTCTACTAGAAAAGTTCTTAAAAAATTATAATTAAAGTAGATTTTATAGCAGCTAGAATGGAATTAGAGATTATAGTTATATTGATTATCCCACTTAGGAAGAGTAAGTTGTAGAAGAGCCTAAATAACTTAGGTCTTGGATATTAGAGGTATCTGTTGGACTGTGATAGAATGCAAGGGTTTGAGATGATCAATTTCAATTGTTCGCGTTCTGAGGTCCAGAAGCTTGTTAAATCTTCTCTAAAGATAAAATGCACTCTATTCGGGTTTCAATTGTCAAGCCTAGAAATCATTATTTTATCCCATATTAGCTCATCTGGCTGGATTATGCAGCGTGGCATAAGGCACAAAGGTGAAGAATCGCAGAGTCTCTTTATCTATTGAAGTACTAAGAGGGACGCGCTCCTTACGGAAAGTCATCCCGTATGCCTTCATTTCCCCTGGAATGGAGTGTATGCCTAGAGAAAGCGCACTTGTCACGTCTCATAATCCCTGGGGACCGTAAAACGGCCTCAATCTGTAGCAGAGACACAAGCAGAGACTCGAAATTCGAATAAGAGGCCATTTCATCCAGAGATTCACCTACTGGGATCTGTGGGATGCGATTTTCGCCCAGAGCGTACAGCCACTCTTTGATGCTGGCTACCATAATTTCTTATTCGTTAATCTCCGCCTCTGGACCGGACGCCGCCGAACGTCAACAAAATGAAGCTGCTTCCCGGTTAAGTTGTGGGTTCACGGTCACCCACGCCTCTTCATCCATTATCCAGATACTGATATTCTTTTGTCACACTAGTGTGCTGGCGATTGATGCAACTAGGGGATGACAAGGCTCAGGGAACACTTTGCTGGCATTAGACATCGCGCTGTCAGTTAGGTTCCTCGTATATAAGACGAACTATAGAAGTAGCCTGTACGTGTAGGAATATTCGACGCGCAGAATCACCACCCTCATGACCAAGTTTATTTGTTGTTCTTGAAATAAGAGACTGGAGTTTTCGATTAGCACTGACGCCTGAGCCCTCGAAGGTCTCTGTTGAAAGCTGGTGAGGACATTTTTGGGAAGACTAGGGCGAAGTCCTTCACTCACTACTACAAAGCGTTGATTCCCTGGGTAAGTAGGTTGCGAAGGGTGGTATTTCCAGGCGATGGAAGAGGAGAGAGAGAAGACAAAGACTTGTATGTTTGGATGAGGGAGATATTTCGCGAGTGTCCAAGAGATCCCGAGGTGCTCACGAAGAGTTAGCATGCCGCTCTGCGTCTCACTCCCGCCTCGGGTTTCATCCACGACTTGTCCTTGAGCCTCAGCGACGACTCCCTCGTCTCCTCCGACATGATTTCTATCACAGAGGCCGCCAGAGTGCGTGAGAGCAAGCCAAAACGCATCCAGTACGGGCAGGTCCTAGATGGGTTATTGTATAAGCCGCCATGTTTGATGCCATCATCGCGTGCCTCTGGAGATTGCGACACGATGACGGGGCATGAGCAGTTTAGCATACCAATGCAAAAGACTGAAAGGCAGACTATCTGGGAGTGCAAGGGCATAAAAATTGATTTGCATCAATATAACAAAGTCAACCTCTCAGATCAGCCACCAGATCGCAAATCCCAACAACATCTCCCTCCCCTCCTGCAAAAAGCTGTCGCTTCTGTGTAACCCACCAAAAATACGTGATTCACGCGCGCACAATAAGCTTTTGGCCTGAAACCCCAGCCTTCAATTTATCAAGCCCTTGTTGGATATCACCAAGACCTTTGCCCACAACAACAGACTTAGGCTCAAGTTGAAATCTGGCTTGTCTTAGGGACTCGGGGAGGTACTGCCGCCAGATATGATCCAAGACCTTGCTCCCCTCCTCATTCAATATCTCGAATGCAACAGCTGTCATTTGGTTAGTACCTTAATCGTCATCCCAACAGCTGCTTGGGGCAGGATCTTACACAGGGTCGGAATGAAGTTCTGCGACAGGGCTACCCTTGGCGGCACAATGATAGCGACTTTGTGTGTCCCTATCTGGTCGAGGATCGAACTGATTGCATTCATCGATTCCGGCTCCGAAATAGCATCATAGACGCCGACAAGCTCGCGGCCCGACAGGGTGGAGATGATGTCTTGCACGATGGAAGGACTTCTGTAGTCAAATACTACAGTCGCGCCCACAGATTTGACCAGGCTGTGGTTGTGCTTCGACGCAGTGGCTATCACCTCCAGACCAGAAGCGACCGCTAGCTGGATGGCCGTACACCCAACCGACGATGACCCGCCCCAGACTAAAATCGACTTGCCACTAGGCTGAGGACTCAGACTCGGGAGTGACAAGTTCAGATGAGAGGGGTGGTAGAGGCTAACAGCTGCGGTAGTAACAGCCAGGGGCAACACAACTGCCTCGTCGAAGCTGATGCCATCCGGGATCGGGCATACTAACGAAGCGAATAAAGTAGGATAAAGCTGAAAAGCTCCAAATGCGGGATTGTTCAACCCCAGCCCGATGCAGTATCTGGTTCACGAATTTCTTAGCTTTTACTCATTACATTACGGGCCGCGGTGGCATCAGAGACTAGCCAGAAATCTCTCAGGATGAACAGAGTACTTACCCAATGACCCGTTGACCCTTCCGGAGATGGGTTACACCGTCGCCAACATCCTCGATATAACCTGCGACATCAGCACCAAGAATAAATGGATAGTCTTTGATGAAAAAGTCCTGCTCTCTGTTCATGACGACGTTAGGTAGATGCCGACCTTATGTCCACTACAAGGTCATACTGACTGCACCTTCCATTCAACTGGATTCTGAAGTTTGGTCGTTTAGTGACGGGGCCATTCGGTCATAAGGGTATTTCTCACCAGAGCATAGCTTTGGGGCCTGACGACGACTTCACCTGGCCCTGGGGTCGGAAAAGGAGCAGGGCCTAATTCTAAAGGGTAGGCTTTGGGACCCTTGATCCAAACAGCTTGGTTTGTCGGCATTGCGTCTTGGCAGATTTTACTGGCGGCGTGTTGAGGGATAGAAATCCGGAGTTGGAGTTGAACATGGGGCAGTGAGGATTATACCTAAACCTAAGGGTTTCACTTATTATAAATAGAGTCGAGGCATTTATTATTTACCTCCAGGGCACTCTAAAGCATGATAGGGTTTCAGGCTCTAGAATTTCTAAGCTGCTTTGTTAACATTCTCCACTTGTTTCGCTGTTGAACTCGGACGCGGCGAATAACCTTTCCCGAGGCCCTTTACCACGAACACGGAACCTTAGTTTGCGGAGGCGTCCGATGGGGGCTCCGAGGTCAGTCAAATATGGGCCGATTGTGGCTCGCTAGAACGGGTGTGAGTCGGGTGGTTTTCTTACGCTAGTATTCCTCCTGCAGCTTGTTCACTTCATAGACAATGCGCGATTGAACGGTCAATCTGAGCGATTGTCGTGGTTCTAAGCGAATACGACACCATCATGTCCCTCTAGACTCCAGACGCATAACAACCACTGGGGCTACTGATACCGGACACCACGAGAGGGCCGGCTGCTTTTCTCCTACTGCCCTTTCAAGCAGCACTGCGTGCTCGCTAAGTGTATGCGAGTGGTGCGAGCGGACCGACCCCGCCGCTAAGAAGTTCCGAAACCTCGCTTTGAGCATTTTAAACGCAGTAGGCTGTCGGCTTTTCCCCACAAAGCCATGGTTGTCTGAGGGCAGTCCCCGGCAGGGGGTTATTGAACTTACTAGAGTACGGCACAGACATGCCGATTCGGATGTCCGAGAGCTGCGAATTCTCGGACCACGGAACCGCTAAACAGCCGGATGACATATCAAGACTAAGTTCGGGCTTAAGGCTCTAGCGTTGTGGATTTTGTTGGATAGCGTAACGGCATGGTAACTTACGTGGATGGCGACGCTCTAAGAAGATGGAAAGAAAAATGGCTGCTCATCATTGACGAAGTAAGCATACTAGGTCTATAAACGCTCTGTGATATTAATAAGCGACTTTATGCCTCCCGAGGATCGAATGGCGACTTTGGCGGAATCCCAGTGGGGCTACTGTCAAGAGATTTCTACCAGTTCTGCTCGGTGTAGAATAGATTACTATTAACGCTATAGTCCGCCCTTAGGATTATAAATAAAATAAGGGTATAGATACTCTATACTTAATTTACTACTATTATTATACTTACTAAATAAGTTTATACAGTAGGAGACCTAAAGCTATAGTAACTGCTAACTTAAATCCAGCAGGAAGAACAAGATAAGTCCAATATAGAGCTCTTTAGTAGCCAGTGCTTTAGGGAAGGATAAGCTATACTATAGAGTAGGGGCTTATAGTAGTTATACTGCTTAATAGTATTAGGTAGTATCTAAATATAGATACTATTTTAGCCTTCTAGAGGAATAAATAGAAGCCAGTCTGAATATTTCTATTCTAATACTGCTAAAATAAACCTAATATATTACTAGTAATAAAAGAAGAAGTTATACTTATAGCTAATATTAGAGATAATAGTAAGATCTATATACTGACTATATTTATAATTATAACTATATTCTGATTATAGTAACTATAAATATAAACTCAAGCCTTAAGCTTATAAATAGTACTAAGTATATAGTACTAAAAGTTATATCAGATACTAAAAGATTCCCAGGCTATTAACTTGCTCTAAATATCATCCTCTACTTTAGACTATCTGCTGATATTATTCTATTATCTAAGTTAATTAAGAAGTTTAAATTTAATAAAATAATACCAGATATAATCCTACTTACTCTAATAAGTGCCTAAATACCAATCGAAAAGAAAAAGAGGGTTAAGAAGAGGCCTTAGCAGAGGTATAATATAAGCCGCCGAGGACTTCTACTATACTGCAGCATTCGTATACACCAATTACAAAATCCAAGGCGAAACCCTCCTACAGATTGCATTAGAGCTGCGAGGAACCGGGACAAAGCTGAATATTAAGGCTGGACAGCTCGAGCCAGGAAAGTGCGATCCGTATAGCCTGTATATGCAGCTATCGCGGTGCAAATCGCTGGATGGTATTATATTGCTGCCAAAGGCGCGTATGGAGGATATAGTCCGGAATAAAATACCCCGGGAAATGTCTAATGCGAGGCTAGGCTGGAACAATTGTGCGGGAGAACAGTAAACGAGGCCCGGTTATCATTATTGCACCCATTTGCACAATACCAGCAATAATATAGTTTATAGTTTAGATAGCCAAATCTAAGGAACAGTCACGTATGTATTGATAGATGATGGGTTTTTCGTAGTAGAACCGGGACTGTCAGACGGAAAGTTGTGGGGAGGTCCTACTAGTATCGGGTTCCTAGCCTGCCGGCCTCAAAGGCCCGGATCCCTAGGAATCCGGTCTCGGGATCGATGTCTCTGGTGTCTCAAGGAAGTCATCACTGCCCTAGATAAATGGGTGGTATCCCACCCACCTAGATAGCAAGATAAGATATTCTATCACCAACTAAGCTGTTCCAACTTCTCCATTCTGTTTGACAGGGACCATAGAAGTCGAGTGTACATAGATATATTAAAAACCCGATCTAATGTATTAGATGTCACCTAAGTCATGCAGAAGGAGGAATCTCACAAAATACAAACGAGAAAAGCAACAACATTATTATAAATTAAAAGCTCACTACCAATGAGCATGCGTCCCAGAGATCAGTTGGGGCCTCTTTACCGTGAAGGTTGGGGGAATCATCTTGGGCACCTGATGGGTGGTTCTTGATAGCACCACTGGATTGGGCTTAGTGCCGATAAAATCAAGAAGATTGAGCACAAGGGTAAAGTGTCAGGTTAATCTCAGGTCCACCCGTCTCCTCGGAGGACCCCTGTTATGTTCCAACCCGGAACATCTAAGTCAGGCACGGCGCTTGCGGCCAAGCATGCCGAGGCTGTCTTCCTCAACGCTGTCAATGCCACACAAGCCGCCAAGACCGTTTCTGGGATGCGAGTGGCTATGTATACAAAGACTTGGGATCCAAATCCCTTGAAGTTCTTCCCATGCTTCATGCACATCATCGGGAAGACGAAGGAAGAGCCCAGGCCAAGTGCCAAAAGGCGTTGGAGAATGCCGATCCCATTGCAGGACTTGTGCAGTCCAGGGACTACACCGTTATTAGCCTAGCACCATTTCCTTTGAATGAACCCGTGGACCTGAGCGGTATGTCACAGGCCATGGCACTCGCCGAATAGAGCTATGGACACTATGCCAGGTGACTAGCTCTAGGGTAGGGCGATGTCCCTTTCACCCCAACTCTCACAGACTGTTGTGAATGACTAGCTGTTCGCGTATCCCTTAGGCCAGTTAGGGCAAACCTAAGTTTTAAAAGCCGCGTCTGGGGTTTTCTACATACGTGGGCGACATTCTTAATTCATTACGTTACAGGGTCATATCATCGGGCTTGGCGCGGCGTCATGTCGGTAGCTTTACGGACCAACAATGCTAAGTGATCCGCCCATAAGTTACTCGAGTGGCACCCCTGAAGCGGTGAAGGAGCCGTTTAAGCTTTTAGGCGGCATGCAGTGGTTAAATTAAGGTGTTCCCTGTCCGTGGTGGAGTAATGTGGCCCAGTTAGGCTCCGGCAGGCCGAGGCTCTGATTCCGCCACGTTGCAACGGGACTGCGGATGCACCTTCTTCTCCCAGTTGCTGCCGTTAAATATGATTTGGGAAGAGTCGTCATAGATCTGTTTGTCGAAGCACGACCAAGACGGTGCATGGTGTGGCTGGACACGACTGCAGCGTCGACCTTGGGAAAAGAAATTGGAGGTATGTTAGATGAGGGCGCGGTTAAAGTCTAAGCTCCACAGATCTGCAAGATTTTTAGCCGCTAAAAATGCAGGCGGATTATTCACGTTGAGGGTCAGCCATCCCTTAAGTACTCAGTTGGAAGAGTATGATCTGCTGCCGCCAGTATAATGCTACCTCCGGAGTAGTCCTAACAGGTCACAGTCCCTAAAAAGCAACACCAGGATCTTTACAATACAATTCCAGTAAATTTGGCTGAGTGTAGGGCAGCGGGAATACTATCAAGGACCACGTAGCCAGCGAGCTTGGTAGCCAAATATACCCCCAGGGGTCCCTCATAATCAAATGAGATAACCACCAACCTTGCTCGAGAGCTGTTTGAATGAGCAGCAACTCAGCGAGAACTGTGGCCGTAGGTTTATAAAGATCGTCATGCGTCTTGTACAGGATCTGTCCATAGCCTTCCTGGTTAACAGGTAGAATTCCGAAAGCAGTGATAAGAGCTGAGGGCTGCTGGAAGCTCACCATCTGCCCAGGGATGTAACTGTTTGGCTGGGGACTTATAGAATGGACCCTCTATGGGGAAAATGAAGGCAAGAGGTGGCGTTCTGTGGTCGAGCGAGGAACTTTTGAACGAGGAACTATACTGCTTTGAATTGTATTCCTCTTATGATTTAAAAACACAAGAATGCCAACTTCCTAATCCGGACCTTCCTGTCGATTTGCCCCATCATACTACACAGACAGGGGGGCTATACGGACGACGCAGCTGTGTGGACGAAATGGTGGAGCTTTGGGCGGGCCTGCATATCAAGGTAAGCGAAAACATATGCGTTACTCAATGACTAAGTCAAGAACCCAGTCTGCTAGACAGGATGATAGAAGCTGAGTAACATAATGCTACCATTCGTAATATGGAACTAAGCTACCTCTTATTTGGGATGGAGAAGATTGCAGATAAATATAAAGCCCCAGAAGGAACCTACAGTCTAGGAGGATATTCAGCATTAGAAACATTTCAAAACAATCTCATCCATCTTCAGTTACTCTACGCCCTACACGATGCAGCTCCTCACTCTCTTCACAATCATCATGGCCTCTGGCTCCGTTGCGGCTAAGAGCGCAAAAATCCAGTATTACTACGATGGTGGCTGCTCTAACGTAAGTTCCCGAGCACCAGCACTGGCACATAAAGTTTCGAATAAAGAGGGAGTACTTGACTAACTCGGTAATGTCCGAAAATAGTACGCAGTCGAATTCAACGTCGAGGCCTTTACTTGCATGTGCGTTTCTCCCATATTTCCCACTCCTCGCACCAACAGGGCTCTCTACTTCCTAGAAAGTCACGCTGACATGTTGGCACTTCACAGTAACTACGGCTGGGGCAACTCCAATAGCGGCAACATTGCCGGCTGTGAGACCGGTGACTGCACTTGCACTTTCTATGAGAACGCGGGCTGCTCTGGATCAAGCGAAATCACTTCATATGATGGGCCCTTCGACAACTGCGCGTCCAGGGTAAGTCTTCGTCATTATTTGGCACGGGTATCAAGCGACTAAGAGAGCGGGATGCTAATATGTTCGATTGTTGCAGTGGGGCAAGGGATTCAAGAGCGTCCGCTGCAGAATCTACTGATTGCCAAACGGTGCGTGGTATTGACGATATTAGAGGGGCCGGTATGCGGAGGCTTCTCTGTTACTACCCATGCCATGGCCAAGTGGGTTATCACTCATCGTCTTGAATAAGTGGAGAGATTCACTGCGATCACGAAGCTTGATGGAGGAGATATCGATCAAGGCGCAAAGTAGTTAGATAGTGTCAACGACTGTAGCAAGGTTTAATCGAAGCTTGCGGTAAAGACCAATGTGCAATAGCTTTATTGTGAAGGTACTATCTCTTCTCGTACTGGGTGAAGGACTAAATGTATGTCTCTATTGTTTATAGATACTGCATGGCTTTGGTATATCTAATGATATCGAGTGAAGCTAAAAAGAAAACCCAAATAATCAAGATTGTGGCTATCTTATCCGCCTTTGAGGTCAGCCGAGAACAAGCTACAGTAGCTTCGAGGAAAGCCCATGCTATATGCATAATTTCCTGGTTGGGGGATATTTCAGGAACACAACCCGCTGTGCATGTAGCGCATGAAATCGCTCAGGGTCAACCGGGAGGCATTCATGCATAGGATGGCTTGTATACTCTAGGAGTTGTGCAGAACTCCTACCTAGTAGTAGACTCTGTTTGAAAGGGCGCCAATTATATTGTATCGACAGCCAGAGAGTTCCAGTCTGAAAAACCATTCCCACTTATTCATTCAGGAACCTCTGTCTTTTAACACACTCTAAGGGTGATTAACTATGTGCCCTTGAATCCTGCCTTCATAATCATCTCGAAGAGCTCTATATCTTTTCTTGCGTCCTCAGCACTGCTCTTCGGAATATTGCCATTCACCGCACAGTCGTAAAAGTCCAACATTTCCAAGGTGTACGCATCCTGGAAAGTTTTTCGGATCTTCCTCTCTTGGAATCCATCTCCAATCTTCTCTCGTATTGTGACTGTGTGAGGAAGGCCCTTGATGTATGGGGTATCAAACTCAACTCGCACAATCTTCTCAGAGGAAAATACTTCGATCTGCGCATCAAATTCCGGGATGGCAGTTAGTCCAGACTCGTAGATAACGGGAAATCCGTCGTATTGAAAAAGCACACTGAAGATGCCGGGGAGCTTCAAAACTGCCCCAGAAACCGACTGAGGCATTCCAATAATCTCTCTCATTGCAGATAGATCGTGCGTTCCGAGACTGGTGTTTTTAGTCAGCTCAAGGTCACACAGCAGACAACAAGTTCACTCACGCTCCAAGAACCCATAACATTCTCTTCGTTTCCGGGGTAATTTCAACGCCAAACTCTTTTCCTAGAGCCTGGTTAAAGATCTCCTCCTGCTTGCTAAGTCTGTCCTGGGTGTCTGCTTCAGAGAAGTCGTTGAACTTCTGAGGAAAGGTGCCCGACTGCGACACGGCGATCGAATTCGGCCCAATGATGTCCCTGACCCTTGCATAGATGATTTTGTTCATGCCTCCGACTCCTTGAACGGCGTCTAAGAAAGCAGTAGAGTAACGTCTCATCGTTCCCACAAAGACCTTTCCTTTAGAAGTCTTCTCGGCTTCAATGAGTCTATCGATGTCCCGGAAGCAGATTGAGGCTGGCTTCTCGATCAAGCAATATTTGTCATTCTTCAGAGCCAAAATTCCATGATCAACATGGTACGCATCCGCGTTGGCGATGATGACAACGTCGACATCGGGAGAAGAGCAGAGCTCCTCGGCGCTCGCTGTAGTCTTCGGCGTTCCACCGAGAACCTTCTGGGAGCAGTGGCGGAGAGACTGCTCCGAGATATCACAGAGATAGGTGGTTCTGAATCGGTGCGACATGAAATTGATGTTAGGGATGTGAGCGACCTGAGAGATCTCGCCACACCCAATGATACCAACCCGCAGGATACGGTCTGTGCCATTGTCCTGGCTGGATTGTTGAGGAAGGTCGCCCATGATTCTTTTCGTAGGTATTTGGTCCGCAGTAAGTGATCCAATAATAAAAGAGGAGGTCTAACGGTAGAGAAGACGACTGTCCATATACTTATTAATAGTTACGTTTACACTTCAGTGGGTTCCAGGCATATCTGTTCTGTCGCCGGTTGTTTAATTCCGGAATCCTCGTCACCGGGGAGTAGCGGCATCGTAAAAGCCGGGGAGTAGCGGAGCGTGCGAACATAGCGATGGACCCCTGCATGTCTCCCGGCTAAATTGGCAAGCGTCACTGCTAGTCTCGCCGGGGAATTGCGGCAGTCATTCTCTCATGAGGAGTGGTGAGGTTGAGTAGATTCATTAGAGATTTAAGTGATTCAATTACCTACCTAATAAATCTTGATTGCAAGTAGCTTCACGGCCTACTCATTTCCTCACGAACAATCTAGCTCCTTTAGTGACAACAATGACTTCGGAAATCCCAACCCTGCGATGGGGAATTATCGCGACCGGGCTCATTTCGTCCTGGTTCGTCGCCGATTTATCCCTTGACAGACCCAACAAGAGAGCAAACCACATCATCCAGGCAGTAGGTTCTTCTTCCGCCGAGAAGGGCGAAGCATTTGTCAACACGCACCTCTCTGGGAAATCTCCCACCGTCTATGGCACCTACGAAGAAGTTTACCAGGACCCTGACGTCGACATCGTCTATATCGGAACGCCACACGCCTTTCATAGACAAAATTGTCTCGACGCTATTAGAGCAGGAAAGCATGTCTTGTGCGAGAAGGCCTTTGCCATCACCAAGGCCGAGGCCAAAGAGGTGCTTGACGAAGCACAACGAAAAGGGGTGTTCGTTATGGAAGCCATGTGGACTCGGTTCTTTCCCTTGGTTCTGAAGCTGCAAGACCTTCTTCACGGCGAGAAGGCCATCGGAGATGTCCATCGGGTATTTTGCGATTTCGCCATGCTGAAGGACATTTCTTCCCTACCGTCTACATCAAGGCACAAAAACCCTGCTCTAGGCGCAGGAACTCTTCTCGACATTGGCATCTACAGTCTGACGTGGGCAATCCTGGGCCTGGAATCGGGACCCCAGGATCAACAACCAACCGTCATCGCGTCGCAGAATCTTTGCGAGGGCATTGACATCGCTACTTCGGTTATCATGACGTACCCAGATGGGAGGCAAGGTATAGTCACATCTTCAAACCTGGCAAGGACATTGCCGGCATTCTGTAGAATTGAGGGAAGCAAGGGATATGTCGTCGTCGAGGGTTTTGCTGCATCCATCCCGTCGCTATTCACGGTTCACTTGCAGGATCAAGAGCCCAAAAAGTATGAGTTTGAGAAGCCGGGAAAGGGATTTTACTGGGAAGCAGACTCGGTGGCTTTAGATATTGCAGCTGGAAAGACTCAGAGTGATGTGATGCCGTGGAAGGAGACACTGCGCGTGATGGGCTTGATGGATCAGATTCGGCACCAAGGGGGGGCAAGATTTCCACAAGATCTAGTGTAGATTAAGATAGAAGAAACAAATGAAATAGCAACTGCGTCATGAATTCGTTAGTCTCTAGGCGGTAGTAAATTTAATCTCACGAAGACAACCAAGGATGTGGATTTCCCTCGACATGGCGTCAAGGGCTGTGTGCCGACTAAACTTACCGGTATTTAGTCAGGCAATTAGCTCATGGGCAACTGACCCACAATAAAATCGTGGATAAATACGACGTTCCCCAGAGCTCATCCCCACTTTGCATTAATTGCCGCCATTCCCCGCGGTCCAAAGACAGCTCATCCAAGATCACCACCAACGGTGAGCCCTGGGTTATTCGCCATGTCAGGATCAAACTTGCCCGGCGATGAGCCAATCACCAGTCGCAAAAGACAAAGGATCTCAGGCCTGTACCATCGGAAGAGGGCCGTGGCCGCATGCCAGCCGTGTCGAGTGCGCAAGACGAAATGCGACAACATTAAGCCGAGCTGCGGATTCTGTACTCGGAGCGCATCCCAATGCACGTACGCCGATGCTGCAAGTGATCATTCATCGTACGTCTCAGGATGAGAACCTATTCTCAAGCGCACCTAGGCCACAATTGGCAGCATATTTTAGCTAACCACGTCCCCCCCCCGTAAACAGATTTGATCCTGCGAGCTTGGCGATCCTGGAACGTCTCGGACACGTCGTATCCCTCCTAGAGACTCGCCAGTCTGGGTCCTCACCACAGGATTTATCCCCCGGAACACAAACTCAGTCGTCTCAAACCGTCGTAGGCCCCTCGCCCTCCGACCCAATCGGGGATCTGGACATTGAGGATGATCTACTCGAAGAGACTCCCAATTTCCCTGCTGCCATCACCAACTGTGAGAGCGTTCTCAGATGGCCCATCTTCCAGGGCATGGTACCAGATATTGAATCATTTGTTTCTTGGCCGACAAATGACGAGTCTGCAAGTTCCTTGCCATCTCATATAGGCTCGGGCAGGCTTGGGCGGGGCATCCAAGAAGAGGACTTTATTCCTCTCTCAAAGAGATTTCTGGCCTATGTTCATACGAAGAACCCCATCCTAGACGTAGCAGAATATTCCTGCTACGTGAGGAATGCAGCTGAAAATGGCTTGCAATGGGATGGCTCGTCCTGTCTCGTGGTGAGTTCATTTCTCCTGGCTGCCTAACACGATGAGACTTTTCTCACATATTTGTAGCTTGTTTCTTGTGCTCTGGGAAGTATGGCTATGCCTTTTCAGTCCACAAATGAGGCACGGGAGCCACGGTCAAATTCCGCTTCCGTAATGGACAATATGAAATCAAGCTTAGCCTACTTTGCTGCGGCAAAGAAACGACTGGGGCTTATGGAGCCTTCGTCGCTTTACGTCCAATGCTTGTTTCTCTGTGGTGTGTTGGAGATGTACCATATGGATGCACTTCGAGCCTGGCACTTCTTCAACCAGGCTTGTGTGCAGTTTCGAAACCTGCTTTGGAGGCACGGGCATCCTCAGTCTACTGGTGGCAGGCAAATCACCACTGAGACGAGACGCTTAGAGCAAAGGCTCTATTGGTCGTGCATGAAATCAGAATGGTAAGTATATACCCTTACGGAACTTGGAACGGGACTCATACCTGTTATTAGCGAACTGAGGTGCGAAATTGCCCTTCCAGCCAGTGGAATAAGCCGTTTTGGCTTTCCAAATCTATTCCCATCTCCACCCAACGAGCTATCGTTGCCTGTCGTCCATTCCGACGAAGGCGACACCTCAAGTGTAGCCGAGTTTCTAGATCCAGAAGAGGAAAGGAGTTGGTTCTACTACCTAGCCGAGATTTCATTCCGAAGAATGATAAATCGAGCTTTCACGGCCCTGGGGAGAAATGGAGAGGTAGGCTGGATCCAAGACTTTCAAGAGAATCTCAAGCAGTACGCTGCTCTTAAAGATCAGATCGATGTCTGGTGAGCGTGTTTCTTCTCTACAACGTCACTTCGGTTAACCGGGCATCACAGGTATTCTCACGTCCCACCCCAAATTCACCCTGCCCAGAGCGAAGGCCATAATCATGAACTGGCCCACTTCGTCAAGGCGCGTGCACTTGGGTACCAAGAGTGGATTCACCGACCATTCCTATACTACGTCATTCACCAAGACGTAGACGATCCGAATATATCTCAAGCCGCACCGTTAGCAGAAAAATGTCTAAACCTATGCGTCCAGTGGCAGCTCTTCGTTCACCCCTTTCACCGTCACCATGGGACGTGGTTCATTGCTCGGAATTCCATCACCCGAGCGTCGCTTCTTGTCGCAGCAGCTAGGAGCAAGAAGTTACATTTGCCCGACGGCTGGAGGAACACTATCGACTCTGCGCTGCAGGTGGTGCAGTACTGGGAAGACGAAGCCCCAGACCTGAACAAGGCTGCCGGAATTTTGCGCAATCTTATAGAGGACGTCTAAATACTTGAATCAATCTAATAATGCAGAGTACGTGAACTTAAATTCTGGAGCTACTTTGCGAGGGTCTACTCTATAGTAGATCCCTCTAGCTTGATTAATTTCCATTATGTTTCAACAGTAGTGCTTTCGGGGCTTCAGCAAACTCAAGCAGCTCGCTCGACCTGAGTCGATGTCGCCTCGTGCTTCCTGTTCGTGTCATCCATTTCGGCACCGCCATCATCAACCTGGCCTTTCTCCAGCTTATTACCATCAATAAGCGCCGGATTGCCCTCAAACACCTCTGCAATTTCCTCCAAGGTATGACCTTTGGTCTCTGGGAACAAGAACCAGATCAGAACCAAGAGCACCGCCAGCAAGCAACAAAAGACAATGTAGTACTTCCATTCAATCTGCTTCATCGCAATTGGGTTGACTTGGTTGCCGACGATAAGAGCTGTAAAGGCAGATATGTAGGTGACAGTTAATCCACGGCTGCGAAGGGTGTAGGGGAAAATCTCCACAGGATATGCCTGCAGGAGCGGTGTCCAGGCAATGTCGTAAAAGAAGTAGTAGACGAATATGAAGGCGACTACTGCTTTGCCGATTGTATCGCTGCCACTCTGGACAAAATTTGCTGTGAGAGCTGTCCAGATAATGTAGCTTCCCAGCATTCCAGCTGTTGAGACCAAGAATAATGTCCGTCGTCCAAGGCGGTCAACCATGAGAGCACCCATAAATGTGGCGGCGAGCCAATTGAAAATTTGAAGCAATCCGTTGATGAGGGTCTGGTCCTTGACCTCTGTAATACCGATGGTATTGAGAACGAGAGTGAGGTAGTAACTAACAACGCCAACTCCGTTCCATTGGCTTGACCAGCCGACAATAACAGCGATCAAAGTTCGTCGTCGGTTGGCCGGTGTACGGAGGAGGTCGACCCACGAAGTTGCAGAAAGCACCTGGGACTCAATGGCCAAGGTCTCTTGGATCTCATTCATTTCGAAATCGACCAGGGGAGATTGCAGACTACCTCCAGCGTGGTGGTCGGCAAAGATCTTGCGTGCCTCATCCAACTTGCCTTGAGACACTAGGTATCTAGGAGATTCGGGAACGAACAACACGACCAATAGTTGAAGCGCAGGAATGGCACCCTGGAGAAGCGATGGGATTCGCCAACTCCAAGTACTGTCGATCTTGAAGGTACCATAGGTACACCACGCAGCAAAGATGGAGCCGAAATACTGAGGAATGGTTAAATGATGTCGCATTGGAGGCTCCTCGCCAGAGCACTTACGTAGAATGTGTTATACAGTGCCGTAACTTTGCCTCTGTGGGGTGGATAAGCTAGCTCAGCCACGATGATGGGACTCGGCTGGCTGATGAAACTGGTGCTGAAGCCCAACAGAGCTCGGGCTGCCACGAAAGTTCCGAAATTTTGAGCCATGGCCTGCATGATTGCAAATGCAACGCAAGCGACGAGACCCACACTGAGTGGGATTTTGCGGCCGAACCTGTCGGATATAAAGGCCACCAACGGAAGCGAGATGACCTTGCCGAGAGGGTAGACGGCATTCATGAGCCCAAGAACGGCGCCGTCAGGGCTGTCAAAAAACGTACGCCATTGAGGGAGTGTCTGAAGGCCGTTCATCATGGACCCTGCAGAAGTATCGGATTTAGCAAATAAGCTTATAGACATGGTGGAGTGGGGAAGAACCCACCGTCGTATCCAACTGAAGCCGAGGATACAAGTGGGACCAGGAGGAGTAGATTCAGTTTGACAAGATGCGGTGTGCGATACCATGGCTTTGGGTTTTCCGGAAGCACCTATAAGAGCCATGTCAGATGGTCTGGCATAGCAATGGGCTGGTAAGAATGCTTACTGCACTGAGCTTCGAGCCCGCAGCGCGTTCAGCTTCACTTTTGACGGCTGAAGGAGCCATATTGCGGAATTTCCAGGACGGGGGCTGGGAAGGGATGGATGGGAGAGGTTGATAGGTGGGGAGGCACGATAACCTTTAGAAACAAGATTGGGACCAGATCAGCGACGAGGCCAAGATATAGTCTCATTGTCGGAATATTTCCTCATTTAAGAGCGAGGTAGCGGCGACCAGTCCCAACGATTTACAGTTGCCCCGTGGGGATCTCAAACCTCACCCCGTGGGGAAATGGCTCCGGTAACCGCGTCTGCACATGTGCATATTCCGCAACTAGCTCTCTCCCCAGTGCCACATCCTTTGTTATCTGAAGTCTATGCCGGTAAATCTCCATGTCAGCAAATCAAACCACGCGGGGAGTAGCGGAAAGTGGAGATGCTTGACTCGTGCTACCCGCCATTCCCCGGTGTTGACCAACACGCCATCTCCCCAAATAGCGCCGCGCACCCCTGAAGCGAGTGATAATGTGACCATGGACGGAAGACACATTCCACTTCCCGACAATCCTAGCCGAGTAAAAATACCACCATTCAAAGCTAGTCCACTCTCTAATTCCCCTCATTAGGTACATGCTACCGAAGAGGCGGAGTGTCGGATCAAACCACGCGTAGCTAGGATCTACCCTACATGTGTGCACATGACCATCACTATTGTTAGATATATACCCGAATAAATATGTGATGAAATAGCCGAGGATCCTCTTTCTATTTAATTCGGATAATCCGACAACTATTTTCTTTGCGGACACATATCTTATTATTGTCTGTAGAACGGCGAATTTGCTGCATCGTCCGTTCCAATTGCTGCCTCATATTATGGTTTCTGTTGGGGTTGTCAAGGCTTGAGTTGCTAGCCAGAAAGGGCGAAATGGACCCCTCTATATAGACAATTTTAGCTAGCTAGGAAACCACTACCAACCCTCTCAACCTAACTAAATTATCTGAACGCTTACTCTTCAGGAGGACTACTTAACCGAGACCTGCTAGCTCTGGGTTTAGGATTTAATAGGATTGGACCAGGTAGAGCTACAGGGCGTAACGCTTCAAAATCTTTTCCCTCGCCTGTTGCAAGCCTAGCATAGAAAGTACCATCGTTGCTATTCATGAGACTCGGTGTTAAACCTGGACCGGGAGAGCTGGGGAGGATGACCGTTTGTGGCGGTGTAGCTAAGGCTTGGCTCTGCCTCTGGCTAGAATCTCCATGTTGGCTCTCTAGACTGTGTTGGCTTTGTTTGAAGGGACGAGGCGCGGGCGCGAGATTTTTTGGGAGGATGGGGCGGAACCTGGCGTTATCCGCACGAGCTGGTCGACCTGTCTTCTTCGGCGCTGTGGGAGGAGACGCCTGAGGGGCTTTCATCGAGGGGATCTCAGCTGAATTGGTAGCTAGGTGAGCGAGGATATCTAATGAAGTCGAAGGGACGGCTGCAAGAGTTGCTGTTGGTTCTGTATTGCCTGGCAATGTGATCCTTTTAGCCGCAGGCTCGCTCTGATCCCCTGGCATCTTACGCTTCAGTCCAGGGTGCTGATGCTTGAAACCAAGTTGCTCTGCTGCTTGGACACATTGGTCCAAGTTTCGACCTATTAGATATTAATACTCTCTTGTAGGACGGGGGGGTGTCTTCGTCATACCTAAGGGTAGTTGCATTTGCATCCAGTTAGGCTTGGCCACATGATCGTTGACGAATTTCCCTATAACTTCAACTTCCAATTCGCTGGCCTTGATCATTTCAGCTAAGAGGAACCGCTACTGCTAGATCAGCAACCCCTTCTGCCATTTGCTTCTAGCGTATGCTCACCTTCTCCTCGTCCGTGAAACGAGAGCCTGTGACTCGGTGTGGTTGGCTAAGAGCATGAATGACAGGCTTTCTCGTTTTATCAGATGGCTCGTCTTCACTTTTGTCCCATTGCGCTTGCTGTTCATGGCGTATTCTCATTCTCTGCCTGGAGGTTGCCGCGGGCGGCGCCAATTTCACTTCCAACTCCAACCTTTCCGTAATGTCACGGATCACCTGGGTTGCTGGAACAACGTATGCGAGTCCACTGCCAGGAGTTCCCGCAACAACTTGACCGTAA
Organism: Ilyonectria destructans; assembly: GCA_020740775.1. Classification (NCBI taxonomy): domain Eukaryota; kingdom Fungi; phylum Ascomycota; class Sordariomycetes; order Hypocreales; family Nectriaceae; genus Ilyonectria; species Ilyonectria destructans. The sequence continues at coordinate 577,449 of JAHEWK010000016.1, forward strand.
AATTCTCCTGTAGTTTGGCTGATGATGCCCGCCCCGCAGTCGCCTGCGCTGAGAACGTCACTCAACTGGACCAGGAACAGCTCCTGAAAGGTCTTAGAGTTGGGCAAGCGCATGTAAGACGCCGTAGCGGACAGCTTTCCCGTGAGTACTCCTTTTGAAGCTGTCTGTGTTACCACATCCACGTCATGGAGCCCAATTTCGGCCACTTGTGAAATCTGAAGACACCGCTCGACCCCATCCCGTTCAAATTTGATAGAGCCATGTTCTTCGACACTCTCTCCGAGTTCTACCAGAGCATAGTCGAGGTCAATTTGAGTACTGTCATTGGATGTGAGAGTTATCTTCCCGATGTGCCGGAGATTATGATCATTTCTCTTAATCATATCATCAACGCGAGTCGACGCTGCGTTCAAGTGTTGTGCTGGTTGAGACCGATGAGAAGCCAGACTCATTTCATAATCGCTGACGGCGGACATTCGACTGAGTGCGTCCGAAGTTGTCGGTACCGTAGAAATTCTGCTATCCGTCTCCTGCGGCGAAGTAGAACTCTCACTATAAGAATCATCGTCACTACTCCAAGAATGGAGTTCTTCCGGAGTGTTGCTCCATTTTCCGGGCACCTCTTGGTCTGGTATGTCGCCTGCATCCTCCTGCATCTCTGAGTCGCCGTCGAATGAGCACTCGTCTAATGCCGAGGATCCATCCGAGCCATTGCCTATGTCATGAACAGGCTGTAGGACATGTGCGACGGAGAGTTGATATGACTTTTCCTGAATCCACACAATAGGGCCTCCGGTTGCGATACGTCCATGTTCACCAGTGGTGATGAAGAGTTGTCGACCAACGACACACTTTGCATCTCGAAAAGTGTACACATCAGGAGTCTCGGTATCGGCGCCGACAATGTGGACCGAACCCCGTGTTGAATGTAGACCAGCCATCCTGATGACTCTGCGCCTATCTGGAAGCTCATTCGTATCTCCTAAACCTATTCCAGGGTATCTTTCAAGAAATTTATTTTCCCTGATTGTCTTTCGAATGTTTTTTCGAGTCGCCCTATCCGAGGAGCAAATCAAGATGGTGGGAGATGCCGTCTCTTCAGTTTTGCCAATCATGTACATCTCCAGGATAACTGAAGACGAGTTCGACTGACAGAAATTATCCAAATACTCCTTGATTCTTGGCCGGACCGCGTTCCATGCCTCTCGAGCCCGGCCAACGGGTTTCCAGCATGTGTATTTGCCAGATTGGATGTCGCCTAGACGGTCGCCGATGGATTCTCTGGGGTTGGCCCATTCGCAGTTGAACTTTTCTTTTCGTAGTCCGATACGGTCAGCCAGATCCATGGCGTTGCAACGTTGCGAGGCTTGACTTTCTTGGGCCTTGTTCAACTGGTGATTGACTAGTACACGTGAGGAATGGCTTTTGGCCTTGCCATTGTTCGTATCCCCACTGCTTGTGCTTGGTTTCTTGCTTGGTTTTGTTGTCCGACAATACCTTGACATTGAATTGCAGAAGGGGCAGGAGTAATTCTTGGGCTCAGCCGAGAAAAGGTGCCCAAATTACAATTACAAAAGAGTGGCGAAGCAGTCCCCTCTCCAACACAGCCTCAGCCTCATGTACTGTGTAAGTCACTCTTAGCAGGTCTTCATCGTGCCAGAGCAATTTACACCATCAGTTGTCTATGGAATTGGTAGCGGAATACTTCTCGCAGCCCAACCCAACCCAACCCGTTAGGCAACAATAATCACTCGTCACGCTTATAGTATATTCCTCATCGCCTCATATACCGCACATGGCAATTCATCCATTTTCACCTTCCGGCCACAATTATTAATTACCGCTTCTCTGAGCCATGGAATGTATGACCTAGTCATCTTGCCTGATATGGAATCCCTTGATCAAAGTCTGAATTCCAAGCATCTTTCGCCCGAAACCAAAATCTTCATCATCAAAGCCTTCTGGGGCCAAAAGCCGGCTGGCGCGCTGAACCCCACGTTGCTCTACGACGACAAGCTCTCAGACGCATTTCTCGAACCTTACTTCAGATACTACTTTCAACAATGCGACTTGATCGCCAGCCATGATAATGGAAAATACTCCTCCTTAAATACGCATCGGGATGTCGCCCAAGTAGGTCTGGTCTTGCGAGACGCCCAAGACCGAAAAGACGCCTTGCAGCAACTACCGAAATTGCTTGAGAGTGGTACAAAAGACCAGCACGAAAATACGATTTGTCTTGTTGCTAGACTCCTCCTCATGGTGCGGATTGGTGAAGTCCCGCACGAATTCCTTGGCGGCAGACACATCGAGTGGAAGGAGGGGAGCTTGAAAGACTTCATTCACGGCTATTTTTCTACCCCTTCAGTACTCAATCATGAAAAGGTTAAGTTTGAGAAATCATTCAATGCACTGAGTGTTCAGTTGGTTGCAGGACTAGAAATCCGATGGACGGACAACATGGCGGATCACCTGCGACTCGTGAACTTTGATACTGTTGTTTGCGTGTTTCATCATGCCGCATTCCTTCAACACCATCTTACCAAGTAAGCGGCATATCAATGTCACCCATGTCGTGTAGAGCTAACTGTATAAGCACAATGTTTCCTCCCGGTTTCATTCAAGAGACACTCAGCACCCTTGCTTTGCTCTTCCCCGAGTACGACAAAGAGATGAGAAACTGGTACCGGACGCAAGTTGCGAAACACAGGCTGGACGCAACTGCGATGAACAGCGGTCAACTAATTGCCGATGAGCGACAAGTAGAGTCGTTCAAATACTGGCACGACCGCCTCGTGGTCTTAAAGCAGGTGTACGACGAATCGAGACCGAATTCAATATCTCAGTGGTGGCATGACCGCCGTAATGGTGTCCAATGGTACACGTTCTGGGTGGCTATTATTATTTTAGCTCTAACAATTTTCTTTGGTCTAGTGCAAAGTATTGAAGGGGCTTTGCAGGTTTATAAGGCTTTTAATTCGAATTAGATATCTCCCAGCCCTTGCCTTCCACCCTGGCCTTCGCTGGTGAACCGCGAGTTAAGATGGGCTGATTGTCAGGACTAGATATCGAGAAGAAGGCGGCTAGCTAAACAAGAGTTGTGGGAGGAGTACTCAAACTTCCCTGTCGAGCAGCATGCCATACCCGAAAAACATACGTACAGGGAAGATAACTGACCTAGATGACTTCACGGTCTCAATCAGGAGGCTTAGCACTCAGCCTGGACCTTCACTGTCAGCCAAGTGCGACGAGCAGCGATCCGGGTGATTTCTGTACCGTCTTCAGCAAGCTGCCGCTGCTATGGAACGCCGAGGACATGGACATGGAGATGGATACTAGAATCAGAATAGACTAAATAGTAACTACCATTCTACAGATTCTCCATCGACGCATCCGTCATATCGTACCACCCCTAGCCTTATGGAAGATGGCTGCCAAAGTCAAGCTTTTCCAGCCTAAAAAGGCTGGAAATAGATCTAGACTGATATTTAAGCTGCTATTTCCTTCAAGCAGCCTATCCCTGACTACTTTACTTCTTTGCACTTGCTGATGCCTCTCTACTCGCGAGTATCTATTATCCCCACTCGCAAAATGACTTCCGTAACAAGAATGATCGTCGGCGCCGCCGACCCCAACCTATGAATGGGCCAGAACCTAGGATGTAGCAAGGAATAGCGAATATATGCTTTTGGTCAGAAGGCTCGACCGTGCTCCCTTACAGCGTTCTGATTCTCCAAGACAATATAGTCTACACCGATGACCATTCTCATAGATTCTAGGTCAATAAAGTTGGCATCGTCAGGCTGGATTGTGCCCAGGTACTCCGGATCACTTCCCATCGCCTGGAACGTTTCCAGATTGTGCACCCAAAACTCTGCAGCTCCATCAAATTCAAGGATGGGTAATGCCCCCTCGACACGGCCAAGGTCACGGAAATCTGGAGTAGAGTGATACTACAAAGGTCCAACGACGTTAGCTTGTGTTACAGAAGCAAATATACATCAAATGAACCCACTTGCTGATAGGAACGGAATGCCTTCACACCTGTGAGTACTTCACCACGCCAAGTCGCAGGTGGAAGGGTTCTGCAAGGGCTGAGTGATTGTTGGCCCAGTAGCTATTGAACTCGTCCGGTGTGATGCCTTGCTTGCGATTGTAGAAGATTTTGATATGGAACATTCGTTCCATGTTCATGGTACAAGAAGCCTTATACGTCATGCAGCAGCACTCCTCAGGAACAGTGTCATTCGGATAATGGCTTGAGCAATGCTGAGAGAGGCCGTGGGCGGCAACGAAAGGGAGAATCGGGAGGAAGTTGCTGAGTTTCATTTTGAATTCGCGGTAAGTAGCTCCCTTGCTGACTGAAAGCTTTGTGATTAATATTTGGAGCGGCCCATGGACGCATCTTATATTCAATTCATTGAAGCAATCAATGATGCGTTTAAGCGGAGTACTATTAGTGTGAGCAGTAAGCTTACGATATAACCACAGTCTGGCCGTCTGCCACGGCCATAAGACATTCCGTGCGCTTCAGGTCGCAAAACGATAGCCGTTCGTGGAGTAGTACACTGCCAGCTTGGTTGTCATCATCGAGAATCGAAGGACTACGGAGAATTTAAATTAACGTAGTGCAATTGTATCCTAAGTACGGTGCATCCACGGTAAACCTGGCAACGGTGCAGCTGATACCAAGATTGGACCTGGGTCGAGGAGAGCAACCCATCTCTCCAGTCCCCTGGAACACTGATGCATGACTGGGCTGTGCTGAGGAGGGCCCTCTGCGGAATTGGGCCTGTCTGGAAGGGCCGAAGCAGCATTTGCAATGATACAACTTTGTAAAAGCCCATTCAGCGCATGATGTCGTGGAATGGGTACAGGGCTTTGCGCTGCCTGTCTGGCGCTGCTGTCTCAATCTGAGGGTGAAGACAATGGTTTGGAACCTGGCCAAGCAGTTATCATGGAGGGCAATTGTATCTACGTCATTTTTTACCCTATCTTACGTGATACAGTAAACTAACTTTGCTCTAAAACGCTTGTCATAATAGGACTTGGGCTCGAGGGACGGTTGAACAACACCATATCGGGGAGAGTCATTGTGCATAATGAGTGGCCTTGTAACGGAAATCACCGAGGGTTATTGCATCATCTGCAGTGAGAATAACAGGCGCTAATCGAGGTTTGGGTCAAACGACCGCGAAAGGTGGTCATCTTACGTGCGGGCAATGTGTTGTCAAGTACAACAGGTAAGGACGAACATCGCCAAGACGGAGAACTATGCCATTTAAGGAAATAATTTTGCGAGGTGCTTTTGACGTGCGGAGTCGCATTTCACAGCCTGTCAGACCGGGGCAGGGAACTGAGCATTAACTGCGCATTAGCTGAAAGCCCGGAAATACTGGTACAGAAACTGAGGTGGTCTATATAAACAACCTATCAGAGAGTGGCTAAGGGTCATGCACTATTTGGAGCTCTCGCAAAACAACTTCCGCTTCAGTCGACACTCACCCAGCAGCAATTTCCGAAATGGTCAACCTCGGGCGCTCAAAAGGTTGTCAAACCTGCAAGCAAAGACGGATCAAATGCGACGAGGGCAAGCCCAATTGCCAGCGCTGCCTGCATGCCGGTCGCGAATGCGGAGGCTACATAAAAAAGTCCGTCAATCTCAGGTTTAGAGATGGCCTCAATTTAGCCCCAAAGCCACGGCGCCAACCCCATCAAGCCGCTCTGGTGTTAGCAGAGGCTCGAAAGCCATCACTTATCCCTGCACTCTCACCGGTCCAACGAGACGTCGCCCTGGGCTTCTTCGTCAACTGCTTCTCTACCACGGGCAGGAACTGCGAATCTGCGCGAGGCTTATTCGAGATAATGGGTCCCGCTGTTGCAAAAGAGCACCCTTCTTCAGCTGTCTCGGTTGCAGTGACTGCCGTCGCGATGAAGATGCATGCTCTGTGGCGCCATGGAGCAAAAGCCTTGCCCTCACCGCAATGTTTAGAGACACATTCCCTGGCGTTGAGCCGCCTTCAACAGGCTCTCCGGGATCAAAAGGAGTTGAGGAGTAAGTCAACAGTCCTCGCAGCCCTTGTACTTCAATGCCACGAGACTCTCGCGGCTGCTTGGGACCAAAGACAGCCTGCCTGCACGCACCACGAGGGAGCTGTGGCCTTGTTCCTAAGTCAATCGCCCGACGTTGACGGCAGCGCCCTGTACGACACCCACCTCTTGACGTACATTTTGCACGATGAAGTCTCATCGGCCCTCCGCGAACAGCGACCCGTCTCGCCACGCATTTGCTTATGGATCAGCGGCGACGACAAACCCTTGAGCCCAAGCTCCACCCTCGATCTCATCGGCGTCTCGATTGCCAAAATTCAAGTCCGATTCTTGCGGCTGCTCGATCAAGCTCAACCAGACCCGACTCCACGCCAGGCACAAAGTGATATCGAGAAACTGTGGGTAGACATCAGATCCGCAGACAACGAGCTCATTAGGTGGTTTAAAACTTTTCCCAGGGCGTGGCGGCCATTGAAGGTACGGCAAGCCAAAGAAGCAGATCCTCCCATTATAAGCTATTCAGCTGGCTATGATATTTATCCTTCTATTGCAATCGCAGCGGTTTGGAATACGTGGAGATGCTACCGTCTGATGCTTCTCAGAATGGCACTTGTGTTACTTCACGAGAAAGCGGATGCTATCCTGGTAGGCATCACCAACAGCCACGGCTTCGATACAACGACAAAAGTGATGTCCTGGGTCGAGGACAATATCCAGTCGCTATTTGACTCGGTATGCGACAGCGTCCCCTTTCATCTTGGCAATTGCATTCGCAGGTCTACGCTCTACGACTTTACGGACCCTGGCATTGTTCATCCGAGCTATCATGATCTGTCGCTACATGAGGCCATCTTGCTCGAGCACCCCAACAGCAATCGCTTCATGTCTTTCGAAGATCATAGACATAATGTTATAGCCCAAGGACCGTGGCACATTCTAAGCCCACTGAGTCACCTTCTCCGGCTATTGTCTTCCAGGTTTGGTCACCTCTTGGCTCAAAAGCTGAGGCAAGGCCAGAAGGACTGGATTCAGCAGCAACTAACTCGCGCGACAGTAGTATTGGACTGGGATCATACAAAGAAGTAGGCAAAGACATCGCGACACCAACTTTTATCAGAAAGGGAAAAGTAGCTTTTACAATGCGTGGGGGAAATGAGCAACAGAGAGGCTAAAAGGCCCAACAGCCCACCCAAAAGGAAGGTGGAAGCTGTAATGGCGGCGCGTCTTCAATAGCGGGAAAGGGTGAATTTAAAGATGATAGAAATGAACAACAGAGACAAGATAATAGGTATACTACAATAGGTATTATTTGATTCAATGATTCATGAAGAGGTGACGTATTAATGGGCTAAAATACTACCAATTGAACAATCTGTAGATAGTAGCTAATGATGATTGCAAAAAGTTCGATTTGATGACCCAAAATCCTCCCTAGAAGACCACAAGACTGACTCATCAGACCGAGCGAATAACCATAGCTAAGCCGGGATATCCCAAAGAAGACAGCTGGCCGTGGGCTCCTTCCCAAAAATGCAGAAAGCTTCAATTTCCCCTGTTTTACCCCAAAGACCTTAAATCCCTGACACAATAACAAACCGTAATCCGCCTTAACTTGCCTATTCCGTCTTATAACAATAGAGCTACGCTTAGCTACTATTATTTCATTTATAGTCCGAGAATAGGCTCTTATGCAACTCAGACCCTACCAACTACGTCATATTTCAGCCAGTTTGGTCGTTGAGATACGCCGAGTTTTGCAACGAGCTGGTGTGATGCGCCAATCCCGATACCGAACTCGCCTCAGTAGCCGTCACTGCAAAACTGCTACCGCCTGTCGCAGCTCGATGCAGGTCGGCAGATGTTTTCAATCTGTGTCGAAGGCTGGTTGCAGTCTTTTCGCCCTTGAAGCCAATGACCCGCTCCTAGGGAGCGCTAGGCCTATCCCTATCTTCGCCAACTATCAAAGCCCCATATTCATGTGATAGGGTCCGACGGGGAGTGTAAACGGTTGTAGCGGCACGTTGGACCAGTGTGTTTGCCACTGTTTGGCAATTGCCATCCACAAGGTCGTATTGACAACGCAAGTGGACATCACAGATTTCCTGTGCTGCCCGAGCTATTCAGCAACCGGGAGGTACGAGTCGTGGTGTAGCTAACATACTAATAGCTAGGATTTCTTCGTTTCTCAATGACGTTGCGACCTTAGTGTCGTGAAACAGCAACTCGCGCGAATTCTTTGACTCTTCGGCAGTGCGTTGCTTCCCAGAGCGTGCTGGAATACCTACTCCACCACCTGGCCGATACAAGTCAAAATACATTCCTCCATCCGCATCGGAGGTGGCGCCGACAAGGATCCCCCAATGCTGCAGATGTGGTGGAAGGCTGAGCGCTTGCCCTAATGTGCAGCATTCCAGAGCCGATCAGATTATCTTCTTGTTCTTTATTAATATGTCTTGGATGGCTGTAGATAGTTGCGTTGCCCGGCGTCGTTGGGGACACGTGGAGAAGCAATTATCACCATCACATTCCTCATCAGTCATGCGTCATAATTGTAGTTTCGGACGTTGTAAAATCCAATCAGATACGTCGCCGGTCATTCAAGACGGTTGTAGGTTTAGTGGGTCGTTCAGCCGTAAGGAGCTTAAGATGCGTGAAACTATTGACGACCGGACTCGCTTCGTCGCGGTTCTATTGAAAATGGCGGTCTAGGGCGCGCGTCACATTGCACTCCGGTCAACATCGGCGATGTGTCTTTTTAAGTTGATGGCTGCATCAGCGAAGAGCACAGCTTTGCTAGAAGATGCCATTGGCCGTGGATTTTTGATATATGACAGTCCTGGCTCACGTCCCTGCATGTCTCGGATGAACTGGACCATTGGGCGTCGATTCGTGGTCCCCGACAGGCCTGTCTAGTCCCGGTAGTGCCCGGGCGGGTCGCTGCATGTGAAGAGAGTCCCACGTCAGCGCTAATAAAGCTGGTGAATCCATTTACTGCCATGTTGATGACGAAAGTACGGCTTCTTATTCGTGGCCCTACGTCCTGTGGAGTACGACAGGTGGTGGCCGATAGTCATGGCGCTGAGACAACCTTAACCCAGGTGCCGTGTCTAGACTCAAGCAGTGCATTGCTCCGCCTCAGCTCGAGTTCCCTTCGGACGTTGTGCGAAAATTAGACGAGCCAGGCCCCAGCGGCGGAATCACCGCGTGGTCAGCGGCCACCTTCATCGGTACGACTGCATTGCTTACATGGCTGCGTCCTGATGGCTGCATCCTGAACAGCGAGGCTTGTGGATGGCCTCATCGTCGCACCCGCAACAATCTCGTGAAGCCCCGCACGAGCTCGCACTCTATTCCGCTCCTCTCCCGCTGTAGCTCCCGCTCTGGCTGCGGCCCGACTGGAAGCTGAAGGCGAAGTCTCAAAATGGGTTCCACATAATCGGGCCCAGCGTCGTTAGCTTCCGGTCCAGGCCCTTCGGAGGCGTATCGACCGTAAACTATCACAATTCTTCCCCTCCCTCTATTCCACTTTACGCTTTGTGGCAGAGACATTTGACGTTTGTGGCTGGCTGGGGCTGAAGCTTACCGTGAGATTCCCTCCGCCTTTTCCATAATGCTCGACGCCGGCAGACGATGGCAACATGCTGCCAAGATGCGGGGCAATGGCAAACAAGACGCGTGTTACCAAAAAGACACCAAAGTAACAGAGGACAAGTGATACTCAGCTTCCTATAAATTAATAGGCGGTCCTCCTAGCTTCTCTCCCATTCCCCAAACCTCACCCACAATCTTCCATTCGACCAACTTGGCAAAACGCAAAGATGGTTGTCACTATCCCTTCCCTGCCTGTGCTGCCGCCCACTGCGCCTGATGTTCCTACCTCAAACACCATCCTGGAGCAGCCGACTCTTGCGGACAAGAAAGGGCTAAATGTCGACATCAAGGACGTGGCCTTCACAGACATCGACCCCGGTGTTTTCAACAGCGAGCTTGTCAAGTTGAAGCTCTATGTCAAGCCCATCGCCAGCGACCTGACCAAGGACCCCAAGGACGGAGGCGGCAACATTGAGGAGGGTACCTACGCAGGAACCCAGGCTGCCCTGACCCATGCCTACAGTCGAATTGAGCGCAGGTAAATCTCCTTTGTGCTTGCCATCATATCTGACCCGACACTGACAATGATGCAGTTACGAGTCCTACTTTGATGTCTTGCAAGTCGAGCCTACTCTGCCTCGCCTGGCAGACCTTTCGGCCAAGCAGAACATCTACCAGTATTCGTCCTATCCCCTTGGCGATGATGGAAAGCCTGCCCAGTACCCTCCCCACCTGCAGACCATCCCCAAAGATGATCAAGTCAGCCAATTGAAGATCTTCAACGCGCTCGGTCTTGCCGAGACGAAGCAGTTGTTGACGCAGGTCATCCCAACCACCTTCCTTGGCAAGACCGCGGCTTGGATCTTCCACCACTTCAACGGTGACATCTCCGAGGCGGCAGACCAGGGTCTTACCATCAAGGCCTACGAGGATTACAACAAGAACAACCGCAAGTCCGGCACAGACATTGAATCGGGCCAGAACATCGGTCTCTTGGCCGACTGGTTCACTGATCGCCGCTTTGCTGAGCAGTCGCTCACTGGCACCAACCCTACAACCCTCATCTCGGTTGCCAAGCTCAAGGACAACCTCTTGGCTGAGTTCATCGAGACTGCCGGGCGGGAAAAGTACGACTTCTGGGCCAAGGAGCTCCCCAAGAAGGACCCCAAGTCGCTCTTCGTCCAGGACTGCCGCTACTTCCGCGCCGCCGTCCATGCCGGGTCCAATGATGAGTTGAGCGCCGTGGACGCAGTCTCAAACACGAGCTGGGCCTGCGCGGCTGTGACGCTCTTCGAGCTTTACCCCAATGGCAAGCTCCACCCCATCGCCATTGTCTGCGACTACAAGACCGACATGAAGAGCTCGGTCACCATCTTCAACAAGAGGCATCTGCCCACTGATTCGTCCACCGGAGAGGCCACTGACTGGCCCTGGCGATACGCCAAGACGTGTGCTCAGGTCTCTGACTGGCTCCGCCACGAGATTGGTGTGCATCTGACTCGTGCTCATCTCATTGAGGAGGCCTTGATTGTGGGCACCCACCGTGCCATCCCCATGACGCACATTGTCTACAAGGTTCTGGAGCCCCACTGGTTCAAGACGCTTTCCCTCAACGCGGCTGCGCGAGAGACTCTTGTGCCGCAGCTTGTCAAGGAATTGGTCGGTTTCAAGGAAGAACAGCTGTACCAGTTCATCCGTTCCGACTTTGAGAGCTTCGACTACGTCGGAAGCTATGTGCCCAACGACCTCGACAACCGAGGATTCCCCAACACGGCTGATGGCCTCAAGGGCGAGAAGTACAAGAACTACGCTTACGCCAAGAACATGCTGTCCATGTGGAGCACCATCCGATCTTACGTCAAGGAGATGCTCGCGATTGCATACGACGAGAACACCCCGGGCAAGAGGGTTCAAGACGACGACGTTCTGAAGAAGTGGACCAACGAGATCCGCACCGGGGGCTGGATCAAGACATTCCCAGACATCAAGACCCTGGACGATCTCTGCGACGCCATCACCATGAGCATCCACATTGCGGCTCCCTTCCACACCGCCGTCAACTACCTCCAGAGCTTCTACCAGTCGTTTGTCCTCGCCAAGCCTCCGGCTCTCTGCAACCCGTTGCCTCAGAATCTCCAGGAGCTCAACGCCTATACGGAGAGGAGTCTCATCGCGGCGCTGCCTTGTGGCCGACAGCGGCAGTGGCTGCTCTCAGTCCAGGTCCCCTGGCTGCTCAGCTTCAAGGTTCCCGATGAGCGGAGTCTCCTTTCGTTCGCTCAGTCTCAGTGGAACACCCACCGCCGAGGCAATGCCGAGGACCTCAAGATTGCAGCAGCAAGCGAGACCCTGTACAAGAATCTGCAGGGGCTTATCAAGGAGTATGTCTTAACTTCTCAAGCCATGGACAAGGGCTCCATTCCCTACACGGTTTTGGATCCGGCCAATACTGCGGTGTCGATTCTTATTTAAAATACTCGTAGTATTGAATTGAAACTGCCAGTTCTTGGTACCAATGAATTTACGTTTTCCATGAGAAATCGGAACACTACCGATGTGATCATGTTCCACTGTGAAGTAATGGGTGATTTATCTATGCATCGTGACGGCAGAACCCATCTAGCTCAGACTACTATCCCATTCAGGCCTCTACCGTTTGTATACAGGAGAAATGCGCGGTATAGATCTAAACAAACAACAACTATATTGCGGAAGATTTATAAGAGAAACTTTAGACAGTTCTCAATTAATAAATAGCCTACAGCCTATGCACATTGCTATTCTTAGTCCACCTCCGGAATGTCTTTCCATAAAAGTAAAACATGACAGCAAATAGACACCAGATAAAAGTGAGAGCCATGTTCACCATGAAAGCGTTGATAAATCTAGAGTAAGAGAGAATATGGTCAGTACGTAGTAAAGTATGGCGTTTCCCGCTCAAAATAACTTACCCATTTGCTTCAGTCCAAGGCGTAATAAAGCGACCCATGCCGTAACCCCAAAGGTTCTTGTTCACAGTGATAGCAACGAAGAGCGATCCAGCCACGGGCTTGTAGCTGTCAACTGCGTAGGTGCTACTAATACTGGGTAGCCCTGCGACTTGAATACCAGCGCAGGAATAACCGAGCACGACAATAACGGGCCAGGGCCAGTGGTTCTGGTACCCAATTGCCGTGATAATATGTCCAGATGCCATTATCAAGACGTATGGAATCATGGCGGGGAGACGCATTTCTGGCTCACGAATTCCGTTGTTACGAGCCGTTGCGCGAGCAGAGACCCAGTCGCTCAAAGGTCCAGCTGTCGCGAGGCCAATCAGGGCTCCGACGAAGAGTGAGAAGTTTGTAAATCCTTCACAAAAATATTAGTTTCTGATTTTGGCGAGCACGAACGAAGAACGTACCAATCGACTGTGAGCTCAAGTTATAAGGAGGCGCCGCAAATACTTGCGTCTGCGTGAGGTTGAGAATCAAGATAAAGCTGCAGCTCCAGCTAACCACAAAGGATGCGAAGAGAACAATAGGGAACGTAAATAGCTTCCACGGAATCCACAGATCTAGCATGATGGATCGGAAGGGAGACGACGTTGATTGAAACAGCTTCCATTGCTGTCGGCTTGGTGTTCCCTTTCCAAGGCAAGGATCTCTCTCTGCGTTCACGTTAGACTGGTTATCATCCGAAGTTGTATTCTTTTCGCTCGTAGACTGCTCTTCGTGCTGGACTTGGATTGCTTTTAGCGATGTCTCAACTACAGCGGGCTGAGCTTCAGACGCCTCAACGCGGCGGAACTTAGTCTCGGGAAAGCCAAAGACAATCGCCACAAGAGAAACGGCCGTCATGGCGGCGTTAAGCCACCAGAATGATGGCCAGCCACTGTGATCAGCCATGGCTCCTGCTATAATAGGTGCGACCTGAAGTTATTAGCTAAATAAGAATACCGACGAGAGGATGACTTACAATCAGTGCGCCCGTGTATATGACCCAGTACATTGTGTTCCACTTGCCTCGATCATGGAGGAAGTAGATATCGGCAATGATGCTCGGTTGCAGTGTCTCTCCGGGGCCGGCCCCAATACCACTCAAACTGGGCATTGTTAGTCTGATACTTCAACGAGATTCCAAGTAGAGACACTCACATGGCAGCACCCATAAAACCATTGTAGTCGGTCGCCTTTGCTCGCCAAATATGGGATGCCAAGCAGACGATTTGAGACAAAATTAAGACAGGCCTTCGTCCAAAGGAAGTCGATATCGGAACCCTGTATCATGGCTTTGGTTATGATTGCACATATCTCAAGTGTGCATGTCAACTAACCAGAAGAAGTTGCTGAAGCCGAGAACCAAGATGGTGACGCCCGTGAACTGAATGACATCGGTAAGAGACCTGTCGTAATCTTGCATAAGGTAGCCGAACATGGGCCCAAGAGCAAGCGGTGCGAAGCCTTGTGTGAAGCTCATTGTAGAGACGGCTACGAGCGCCGACAGTTTCCATGCCTTGGTCCAGTTGAGAGGGTCGTGAGGATCGTCCGAGGGTTGAGGCACGAGCACACGGTGTGATTTGTCTTCGCTCTTGACAAAATGATGGCTTCCAATATCGGCCATAATCTCAGTACCAGGGATAATCTCGATGTCGAGTTCATTCTGGATCTGCTCCAGTTCCTATTGAGGGATATGAGTAATGGATCCAGATGATACTCTGGGTCGTAAGATTTCATACCTCCAGGCGAGATTCGGCCACCATGATGACGAACTCGCGGCAGCTGATGGACAGGTTGTGAACACAATGGGATTGACAGATCTAGACGAGGGCAGAAAGATTGCGGGGGTGTGGGCTGGTAGGGATTGAACGATGTGGGCAGTGGTGTCATATTTGAAGATTTCGCCGATGAGATGGATTCCGAGAGATCAAGTCTGGGGAAATGTTACGAGTCATTGAATATGCAGTGAGCTACTCGGAAATAGATGAAGTTCCCTTTCCACCGGGATTTTAATCCCACGTTTCGGCCGATGGTTGGGGTTCTCGGCTAAGGCCAGACTAAATCTGGTGAGGCTTCAACACGCTCCATCGGAATTTTGAAGGCATTTCCGAGATCCCAGCTGCTGTGACCTGTTCTAGAGGGAAACGGATTGCCACAGACGTATAGATATCACATCCCTACGCCCGCAGACAACGCGTGGACCACTTTTTTACCCCAGATTCTCCCCGTCTTATCCCCAGCTGAGACCCGCCAAGATCCCCGCACGCCTAGATGAGCGTCACCAGGGGACCCCCCGCCTCTCTAGCGTGCTCAGCTATCGTCGAGGATGTTCTCACAAAGATATTGGTAATGATAGGGACGGAAAGCTTCCGACTGGTCAGTGTGAAGTAGACTTTGTACACGGAGCCGAGGTGTATTAAATCTGAGTCTCGGCAGATGACAAAGGGGATGTGACATATTTAATCTAGGTGACAACACCTCGTCCATCAATGGCATTACCTATTTTGTTTCCCACGTCTAAATTACCCGTTATTATCGACATAGCTATTATCAACCATGGCACTACCTACCAACATCACCACCGAGGCACTTGTCATTGGGAAGCCCGGTGACAAGTTCGAGATGAAGCCCATCATTCTTGATGAAGTGCGCTCAGACGAGGTGCTAGTGGAAATGAAGTACTCTGGCATTTGCCACACGGTGCGTCTAGTCCAGGTTTTCTAGGACTAACAGCTAACATTGCGGAGGATGTTCTTTTTCAAACAGGCATGTTGCCTGGTGTCGAGTATCCCGCAATTTTCGGCCACGAGGGTGCAGGCATCATCCGAGGCCTGGGAAGTGAGGTCAAGGACAAGTCCCTCCAGGTTGGCGACCATGTCCTTCTCTCATTCAACGTCTGCGGCAAATGCAAGCAGTGCCTTGCCGATAACCCATCATGTTGTCACATCCACTCTGAAGTCAATGCCGGCTCAGTCCGCCTCTCCGATGGCACTACACCCGCGAGGCTCGAGGATGGAACACCTGTTCGCAGTCAATGCTTCGGACAGTCCTCCTTTTCCCGGATGTCTGTTGTGGCTGAGAGAAGCGTGGTCAAGTGTCCCTATCCCGAGTCACTGCCTTACTATGCGCCGCTTGGTTGTGGATTCCAGACAGGAGCCGGCACGTTGCTGAATGCACTCAAGCCAGACAAGACCAACACAGTCGTAATCTTTGGAGTTGGAAGTGTCGGTATCGCCGCTTTGATGGCGGCTTCGTATCTCCAAGTAAAGCAACTAGTAGCCGTGGATGTCCTTGACGAGAAGCTCGCCATCGCTAAGGAATTTGGGGCCACACATACCGTCAACTCAAGAAACTGCGGCGAGGGCGGTGTTCAAGCCAAGATCCTCGAAATAACAGACGGGGGAGCTGATTTCGCTATCGACTGCACCGGCCTGATCCCCGTTATCGAGTCCCTGTTTGGGTGTTTGGCTCCACGGGGCACTGCCACGACTGTTGGCGTTCCACCACCAAACAGCGTTGTCCGGATAGAGCCTATGTCATTTCTGCTTGGCAATAAAAGGTACATTGGTGTTGTCGAGGGCGGATCGAATCCACAAAAGGTAAGTTTTTTACGTGCTGAGGTTCTTTCCAGGCCACTGCTAATCTCGCATATCTGTCAAGTTCATTCCCCAGTTAATGGAGCTTCACCGACAAGGCCATTTTCCCGTGGATAAGCTTTGCAAGGTATACTCTGTGAAGGATTTTGACACTGCACTCAGTGACTTGCGTCAAGGAAAGGTGAGTTTCCTGCTTTCCGAGCCCGTCTCCCTTAATCTCTGACAGTGCTGTAATTTATGCAGGTCGTGAAGCCTATCATTCATTGGGACTAAAGGGGGCGCATCCTAGGTAGCATGAATTTATGTACTTAGCTGTCAAATATATTTGCAAGCTTAACTGTCTTTTGTAAATTTCACGTAAATTCATTTCCGCAGTCCCGCGTCTCAAGAACTTGGCCCACTGTTCAACAACCATCGTTGATTTGCGCAGCACAGCTGATCTCCTCATCATCCTTGGCGTGAGTCGTGGCGTGAGCTAATATGAAGCGCGCCACGTGTAGACGGAGCCCAGCCCCCGAAGTCATGCGGGCTAATATAGCGTGCCTGAGAATACTCATTTGATTGGGTATTCACGAGATTGTTGAGGCTCAGACCTGGATATCCGGAATTATATGTCAAGATAGGCCTAGAATGCGGAGTCCGTTCGGCCGGGTTGGCAGATTTATATCCGGGTGGGCGTTGCGGAACGCCGGCCTTGTGGGTCGATAAACTGGCCATGACTCGCAAGCGAGCCTAGCAAGCGAATACGCGGTACGGATTCCGAACTGGAAATCCGTGGTACTACGCTTCATAGACAGCTGGCTAGAGTGTGGAGGGCTGACCAGGCCACGACCGGAAAACGGAATGAGTGCCTCTTGAGTGATTCTCGATCTGTCTTTCCTTCGTACTAATTATCGGGCACTCCTCATTCAATACCCTATCGCTATCGCATATATCGAGGAGACATTCCTGTAAAAAGTGCTACCATCCAGCATATCATGTTTTTTTCAAACCACACTCATCCCTGGCCCAGAGTCCCTCTCTATCATCCTTCCTTCTTTCCATTACTGTGGGATATTAGTAATCCCATGAAAACACCAAAACACTCAACCTGGTCATCTGAGATGTGAAGCACCGTTTAAACCCTGTTCTTAACTCCGACGCTGGTGGCCACCATGCCAACACCCGCAAGCCGACGCAACACCACAGCCCCGTGCAATACTGCTGTAACATACTGTGACCCTTGCTAGTATCGACAGCCTGGACTATAGCACTTGCAAGCGCAAGTCCTACCCCGCTACCTATCTGGAAAGCAGTGTTGATCATTCCTCCACACAAGTTCTTAATGTTGGTTGGCACTGAATCCAACAGCACTACTGTGATTGTGCAGTATACGACGGTAGTGCCAGCAACACCAATGATGGTGGTTGGGAAGACGTGCTTCCAGAAATTGATGTCGCCTTCTTTCATAAGTGCCGAGGAAATGGGGGCAATAGCACAGGTAGCCATGCCAACGACTAGCAGAATCTTTGTGTTGAAGTGCTCCAGCATTCGAGACATGGAAAGGCCGACAATGAATCCCATGCATCCCATGGGAAGGAATCGGAGAGCGGTTTGGCTGGCGCTCAGCTCGTTAACCTCCTGGGTGATGAGTGTTGTGTCTGCGTGTACAGGGAAGCGAACAAGTAGCTTAATTTAAGTAGCTATTAGAGATAACTTTAATAGCTTCTTTAGTAATTAAAATAACCTTATTATATTTTATTATATCTTTATAGCTAGTAGGTAGTATCTAGATATGTTAGACTAAGAGGTTATTTTACTAATATACTATATAATTTAGCTTATTTAAGGGAAATATATTAATTCCCTAAGGATATTAATCTTATTATAATTATCTATTATAGTAATATTTGGTTTTTTTTAGCTTTACTTAATATCATCAGATAGATTAAAGCCATACAGTATTCTCAAATAGTAGAGATAAATAGTAAGTACTATATCCAGCACCAGTAGATATAATAGCTAAATAATAAGGTTGTTATATACTGGTCTTTACCTTAAGCTTTAATTTAACCCTTCTGACTTCAACCCTGCTATCTGCAGACAACAGGATCAGTCAACAACCCTATTATCTGCAGTCAACGACCTTAAGATAGGAACCTTATTCCGAGCAATAAGATATAAGAGAGACTGATATCTCCCGTCGTTAAGAGACTAACTTCCCTTCTAATAATTATCCTATCTTAACAACTTTCATCATATCAACTACTATCATTCATAAAGCTCTAGTTACAACTAACCCTATATATTAGAAATATACAATTGGATACCGGCACGATACTGAATACCTTTAGAATCTATAAGATCCTAAGGAAAGAGGCAAATTAGATGCCTATCGAAAATTCCTTAAAAAATACAGACTTTTCAGCCACTCGCCTTACCACCCAGAACGCCTAAATACAAGCCAACGGATCGCATTGGCTATTTTCGGGTGCAGCCTATTCCTTAACGACAGGAATAGAGTTAATTCCCAAGGAAACACAGTCATCGGCATCAATATTGCATATATCCGGATAGAGAAAGCCGCACTATATAATTTAGCTGAAGACGTCGAAAACAGCGATAACGATAGGGGCCAAGAGTTCATCAAGGAAATTGGCGGTAAGGTGTACAAGCCCTGGTTCTAGAAGCTATTAGGTTGCATAGAGCTGGTACGGATACTAGCCAGCTAGGGCGCTGGCTAGAGGGCGGATTCGGATGACTTAAATGGGTCATCATGGGCGTTGGAGATCTTGGGGCGTTAGGTCGGGTCGTGGGATTTGCAGGTTTAGACATCAAGGTTAGAATGGGTCGAAAAAGTTAGATAGGATTCCGGCAGAAGAAGAAAAAAGCAGCTTGAAACCCAAACTTAGGCCTCGGCAACTGTAACGTACACAACGAAAATACAGTAAATTCAAACATTAGGTTCCCTCATCGAGGGCTATTATAGTAATATATTAACTTTTAATATAGATAAGTAATATCTATAACTAAACTAGTAAAAGAAATATAAATCAATTTTTAATTTTTCTAAAATCCAGGATATAGTTACTCCTTATAAGTCTAGATAGGGGTGTAGCACTTACTGTTTATCTCTACTGTTTGAGAATACTGCATGGCTTTAATCTATCTGATGATATTGAGTAGAGCTAAAAAAAACCAAATAAGCCTAGATAGTGATTTATAAGCTCTCTAAAGCACCCCCATTTAATAGTTAATTAGCATACCGATACAGCTTAAATACAATATACAGATATGTTATAAAAATTAGGCTCAGCAGTTAAAAGGTAGCACTCAGCCAGCTATAAAGCTATCGAGTTCTCCTACCGCCAGCCTTACGCCTTCGAGCGGCGTTGGTGAGAGAAACGAGGATGGTGCAGCAAAGTGCAGAAATATTCGGCTGCTCAACCAACGATATGATGTGATTTTTTCAGCTGAAAAAGAAGTCGCGTTCTGGCGTGGCACCTGATTTCGCAACGTTGTGTGATCATCTATCAATCACCCTGTCGAAGCTTCTAAGCATTGTCTTCATTTCACCATGTCAATGGATCCTCTTCCACACCACATCCACTCTGGTAAGAAGCCAGACCGTGCTTTTCTTAATTGAATCATCGAGTCTTATTCGTTAGACCATTAACCTAGGCATCATTACCGCGCAAGCCAAGCGTCTGTGAAGCCACAGCTCGAATCTGTCCCACGTCCGGATGTTGACATACTAGAACAAGATAACGTCCAGGTTGAATGAAAAAAAAAAAAAAAAATTCAACTTCGGCGGACGCCTCGATCCTGGCCTGCTGAGTTCCCTAATCAATAGTGTGTACCTCGCACCTCGGATCGTCATGGGGAACCAACGAGAAGATCATTTCCAAGCTCCAGACTGCCGACATAAGTGGCCGAGAATAACAACAAATGAAGAGTTTGATACTCGTTGGAGCAGACCATCGAGAAAGACCCGAAGTTCTCGATCCCTTAAGGCCGCAAAGTCTTTTCCCGGACCAGTCCGAGGCAATCCGGAATCCTCCTACTCGCCCGGTATAGGGAGATACGTTCCCGTTCGGTCGTCGATACCTGGGCGGCCAGCGAGCGTGAAAATTAATTCAGCCCGCCACTGCCTACAAAAATTCGTGTCAACCCCAAAGATCGTCAAGGAATCACAGTTCACATGTCCTTAGATCCCAGAGATGACCCAGAGGGTATCTTGAGGATCTCTCACGGGCCAGCAGATTTGGGCATTTTGGCACTGAAATTGATCAACGGGAGATCAAATCGGACATTTCTTCCATAACCGATACGTATACCTAATATTAATATTCAAATCGGTTAGTTTTATTATTATAGTATTATCACTCTTAAATATACAAGTTACCTCTATATTGTAGCTGATTACCACCCAGCGGTAGAGGGGAAAGTGTTTGTGGAGTAAGCTATAAGTCGGTAGTGTAAGAAGTGAGAGTTAGATAGGTAAGTTCTGGGCTGATCAGCGACGACTGGAGTTATTCCAAGGTTATATACAAGTAGGTTACAGTGGGTCCAAGTTAAGACTTTTACGGAGTCAGAAGGTAAGGCAAATTGATGTTGTCTATCCCGCCTTAACCATGAATTGATTTAATATCCGTGTGAAGAATTGATTCCCACGCATGACTGATGCTGGTGATAAATCACACATTAGTTGCCTGCACGGACTCAGGTCAAGGCTACCTCGCACTAGAGGATGAATAGGTCGATGTAACGAGCACTCTAGAACTTTCTTGTACAGTGGCAAATGCTGTGCTTTCACGACAAGTGCCACTCTTCCTCCAAAGCTTTTCTATTGTAAGAGAAGCCTCATTCATGAAGGGACCTGGGATTTCGATGGCGTAGCAGTATAGCTCAAGAGTATGTCGGAAATCACATCCGTGCAGAGCTTGCCGGTTGGCACATGCTGAATCCAGCTCTAAAAAGCTCAAGAGCAGTCCTTGGTTTGATTCGTTGAGTGATTTCTACTTTATCCTACCTCACAATCTAAGCCTGTAGTACCACTCTAACATCCTGGTCGTCCAGAACCGAGTTAATTTCGGAAATGCCGTGCTTAACCGCGTCGATGAAATGGCCCATGGAATATCTGACGTCGACACCGATGATCATTCAACACGAACGCAATATTTTCAGGAACTGCTGTTCTTCGATGTCCAGTAGATTATCCTATCGACTATGGCAACGGGACTCTTATGTATCTAAGCATCCCCCCCTTCCATGCAGAGGCTAGTCAGGTAAATATCGACCTCTTTTACAAATGATTGGTGCACATATAGTATCTTCATACAGGTCAGCGGTCCTTGAGGGAGTGCGTAATTAGTCGTTGATACCCCTTCACAGCCTCCTCCAAGTCCGAGACTGTCAAGTATTCGTGAGCAGAGTGAGCATCCAGAATGCTTCCAGGTCCATATAAGTATCTCTTGTGATTACCCTTGAGACTCGGAATATCTGTGCCGTAATTCAGAACAACGGTTTCAAATCCTTGTTTCCTGTCAGCTTTTGCTCATTGCAGCGACAATGACGCATCGCATACCTTCAACATCGTAATCTATAGGCACAGGCCCAATACCATAGGTGAACTCAATCTCCAAGTTCAAATCGCTTTCTGAGATGGCAGTTTCGATCAAGTCTTTCAACGAAGCGGGAGTGCCAGCCGCAACTCTGACCCCGCCTATGGCGTACGCACTAGCAGGAATTACGTTACCAGCAACACCGCCTTCAATCTTGCCAATGTTGAGGGTCGTGTTGCCAAAGTCCTCACTCCAAGGCAATTCAAGTCGTTGAAGAGCTGCCAAGCCACGCGTGAGACTATCGATCGCATTGGTGCCCGTCTCGGGATATCCTGAGTGGCCTGCTTTCCCATTTGCTGTGATGGTGAAGCCCAACCCTCCCTTGTGGCCACGGCCAAGCTTAAGCTCCGTTGGTTCTCCGAAGATCACAGACTCCCATGAAAGACCTAGCTCGTTTGCTTTTCGCATGCCAATGCCCCCTCTTTCTTCTCCCACGACGAAGAGTAACCCAACGTCACCTTCTCGAATCTTATTTTCTTGGAAAAGCGTCTGGACGGCAATGACTTGTGCTGCTATACTGCCTTTAGCGTCGACTGTTCCTCGCCCTCGGATCTCGTTGTTGTGTCTCTCATAAGGCCAGTAGGGAGGAACAGTATCCAGATGCGACGTTACGAGGACTTTGGTTTCCCTCGAGCTGTTGAAGTACGCAAGTATGTTATCTCGGTTCTCCTCGACGGGTTGGGTTTCCACGGTAAAGCCAACATCTCGGAGATAGCCCGTCAAGAATTCGGTCACGTCTTTTTCCGATCCTGTGATTGAAGGGCGTTCGACTAGTGCCTTGTGCAACTCAATCAGTGGCGATGTGCTTTGCATGAACGATAGGCTGTGTAGAGCCTGCTGGGCGCCACCTGCTGCCAGGGACCCCCAGATGACCAGGGACGTGACGGGAAAGTAAAAAGCAACTTTCATGATGAAGATTTAGACGTAATAAGAATGCGTGTAGGAAGACTTCGGGAAAATAATGCTAAACCCCGAAATTGCTGAAGGTCGGACTCGTGGAGGACAACCTTTTTGGAGTGGAAAGAACCTAGAACGAGCTTCATCGCGCTCAGGTTTATGACGTTTATGACGGGATGCATCCCACCAATGGTGTGATTGTAAGGCAAGGATCTTCAAAAGCAGTGAATGAGGGGAAATCCTCATTTCCGGATTCCACCATTGACGTGCGGGATTCCGAAAGATAGCAAAAAAGCGGGCCAGGACTATTTGGGTTACTGTATGCCTCGGAGTGTGACACGAGTCTGATAAGTGACATCCCCCCTGCGATGATAGTTGCAGGTCCGTCGGCTGTGCCGCTGATGATGCGGTTATTTTATCAGGACCCATGCCGCGTTTCCTTGATACCAAGGGAGATCTGCTGTTCAAATCGACTATGATTGGACATGGTATTAC
Organism: Ilyonectria destructans; assembly: GCA_020740775.1. Taxonomy (NCBI): domain Eukaryota; kingdom Fungi; phylum Ascomycota; class Sordariomycetes; order Hypocreales; family Nectriaceae; genus Ilyonectria; species Ilyonectria destructans. The sequence goes on from JAHEWK010000016.1 coordinate 600,657, forward strand.
AATGTTACCCTGTGAAAGATCATCTCTTTTAGAAATACAACCCCTCTTTTTGCAACTCGCCCGTTGCAGCACGCAACAGAAGAGCAATACGAAGCTTGATTTTTATTTAAAGGGGGCCTTGGACGTGTGCACTTGGCTCGACAGTTCTCCCATACTCCTTGCCCTACAACGCAACCATGACTTTCTCCACGTCTTTTCCAGTAGCAGGATCAGGCATCCTAAAACCTGTACTGGGCCATGATGGACAAGACGAAAAGGCTAGAACTATGTCCAACACCGAATCTACAGAGGAACCGCTCCGTACAGACCGATTTAATGCTGTGCCGCGAGGACATACAATTTCAAGCTCTGACGAAGTTGGAGCTAACATTACTGGCTATGGCGCGTCTATGATGAGAGCCCGAGCGACGTTGAGTAGTGACGAAGAAAAGAAACTCCTCCGACGAATCGATTGGCGCCTCATTCCACTTCTCTCCATCATGTACATGGTCAAAACTATAGATGCTTCCAACGTATGTTAGACGTCCCCGACGCTATCTTGTGATGCTCACGATCTGTCAAGGTGTCAAACGCTAGGATCATGGATCGAGGCACTTCTCGAAATATTCTGATTGAGCTCAACATCACCTCAGATCAGTACAACTTTGTTACCGCGGCATATTATGTAGGTCGATGTCCCCCTTCGCTGTCCTAGTGCTGCTGCGAGTAGGAGCTAACAATGGGCCAAGATCCCATACATACTTGCAGAAACTCCTTCGAACCTCTTGATTAAGCTTGTGAAGCCTTCGGTGTGGCAGGCTAGGATCATGGTGAGCGTTCCCTCTCATGCAAATTATGTTCCCTCAACACGGAGACTCAACGTTGCAGATATCTTGGGGAATAGTCCTTTGCTGTCACGCTGCAGTCACAAATGCAGCCGGCCTTTACACTGTTCGAGCTTTCCTCGGTCTTTTTGAAGCAGGTCTTTGGCCCGGAATTCTGCTGCAGTTTTGCTACTGGTATCGACCAGATGAAATGGCATCTCGGATAGTCTTAGTCACGTTACTTGGCAACTTCAGCGCTGTCTTCAGTGGACTCCTCGCTTTTGCGTTCGATGGCGTTTTTGCAAGGGGATTATCTGGTTGGAAATGGTGAGTAGACGACTGACCCCCTTGGGACAGACCAAACAAAGAAATAGTGGCTACTGACCGTATGGTGAAGGCTCATTATGACTGAGGGGATATTCACCATTTTGCTTGGTATCATAGTATACCTGGTTTTGCCCGATTGTAAGGATGATCTGTTTGAGACTTAAAGGCAATGCTAACAGTAGTCCCAGTTCCTGACACCGCCGGCTGGATGTCCCAAACAGAGAAAGACTTCATCCAAGCAAGACTCCCCATGAACGCCCCGAGGGCTGCAGAAAAGGACTTCGATGGCAAGGAGTTTTGGCGTACACTGAAAGACCTGAAGCTGTGGCTATTCCTGTTTTGTTGGGCATTCTACACTGTTGGGACAACCGGTTTGATGTTCTATCAGCCCACAGTCATTGCGAACTTGGGGTTCACGTAAGTTCGCTCGCTATGACACGATATCATCCACGCAGCTGACACCACGATCCTCAGAACAATCGCCGAAGCCCAGCTCCTAAACATCCCTCCGGCCATCTTCGCTTGCCTGCTGACCATTGTTTTCGGATGGGTAGCCGGTACAGGTTTGGTTCCCCTGCCTGCCATTCCTCTGACGTTTATGATCATTATTGAAGCATGCTACATCGTTTTATACACTTTTCCAAATACAGGAGGCGTATATGCAGCGACAGTTATTGCGGGAGGTTTCTCTACAGCATGGTAAGCATTACTTTGCAGGAATTGTAATTACACTAACGAATACAGGTACACAATGATGTGGCCTTGGAGAGTACAGACCACCGACGGAGCCACGGGCTCGGCGTTTGCAATTGCCTTTGCCAATAGCTACGGACAAATCGGCGGCGCCGTTGGATCTCAACTCTTCAACTCCAGATTTGCACCTCGCTATACAACATCGTTTGGGATCGCCATGGGCTTCATCGGCGCAGCAATAATCATGAACCTTGTGACGTGGTTTGTTACACGGCACGTTGATGTTGCCACTCGACAGCTGAAGCGAGCTCGAGTAGTAGCCGGGAAGCGGAATGAGGCTATTTTGGATGATGTTGATATTTACGCCGAGAAGAAATCAGCAGCAGATTGAAGCATCACAATGATAATTTGGTGTGATAAAGGATTTGTAGTAGTCATCAGCATCAGGTTTTTTTGCGGCGCTTTTGCTTCAATATTTCAGCGAGCCCCGCCTGCTCCTTGGATGCTCCATGCCTCTTATACACTTAAGCATGCCTTTAACTATGCGTTTTATTGTCCAACACACTACGCTCTTCTCTCCTGAATTCAAAGCTGTTGCGCTAGCAAGTGACTAGCCGTGCAGAGCCTCGAGGGCGGTAGCTGGCTGGTAGCGGAGGCAATGCCGAGTCCGCAGCTGGTACTACCTCTGCAGCTGGTGGTTATAGTATGGAGGTGGCAGAAAATAAAGCAGTACTATTGCGGAAACTACTGTACTAGGTCGGTAACGTACGGCGAGGCATTGAGAAAGGGGGGTTGTGAGACTGCTATAGCCGTTTTAGAGTAACATCATCGCTGGAACAAGGTAGCAGAGTTGAGTGTTGGGTTGGCAAAATGGCACGGCTTGAGTTGAGTGAGATCGAAGACGGCTCCTCCATTGTGTATTTCAGTCTCGAACCAGACACTTTTGATTTATAGCAATCCGAGGGGCCAAACTGCATACGTGTGCGCCTGACTGTATGTAAGCGAGTCTTTCATTTGAATTTCTCAAAGGCTCTCTCAAGGGTGACTTCAATTCAGATCTAAATATCTTGGATCCATCAGCTTGGATTTTCTCGCCTTGGGTCAGTGATAACTAAGCGCCTTCAGTCATCCACACTTACTGTTGAGTGTTCTGTGCCTTTCAAGACTACATCTGATTCATGCCTAATCAGTAAATTGCAATACAAAGGAAAACTCAGAGTAAAAGAATCTACTACTATTCAACTCGCTGGACTAATATAAGATTATTAAGCTCTAAGATCTTGGAAAAATATCCTTATACTTGAGTAATGCCTCTTGGAACGGAATTGGCTTCCGACCAGTCAGTTTCTCAACATTGTCGCTCGTCTCCTTCATATGGCCATCCGCCACCATTTCGCCGCAGCACAACAAGTCGCCGATGCAGAGCTTCATGGGAATCTGCGAGAAATCGCCAAAGAAGTCTGTTGGTAGTCCATGATCCAGCCACCACTGCTTCAATTCCTCATCTGGCAGATCCACCATCTCTCCCTTGTAACCAGATTGGCTGCCCATCCAATTGAAGACCTGTTCATTGGTAATGGCCTCTGGGCCGGTGATGTCGTAGACGGTATTTGGTTCTCCCTTTCCAAGCAACAGAGCCGTCATCACCCGGCCGCAATCCTCTCGTGCAACGTAGGCACCCGCTGCACCGTGGGTATTTGTTAGCCACCGCTCACCACAGAACTTCCAGGACGGCCCAAACAGGGTAGGGATGTTGTCGACGTATAGGTAGTTGCGTTGGATGTTGTACTCCAGTCCGGAGTCGTAAATGAGGCCTTCGATGACGTGGTGGTCACGGGGCAAGAAGGGAATATCTTCCTCATTCTCTGCCTGGATCCCGGCTCCAACGAACGAAGTGTAGCAAATCCGCTTCACACCGCAGGCTTTTGCGGCTTCAATGACAGTCCTCGCCTGGCGACGTCGTCCTTCACCAAACAACCAAGTCGACACCATTGATACGGCCTCGGCGCCAGCGAAGACAGTCTTGAGACTCTCAATGTCGTCATACGTGGCGACACAAACGTTGATGCCTTTGCTCGTCCATAAATCGAGCGTCTCGGATGGAATAGCCTCGAGCTTGTAGGTGGTGAAGATAAGCTCGTCCTCCGGATTTACAATCTCGAGGGCATAGGAAGCTGCAATGCTTCCAAGGTTTCCGTCCGCCCCAGTAAGAACGTATTTGGGCATTTTGATGAAGTCGGCAGATTGAGTGAAGATGTGTGATGAGCTGTTAAAACGGAGAGATGTGTGCGATAGAGAGTGTTTTTATATCCATGTGGAGCTTCAAAGCCCACGATGGCTACCGTGATGGACCCAGAGAATATGGTATGACAGCTTTGTGGCGATACGTGACCCACACGTCAACTGATTGAATACTCACGAGAAAGAGGCGTTCCAGCGTCAGCCCACTGGCAATCACGCTGGGGTCGGACCACCTGTAAGTATGCAAGAATCACAGAATTAGACGCTAATTCAGCTCAGTGGGTATTATGAACCCGTGGAACAGGTTGTTGGATCACCGTTTGAGTGGATCCCGAAGATCGGTGAGTTGCGATCACCTTTCGGGTGGATCCCAAGATCGGTGAGTGAAGACCGTATGACGGTAATCCGGATATAGGATGAACCGCGTTTAATCCCTGATAAGCATCCCGCATTCAGCTCTGGTCACTGTTTTTTTTTTAAACGGACCACTCCTGTTGTGTCTGATGATTCATTTGGACTGGTGATTCTCTTCGTTTTTCATGCCATCAATGCGTTCACCCATTGTCTCTTGAGGCAAAAGGAGAACAGAAAGTGCCATTAGCTTAACTCTCCACACTGCTAAAATAACAATGACGGATCAAAACAACCTCAAATCCTGGCAGCATGTCACTCGCGGAGTTCAGCCTCCTTCACCCCACCGGACCACCGACACGCAACTTGAGCATGGGCCGGACAGTATCGCGAATCCCTGTTATAACTAGCCACGTGGTTTCCAACAACCAGACTTCATTACCTGCATCGAATGTTATGTGGTAGGGGAACAAGCTGCCAAGTTCCTCTCCATCGGGCTACCCTACCAAGCATGGTGGAGCCTGGCAACTTCGTCCTAGACTAATGTGAGTGGCTATGGACATCTAACTGATTTCAGTATTATCACCCACGGGCAAATGCACAATTGGAAAAGGCTGTAATCATGCCAGATGAGTAGAAGCTTGGCCAAATGGCGATAAATATCTTGAGGGCTGATTTGGGTTGACTAGGTCTTCTTCATGGGCGAGGTAAATGTATACCAGAGATGTTGGCCCAAACGTTTATTGATCGATTAGATAGCGCTGGATTTAAATTTGAAAAGATGCTACCTAGTTAATATACGTCTAGTATCTTTCGAATCCTCCACACTCTGGGTGTGAAAATCTGACGTCGCGTTTATAATCAATAAGCAGGCTGTTCATGTTGCGAACTGCAATATTGCCCGGTATAATTCGCGTCTTGAGACTAAATAGGTTCTCTGTGAACGAGTAGTGTACGTCGGTGTGGGGCTTGGGAAAAATTACTGAGGATGGCGCGTTGCATTAATGGGTTGTTCGGGACGGAGTGACAGAGTGGTGGAGAGAGAACAAGACAAGAACATCAGAGAACTGTTTGTCACGCTAAGATGGGAAAATTAAGACATCGTGAATCACTTGAGATTCGTTGTTAGGCTAAAGCCAACCACATACAGGTCACAGTAATCATTTCTAAAGAGAGCAGAATTTTGGGCATACGAAACTCCATCTGACACTGTTCGAGCTTCCCATCCCCAGCCTTGTACTGTGCGTCATATACACATAAATGATCGCCTTCTTCCTCCTCTAAACCGATGTTCCTCGATTATTTAGTCATCGCAGCCACTGCCTCCAAGATAATGTCGACAGTTTCGCTAGGCTTGCTCAACATCGGCGAATGGCTGGTCGCAATCTCTCTCAGAGTCACATCGCCTCCATCGTTCTTTGCAGCTTGCACAATCATTCTCTGCACCTCTGTTGGGTGCGATCTGTCCTCCGTCGTCGCAACATACCAGACTGGAACCTCCTTCCAACCTGCGTAACCGACATCGGCGCCTGTTGTAAACGCCTTCATGGACTGCTTTGCAAGCTTTCCAACCCAGTAGTTTCCTTCCTCTTCTGGGAGATCGTGATAGAAGAGTTCTCTTTCGTCAACTACAAGAACAGCCAAACCGGTCTCTGTATCCTCCTTCCAGATCGGCGGCGGCTTACCACCAAGAGCATCCAGAAACGTAACACCGCCCACCGAAAACCCAGAAGCAATCAACATAAATCCAACGACGTGACCACATTTGGATGGAGATCCATCTCGTGGAGAGGTGAAGCCTTTGAGGGCGCTGCCGCCGACCGCACCACCATAAGAGTGGGCTACCACGATAACATCACGTCCCTGGGTGGTTTCGGCCGAGATTGAGTCTTGAACAGCTTTGATATCATCCGGAAAAGTTCCAGAAACGGACAATGTTGATGGAAGTGCCACGGCGATACACTTGAACCCATGTGGCTCAAGTGCTGAAATGACTTTGTCCCAAGTCTCGGGGGTGTGCCATGCTCCGGGCACAAAGACGAGAGTGGGTTTCTGAGACATGATGAAGACTTGAAGTAGATGATGTGTGTAAAAGAGATGAGGATGAAGTTGAGTGCAAGGTGAAATGGAGGAGAAATTGTGACCTTTAAATAGGGAACATTGGTCTTGTTTGAGACGCCAAAACCGCCCTCTCTTACTGAATACTTCGTCATGCACGACCGGAACATTTTCGTGGCTCGTCTATTCGTCCGAAAATGGCTTAGCTTGTATTCTTGTCTTTGGTGCTTGAGTCCCATGTGGCTTACAAAATCACTAAGTGGTAGTGTATTCTTAGTTAGCCGGGAATAGAGAGGGAATACACTAGCATAACAGACTATCTAGTCAGCACGTATCTATGGTGGATATGTGTTAGTATTTTAATACTCACTCTGTGAGAAGCTGTCATCACTATTGGAGGCACGACTTATCTACATCTCCTGGACCCGGAGTGGCACCTAGCGCTGACCAGCGAGATGAGATGCAGTCACGCGAACCTCGAGCGGCAATATTTCGCTGTTTAATTGCCCTCGCCGTCTCCCCATCGATTGAAGTGCCGACATCTACTGCAATGGACCAGCAAGCCACAGGGGGGACCCAAAGGACACGGAAGTGCCATACTCGGAGCCGGAGCGGGTGTCTCACCTGCAGAAAGCGTCGCGTTCGATGCGATGGGGACCAGCCATGCTGGTGAGTTCAACAGCACTTGCATTTGGCGGAATAAACGTGGATAGTCGTGCATAGTTGAACGTATCCGCTAATAGAAACAGCGCTAGGTGTATCAGTGCAGGGAGGCTATGCGAGTTCAGCTCCCTGAGCCTTCCACTTCGAGACCGCAGGGCTCTGGCGCTCCCCTGCGAACAGCAGCCCTGGGTCACGCAATCAGCCCAGCTGCAAGTAGTGTGGAATGGGCCGTTGGCCACAAAACTCGCCGATCCGTTTGACTCCTTTGCAATCAGCATGCCATTCAAGTCAAGAGAGCTTCTGCATTATTGTGAGTGATATTTTGCACGGGTCCAAACGAAGCAGTTAACCGTTCAGTTCAGTTCACCAAGCAAACAATACCTTCAGCGGCTCGTTGGAAGTAAAAGAGAAAGACACGTGAGTAGCCTCCTCCTTATTATCCTCTAGTTGATAGCCAATGCTCTTTTCCCAGTCTATTCTTTGTGATTCAGCATCCAGACGCCCTCCGAAACACTCTCCTCGTCGCTGGGCTACATTATGCTTGGAAAGTTGGAGGGTTACGATCGTACGAGCCCACCTTTTTATTCCACAAGGTCGAGACCATTCGCCTATTGAATGAGTGGGTTGAAAACTCACGGTCCGATGATATGACCACATTCGTACGTCATATAGCGACTCTATGCTTTGCAGAGGTACATTGTTCTTGCCATCCATCCCCCTCTCCTTGGCGAAACTGACCCTTCTTCGAAGTGCGCCCTGGGTAACGTCGCGGTTGGTGAAACACATCTTGATGGACTCGTGACAGTCATGGACCTCCACTGTCCCCTGAGCTACGATGTTGAGGCCCAGTTGGGCCTCGATGATGAACTTGTGAATCGTTATTTAATCCTGTGAGTCCTTGCCTTCATTTATGCACGCCGTCCTAACTTGGCCTGCAGGTCGTGGAACTCAGTCCATGGTGTCAAAAGTCGAATACAAGGTAGTAAAACCCTTGTCCAGATGTTTGGAACCAACAAATCAACTCAATTCTCCAAAATGATATCGTTGCTTTATAGATGGCAGTCACAAGAGATTGGGTCATTCGAAATGTTGTTGAAGTCCATACAGCTGGTCCCTTACTTTGGCATGCTTCCCTCAAGAACAAATTTCGGCGCTACCGATGGATTTCCCATCATTGAGTGCTTGAGAATATTGACCAAATCAGCTCATGCAGCGAATCTCGAACTATTCGAAGGTGATCCCGGATGGGTTTGGGCCGAGGGTTCAGCGTCAAGGATGACCGTTGCACTCCTCCGCTCCCACATTTCGTCCCTCAGTGTCGACAAAATCGCAAGAACAGATTGTTCAACTGGTCAAGGGTTTATAACTTCCTGGTGTGGCATGGCCACTACATCTGGACTATACTTGCACGGCGTTTTGGGTCTTTGGAACGGAGGCGAGCCGATAGAGCCCCGACTGTTCAAACGCCTGATGTTGATCCTCATGCGTGATCTCCATCAAACAATTCATGAAGTGAAGGACCCACGGGCGGCCGATTTCTGGTTTTGGAAGGCTTTCGTGGGGGCGTTCAGTTTATGGACACATCAGTTGCATGCGTACGACGAGACGTTGGAGGCAGTGGAAGATGCCTTTAACCAGTTCATTCGGAGTTGGAGTGAAGCTTCCAATATACATCAATGGGGAGGAGCTCAAGCGCGGTTAATTGGAATCGCCTGGTCCACGAATCTGCCTCGGGGTCTGGCAGATGATGTATGGAGAAAAGCAGTAGAATGCTAGAGGAGCTAGCACTTCGAAGCCAGCAAAGAACTGCTGGATGTCACCCCTCTATCAATATTATGTTGTGTCAAGATTTTAAGAACACAGACGTGCAAGGCTACACAAAGAATCTATTGTTTTCCTCGGCTCACATCGATCTATCAGCGGACGCAGTTTCCAGGCTTGTTTTGATAACATCGCCTCATCACTGACCCTCCTATCAACATTACAACCATCGAAAATGCAGGTGAAACTACCATTTAAAGATTCCCCTTGCGAAGTCTCAGCCTGAAGAAATCTCTGTAACCCTACTACTCAATAACTTCCGGTTCCACTCCCAAAGGATTCTCAGGTTCCAGCGGGTTCTTGCGGCATAAGACATACCCTATGTTAACAAGGCGCCTATATTGAACCTCGCTTTCGCCCACATCGCAACATGGAGAAGGATCCGGGTTCCAGCAGTTGAAAACGTCAGATCGCCGGCCAAACAAGCGCCTGCAAATACCTTGGTTTATATTCCAAACTTCCTCTTTGCTACCTTCTATCGACTTGATTGAACACCACGATGCTCCGATAGTCGTTGATAGCATTGCAATTGGAAGCGCCACTCTTAGGATGTTGAGCTTCATGCTAAGGACCAGGGAAAAGCGTTAGAGTGTTTTTGCTGAATATTCGGACAACTCACTTCAATGTGGCCGCTGGGGACCGTATGAGGACAAAAGCTTTGAGCAGTAAACCGCTGCAAAATCTTGCTGGTAGTACGTAGTGGTGGTCAGAAACACAGGTGAGGAACAGTTTGAATACTGGATTCATGTCCCGAGTGCAGCAATTCTCCGAGACAGCCAAATAATTAAATACGGCCCAGACAAAGTTTTCAAGAACGGCCAGTAGGGTTGGACAAGGACCTGGACCAGTCACAAAGGGGAGCCAAAGACAAAGTTAAATGCGCATCGACCCTGTTGGCCTCTTTTGGTAACTTCAAGTATTTTCTGGGAAAGTTCACTGATGTCCCGAAGTATGAGTTGCGAGTACAGCTTGGCATATATCATTCTTGGTAACTATCGGCGATTATGAACAAAAAGTAGGCAATTCGGCCATTCTTACCAAGTTACAACTGGATTAGTCTAAGTTTCGACCACCTCATCCACCTCGGGTTTCCGGGCCCAGACATAGCGCAACTTCATATATGAATGAATACGCTTGTTTCTTAAGGCCTGGCGCAATCCCAGAAGGAAAACTTGGTATTCGTCCTTGGGCCAGCACATGACGTTATGCCATAGCAGTAGGGTATATCCTAAAAGACGTTAGAGCTTTTCTTTTACGGGGCCCTGCAGTCTCAACCGCTCATATCAGGTCTATACCTTCCATATCATTCTCCATGGTTGAGCGGAGAAACTGCCCAACATCGCGCAGCTTGGGATCCTTGGCCCACCGACCGACAGGCACCTAAATTCAGGTCAGATATTACATCAAACCTTTGTTAAACACCTCCATTTAGAGCTTACCTTGTAGTTCGCCTCCTGGATGTCAACAAAGCCAACGGCTTTGATTCCTGGCACCTGCAGACCCTCCTCGACGACACAAAACGTACGGCCGAACTTCTTACCGCCCTCGCGAACCAACTTATTCCACGTCTGCATCGCAGTCTCGTCATCAGCGGTCCCATCATCGCTGTAAAACGGAGGGTCAATCTCGCAGGATTGCACCCAACCACCGGGTTTGCAACGAAGATACGCTTCCTCATACAACACGTTCCAGTCCGCAATGGCACCAAAAAGATAGCGCATGTGGATAAAGTCAAAGGTGTTTTCTGGCCAAGTCCAGATCTTTGTTGCATCTTCAAGCTCAAATTTGACGTTTGGAGGAACCCAAGTCGGCTGGATAGGCGACAAGTCCGTCCCTATAACTTCAACATTTGGAAACTCATCCGCAAAGTCACTGCAAGCATTAATAATTGATCTGATTGCAACTCGGTGCTCTCCCTGCTACTTACATTGCCCAGATGCCTGCATATGGGTTAGAATTACTACTCACTGTCAGGTGGACGAAACTTACCAGTTCCTGTGGCTACGTCGAGAACTTTCTATGAGATGTTAGTTTGGAACGACAATCCATCAGCACAGAAAATGTACATGCCTGAATGTCTTTCTTCAACGGTGCTTGGAATAACTTGTTGTCAAGAAGCATGGTAAGATAGTGGTGTCTAGTAAGATGTTAGCCATTGAACTGAGTACCAGCAGGAGGAATGATTGAGTTACGTGATGTCCATAGATTCACTCTGCTGGTCATCATTTGGCGCAAAGTACTCGGTGTTGAATTTCTCGCTGTGGAAAGTTCGGCCCTGAATAGTACGATACTGAAGAATAGTCGATGTGATAGATGCGGTTGAGCTTGCGCTACATAATGTCAATATTGTTTTCAGTATGCCAATGTGGTCTAGGTTCTTGCTTGTCATCACTGCCAAGGGCGGAGTCGTTATCGCCATCATCTCCCTCATCGTCCTTGAGCCAGAGAATGTTGGATTAGCCACGTGGTTCTGAGTGGGTTAATGATGGAACTCTCGGTGGTAATTACCAGCACCTCGATAGGATCCGGAGCTACTCCTGGAGGGGAATGAGCCGGACTCGGAGATTTTCCCCCCGGGCTACCGACATTCGGTGGTGGAGTAGACTGGTCTGCCATTCTCGCCTTGCCTTAGTTTAAGTGAAGACGAATAATTCGCTCAGGAATGGCGAGTGAAGGTGATGAGGGAGGAAGAGAAAAAGGAAAGGGTCGCATTGTAGGGAGACAGTCGGATAATGATTAGACCAAGTGGTCCCATCGAAGCGGAGACAATACGAGCGGGCACGTATGAGAGCAGACAGATAGACACATACCCTAGTAATCGCAGCACATAGAGTTCAATATGGTTGGTTGGTTGGGTGTTGTGTTGGACCAGGGGGTTTTAGCGAGCCTTGGAGAAGACAGTCCTGCTGCGGGGCATAAAAGGGATGATCTTTTGAACACATTGTGCCAAGAGTAGCTTTGGCCAGTCCTCTGCCAGTTCATTCTGAGTCTTTGGGGGAGTTCTATGTTACAATACCAAAACTGATTTCGAGTGCCTCCAGCAGCAAACTCGCCAGGTCGATGATCAGGGATTGGACTCGCGACTATACGGACTGCAGTTAATGATGTTGGTTCATCGTGGGTGCGGACGCTTAAAAGAAGCGAACTGCAGTACCGTTACTCATGGAATAGATATTGTCGCCACGTAGTGTCTTGCAATGCATACAAACTTAGAGTGACCTATTAGAGTAGATTTGCCCAAACCACACCGAAATGAGTAAGCAATCCGTACCCCAGCACCTTGGCTACGGCGGACACCTTGGAAGAAAACAACAGCGGGACTAGATGATAACATCCTTTATAATCCATAGTGCATTCGTACACTTGTCAATCTAGCTAAGGGTAGGTGTCCAACTGTGGTGGAGGACAGATATGTTAGAAAGTGGATGAAGGGCGGTGGTAAGACAGATGTAGCCACAATTCAGCACCGGGTTAGCCATTTCAAGCGCAGTTTTGCATTTTATCTTGTCGGAGAGCTGTTCTCTCTCTCTTAGTATCTTTTTCAGGGTTCTCTAAACCTAGACTACTCGCGCCAGGATCACAGCCGCGCCATGTGACCCTGCGGCCTCACAATCTGCGCCACATACAAACGACCGTATGTCCCTTTATCACAGCTCCCAACAGACCGAAATGAGTGCAAAAATACAAAAAGAACAGGCTTATTACGCCTCCGATACGGGGAATCGAACCCCGGTCGCCGCGGCACCGTTTTCAGGATGAAAACGCGGAATGATAGTCCACTACACCATATCGGAATTCCGATGAACTTCAGCGCCGACAGTTGCCCATTTGACACCTCCGAATGTTGTTGGACAGTTCAGCAGTACATCAGAGCGACAACTGCTTCAGTATCTGAGGTTTATCACATTCTAGCACGTTATCTAAACGCATCTAGTGAACTACATCTGTGTACGTAGGGCTAGAATTGCATAGCCTCAATTTGATACACACTCCCTAATTCCGAACGAGAGCGTCCTGACCAAGGAGCATAAGATCTAATAAGAGATATTAAGATAGCCCGAGTAAAAGATAATTCATTCACAACCATTTCTTAATTGAACCTTGCCCGGTAAAGCGATCTTACGTCTTCGATATCCTCGATGACTTTTAGTCTAGTTTCCACTTGATCATCCAGCATTTCTCCTCTATAGCGATCACCGTCCACTGTCGTCATGCCAATTATGGCAGCACACTCATGCGAAGGCTCACGAAGGTGAGGTGCGGGAGAAGTGTACATCCACGCCATCGATTTTCCAGCACAAACCATGGACAGATCCCTTCGAGTCGCGGGTAAATGAAATCAGAAACGACGACCATAAAGTCCTGTCAAGCCCCCTAGAAAGACATTCGTCGTAGGTATCAGGCAGGTGGCAATACACGTCGAAATGGTAGTGCGACAGGTCCCAATCTTGGTCAGGCTGCTTATTGACCCTCATTCGCAGCTTACCTGAATGTTTGGGATCCACAGTCATACCGAGGCAGACAATGTCGAGCCCATTCATGACGTACGAGCCAGTCAGTTCCTGCAAGCAAGGGGCCTGGGTGCCTACTCGCCGATTCTCCTCAAGAGGGGTTTTAAAATCCTTGGTATAGTGAGAGAGGTACTTGATGCGCGCTCGAGTGGCCACGCCCACGAAATCGACCTCTGGGCAAAGGCCGTACATAGTTTGTATCAGGTCCTGGGCCACCCAATCTGTGGCGTCGGATAAGCCCGTACCGTTGGAGAGAATTACTATCGCCGAATTGGTCTCGGGCATGATATAAATGTTGCACGTGTACCCAGGTACGTCGCCTTGGTGACTATAAAGAAGCAGAGAAGGAGCGCTCGAGCCGAGAGTGGGAGATTCCAGACTCCTATTGGGCGAGATGAGACCAAGTTTGGCTGGTGTTCGATGGTGACACCATCCCACGCAATAGTCACCGTACTCGGCACACTGGGGGTCGGCAATGTTGGCCCTGTTCCAAATAGGCGACCCAAATTGAACCAAGTTGCCCGCGGTCGAGTCTGGATCGAAAGACTTGAGGAGGCACTTGCACCACTTGAGCAGGTCATTTACCGAACTTCGTACACCACCGGAGCCGCCATTCATGGAATCGGCGGATAGCTCGGTTGGTGCAATGGGACAGGGGCTGCCGTCGGTAAGAATCATGTACGGCGTGGCGATGTTGCTATCCGTTTTGTGGACTGATCTGAATGCAGTGGTTCTGGACATGCCGAGAGGGTCGAATATGCGGTCGCGATAGAAATCGCCCCAGGTTGGCTTGCCTGAAACACGTTCAACGATGTTCCCAGCCAGTTCGTACATGGCATTGTTGTAGAGAAAGTGCGTACGGAGGCCATGCTTCACAGGCAATGTATTGCAGACTTGGACAACGTCCTTCTTGTGGATCAAGATGCGAGCGTCAAGGCCCTGTGTGATCTCGTCGAGACTCAAAAGGCCGGTGCGGTGGGAGCAAATATATTGGAGCGTCATATTGGCAAGGATACTGGGTTCGTCGACATGTTTGAACTCGGGGATGATGGAATTGATGGTGCTGTCCCAGGATGTTTTCTTCTCCTGCACGAGCAAATCCAGGGATGCCGCCATAAATGCCTTAGACAGCGACGCGATGCAGTAGAGTGTATCACTGTCGGGTTTCTGGCCCGTTGTGAGATCCAACACGCCAGTGCTGTACTTGAAGATCTCTTGACCATGATGAATGACGCCGATTGACATGCCAGGCTGGCAGGTGACCGCCCGGATCTGTTCGATGGTTGGGATACGGGCGTGGATGCGACGTTCCATGTCCGTGTTCATTTCGGCGGTCATCGGATAATCGGGTCTTGGTTTTGCTTCTCAAGATAGGGGCAGCAGAAGGCTTTGCGTCGGAGATATGGACGATAGGAGGGTTGAAGGCGGCTGAGTGAAGGTGACGGTGACGCTGCCGGTGTGCCTGGTGAGTGCGACGGCACGCAGCAACGTAACCTACCTAGTAAGGGAGGATTGTGATCTCCACGGCCCGTGTCTCTAGGTCGGCAGTTGAGAGGAGAGTGCAAGGTGAGAGTGGTAGCGAGTCACATGCAGCTCGTGAGACAAATGGCTGGCGGACAGCCAACAAAGAAGAAGCAGGCGGCACATCCGATTCGTACAACATACCAAGCACACCCGTGCTCACAGTGTGGATGCGTGTGTACGAAAACCATCGAACAGTCATCTCACAAAGCGCGAATCCTCAGCAGCACCGACAGAAGCTCCGGTTGCCGTTGCGAACAGTTGCTTTGAACGGTGCAGTGAGGTGGCAGCGGCAGTTGATCTTTGAGGAATTTCTCAATTGGGGAAAGCTTCAAGGGTGTTCTCGCTGTGCGAATTTGGCTGATGTCGAGCTGCGAAAACTGCAAGGTTTGAACAGACTTCCGTAGTAGGCTGCTTTGCCACCCTGTTAGCTAACACATTGGTCAATATTATGGTGCCAACGCAAAACGGATTGTGTAGTAATCAGATTCTGTTCCTTCCCTCGAAATAGAAACAAGATCTTTAGATTCTAAGGCTATGACTCACCAACACACGTCGAAATATGAATATTTATGATGTTACAGCGTCGATTTATTTTTTAAAGAACCCTGCAGCATCGTTGTAACGGTCTTGTCTAGCGTAGGGTTTACTATGTTCAAGTAACACGGACAAATTAGGTACGATATAGGATGGCTTGGCCAGCGAGATGACATGACTCAAAACTCAATCTGATAAACCAGCAGGGATAAAGTGAATTTCTAGGTGCCCTATCAATAGTTGCGAGGCTACTGTTCGCGTTACAGAGTCAAGCTACCAATTGCGTTGAATCTTTCAAAATAACTCACGCACATCGTAACATCACGTCAGAGAAGCAAACAAATATCAGCCCACCAGACCCTTTGGTGGCTTTTGTAACGCCAGGGAAATCTTAAGAAAGAGGGTTACTGATGCCGCCGACAAAGATCCTCATCTACTATAGGTGAGCCAAGTGGACTGCCCCATAAACGCCTTACTACTTACCACATTATCGCATGCGTTGGGGGGCAATCGTACTGTAACTACTGTGTCAACTTACGCAAGCTCGCGTCTCCATTTTTCCTTGATAGAGACCCTAGCTTCGGTGAGTCGAACATGGGTTTTTCGGCATGTTTGAAGGCCACCCTCTTCAACTTTCCAGTTTATCGCGATGTGCAAGGATACGGACTAGCGCATGCTCCGTCTGAGTACAGTTGATCTGCTAGAATGGGACGGGTCAAAGCACCGGGCTGGGTATCGTGGGCGGATTCTCACAAACCCAGAGGATCTTCTTACGAAGGGATAGGCGATCAACAGGGTGAGAGAGCAAGGCCACTTGAACAAATATCGCGGAGTTCTAAGCTTCTTTTATTTAAAAATCGCTCAATATTTATGAAAGATAAATGCTGTCTAGTATACAGTTAAGTCAAGGATGGTCTACTTGGCCGTCTTGCTTTCCTCCTCGGGCGAGGAGCTGATCTCTCCCGCGTAGTTCTCTCCCGAGTAGTTTTCCACACCATCGATATCACACACTTCAAGACGGGGTCCCTTGTAGTTCTTTCGTCCGTCAATGACCCAGGTAGTACCAGCAATGAGCAGGATGACGCCAAAAGCAGCAACGCAGTAGTTCATGTTGGAGGAAGTCACAAGCATCTCGGGAGGGAAGACGAAAAGGACAGTGGTCAGGATAGCCCAGGCAATTCCGACCAGGTTGCAGATCCACCGGACGGGGGTGCTGAGCTTGAAGATTCTGGACTCGGGAAGCATGTTTCCTCCGCGCAGGACGTTGATGGCGGGAGGAATAGCATAGGTAACACCGAGAGCAACGACGGAGGCGGCGGTGATGGCGTTGAAGGTGCTGCTAGAACCAAGCAGAATCAGGCCAAACACAATAACCCAGCCAGTAGTCCAGAGCAGGGCGTTGACGGGCACATCCAGAGTCGGGTGGACAACGGCCCAAACACCGCTGAAGGGAAGACCGCGGTCTCGGGCAAAGGCGTAGGTCATGCGAGCACTGGTGGTCATGAGCGCGGTGGAGGTGAAGACCATGCACATGAGGGGGAACATGACCAGGCAGACGCTTCCAGCCTTGCTCTTGGTGGCGTCGAAGAAGATCTGGAGAAGAGGGCCGGCGGGGGAGTTGAGGACCGTGTCGAGGTCCTTCATGACGAAGAGCAGGCAGCTGAGGAAGACGAAGCCGGAGAGCATGCCAATGCCGATGCAGTAAATCATAATCTTGGGACCCTCCTCGCGGGCGTTGGGGATCTCCTCGATCATGTGCGCGGTGGCATCGAAGCCAGTAAGGGCGAAAGCGCCCTGGAGCAGACCAAGCATCCAAGCAAGGCCATCGGGCCAGCCGACCTCGTTGATGAACT
Organism: Ilyonectria destructans; assembly: GCA_020740775.1. Classification (NCBI taxonomy): domain Eukaryota; kingdom Fungi; phylum Ascomycota; class Sordariomycetes; order Hypocreales; family Nectriaceae; genus Ilyonectria; species Ilyonectria destructans. The sequence goes on from JAHEWK010000016.1 coordinate 618,036, forward strand.
CGCCGTACACAAAGGTGCCGCTCTGGTAATCGGGGGTGGCGCAGGCCAACACGGTGATGCTGATGATGATGAAGCCAGCCATGCTCCACAGGAAGGCGGTCTTGTTGAAGAGCGGGAGGAGGCGAGTGGCAAAGGTGTTGATGACCAGGGCGATGAAGGTGAAGGCGACGTAGATGAGGAACTGGTGCCAGGTCTCCGACTTGTAGTTGGGGTTCATAAAGGCAATGGTGTCGACAATGATGGTGCTTCCTAGGAGAGGTCCGGTGGCAGTCAGAGCGACCCATCCGGCAACGTTGATCCATCCCGTTACATAGCTAATGCCTCGCGACCAGCGCGGCCACGCAACAATGGCAGCCCAGTGGTACTGGCCACCAGCAGTGGGATAAGCGGACAGAAACTCAGCGAGAGAGACGGCGAGACAGAGGTTGCAGACGCCGGCAACCATCAAGCCCCAGATAATAGCACTGGGGCCGCCGGAGGGCAGGGCGAGGTTGATGGAGGTGGACAGGGCAGTCCAGGTGTTGAGAATGGCAAACGCAAGACCCAGCATGGAGATCTTGGAGAAGTTGCGCTGCAGCTCCTGCTTGTGGCCCAGCTGCTGGAGGGCGGCCGAGTCATCGCTGAGCGGCTGGGGCTTCTGGGGGTCGTGTAGGTCCTCCATTGTGTCGGTTGAGAGTGTGTTGATGAAGGAGGGATGGAGGAGAGGAATCCGGGTGGTGTCTGAGAACAAGTGGCGATCAATGAGCTGGGGAATGGACCTTTAAAACCCTTTCGATCCATCCGTTTCCCTAGTGCTTAGTGGAGTATGGATCATCGCGGATGGAGCACACCGAACATGGTCACTAACAGCGCCTTCAGATGGACCGGAAGCAGACCGGCAACAGTCTGGGGTCCCCGCCCCGGAGCCGGCTCGTTATCAGACTAAGGAACAATCGCTTTGCGTAACAAGGTTTTTTCCAACATTCGACCTGGTCTGGTGAATTGCATTGAGGCTCCAGCGGCTCCACCATCTCCACAAAAGGCGCCGTCGTGTTGTCATCCGTCCCCCTGAAAAGAAGCCGCGCTATGTTCTAGAACAGGGCGCGGAACCCACAATTCTGCGGCCTCGTTGCATTCACTCGTCGGAGCCGTCGTTGAATTGTGTGGAGTGTGGGTTTCTCTCCGTACGGAGAGGATGTTGGGGATGGTTTAGCTTGTCGTTCGTTTTCATGCGAGCCTGGGGGAATCGTGGGTTGGTGCTGTTGTTGGCGATTCAATTTCAAACGCGCTCAATGGCTTTCTGAGTGAAGAACCCAGGGCTGACATCATTTTCCCCGAGCGATCGGCCCGCGGCTAGCTCCTTGACCTCGCCGCCGGAGAAGCCGTTGAAGGCTCCATCGCTGCGGGCGTTGATGAGCAGATTGAAAGATAGCAGTTCGATGAAACAAAGAGTACTCGCTTTGTCTCCATTGACAGTGTCATACAATAATCAGACCAGGCAGATGTCAGAGCTTGGGCTCCGGACTCGTGGGTTAAGCTGGAGACATCGGGCACCACATCCACAATACCATCGAGAGTCATGAGACGGGCGAAACCATACGACGGCCAGCAAAATACCTCATAGCAGTAATTCCACGGACGCTTCCATCCCCAAGCCATCTGCTTCCACGAGGCCAGCAAGCTCCATCTGCACGCCATCTAACCCGCGTCCCACGGCCTCCACCGGGTCACAGCTGTTCCCCGTGGGTAGAACTCGTGGTGGCCAAGGATGCAGCGGGTGGCGAAGCGGAGCACGAAACGCTTAATTAACTCGCCTGTTGATAGTCCTTCTCGTCGACCGGATTGATGGCGATACAGTGGCCCGTGTAGGAGCCTTTGCTCGCTCCCCCGGTGAGCTAGCAGCCGACTTAGCCGGCCAGCTCCAGTAAAACACAATACGCTCCTGTCAGCGGGCCCCGGGTCGACCGGGTCACCCACTTATGCCTCGTGGAGGTTGACAAACTGTTTTATATAAGCTGCGTTGCAGGCTACGGTGCAGGGCTGGCGGGAATAGGACGATTCATCGAAGCGCGGCTCTGCGTGGGTGCGTGGATTGCGCCGCCGCGGTCTCAGTGCGCCAAGCAGCCAAGCCGCCGAGTCCTGCCAAGTGTGCCAAGGCTGGGGTTCACCCTTGCCGTCCTTCATCGATCGATTCCCGTGCTTCTAGAAGAATAAATGCTGGTTGTGGCGTCGCGGCAAAGAGCCACCATGCGCCAACGCCGAGTTTCCGATCCAGCTCGCATCATCACGGCATCACCGCCTCCCTCGGCTTGGCCACGCTCGCCGCCTCGCCGCAGATCGCCCTTCAACCGCCTCATCAGAGTCCCAGAGCGCTCCCAATGCTACGGTTTCGCCGGAGCTAAGGGAAGAGCCGGCAGCTAGCGCCTGATCGGCTCCCAAAAAGTGGCCACACGTACCAGACGGGCATTGTCCAGCCAAGGGAAATTGAAACAGCTTACGTAGGGGGCTAAACCAAACCAATGAAAGCTCGCAAAGTGCACATTCCCAGCTCGGTCCTCTGCCGATCCCCGTCCAAGTGTGCAGGGGATCTCGCTAATCCACGACGCGATGCTTTGAGCCTCAGGCCTCATACGGCGTAGCATCCTCACGCATGCCAAAAGAAAAGACAAAGACGTGGAATTATATGCTTGATCAATATGCATGGATTGGCGGGTCATTCAAGGCCCTCTTCGCTGCATGCAAGAGGATTTACCTTCCTCCATAGACCCATCACGAGTCCTCATAAATAGCGCGGTGGTAAATGCTCCGAGAACTGGCCCCAGGTGCTCATGTCGTGTCTTCCGGTCTGGTTTCCGGTACCACTTATAGCGGGCCTCTAAAACGCCCAGCTAAGGACGACAATCAAAGGGCGTGCATCGACGAATGTCTTCGTTCGCCGGATGACATCGCGGAAATATTGTACGTCCACCACTTGGGAACTAGAATCCGTCAACTGGTTAGTCGACGTGAAAAAATGAGGGATTACACTTCCCTCGGGCGTTAAAATCCGGGCTGGTGTCGTGTTTCGAAGGTTGTGTTATGTACACTTCAACTTAAGGTCAAACTAACGCTCACCCTCGCTTTCTCATTATTGCAGGTTTTTCTACAACTAGTCAAGAATGTAGCTAATCAGGCTTACGTTGTCGACAGCTGTTCTCCGTCCTAGAATTTCAAGCCGTTGTGCTTCACATCACTCCCAAAGTTCACGAACAAGTTGAAAATGTCGGCGTATTTCCGGATGGGGATCCCTGTTCGCTAGTTACGAGTTAACATCGCCATAATCCACCTCCACAACCTTCACCTCCGCAGCATTTTAATCCCCAGAGTCGCGCCCACAATCGCCAATTTTTCTCCGCAGATTGACCATGGGGTCTTAATAATGGTTTCCTCTTCCAATCTATCATTTCGTAATGAAAAAGATTAACAATCCTCACGCAATCACCCCTCACGAACATGAGGAGTGAGGGTGTTGCTACCCACACTACCCATGTCTACTTACGTACATATTAGCAAATCTGCGGAACCGAGGTGGGTACATGAGCGTGGTCCGATATTGGAGTAAAGCATCTGATTTCTCCAGTAATCCCATTCAACCTCTACCAATTTTTTGTAACATGTCTATCGTGGAATGAACGAAGTTTAAATCAGGTGGGTGAAATGTGTCAACCTCCAGGAATATCTAGCGCACCAAGATAGACACCTACCGAGAGCCATCCACCAATGGACACTGGAAGTTAAGAGTCAGCTTGTAATGTTGCGCGCTGGTGATCTGGTCGAAAATGAGGACTGAAAACGTTTGCAGGTTCCAGAACCCGAATTGTTAAATAATTGCAAGAACCTGGAAATTCGTCACTCTGTTTAGTCGTGACAGCATTGATATCAACTTCAGAACTGAAGTACTATTGTGGTGTCAACCCGAGACCATCATGTGGATGTGCTACTTTTCTGAGTGCCGCGCTATCGTGGTGTTTGTCTTCCGCACAGCAGCACTACCTGTCAGCTGATTATTAACATGATGAGGAAAGAACTCACCAGTTAAAAAGAAAATGTTCAACAAGGTCTATGCGTATTCGCTCTAACTCAGGATGTTCAGGGAAGAATCATCGACCAACACCGAGTGGTTTCAAGTTACCCTAGAGCTACCCTATAGCGAATAAGCTGCGAGAGTGGCGATTTCTACAGCTTCATCGAGACGGTGGCAAACCTGAATAAACGGATAAGGGAGTCTGTTGTATACTGTCGGGACGCTTCATGAATCCTCGGAAATGTTTACTGCCGTATAGTGTCATCTGTCTCGAGACTTATAACCTTGTCATCTAGTCGTTTAGGCAAGAGTTTGACATGGTTACGGAATCACTCATTGTCTATTCCGCATGTAATGGAAATGGCTTGTATCATTCTATGCATCGTTCCCTGTTATCTAATATGTGCCTGAGTCTGCTCGTAGGCAGGTAAACTGCACCCGATCTCATCTAATTGAGAACCCGACCGATCCTAAACCGCAGAATTGTCGCTTCCTTTCGCTTTTCTCATAATGTTACAATTACAGTCGCGCCTTGCTGGTCTTCTCGCCGTCCTCATCGAACCAAATTTTGTTTCCCGAAATCATCGACTCCTGCAGCGCCGCACCAATCTTGACTGCCGCCACAGCAGAGGCCAGCTTGACGGGTACTTGTACGTTGTCCAAGCAGCAGCCGGTGAACTCGATGGCTTCCTGCTTGAAGGCATTCTTAAATCGACCCCAGTAGTTCTGGGGCAGCTCGTGCCGGATTCCGCCGGGCTGGTAGATGCGCACGTGGTTGGAGGTAGGGAGTAGATTGACGCTCAACTTGCCCTTGGTGCCGATAATCTCGGTCGAGTCCTCCTGGCCAGCAGCCATCATGCGCGAGGCATACAGGTGGACAATGCGGCCGTCGGTGAACTCGATCAGGCCGACAGCGTTGTCGCGGTCGTTGTGCTTGGCCAGGTCGGGTTCGACAGCAGTAATGCCGACTGCAGAGACAGACTTGACTTTGCTATCGCCGTCCTCGCCGAAGAACCACAGCGCCAGGTCGATGTCGTGGATGGAACAGTCGACGAAGATGCCGCCGCTGAACTCAGCATAGGCGACGAAGAAGCCTGACGGGTCGAGGACATCGCAGGTCTGGCTTCGGAGCACGGATGGCCGTCCAATAAGGCCAGCCTTGACCTTCTCGTGTGCGTCTCGGTAGCTCTCATCGAAGCGTCTGGAGAAGCCACACATGACCTTCAGGTCTGGCCTCTTGGCCGCGGCGTCAACAACAGTTTGAGACTATGCGATTGTTAGCACGCGCTACCCCGCAATATCTCAATCAACTAAACTGACAACTTCCGGGGTGGTTGCTAGCGGCTTCTCGCACAAGACATGCTTGCCGGCGGCGATGGCGGCGATAGTCTGAGGAGCATGGACAATTGTTGCCGACGCGACGCAAACGGCCTCGAGGCCCTCGTGTCGGATCATGTCATCGTAGTTCTCGTACACAGCAACACCAGACTCTCCGAGAGTTTCCTGGGCCCATTGCCTCTCCGCAGCGTCGGGCGAAGAAACGGCAACGAGCTCAGCACGTGGCACTTGCTGGAAGAAGTTGAGGGCATGGCGCTTGCCCATGCGACCGAGGCCGGCCACACCGATCTTGAGCTTTTGGGGGGCCATGGTTAATTTAAGGAAGATTGGACGAGGCGAGATGTGAATTGCAGGCCGAGAGGATGAAGATTCAAGACCACAAGCCCGGTTGACATGACATTTTATAGCCCCGTGAGTGACGACAGCACGGCTGGGGAAGTCAGCCACCTGCGAGATTTGCGGAGAATGCGTTTCTCTAGCCCTCGGATTCAATCCCGAACCTGCGAACGGCCCAGTAATTGCTGCCGCCATGCCGTCACAAGGGAATCAGCGGTCGAGGGCGGATTTGCTTCAACCAGCTATTGTTGGTAGTTGCTGTCTGTGTCCTCCACTTATTCGGCCTCGCACAGCGGGAGGCTTTTCCGAGTTGAGAATCCGGGGCTAGATTACCGGCCGCGTGGGCAATTCGCTCCGGCGGGGGCGACTCCAAGCGGATCCTTTTTCCTCTCTCGGAACCAGGGGCAAATAGCTCCTACGCCGGGGCGACTGTCGGTGAATCTCCAATCCGCCTGGCTTGATCTACTCGTCTTCATACGCTCCGCACTCCGCTTCGCTGCAACCATGGCCAGGGTCTACTGTGGAGAATGGCTCGCTCGTGGTGTGACGACATACATAGACTCGTGCAAGGATTGGATATCTCTAACTGCTGCAATTGGCCTACTATGAAGACTCTTCCCTATGTCTCGTGTCTCTCAGTCCCAGCCCCAGGCTCTTTTCAAGCTGATCTGCGCGCCCGCCGTCGGCCAGAAGTGTTCTGTCTCGGTTTTGATGAGAAGGTCCAGCAACGCGGTGCGCTCGTCGTCGCGGCTAAATCTATCTCCGCACGATGCAATCCCCAGAGACGCCGTAAACATGGCGGGAATCGTGCCTCGATTCGACAGCGCAATCCCGCAGAGCTGTCGAATCTCGTCCTGAACCTCCTCTTCGCGCCGCTGCTGCGCAATCATGCGCGCTGGTCCGAGTTTGGGAAGTGTCGGGTCGTAGCACAACAGGAGAGACCGTGCTAGGATGCCGTGGGCGACGCCGATAACTGTTCGAGAATGTTAGAGTGCTTAGCCACTTTGGTCATGCGCGCTGTCGTCTACTCACCAACGGCGTGATTCATGTAAACAATCTGGGGGAATTTGTTCCCGGAACTCGGATCTGCTGGGCCGAAGGCTAGGGGCAGGAAGGATGACGGGCGAGAATGCAGCCATCCATCATCGTATTCCTTCAAGGCTTGGTACTCGCTTGCCTTTTGGTCGCCGTCGCCGAAGCAGAATTCAATGACATTTGCGCAGTGCACGATGATGCGGTTCGCCCACACATCGTCGCTGGCCTCGGTAAAGGACTGGTCGATGAAGTTGTGACTGAGCGAGATCTTGATGGAGCGTTGGCTGGCAAATGCCATGGTCACCTCCTGGCGTAGGCCGATCCAGAACGCTGCCTTTCTCATTCCGGTGGCCACAGCGGTTGAGTCTTGCGCATTCATAAACACTTGGATGCCAAGCAAGTGGCCCTCGTGGTCGGCGCCCAGCAGCGGAACTAGATTGGTCTTGTTAGCTGTGGCAACATTAGTGGACCGGGGCTGAGTGGTGTCTCACCATCCAGTTCTTCCAGGGTTCGCAGGAGGATGGTGGCCGCGAGCAGGTCGTCGTTGTTCAGGGCGGAAGAGTCGCTGGAGATGCTGGATAACTGGTGAAGACAGTTTTGGTGGTAGCGGGTCGAGGCGTACTCGTCAAACTGCTCGTGCATGATGCTCAAGTGTCGACTGGAGAGTGCAAAGATGGCATTGAGCAGCGTCGGACATGACATTGCCCGCCTGGGCACCTCGAGTGCAAAGCGTCGCGAGGCATCGCAGAGATCAAACTACCAATGTTAGATCGGGGCCTAGAACAATCATCAGGTCTAGTACGAACCCAAGTGCACATGTACTCGAGGTAGTACTTCATCAACCTAGCCTCCTGCATGCTCTGAAGGGGGAAGCAGGAGCCCTCATATGGATCAGCATCGCTGTAGAGCCCAAGTCGAGACCCAAGAGGGAGAGCTGACAAGGCCCGCTCTTCCATAAACGGGGAGTTGCTCCGGGCCATGTCTCTCCTACCCCGATGAGTGACGGCATGGCGATGTCCCGTTTGCTCTGTGGGTTCTGTTGGCTGTGGAGTCGGGACACTGCTGTGGGACACCCCCGTGGGGGAATCAAAGGCGAAACCCAGCGCGGGGGAGTTGTCGTTGGGGTTGTAGATGGCCTCCAGGTCTCCAGTCTCGTCGACGAAGCGCACTGGGGAATGTCAGGTCTGTCGTTTGGGGTCCATCGACCCGGCGCCGTGGTGAACGGGATGAGGAGACTCACCTCGACTGGGGTACTTGACCCACTGCTGGTGTTCAGAAGCGGAAAACCTGTGCGGCCATGTTCAGCGTGATTTGACAGGAGACGATGATGCACGGTGGATGTCGTACTCATTTGAATGGTGTTTGAATCGCGTGTTGTCACACGGGATGCACGTCTCTGCGAGCGCGATGCACCTGTCGCATGATGCATCTGCCTCGTGGCTTCTGCCAGATCCCGAGGGTTTGGTCCAGCTACATTTCGAGTGTCGTTTCCGACAATTCTAGGCAACTATCAACGAGCGATTCTAAACAAGTCTCGATCCTGCGGTCTGAGGAACGACTGCGACCTTGCGAAACCAGCAAAGCTAGACTGCGCCTAGGACTCCACGGGGCGATGGCTTACCAAACAAGCAACTTGCGAGACGGGACTCTTCTCTGGAGCCATTTCGCGTCCATCTCGAGCCGGGTCAGCTTTTTCGACTTCAATACATTGATCGGAGTGAGTGAACTGACGGGGAACCTTCCACAATAAGCAGATTTATCGAATTCTCCACTGGCTCCGGGGCCACGAGACAGAATTTGACGCCGGAGCAAAGTTCCCCGCCGTCCAGAAGCAGAAACCGGCGGCGTCTTTAGCCAAGTTGTCTAGTGTAGCCCGGCAAAACAGAGGGAAAAGCGCGCAACGACTCTAACCCCACAACGGATCGGCGAGCTCAGCGGGGCGCCCAGGACCACTTCTCCAACTCGCCTTTGGGGCTAGAGGCGTTGGGGTGACTGTGGACTGACTCGAGAGGCTCGCGGGGATCCCATGTTCTTGACGGGGTCGTGTTGCAGGGGACAACAGGACGGGAGCAGGGCCGGAGACGGGGTATCCGATGGGGCACCGCACGGGGTAAAGAGCCCATCAACGAGCTTTGTGATGGCTCAACTTCTCCCCGCGGGGCCCCGTGTTGTTCTTGGACTCCCTGTTTACTGGGGGATCCCGTCGAAGTGACTTGGGGGTGCCCCGATTGGCCTTTCGCCCCAGGAATGGGTCGGCCGTGTTCTGCTCTGCTCGACTTGACTCGGCTTGCACTCCGTCTCACCACCAAGTATATAAGTCTGCGCGGTTCGCCGTTGCATTTCCGTTCGTCTCAGACACATCTTGTGCATTCTCTTCCAAGACACTGCAAGAAAATCCCTAACCCCCAGTCCCAGGTCTCACCTCGCAATGGAGCACCCTCATCCAAAACTCGACGCCGAGCACGACGAAGGCGGCGTGTCTTCCGAGTGGGATGTCGAGCCCTACGGCCCCTCAGGCTTCAAGGGCATCTTCACCTCGCGCTATGTCGCACTCTGTGCGTCGTTCAGTGCCATCGGCGGCCTGCTCTTTGGATACGAGTAAGCTCACCGCGACTGTTGAGAGTCAATGCAGCGCTAACTGGCTTGGCAGTCAGGGCGTCATTTCCGTGACTCTCGTCATGGACGAATTCTTGAATCGCTTCCCCGAGGTGTCGGAGTCGGCTTCGGGCGCTGGGTTTTACAAGGGCCTCATGACGGCCATGATCACGCTTGGTGCTTTCATCGGTACGCGCAACCTTGAATTCTGTCCCACGATAAAAAAGCTAACCAGGAAATCTAGGTGCTCTCAACCAAGGTTGGATCGCCGACGCCTACTCTCGCAAATACTCCATCATGATCGCCGTCGTCATCTTTACCATCGGTTCCGCCCTCCAAACCGCCTCCGTCAGCTACACCATGCTCGTCATCGCTCGACTCATTGGCGGTATTGGCATTGGAATGTGAGCAAACCCGCCTTGGCTTCATGCTGCATGCGCTAACATATAACCTCCCAGGCTGAGCGCCGTCGTTCCTCTGTACATCTCCGAGATCTCGCCCCCCGAAATCCGTGGCACCCTGCTCGTGTTCGAAGAGCTGAGCATTGTTATCGGCATTGTCGTCTCCTTCTGGATCACCTACGGAACCCAACACATCGACTCGCACTGGTCGTGGCAGCTTCCATTCCTCATCCAGATCATCCCCGGCCTGCTTTTGGGTTTCGGCGCCATCCTGCTGCCCTTTTCGCCACGATGGTTGGCTGCCAACGGCCGCGAGGATGAAGCACTCGCAAACCTGGCCAAGCTCCGACAGCTCCCTGCTTCAGACATGAGAGTGCAGCGAGAGTGGGTTGACATTATTGCCGAGTCGAGATTCCAGCAGGGAATTGTCGCCCAGCGCCACCCCAACCTGGTCAACGGCGGAGGATTGAGCAAGTTCAAGCTCGAGTTTGCCCAGTGGGCCGATTGCTTGAGACCTGGATGCTGGCGAAGAACCCATGTTGGCGCCGGTCTGATGTTCTTCCAACAGGTACAACCCTTTAGATCCTGAATCCATACCTTTGCTAACCTTCCTCAGTTCACTGGAATTAACGCTCTCATCTACTACTCGCCGACTCTCTTTGGGTAAGACACCCACTTTCGCGATCCTTTCGACGACTCCGCTAACCAGTCTTTCTCTGCAGAACCATGGGCCTTGACTTCAACATGCAGCTGATCATGTCCGGCGTGCTCAACGTTACCCAGCTTTTCGGTGTCATCTCCAGTCTTTGGACCCTCGACAGATTCGGTCGACGAAACATCCTCATGATCGGTAGCATTGCCATGTTTCTCGCCCACGCCATCATCGCCGTCCTCGTCGGCAAGTTTTCCAACGATTGGCCTTCCCACCAGGATGCAGGCTGGACGAGTGTTGCATTTTTGCTCTTTTACATGATTGCATTCGGTGCCAGCTGGGGACCAGTTCCCTGGGCGATGCCTGCTGAGATCTTCCCCTCGTCTCTTCGCGCTAAGGGTGTTTCCATTTCCACTTGCTCAAGTATGTTACCCGAAATACCGATCGCTTCCATTTGAACCACGCTAATATTTTGTCAAGACTGGATCAACAACTTCATTATTGTAAGAATCAGATCTCCATCATTTCCGAGATAACATGACAGCTAACGCAACCTAGGGACTGATCACTCCCCCTCTTGTACAAAACACCGGCTTCGGAGCCTACATCTTCTTCGCCGTCTTTTGCCTCCTGTCTGCCGTGTGGACCTTTTACATTGTCCCCGAGACGAACGGCAAGTCATTGGAGGATATGGACGAGGTGTTCAAGGACTATGGTAGCTCCGAGGACATGGCCACCAAGAACCGTTTGTTCCTTGAAGTGATGAGGGAGAAGAGGGACAACGAAGTGCTTCCTTAGACTGCTAATACTATCCAAAATCCCGCAAGTCCATGAGGCCTGAATAGCCTGTTTATTTTGCCCTTCACTAGTTTTTCTAGATTACATGAAATTGGAGGAAATGGGATCAAGTGTTACAAAGTTGTTAGTCCTAGACGTTGGCAGCCGTTACAATGCAATCAGACTTTTTTATATTACAAGCGACTCAATCAAATCTCTTCTTGCAACTAAAATAGCTAGTGTATCTTAATACTCCATATCTGTTGCCATTTCCATCTGTCATTTAGAATTCAGTGTAATTTGCGGATTTTCCATTTTCGAATTCTGGACATATGTAGCTTCTGCGAACCTTATCTAATGTGCGTCCGCAACTAAGTGTACCAAAATTACACGCCAAAAGCCTGGAAAGTTTATAGCAGTTGCATGCCTGAGGTGGACGGGTTGATGGACAAGGGGAGTGCGAATGAAATGAGGTGGATCAAGGAGACGAGGGGAGGAGAGACCGGTATAGACAAAATACGAATGATGAAGGGCAATTGCATACCAGCGAACTCTTCCTATCCATTGAGGCTAGAAGGCGGAATCGAGGCGGCGAAGGAATGGAGGCGGCGGCGGCATAGGCGCAATAATAAAGTCAGCTCAATGATACTTTCACAAACACCACCAAACAAAAACATCAACGGATTTATGATGACAGGTGAGAGACCGCATGATGATAATGGTATGAGATACGATGAATTATTTAAAGAATTTTAGTCTACTTGTGGCAATTTAGAGCCATGCCTTATCTCAGCCTTCCAGGTAACTGACAAGGATTAAAGGATGTGGCGCATTTAGCTTGACATGACTTTTGAAAGTGCCTCCAGAAATACAATTAGTGAGATTTACTAACTTCGTCAGCAAATAACAGCCCTCCACGTTGGAGCGGGGTTTTCCCCACGGTTAAAAGCCGCACAACAACCTGCCACATAGACGAGCCGTAAAGCAAGCTCATCTTGCTGCTCGCCTCCACATCCTCTCACAATGATCACCGCTGAGAAAACACAGTACGATGCCTTCGCCCCGAAATATGCTTCCGTTGAGGAGCTCCCCTGTTCAAAGCTTGAGGCCCAGCTTGTCCGCATCGCCCTAGGTGACTGCACTGGTCTCAAGGTCCTTGACCTCGGCGGTGGCAGCGGCCTCCACGCCCGGCGCGCTGTCGATGCTGGTGGCGTCGTCGTCGACGTCGTTGACATCTCGCCCGAGATGATGCGCGCCGGGCAGGACGTCGAGACGCAGCTGGGCCGACAAGGCCGCATCCGCTGGTTTGAGGCCGACGTGACGCGGCCGCTGGCTGAGCAGGTCAAGGATGGAGAGTTGCAGCTTGAGGGATACGACATCGTCATGGCAAACTGGGTGTTCGACCATGCCACGTCCATATCCGACCTGAGGAGCATGTGGGAAAATGTGTTTGCTGGCTTGAAGCCCGGGGGGAGGTTTATCGGAGTGAGGGCAAAGAGTGTACGAGCCGAGTACATGAGTTACGGGAAGTACGGCGTCACGTTTACGGAGGTTGAGGAGATTCCTCATGGCCTGAAGTATAAAGTTGGGTGCGTGACCGAACCGCCGTTTTCGTTTGAGGCCACGTCGATGGAGTCGACCTATTCGCTTTCTGACGATATTGCTCACGAACTTGGGCTGGTCGACTTTCAGGTTATCCGGCCGGAGGAGACCGACATTGTCAAGAATGATTTGGGGTTCTGGGATGACTATGTCAAGGATCCTAACTTTGTTGTGGTGGTGGCAAGGAAAGCATAAGATCGAGGTTAAGATGTACAGCGCCTGTAGTGAGGATGTTACAAGTCCTTCAACAATCTAATGTGATGTTTGGTGGTCTTGCAAACCCAGACCTCGTTCGAGATGACAGCGTTAGTAACAAGAAATACATAGACGCGCCAGAGGAACTAATCCCAGTAAATCCGAGGAAGAGATGGACCATGATGCTTCGTGGCGCATTCCTCAAGAAAACTCGCAGCGAAACAAGCTTAATTCAGACACTCGCAGCGGCCCGGCATTGCTTCCGGCCCCTGTCAAGCCGTCACCGGCCTTGGCGCCGTGGATTATTATTTAAGTAGCATGTATGGTCCACCCCCGCCCGCAAACTAAATTAGTGTTGATGCTAGACCGCCCCAAGCGACTCGCACTCTGCCGATCCAACATAACCTGACACCTGTCACGTCACAGACCAGTCGATCCTGATAATGGCCGAGGAGCAACAGAATCCGGAGACGGCCCCGCTCGTTGCCGACGATAATGTGAGGACCCGCCGCGGCTCCGGCGCCTCATAAACCCGCTAACAGACTTCCAACGTTCCGTAGGCCGTTGACGAGACAGATGATGATGGCGACTCGGCCCTCGGCCTGGTGAGTGCAGCCTCTCGTCGGGAGTTACCGCTGTCTAATAACTAGGGTCACAAAGGGTGCTGGAAGTGACCTCACGTCTTTGAAATCTAGCATCTTGAGGTATCGTCAGGAAAACGGCAGGACATACCATGCATACAAGGATGGCGGTGAGGACTGCCCAAGCCCTATGAATTGCAGTGACGCCAAAATGACTGACAAATGCAGCATATGTCCTCCCAAATGACGAGGTCTTGTGGCCCCGCCTATTGTTACCCCCGGCTCCAAGTGCTGACTTCACGGGACGCAGGTAGAGAACGAGCGACTAGGTAGGCCAAGCTCCGCGAGCTGTTTTGCAAGCATGTCTAACTAGACACAGATCTTCAACATCACTTATTCCTTCTTACTTTTGATGAGAAACTACACGCTGCCCCCTTGACCAAGCCGCTCCGCCGCGTGTTTGATGCCGGATGTGGCACAGGGATCTGGGCTATTGAGTTTGGTAAAGTCCCGCCATCAATCACCAAAAGAAATAAATCTTCTGACAAATGTCTAGCGGACGAGCATCCCGAATGCGAAGTGGGTCACAAAATGGTTGTCGATTGAGTACCAACTAATTCCAAGTCGAATACTCTAGGTTGTTGGCGTTGATCTGAGCCCTATCCAACCAAATGCGTAGGTCACCCAAGCACACGAACAAACGCATCATCCTTATTGCTATGCTGACGTCTCTTTCCACTTCAAGCATCCCCCCCAACGTTGCTTTCTACGTCGACGATTTAGAGGAACCCTGGGACTACTCAACCAAGTTTGATTTCATCTTTGCGCGCTTCCTAACCGGATCGATTCGGGACTGGCCCAAGTTCTTTAGGCAAAGCTTTGAGTATGGCATCACCTATGCTCCCCCTCCCTCCTCCTGTAAGCTGAATACCGCTAATCCTAGATATTATTAACAGGTCCCTCAACCAGGGTGGTACGATCGAACTGATCGACATTGTCTATCCCATTCAGTCTGATGACGACACGCTCTCTGAAGACTCGCCGCTATATAAGTGGTCAAAGTTGCTGCTAAGTGCCTTCACTACCATTGGCTCTCCACTCGACAGCGCCTTGAAATACAAGGAACAGCTTGAAGAGGCTGGCTTTGTCGACGTCACCGTGGTGAAGCGCAAGTGGCCGCTGAATAGATGGCCTAAGGACCCGAAACACAAGCAAATCGGTAAGTCTTCTCTTTGGTCAAATCGTAATTCAACAAGCCCACCTGATTCAAGCGCTTATGCTCACGCATACCCTTCGCGGTCCAGGGATATGGGCTCATGAAAACACCATGGACGCCTTGGCGGCGTTGAGCCTGGCCGTGTTTACGCGCGAGATAGGTCAAGGTGGCCTCGGCTGGGGCAATGAAGAATTGGAGGTGTTTCTTACTGGCGTCCGTAAAGATTTGAAGAATCTGGCCATCCACTCGTACTGGCCGATGTAAGTCCTCACTTTTGAATGAACATAATGTCTAAAGATCTGGGGATGAGCTAATCATTTCTCAGTTGGTCGGTATACGCTACGAAACCCGAGTGATAGTAGACTCGACCATGAATGGTTATTGAGCAAGGGAGCGATGCAAAAGGTGACCTTCAGGGTGCGCTTTCTTCATCGTGATAGCCGGGAGGCTGGCGTCATCTCTTGAACGAACCACTGAGAGAGTGAATGGATCAAGTAGTTGAGGTTCAAGTCGGATAAGTTTGATTGGTGACTATCATGATTGATGCCTGTATTGCACATTTGATTGGATCTCAACAAACGGGACTGTGTTTTGAGAGACTGTATTTATTTCATTGCAAACCCGAAACCCGATGCCGTTGTCAGGACTGCATCGTCTACGATTTCGGGTTTGAGAGCCAATAGACATTCATTTAGAATCCCTTATCTCGACAAGCCCAGCTCACTACCTTTACATAATTCCAGCGTTAGGCGGGAATTTTCCCAGACTGTTCGTTTAGTGGTTCCATCCTGCTGATAGGTGTTCAAATCCGAGAGCCGAGAGCCGAACTGCCCATCCCAAGTAAATGGCCAGCATTGGAACATCGTTGTCTAGGCATCTCAGACATACATCTCAGACGACTGCGTCTGTTCGAACTCCAACACTTAGAACTAATTTTCTTCGGGGGTTCGTGAGCGTCCGCTAGCACAACTGTGGTGGTATTGTTGCCCACAACCGGAGTCTTGGGCTGCTCCTCGCCAGACGGGACGTGGTGATATGGCTGAGGGTAGTGTCGAACTTTTGCACTATTCTGAGTGCCGTCGGCAAAATCATCGTCGTCCCAGTGTTGGGCGTCCTGAACCCGAAGACGGCGCTGTCGACTCATACTGAAACTTACAGTTGCCGTGCGTGAGAGTGGCCTTTAAAATACCAACGAGAAACCGGGGAAGCCCTGGTCACTCCCTGGAACGGGGGATAAGAGTTGGTTAAATAACTAAAAATGGTTCAGGCTCTGAGCTTCGAATGACCTAAAAGTGGCAGGACTCATGCAAGCCCAGTGTCACAGCGAGACATTGGCGCTACACAAGGTTGACATTGGCTAAATGAGTTCTGAGCGGTTTAAAAAGTGCATTTGAGGCTTGAAAATACTCAAATAAAAACCTCAGACACACGTCTAGTGCAGAGAGGCAAGGCATACTTGTTCGCATAGGCCAATATCCCCGCGCTGATGAAGCAAGGGGGTCTGCTAGCTGAATAGACATCAGGCTCTGAGGTCCGGCACTCCAAGATGATGTTCTTGCAATAAAAAAGAGTCCCAAAATTGCCGTTGAACCTCGACAAGTATTGCGGGGACCTGGACTGCCCATGCGAACACAGAAGCCAACCCCTTGGCGCGAGCCAGCAATGCTCAATTCGTCGGGTCTGCGTGGGCAAAGAGTTTCAACCATGGAAAGCTTATACGTACAAAGACCAACCAGACCTTGGCCATTAGCCCATGCAATCTGCGCTTGTTCTACTAGGGTCTAGATCCCAACGCCACGGTGACTACAACGCATTGCTAAGGAAGCTTGCTCTTCTGACACAGACAAATTCGGCTTGTTAGCTATCTGACTCTACTACGCACTTGGAGACATTCATGATGAGACGTCGTAACGGTTTGGTCTTGTGTGCAGTGTTTGGTGTGCCTTTCTAGAATTCAAGCAATTAGACACCCATCCAAGACGCAATTGCCGTTTTCAATTCCCAGAACAGAGTGCGTCTGACTTTTAGAACGTGGAAAGATTGGCGATACTTGGTATGAATGCCTTTCAGAAATCTGAAAGACGCCTATCATTGGTCCTTCATTATCACAAACTTCCCGCCGGGTCCGACGCTCTCGGCTACCGTCTCATTCGCCTTTCCCAAGACTGATGCATCCTCGACAGTAGCTGCCATCATATCTGGTACACCTGCCGCCCTGGACGTATCAAACGACTTCCACACAGTTTTCTTGGCCAAGGTTGGTGTGTCTGCTGTACTGCTGCTGAAAGTTCGGAAGCGGACCTCTTGGTAACCGACGGCAATGATGCGTTCTCCGGGGGCAAAGAAAGACGCCGAGTGTTCGTGGGCATGGCCGTGGCGCACCTCTGCCTTGGGATTAAGTGCCTTGTTAAGCATCGGTGCTCCGGGAGCAACCCCTGCCGCAGCCTCTGCTACAGGAATAGTCCCTTTGACCTCTACTTCCGAGGACTCGCCGTGGTCCAAGGAGACAGAGGCATCTTGCACCACATGCAAAGACACGACCAAATAGATGCACGTCCTGCCTCTGTACTTCTCCAGCCACTCCTTTACTTTATCGTTGCTGAGTAGCTCCTCGAACTTGTCGTCCACGTGGTACAGGTCGTAACTGACGGCCTTGGTAGTCTTGAGCGTGTCGACGGAATTTCCTGACTTGCTGGCCAAGACATCAAGTATCTTGGTTAGCAAAAGGCGGAAGCTGGATGAAGATGTCGCATTGGTGAGGTTGTCAATGTTTTCGAACACTCTTCGCGATCTGTCGGCGTTCGTAAGAGTCAAGCTTGCAGCTTTGCAGAAGTTCTTCTGGGGGGTTTTCGTATCCAGCACGAGTCGTCCGAGTTGCACGTCGTCTGCTGTGAGGAACCCATCCATGAACCGAGAAAGGGACGGCATCTTGTTCAATCTGGCGCAACAGCTGCCCAACGCTTCTGTACTGTGTCAACTATGTTTGAGGCCCCTCTCGAGAAAGTCAAAGTTGCTGCCTATTAACCCAGTATATTGACAATCCTAGATGGCGGCTCACGCGACTCTCCCCGCTTGGGGTTGCATAATGGGCTGCTGACGGGCTTCAGTTGTGGCTGAATTTCGTCAATCAAAACGAAGAGTGAGCCACCCACAAGATTTCGTCACCTGACCTAATATTTGCTATTCGCTCTTAAGATTGGGCAGAGTTTATCACCTCGTTGCCTGATAAGATAATCCCTGTTTTCCTGTGTCTAACCGAAGACACTCAAAAAACGCTCGACTGGGATATATATAGATTGGGCATGACCTCATCTTGTCTATGCCACAACGACACCGACTCTGGCAAAATGGAAGTCCAGGCATTGGAAGCAATCGTGACCGCAATTCCCTTTGACAGTCCCGAGAAAGCTGAGGCTCTGAATGAACTTGGAAAGCGCCTCTGGCAAACCGCACTGCAATATAACTGCGAAGACACCCTGCGAAGGGCCGTTTTAACCATCGAGGAAGCAGTGCGAATGACAGAGACCCCGTCAGATCTATCAAAGTATCTCAACAATCTCGGGCTCTTTCTCTCCGATTTGGCATCATTCTCTGGCGATAAGACATACTGGAAGCAGGCTATCTCGTCGTTGGAGCGTGGAAGCCAATGTGCCCCGGAAACAATACAAAGCGTCTTGCTACTGAACTTGGGGAACACACTGCGCATGCTATATGACGTCGAGCAAGATGTGGGACTTCTAGATCGCGCGGTTGCTGTCTTTCGGGATGGTTTAAACGCGAATCCCACTGCGTTGGCCAAGCCCAAGCTGCTTAGTGGGTTGGCAACATCTCTACTGGCGAGACATCTCGCCAATACAAAATGTGTCACTGACGACTTGGACGACGCTTTCAAAACGGCCGGAGAGGCTGTCGAAAGTTCAGATGATGATCATCCCTTTCGTGCGGTATTCCTCGATACGTACGCCTCGGTGCTGTTCGCTCTTTTCGGCCGCCAACATTCAATCGAACTCTTAGATGATTCGATCTCATACGGATTTGAAGCAGTGGACTTGGCTAGCAGACAGAATTCGCCAAATGCTCCGAAATTCGTCATCAACCTTGTTGGATCTCTCTTCATGCGACGTCGAATCGAGTCCTCAGCCTCTGACCTTGACGAGGCTCTGAAATTATTGCACAACGTTTTGCAGGACGTCGACGACAACCATCCAGATGAAGAATTCTGCTCGTTACTCTATTCTCGTTGTCTACTAGATCGGTATGAGCGAGACGGTGACGAGCGTGATTTTAACGCCTGTAATGACAGTCTGGCAAGCCTCTTCAAGACTTTAGCTGGAAAGGATGCGCGTTGGTCACCTTACCTCGCTACCATGGTAGATGTGCTTATCAGTCACTCCGAGCTCTCGGCATCTACCGAATTCCTTGACCAGGCCGTGGGCATCTTGAAGAACGCGTCCTTGCACATTCCAGATCACAGTCCTGACGCGTCCGTCGTCTACGACCACCTGAGTATCGGTCTGCTGGCAAGGTTCCAACTCCGCGGATCTCTCGATGATCTGAGTTGCGCTTCCGCCGCAGCTCATAAAGCTTTAGAGCTTTTGGATGAGTCCTCAATAGATTACACCTTATCCCAGGTGACGTATGCGAATGTGCTGTTGAGGACATATGAGGAGATGGGAGAGGAATGCTACTTGGACTCCGCGATCCAGCTATATGAACAAGTGCTCGCGACAGACTGTGTCTGGAGATCCCTACGTCCCGGAAGACTGACTGTACTTGCTTTCGCTCTGCAACTTCGTTTTGGTCTGCACAAACGGGATGGGGACTGGGAGAAATGCCTCGCAGCATGCAAAGAGTCCGTCGACGCGTCAAATGATTCTCCGACACATTATCTACCCGTGGGTCAGATGGGCAACGTCTGGTTCGAGAAAAGTCGATCAAACGATGAGGACCCTAGAAATGGAGAGTACCTAGAGCAGGCGATACGGTATTTGACTGTGTCCTTGGACTCGATGCCCAGGGACCACGTCGACAGGGCGTCCTGGCTGAATAACCTCGGTCTGGCATACGAGTCACTATTTAAAGATCGACAAGATGTGGTTTTCTATCGACATGCGCTAGACACATACCATGAAGCAGTCCGGCTCGGAACCGCATCCCCATTCTTACGGGTCACTGCAGCGTATCGCGTCCTGGTGCTAGCTGGTCTGTCCGATCTACAAGAGGCAACAGAAGCTGTGAAACAAGCCATTGACCTTCTTCCGACTCTTAGCCCCCGCCTTCTAAAACGAGATGACCAGCAACACATGATTACAATGTTCAGTGGCCTTGGGACCTATGGAGCTGCCGTGCTCTTGCAGGCAGAGCAGGACCCATTGGAGGCTGTCCGTGTTCTCGAGACCAGTCGGGGGATCATGAACAGTATGCTGATCGACACGCAGACTGATGTTACGGTTCTCGACGAATATGATGAGAAGTTGGCCTTGGAGTTCAAGGATATCACCAGCAAGCTCGATACTGTATCTGAGTCTGTAATTCGCCTGGCCAAACCACATAACTTCCTCAGTCGTGACCCGGAGACTCGGATTGCAACAGCAAAGGCATTCAACAAGCTTGTGCAAAGGGTTAGGAAGATCAATGGACTCGAAGGCTTTCTTATGCCTCCAACAGAAAAACAGATCCAATCAGTGGCAGGATCATCGTGCATTGTCCTCGTCAATGTCTCCAGTTTCAGAAGTGACGCCCTGGTGGTTCAGTCTGACCGCATTTGGAGTTTGAGTCTCCCTGAACTCAAGGCAGAGGACGCTATTAGAAACGCCAACAAATTATCGCAAGCTATACTCGACGATGGGAACGGCACAATTGGTAGGATGGAGACAAACGAATGCCTTCGGGAGATACTAGCCTGGCTTTGGCGTAGTGTCGTTAACCCGATCCAAACCAAACTCCCTCAGACGGAAGATGAGATGCCGAAACGCATTTGCTGGATCCCGGTTGGTGTTATGACAAACTTTCCCATCCACGCAGCAGCTGATCCGGATACGGGTGATAATGCAATGGACACCATCATCTCTACGTACGGCACCACGATCAAAGGCCTCCGCCATTCACAGCAAAAGCTCTCTTCTTTGACACCCGGCAGAGGCAGCGGGTTGCTTGTCGCAATGCAACAGACGCCAGGCGAAAGCAACCTCCAGTTTGCCCTGGATGAAGTCTCGTCGCTTGAAGCTCTCTTGAAACCCATTCTTCCTGCAACAGCTGTGCTAAGCAATCCCCCTGATCCAGGGACTACGGGCTCAATTCCCACGAAACATTCTGTACTCAGCCGCCTTTCAGACGCCGAAGTCCTCCACTTGTCTTGCCATGGCCTCGCTGACACAGAGAACCCGTCTCAAAGCCGGCTTCTCCTCCTCGACTGGCAGAGTAGCAACCCCGGCCCGTTGACTGTAGCTGATATTACTGCCCAACGGCTCCCAAATGCGCGATTGGCCTTCCTCTCCGCGTGTCACGCTGCGGTGGGGCGGTCCCCCGACCTGCTGGATGAAGGAATTCATCTCGCTGGAGCGTTCCAACTGGCAGGTTTCCCGCAAGTAGTGGGGACGCTGTGGCAGGTAAGTGACAAGCGAGCAATGCAGCTTTCCAAAAAGGTGTGGCAAATGATCTTGGCTTCGAGTGATGGGAACAGTACTCGGAGCATAGAATATCAGCGACTGGCGGAGGTGATGAATCGGGCAGTGAGAGAGCTAAGAAGGGACACTACGGTGGTGGATGATGATGATGATGTTGACTTGGAGTTCGAAGACGAGCCGTTTGTATGGGCGCCATTTGTCTACATGGGGCTTTGAGGCCCATCCAAGGCGTGCGCTAGGGCTAAATTATTTTGTGGATATACCGTTCGTGAATATACCGTTCGACGGCGTGCATTGGGAGTATGGAGGAGCAGAAGATGGAATCGGTCGCCTTGGGCGCCTCGGGATGCACCGCGCAGTTCATCTTCCCGACACACCGGTAACGTTTGAGAAAGGGTCGGCCTCATAGCTTAAACAAGAGACTTATTAAACTAGAACTTGGCTGCGAACAGTATTATCTTCGATCAGAGATCTCGACATGCTGCCCACGGGTTCTGAAATGCGTCATTGTTGGAAGAGGACGGCCAAGAGAACGGACGTGGCTGTGACAACGTTGATGTATTTCGTCAGCAGTTCTAAATCCAGACGCGAGAAGGATGAGTGAACATAACAAAATAAGGGTTGGCGTTGTGTCCGGCCGCTCGATCGCCTAGGAAAAGTCAAGGATAAGAGTCAGGATACTTCAGTAGATAGATTGTGCTTGGGTAATGGCGAAAGAGATTTTGTGAATAAAATCAAACGGTCTAGGGTCGCTGCCGGATAAGGAAGCAACTGAACGCGGCTCCACTTCGCGCAACACGTCACGGACGATTGTTAATAAAGTGGCATTTGATCAATCCCAAAATGGAATATATTGAACGCGCACTAAAAGTACAGCCTCCCTTAACACGTCACTTGCTGTAGTAATCAACTTAAAATATGTGCAGCTAGCAGAGGATGAAATTTATAAAAGGATAACGAGCACCGACAAAACGAAGGGCTATTCAAGACACAGAACAAGACTCATTCTAGCAAAGTTTACCATTGTCATACAAGATGTCCTACCTTAAATTCCTCGTCGCCACTTTGGCTGCCACGACAGTTGCGGCCTCTAGTTGCCATCCATTCCCTTCCTCTATGATTGAATTCTCTGTCAATTTCAAGGAGCCGAAACCACCGCGGGTCAAGCCAGAATTTGGTACCAACTTTGTACAACACAAATGGTACGACTCTGCAAAACGCCGCTTTGTTGGCCCACACTCACTGTCGAACAGGAACGAGAACCTGTCCCATATTACGACTGGGTACATCACCAACTCTCCGTCTCAGGGTGTTGTCCGCGCTGTCGAAGCATTCGATGGCAATATGGCTTCTTCACTCTTCAATTACAAGAATGTCACCCAAGATGGACTTGTGGACAATACCATGATCACTTACCACCCAAACTCCACTGAGCCTGAAGTGTGGAGAGGATACGTCAATTCAGGCTTCCCCCTCTTTAGCGAAGATATCTTGATTCAAGGTGGCGCAGTCTTCGTTGGGCTAGTTCAGCGACAATTTATAGACGGTCGCGTTGCTGCGGTATGAACTTGATTTTCATCCTCAACGAAATCTCATCGGCTAATGGTGGATCTAGTGGAGCCTTTTGTATCAAGGCGTAATTCCGGTGACAGTTTTCGTCGATGAATGTGGCATCGTTGTTGGATATGACTATTTTTCGCCTGGTTTACGAACACGCGTTATCACAGAATTTTTCAACATCCGAGTTGGCTCTTCAGATTTCGAGTGATGACTTGGAAATCCTAACTTACATCATTTGGATGCCTTGATGTTCTTTATATGTCTTGGCTGCGGAGGTTTTATCCGGCTAGCTCGGACCGAGGTCGGGGCTACACGGTTCCTCTACTAGACTCTAGTGCTGCTATATCACTCTATACAGGTTTAGATAGATTATGAACGAATTTCTTTTTTTGTCTTGGCTAAACTACATGAAGTTTAACACAGCTGAGGCGTATATATTCATATAGCGCTATCTAATGG
Source organism: Ilyonectria destructans (assembly GCA_020740775.1). Classification (NCBI taxonomy): domain Eukaryota; kingdom Fungi; phylum Ascomycota; class Sordariomycetes; order Hypocreales; family Nectriaceae; genus Ilyonectria; species Ilyonectria destructans. The sequence continues at coordinate 641,451 of JAHEWK010000016.1, forward strand.
GTGCTATCAGTTCTTGAGCAACAACTGGTACTTCCAAAACTCTTCCAAGTCGATTTTGATCCGATCAGAAACAACAAATCCTTTCTGGTGTATTTGGGAGAGCGTGGTGCTAATCTTGTCCTTGTGGTCTGTCAAGGAAGAGTTCGCCCCAGCCACTCTTAGACCGAACAACAGCAACGCGCCGGGAATGGTTGACAGTTCAAGTATTGATCCAGACAAAGATATTATGGCATTTATATGCTCGTTAATCTCCATCTTGGTTAGAAGCAGACTGGTGTTCCTTTCCCACCCCGAGTAGTAGGTGAAATTTCCACAGTGAAATAGAACCAAAGCATGATAATTTGCGAGGGCCAAGTTCGAATAAGTGTCTCGACCATTATCGTGCAGTGTGGTCTCGTCGTGCCAAGCTTTTAACTGTTGTAGTAGATGAACCCCTTCACGAGTAAGTGCATCAATCTCTGGATGAGCAGATCTGAGGGGATCGGGTACGGCCTCCATGGTCTTGAAGAATCTGTCACTTCATCAGCAATCTTCCTTGGGGCTCGGTTGCGAGAGCCTTACCGTTGAGCAAATGAAGAGATTCGAATCATGATCTCAAGTATTGATTCATTGGGTTCTGATGGCGTGGTAGCCAGGCCTACTTGGTATTTTATCCACAAATCCTGTGAGAGGAATGTCTGGTCCCCATATATGATTGCTCTATGGGCTTCTAGAACCCGGAATGCGGAAAAAAGTTGCTCTCCTACTGCCGAGAGTCGCTTTTTGGGACCCCCTAATTGAAAGATCATAGACGTTCCGTACAGCATATGTTTGGCCCATTGCTCTCCAGAGGCTTCGGTCATCAACTAATTGAACAAATTAACCTCTCTCGCTTTCTCACGAACATTGCGAATCAGAAATACCTCGAATAATCCAAGTAGAAACGTGCTCCACAAGACATCATCGCAATGTAATGCGTCAGTAGTCTCTAACTTATGGTTTAGTGTCTGCATTGATTTGCCATAAAAGCTGAAGGCAATGTATAGTGGCGAATCGCGCAAGAGGCCGAAGCGGACAGAGGGTGTCCTGCTAGCCTCTAAGGCGCCAATGGCGACAGTCAAGTCATGAAGTGACTGTGATGTATGAATGCGCCGTACAATGTCGGCGGTGGCTGATGCAAACCCTCTCGTGAACTGGCATCTCTGAATGAAAGACACAAAATGATCCAAATAAATGTCATCTCTGAGCTTGTGTGCTTGGGCGGGCATCCTTGTTTGATACGCAGATGAGGGGTCTTGCACGACGATGAACTCAACCTCGTGTGGTACACGCTTTTGGGGTTGGCATGCTTTGTTTGTACGGATGCAATGTTGGCAGGGACAACCTCCCTCGCACTGCCCGATTGGTATTAGCCTCATACCATACTGAGATCAAATCATCATCCACAGACCTTGATGCGCCTCTTTGCACAGGGCTGACAGCGGGAAATTCTCTTACGCTTGTCCAAAGGACCAACGGAACGCTTCATATCTGCCTTCGGGCACTTGAGTGCTTCTAAGCCGGTATCCTGTGATGTGCTTAGGAAGAGAGAGAAGGATGTGTTGAGGATTGTGATGGATAGCCTGGGTCGGGTCATTCGGGGTTCCAAGCAGGAGGATGACGACTGCGTAGGCTAGGAAGAGTTTGGCGTGGGCTAATAATGTTGTGTGGCGTCCGGAGGGCTCCTCTATATTTCGTATGCGTCGCTGAACTAATACGGATCTAGTTAGAGCTGAAGTCACTATGAAACAATGTGGGTGCCTGTTCAGCCCGGCTCTTACCGTAGTAGGAAGTAATTGAGCGCGCAACCGCCCTGACTATGATCCTTGGACGGTGACAACCTGGATGTTGGCAAAAGCTAGAAGATTGTTTGCATAGGGAAAGTGCTGGAACCAAAATGGGAACGGGGTTGATTGAATGGCTGATCGATAAATATGGATTGGTGGATTAAATTTGCATTTAATTAGTTTTAACGGGACCTTCGTGCACAGAAGCGCGGCCCTGCAGATATCAGGGACGCGAAGCTCTTGGGCAGGCCCTTGAAACGCGTATCTGTGATGTGTTTGATAAGCTTTCTTTCAAAAGTTTCCTTTTTGTTGTGGGCATATTTTTCCAGTGAACATGGACAAGCTAAGGGGGACAAGGAAGAATACTACTCCATTCAATACAGTAATAACCGTCGCTAACTGATCCTCAAGTTCCCCTCCGTCTCCCTTCAGCTTTAGATAAGGCTGCGTACCGCTTCTCATAATATTACAGGTCGCCATCCGACAATGATATAGTCTGTCTAGGCACAATAGCCCGTCGGGATGAGTCGCCTGCATCTGCTTGTCCCACTACCATACCCGCCGAGCAAAACCTCTACATATGTCAGAAAGCCGCGGCCTCAACCACCCCCGCTACCACAACAAATCAATTATCCCTTTCGAGATCAGAAAGAAAGATGTTTCCTGAGGTTGGGTACGGAACTGGAGTGATCCAACTCCCCTGCTAGTCATGTTTGGGTTCTTTGATGGCGCTGGTCGCCTCTGTCGCTGGAAGGGATCTAAAGGACGTCTCGAGACGGAATGAAAGTAAAATACCGGTACGTGATAACAGTGTAGCTAACAAACCGACAAACCTAGACCGGCCCCTTCGGTCTGGAGGGGGTAGAAACTATCGACTGAGTAGGAAGTGCGACTGGATTGGGAATCATTGGCCGTGGTATTACCATGTTGCATCAGTGGGTAGTTGAAAGTGTATTACTTGCCCCGCACACACTGCCAGCATCAAATCGTAATCGGGCAGACCGGCCCGCCCTCCTCAGAGCCGACAAGATGATATGCGGTATCGATTCGCCCTCAAAGTAGAACAATACAAAGACCAATGAGTTGCTTGTCTACCGGCAGCAACCAAGGCGGATAAAACTGGCAAGATGGGTTACTTTTCAACCCACGTTGCCGCAAGTGCTGCTGCCTAATACTCAAACCTGCAGCAACACCAAAATAGTTTTGCACTTTGCTGTCCGAACTGCTTATTGGAAGGCTGCACCGGCTCGTAGCCAACCATGGTACGTTTGAAGGAGGCCCGAGCGATAGTCAGTGATCAAATGACCCTCTTTGTGTTGTTCAAGGCAGCCAACTCTCCTTCCTTTCCATCCCCTCTTTTCTCTCGTCCTCCTCATCATCTTTCATCCTGCCCTCTCTATCTCTCCAGATAATCGTCAACAGGAGATACGCTACTGAATAATGACAAACTCCATAAAATGTAGAGCTGTTAGCTGCAGCTATCTCCGGGTTCACTACGACACAAAGGTCTCGCCATGGTGTCCATACCGTAAGTCCCTACGTGTTGGCCGATTTCCCTGTCCTCCTAGTCCTGTCTGTGACTGAGTTATGCTAACCGCCTGTTTGTTTTGAAATGCATTAGATACTTGCCCTCACTGCACCAACCGATAGAAAAAGAGTTCATCCAATGCGTGTTCGACTTGCAAGGGGGATGATGGCTGTGTCTCCTGTGAAGCTTGTAACCACTATCGATCGTATATGTGGACGACGATCTTCATCGCTCGTGGAAGATCATCAGCCACCTACTCAAGGACAAAGAGCAGGCAAGGCGCTTTGACTATTTCTAGGGGGGGAAAGGCGGTTCGAGTCTATGTTATTCTATTACCATAACTTGATCAGGGTCTGAGCCTGACTGGAATGATTTCGCGATGCCGATAGAGGCTTGTGAGAGAGAAAATGGGGGGATGGTGAAGGTCTGCTACAAAATTACAGCAAAAGTACATCTTCCACACGCAGTTCGCATTAACACACCCATTAACTAGCCTGCGGATTGAGTCAGCATTTAGGCTCCACAGCCCATCCATGGAAATTGTTGCGAGGTTAATAAATGTATTGTTAAGCTTGCGATGTGGGCGATACCTTTCGGTGGTAGCCGCGCTCTGTCTCCGCGCCTCGCGGCGATTACCAAGCACTTAGCCAACAAGCATAAAAGGGACCACGGCGTCACTAATGTAATCTGAACCTTGCTGCTCGCTACTCTTTCTGCGAATACTTGTTCATGAATCGGGACGCCACCCGGTAATTTAGTTCGTCCTTTAGAGGTACAACGTAAATTTGCCTCGCCAAAATAATAACGAACAAGCTCACATAATCATCAAAGCCTTTCCATTTATCTGCTGCCCACCAAGCCGCTGCGTGACCCAACACACCACCACTCCATAGGAACAGTCTAGTAAAAAGGCAGCGGGTAAGCAAGCAAATGTTCTTGCAAATGCTCAAGCTTTCGTGAACTAAGAGAATTGATCCTGTATCAGCACCATGAGAACCACTCACGCACAGTTTTACGTCCACAGGGGCTAATTGTCATACGAATAGTCGTATGCCTGTGGTCCGCTTGGTAGAGCTTTCATGACAGATCTTGTTGCCTCGGACGATCGTTTACCAATCAGAGAGTCGAGGTACAGTTGAGCCAGAAGGAACTGGTCATAAGTTAGTCGCTGTATATTAGAGAGTAGGGATACTTGCATTCCTTAACTGATTGCAGGATTCTAATTTTCATACCTTCCTAAAGTTGCAAGGACCTTTTTACGAACTTCGGCAATCGGACTATTAAGCTATCCTTGGACATCGTTTCCGCTCGCCCGAATCTCCGAGCATAGCCTCCCTTCAAATTTCCCCGTGATTTCTGGGATGAACCTCGACGTGGCAAATATGTTTGCTCTAGCCCTGACTTGAAGGTCGAATATGTGCTGCAGAAATCTTCTTCGGCACCTATTAAACGGTTGACACTCATCAAGGGCGTCAATAATAATGAACACCCGAGAACAAAAGCCGGCAGCAGAATAGATAGCACTCGGCATTTCCACAAAGGAAGGTCGTGAATGTGTTTCCTCCCATCGTCGATAGAGAGTCTCCACAACATCAGGTAATGAACGCTTACCTTGGCTGAGCTGCTTCAACACACCAGCAAGTAGGGCGATGACATTTTGTTCATCATTTCTTCCGAAGTTGAAGTAGATACAAATGACACAAATATCAGACTTCTGGCAAACTACTTCGGTGAGATAGTTGATTGTGGTTGTCATGAGCATTGTCTTTCTAGCGCTAGGTATTCCGTATTCCGGGACAGAAGAGCGTCTGATTCTCACTCCCAATCCATGTCTCGAATTCCACCGCCGCTAATAATAGGACCCTGATCTTCTTGACTAAATTACAGCAATCCGATTGCCCCGCAGTACCATTAATAATCGTCGTTGTACTAGATGTTACTAATTGGAAATTAAGTAGACTGCTGGCCCTTTTTACCTTCCTAGGGAATAAAGCATTTGGAGCGCTGAAAAACCAGGGCCTTTAGGTCTCGAGGGGTTGGGTAGGTCTAGTGCTAAATTTTAGAAGGGTCAGGGCAGTAAGACCGCTGAAGATTAGAAGCCATTGACCAGTTGCTGCTTGACCTCGGCTGATAAAGTCGTTCTGCAAAGAGGCAATGTCAATAGCGACGATCCAATCGTGATTTTCTTGCTGCTTGAAGTCGACTTTGTCATCGCGTAGTTCCCTGACGTCTTCTCTCAAGCCTTGTAGCAACTCAACCAGTTTTTTTAGTGTAGCGTTGAGGTTAAAGGCTTGTGTCTCATCCTCGGTGGATTTATCCTGCACTGTCTGGATAAGCCGGGCAAGAAGCTTCCCATTCTCGGTCGAACTCTCCTTGATATTTTCCATCAAACCTCTTCTTTAGATTAATTTTAGAAATGATGCAGAGCTCATGAGTATTCATACCGGCATTCCTTAGTCAAAACCAATTGGAGTAGCATCTTTTCTCGCTCGATTGAAGAAATGAGCTGCTCAATCTCCTTCTCGTCGAATGGCCATTTTAACGACGAGAGTGGTTTGCGAAAGCCTATTTTTGGCTCCAACTTTGCCTTGATGACATCCAAGGTCATACCTAAGCGGTATAGAGGTGCGTTAGGGCCCTCGAGGGCTTTGACTTTCTCCCACCACTTTGTTTCTGCATCCGCATCTTCCGCATAGTCTTGAAGCTGGAAGATGATGGATTCGCAAGCCAGAATAGATTCGCGGAGGCGTCTTCTCTCCTTCGTAGCACCGGAAACTCCAACTATATACCCGACGACCTGTGCCGAAAGTTGGAGCACTGCAATGAGGCTAGTAGTGGTACCAAGTGGATCCGCCATCATCGGAGGCGCGTCCATTGTATGGTTCGTATGTGCTCTGTTTCTAGATTGAGCTGGTTGACATGAGGGACGGGATTGTCTGATTTTCGTGGTGACTAACGAGAATCTAGTCTTGTCTTGGTGGGTTACAGGCCTGTTTCGACAGCTGGATCGCTGTTACTTCGAGGCATGTAGAGGAGGGAATTCAGATCAGGCTGCCACGTAGTTGAAGTTGGGCTGTGATATATTACGACCTATATGCTGAGCCACACGGAACGGATGAACCCCGCTTCCTGTGAGTAGTCGACCCTCGCGTGCGACCTGATTAGGCTGAGATTTTTTGCACCTTCAGAGAGCCTAATGGCCCCAAGTCAATTGTGTAGCTTGACCATTCAACAAGACCAAGGTAACATTCACCAGATATGTAAAAGAAATGAGGAAACTTGTGAGTCTCTCTGCGCCACAACTCCCCCATTTCCCATAGCTGGAGCCCTTGAATGTTAAGTGGACGTATATTTCGAATGGAATAGGAATAGGTCGGACGTTTTTGAAGACCCTCGTTGGTCATGGGCATTGGCATCTCTCCTTACATTCCCCAAATGATGAGGTTATGGGACCGAGAATCCGATCTCTTACTATTTCCTCCGGAATTCCCTGACACCTCTGGTACATGAAGTCTATGGTCCAAAGACTCCTGACATGTAACTAGTCTTAAAACAAAGCTAGTATTTTACAGAGATATATTACTATTCAACGGATTGAAGGGGGGGGGGGGGGGGGGGTTATACATGGAATATATTACACGTCGGCCAAGGGAGGTTAGCTAAATGGTTGACCATGATTTGTCCTTTTCCTGGTATTTACAGAAGGACACCGTTTAAGAGTTATCAGTCTTTCAGTTCAAAATAACAGAAATGTATCAGATCAAAAGTAACTGAGATGCGCCAGACATAGCCCCTCTAAGGAAAGCAACAAAAAGAAATCAACAAAGAAACTATTTAGTGGGACAAGCAAACTATAAAGAGCGAAGAATGGGTCTATATGCTCATGTTGACATGTCGCGCATCGCGACTTTTTGAAATATTTATTACTGCGTTAAACTGGAGGGCTTGACAGGGCTCATGTACTTCTTTTGGAAAGGTGGTGTAGATGGAAGTTTAATATCTGCCACGAGTTGTAGGCATCTTCATCACCGTAAGTCCGACAGAGAATGACCGTTTAGTCTATGGTACTCGAGAGATGAAGGGTCCAGAAAATCTTATAAAGCTGAGGTTATTTCTAACGTCTGCTGATTCGAACTCTTTTTATCACGGCTCAAACAGCGTGGCCCTCCACTTTTAAACGGGAAGAGTAGCAAGCAAGGTCAATAGCGCCTCGCGTGACAGCTGTTTGACCCATGAAAAGTAGAATGGGCCAACAATTCGATTTTACCCCGCAATTATGACAGGACATGGTCTGCAATGGGTGGTTGGCCAGAGAATAACCTCTGGCTACGGAGATTTTACTTATTCATAGATGATGTGTTGTACAACCTAATGCCCAGGGTCAGGGATTGTCGATCGCATCGCTGTCGCTAATACGGGATCTCGAAGGGCCGAACAATTCCCGAGTGTCCAAGCTCTTTGCTTCTCCCACAGGAACGTATCGAGTGGATACATATGGCTGAGTCTGAAACATTATATCCCTGGAAGCTGCGCCCCTCTACCTACGACTATCGCTAACACCTGCTATTTTTGGCCACTGACGCGACTTAAGTGCTCTTATATTCACCTTCTAACCTAGCCGCCGGGCTTCGCTGGCAATCCTGCCGGGCGCCTACAGCTGCAAACGCCACAGACAATGTCCTATTTTTGACTGTTAACCGACTGTATATTTTATCCTATTGAACAATTATGTGGATTTGCCAACACTTGGCAGACAATCCTACTCATGCCCTCGATGCCGCTGTGAGGTGGCAGGAATTCTGGCTACCCGCCTGCAGTATGCTAAACATGGGCTATCCTGTCACGGTGAGAGACGCAGGATGATGTTATTTTTGACATCAAGTGATGGCGGGCACCAGCTACGCTATAAAGAGGTGAGAGTCGCCGTGAATATTTGCCTGATCATCAGCATCAACATCAGAAGCATCAAAACAGCCCAACTCCTTCTTCCTTCACTTCCCCCACCAACTTGAGTTTGAACAAATCAACATGAAGATCGCCGCAATTTTCACCATATTTTACGCCGTTTTGGCATCCGCCTTGGTGAGTGTCTCTCAATAAAACGATTGAAAGACAGATATTAATGGATCGAATTATAGGTTCTTCCTCGAGCAGTCAATGGAGTTGAGAAAGTGGCATTGACGCGACCAGCCAAAGTAAGTCTTAGGTTGCATATCTGTCTTCAATCGCGATGCAAGATATGAATCTAATACAAAGTCAAGGACGTCTTTTCGAGAAATCGAGACGTTATCACAGAGGCAGAAGTTGACTTCGCAACAAGCGAGAATGGAAATGAATTTGAAAAAAGATCCAAGGAGGTTTGTAATCACGCTTCCTATGACTTCCATGTAACGCTAAATTCGACCTTGGTAGGATTTACTTCAATGCAACGTGGGCAACCCCGGTGTTGGCGGTGCTGGAGATCAGAATGCTTTGATTGACGGCATCGACTATCTAAATCAAAAATGGGCAGATGCAGTGTGGGTGGTTGAGCCTGACAGTTGCAAACGTGTTTCCTGCTCTTGGAATTCAGCTATCTGGCTTTGTAGCGACGCAAAGGATACCCTGCAGGCTAAAACTAAGGATATCACTGCTTTGGCCACGCTAATCATTGATAATTGCATTGAAAACACGCTTATGGCCATCTGGACTCATGGTAAGTTTGAAGAAGCCATTACTACCGGGATTGGGACTAATGATATCACACAGGGCGTGCCTACCACAACCAGGACTGGAACGTCATTCTTGGAAAAGACAAGTGCTAGATTGATGACCAGAGAGTCAGCCAACTCTACGGTAATCCACTGCACGAGCCGCTTGCTTTAGAATTCGCTGCACTGAGAATTCCGGCTCGTGAACAGTCGGAAAGGGTCCCCTGGGAAGTTATTGTTTTCCTTATTTTACCGACAAATTGGTCAATCGAGGATGGAGTTTGGCAGGTCAATTATTTAGAAACTAAGATTTTACCATGACCATCGTACCCACCAATTTCTGAGACGACGATACGGAAAACACACACGCGTAGCACGTAAGATTCCCCGCCAAAAGAGTAGCGATTTACCTTAAGGGCCGGAGGACCGGGAGATTGTTATAAATCATACCTTGTAGCAGGTGATCTGTTACGAATCCAGAAATTTACTCATATTATGCTTCGTATCATTTTGTGGTCAGTATACTCGCTTAGAATAGCACTCAGCGCTGCCGGATATGCCAAGTTTATCAAGTCTGACTGTGCATCCCTCAGAAAACTTCGCGAGATCGCCCCAAACTTAGTTAGCCTAGAGTTGGACACTACGTCACATAATCCTCCTTGCCTATTTTAACCAATGATCTGTCCAACCATGCCCAGAGTTTTAGACCCCTGTCAAAAAGAAGATCTATTGAGCATCATCGAAGCGACGATGACCACTCATAAGCCCCCAATCCACGGATAATCGCCGCCGTCTTAGTCAGATTCGTTCAACATGCGTCAGAAGACTGCGCCTCCTACTCGTTTGACGGGTATAAATGCTACTCCAACCTAATGCCCCGAGGGGATTATCTGTGTCTCGGTTTTTATAAGTTCAGTATCCCAAAAATAAGGCCCCAAATCAGCCCGTCAAAAACAATCCCACCGCGCTCAACTCTCCACTTGAACCCACAGCATGGATGCATTGCTGGGTGCATTGCTGGATCCATTACCACTTTCGCAGGGTGACCACTTCTTCGACGCAGATGGGGTCCGCTTTCACTACCTTGTCCGCGGCACGGGGTCACTCATGATCATCCAGTCAGTCGGTTGGGGGATGCCAGGCGCCTACCTCTGGAACGACATGGGTCCTCACCTCGAAGAGAATAATACGGTGCTATACTTCGAGCCCCGCGGCAATGGTCAGTCGAGCAAGCCCACGGACACATCGACCATGACCGCCAAGACTATGGCCGAGGACATCGAGCACCTACGCGTGTATCTTGGGCTGGATGTCCTGCCGCTGCTGATGGGTGGCTCTCACGCTGGTGCCATTGCTTTACGATATGCAGAGCGTTATCCTTCTCGTGTGGCTAAGCTAGTTCTCTTTTCGACCCAAATCATGGACAGTCCTCCCAACAACCACACGCGAGAGTGGGCCATGAAGCGGAAAGATGATCCAGCATATTCGTCTGCTGTAGCGAAGCTGTCCGAGTTGGTGGGTTCAGGTGCCCCAAAGACTGATGAGGAATTTGGAGACGCCATGGATGTGCTTCTTCCTTGGTACTTCTCCGACGTGACCAAGGCTGACGTCTTGCGTCGCTATATCGCCAAGGATTCAACTCTCCCATCCGCCTTCGCTTTCCAGACAAATTTGAACGATGCCAAAGACGAAAACAAATTACCACATGTTGCGGAAGCCGGAACAGTAACGGCCAAAACATTGATTATCCGAGGAAGTGAGGATCCCATGTGCAGCCCACAGGCGTCGCATGCAATTGCGGAGGGAATTCGGGGCTCAAGACTGGCGATCATTCCGGGGGCAGGGCATTTCCCTTCGATTGAGAAGCCGGAGGAGTTCTGGATAGAGATGAACACGTTTTTGAACTCTTGAGTTTATGTGACAGCCTGGGCTTTGTATTTGCGCTCACCTTTTATAGCTTGGAACTAGTCCTCTCTCCTAAAACCTCACTACTTCTATCAGGGTCACAAGCTGCTATACCATCTTTCAGACTCGGTGCTGTGCCTTTGTAGAATAACTTAACAAAGGACTTTGGCAGTCGATACTGACGAGCTATGATGCGGCCAGTTATGGCCATCGCGACTTCTTGGCGGCCAATGCCAGACTCAAGCAGGGACAGATTCCTGAGAGGCCAAAGGGGCCAAATAGACTGCTCATAGTCAGACATCATATCCCAGAGTCTTTCCGTCTTAAACTCGTCAAAGGTAAAGGAAGACCCGAGTATGACCAATAATTTGGCAAGGGCAGACTGCTTGTCCGACTTCCAGTGATCATGAGTCCAGACCAATTCCGGACGCCCCCACCAGCTTCTTCGAAACTCAGATGCGGCTTGAATTATCGCCTCGATATTTTGTCCACCTTTGATGCCGGCAACAGCGTGAACGCAGCCACTGGACCCGCGAGCAACATGAACAATCAATCGATTCACGACCATGTCTACTGGCGTCTCATCGAGGGTAGCAGCACTTGGATCCGTGAGGGTTGTCGAGAATATGAATTTCGTTGGAGGGAGCGCCATCAAAGCTCCAAAGAATGTAGTCCCTGGACTCGAGCCTGGAATTTCATAAAATGGGTGCGGCCGAGACTCGGCCGGGCCGATACACGAGGGACGGAAAATGAGCACTTTCTTATCAAGCCCAGCTTCATGAAAGCGCCGCAAAATAAGTCTCTCCGACAAGTGCTTTCCGTAACTATAAGGGAAAGGGAATTCGACGGATTCGTATTCTGGAGTCGAACCTAACGTGTTGAGATCGGAAAGTTCGTCTTCTGCGGATCTGGAGGGATCATGATGTATTTGGTTTATGTTTTCAGTAATGGTTGCATCAGATCCCTCCAAGCCCCCGTCGGTAGTCTGTCGAAGAAATGTGCTGGCATAAGCTGTTGAGATGTAGACGAATTGCGTCAATTTCACACAGCCAAGGGCCATCCCCGCCAGTGCTAGGGAAGGATTGACTACTTCCCGTCCAATTTCTGGCAGTGGTTTTTGGAGATTGATGGTAGAGGCACCGTGTATGAAAATGGACACGTTGTCATGAATCATCTTCACATCAGCCTGAGAGAGACCACCGGCAGGACGAGTAATGTCACCTTCCATGACAGTCAACTTCTCTGACATTCGGAGAGCATCCAGCATATCTGAGGGTAAAGTGTTGCCCCAGGTGTTCCACAAACGACTGTAACAAACGTTAGAAACTCGATTAGAATGACAGAGGGGTTATATAATCACCTCTCGCCTCCTCGAACAAGAGCATACACACGTTCAACTGGGGTGTCCAATATCAACCTACTTAAGTAGGCAGTCCCCAACATCCCGGTGGCACCAGTGAAAAATACATGGCGACCCTGGTAAAAGTCTCGGACGGAATCAACCGGCCTTTCCGACATTGTTGGCGAATTGCTTTCTGGGTCATGGGACTAAGGCAAAAGATGTTTGTGTTCAAATATACAGCAGCAGTCCAGACGCTTTAAATATTCATGTGATAATACAGAGAGAAACTAGATGCAATGATTTCGTATGAGCTTCATTAAACGGGTTGTGTGACTTACAATCATCTGTTTGAATCAAGGTACTAATGATTGCCTCCTTATAGCTGGCCACAGGCCCATAAGATCTAATTAAAAGGGATGGCTATTAGCAACTCATCCCGTACCAAGACACTGCACAAAGTTGGTGGGATGGAACGGCCCAGGCTCGGTCGAGACAATCTCTGATTCTGTTCAAAGGGGGATGTTTCAAGGAGATATCCCTCCCCTCGAAGCCGAACACCAAGACAAGGAGGACGTCTAAGAATTACCATCGATGGATAAGCAAACTGAGGCGCCGCCATCATATCAGCCTTGTCTTGCACTTAAGCGAAGCTATCCAGGAATGACGTAGGTGGTGCAAGAAGACATTATCTATTAAATGATCGATCGTGGATGGAGGCACGAAACCGTGTGCAGATCGAGTGAGATCCGAGACACATTGTTTACCCGGAGGAAGTATCTCAGATCGTATCTGTTTCCGTACATAACAGATCCATGGTTAATTAGCTTCATCGGGTCACAATAATTGGCCCGAGCTGGAATTTTGTGGTCTTGCTATGAGATTAATGTTTTTTTTTTTTTTTTACAGTAGTCCCGTGATTCAAATCCAGTACCTAGTATAAGCTAATTTGTCGTTCTCCAGGGATTTAGGCGTCACTGTGACTTCAATCCCGCAACTTTAGACTCCACAATCGTAGAAGCTTCTTGTAGCCGCGTCTTCACAGGTAGTCTTCCTCATTTATCGCAGAGAAATACGTGGCGAAATGGGATCCGCTGGTGTCGGTGATTTGACGGTTCAAGACTTTCATTGTGATTTGCTGTCATTGGAGTGTCATATAAAGCGCGCAACAGTGATTCAGATAATAAAAGCCACCAAGGTGAAAGGGCCCGAGATCTCGGCCGATAATTTCCACCTCACCCACTTCACTATTATTGATCCACTTCTTCCCTTACTACCACCAGTCCGTTTCTCCTAGCACATTTATTAAGAAAGTAATGATGTCCGGAGCTCGGAATGGATGGTCAAGCTATTTGTCACTAACAGTGGATAGCTCAAGCAAATGTCATTCATTACAAGGGCGAAATGCGACATGGATTCAGACAGCTGAGATGTCAACAATAGCTGCGCTATACAATCGATTCTGTACCCTTCAATTTCGCGGTTTTCTATCCATTCTACAACTGATTTGTGACCCTACGCTTCATCTGACCAAATCCAACAAACCCCATGGAAGCTCCAATTCATGAAACGACCAATGGACAAGATGGAAGTGCTTCTAGCGTCCTCGCCGAAGGGCCGCTCAAATCTGAGATCAAGAGTGTGGATATCACTTCGCCTCGCATGATCTTGCTCTTCCTTGGGTAACGGCACCAACCCCCCATTCATCTCAGCTTTGCCAGGCCACTGACAAACGTATTACTTCCAGGATATACACTGGCCTCTTTCTGTCCATGATGGATGCGTCAATCGTTGCGTCATGTTTGCATACCATATCAGGCGACTTTCAGGCCTTTGGGTCCGTGAATTGGGTTGCGTTGGCGTACACCTTGGCCGAGTGTAGCTGTGGCAGTGTTTTTGGTCGGGTATCCGATATAATTGGCCGAAAGAATGCGTTCCTTGGGGCCAATGTCATATTTCTGGCATTTTCTTTGGGATGTGGTTTTTCCCAGAACTTGACCCAACTCATTGCGTTTCGTGCCATGCAAGGGCTTGGCGGTGCAGGTATGCGAAAGGCGAAGGATCAAATCATCTATCACCATATACCAACGCTAATATCACAGGTCTCTTCTCTATGGCTATGATAGCCATTCCAGAACTATGCCTGAAGCATCTTGATTATATGTTTGGGCTTGCAGGTGTCACGATTGTTGGTGCAAGTTGCATAGGTCCAATTCTGGGCGGAGTGCTTACCCAATATACTTCTTGGAGATGGGTATTCTAGATAAAGTTAGAATCACCTTGTAAGTCGTGTCAAGAATGTTTCTAACTATATCAGTGGACCCATCTGTGCGACGTCAATAGGATTCTTGTCGTACCTTTGGCCGAACACACAGGATTTGAGACCCATGACCCAACGCTCATGGAAGTCATTCGACTACACTGGGTCCATCTTATTCGTGGCCGCCTCTGTTCTTATCGTATCTGCATTCCAAAACGCCGGGATTTCAACTACTTCTAGATTCTGGAGCAGTGCTCTGTTCGTTTGCCCTCTTGTTATCGGGTTGATCTGCACAGTAGCCCTCTTCGCATGGGAGTGTACGATGGAACACCACTTAATGCCGATATTTCCGCCCTCCCTTTTGCGTAATCGATTCTACGCATCAGGATTATTAACCACACTCTTCATGGGCTTTCCACTTTTTATGCTCATATTCTCAGTCCCTCTCAGAGCTCAGCTCGTGAGCAGCAAAAGCCCATTACAAGCAGCAATCACCTTGCTGCCCATGCTTGGAGCAAGTGCTATGGGCTGTGTTATAGCTGCAGCGGTCAACTCAAAGAGGGCATTCTTCTTCGAATCTATGCTCACTGGATCAGCGTCATCAGTGCTCGGTTGCGCACTTTTAACAACCATATACGATGCTGGCGACGATAAGAGACTACTTGGATATACTACAATAGTAGGACTAGGTATTGGGCTGTCAATCTCTGCTGCCACGGGTGTGGGAACGTACCAAGTGTTCCCCCGTGAATATGGTATGATTTAATTACTTCTAATTGTGTGGCTGTAATCTGCTAACCTTTGCTTGCAGCACCCGCGCAAGGAATATTGGGACAGGCAAGAGTTTTGGGGGGTAGTCTTGGGATATCTGCATTGACTGTCCTACTGCACTCGAGGATCGAAAAGTTGGTTCCAGGTCCCATCTCTCCACACTTGTTAGCCATTTTTGGAGATGCAGAGGCAGACCTACCAGATCAGTTGCTCAATTTGAGACCAAAAGCATGTTCCGAGGCCTTCAAAGATGGCATGCTGTTGTCGGCTGCCGTTTCGGGTGCAGCAGTTTTAACAGCGCTTCTCGGCTATCAGCGCAATCACCAAGATCCCAAGCAACAGCGACTGGACTTGGTGCGATCGGAGGCACTGGAGAGCCAAGCAGCAAAAGATGCAGGCGGTGAGTGAGGGTGCCATAAAGATCGGCGAGAAATATGATAGAATCTGGATAGAGATATTGCATACCAAAATCTGGAGAGGCGAGGAGGCCATTGCCTTGCGATTATTTTCAGAGTATTCTTGTCAATTGAATCAGGATGAGGGCTCTCAAATGAAACATATCGCAAGCGGTGCTAAACTCCGTCATAGCTGAACCCGATCTTAACAAACCTCGATGATACTTCTCCATTTGATCTGCTCCAAGGGTTCGGGTCTTGGTAGCGCCCACCCGCCAGGAAACGCCCCAAAGCTAGATGTTGGTGAACTTGTCTACCTCTGCCCCAAATGAAAGCTCACCGCGTGTTATTGGTTTGCAGATAGCACCACCGTGAAGCCTCCTCCCCGTCAACATCGCCATAGCAGTTGCTAGTACAGTGGCGTCGACCTTCTAGGGCCGGGACCGCTGCCGGTAATGTCAGTGATTAGCGCAAAGTGTGTGCCATTAAGAAAACCTATATCATATAAGGACAGCAGAAAGCATATTCAATCTAACGACTCTCTTAATTTCCCAATCTGTCCATCAAGCAGAGATGCTAAGCTCAGATACCAGCACAGCAACGGTGAGACAATCAGTTCAAAACAGTTGAGAGATGAGCTTGACAACATCTACCGGCTGGAGCTGGCGTTCGTCATCAAACCAAAAATCTGCCTGACTACGTTGGGCAGCATAGCGTTCCATCTACCGCAGGTAATTGCCGTACCGCTCACAGAGTACCTACCCACTTTCCTGATCGTCCCTGACAATTTAGTCAGGTCCCCTGTTGATAAATCTCTAGCCAGTTTCTACCCTCCAATCAGACCAAAGAGACTTCTATGCTGTATAAAGCACATGGAAGGATTGTGAATTGGTACACATTATTCGGCTTCCAGTGTAGACAACGAGAGCAACAGCTAGACGGGAGCAGGTCACCGATACTAGCCTCAAATTATGGTGTGGCTAAGAAAAGGCCCGAATCTGGGGTGCCAAGGATACGGGAGCCAATAACTTTAAGCGTAAATCTACGAGCGGGACTGGCTTTCCCGCGAGATGATCCCGAGCTCGTCGCCTTCTACCCCGAGCCGCCCTGCGAGCTTACTTAGACGTCGAGCGGTTGGAGATTTGGGGAAGTCCTTGCTTCGACTAGACCATTTTGGAAATTTCGTCCGATGTATCGCCCAGCATGACTCGATGAACAGCAGATTTCGGGACTCAAACCCCGACGTCCGAGATCCCAGCGCGTGTGACTTTGCGGGGGCCGGGGTAATGCGGAGACATGGATGCGCTAAGAACGCCATGTATATAGATATAGACGCATCTGCAGCAAAGTTAGACCGAACGTGCCTCATTCAAACGCCACACTGAGACCGTTGAGGGTGTCCTGCCATCCAGGAGCTCCCCAGCTCGCGCGATGTTGACCCGAACGTCGCTGTCCATTAGCCAGAAACGACACGCCGACGATGTAAGCTCGCAGGACTGGCCCGCGATGCCAAGGTTGTGGGGTATCCGGGGAACTATTGCGGAGGATATATCTAGACCTTCTCCCCACAAATCTGTTTCCGAGAATCTAGATCAACTCACTCCAGTTCCAACGAGCTTCATCACCCGCAAGACGAGAAACAGTCCAGGGTGACACTGACGCCATCATGTTCAGCAAAAAGAGTCTTGTCGCCGACAACAATGTCGCCAGCGCGGTTCACATGACTGTTCGACAGTCTCTGCTGCCCAACTTGTCGGGTACGCTTCACCGAGTCAATCCACTCCAACCGCCACGATAAGAAGCTAACAGCTGCCTCACGCACAGTCACCATGCTCTTCTTCCTCTGGGGATTCGCCTACGGTCTTCTCGATGTTCTCAACTCCCACTTCCAGTCGCTGCTGGAGATTAGTGGCTCCATGGCCTCGGGTCTGGCCGCCGCCTACTTCGGCGCTTACTTCATTTGCCCACCCACCCTCTCCGGCTGGCTGCTTCGAAGATTTGGATACCGCGTCACCTTTATTAGTGGTTAGGCTTGTCGACCGGGAACTATTGGGGTGATTATTGACATTTCGGCAGGTCTCAGCATCCTCGCAGTCGGCTGCCTTCTCTTCTGGCCTTCCGGCTTGAAGAAGTCTTTCGGTGGCTTCTGCGGCTCGATGTTTATTGTTGGATGTGGCTTGTAAGTTGATTTTCAGTCGAGACTGACAAAAACTAACAAATCAACCACAGGTCCACTCTCGAGACCGCTGCGAACCCCTTCCTCGCCATCTGCGGTCCCCCCAAATACTCCGAAGTCCGATTGAACCTCGCCCAGGGTGTCCAGGGCACCGGTTCCTTCGTAGCGCCACTCTTGGCCTCCCGAGTCTTCTTTGCAGACACGATCGATACCGAGGACTCTCTCAAGAACGTCCAATGGGTGTATCTCGGTGTTGCTGGCTTTGTCGCCTGCCTCATCGTCGTCTTCTTCTTCATCCCCATGCCTGAGATCACCGATGCCGACATGGCTCTGATGGAGGGCGAAATTGGCGAATACGACCCCGGCCCATTCCGCAAGCAGTACAACCTCTTCCTTGCTGTCTGGTCTCAGTTCTGCTACGTCGGCGCCCAAGTCGCCGTTGCCAACTACTTTATCAACTTTTGCATGGACCACGGCAAGACCAAGGCCCAGGCTTCAGATCTCTTGGCTGTCTCGCAGGGACTTTACACTGCGAATCGATTTATTGCAGCTGGTCTGATGTTTATTCCTGCCTTCAAGCCCCGCCTCATCTTGGGAACTTATCTCGGCTTGTGTGCTGTGTTCATCACTGCAGCGATTCCCACCAAGGGGACCACGGCCATTGCCATGCTTATCCTGGTCTTCTGTGCTGAGTCTGCTTGCTTTGCTTGTATTTTTGCCACTGGTAAGTCATTCTATGCTTCTCACTCGTATCTATTCGGTATTCTAAAGCCATTTTTCAGGTCTTCGCGGTCTCGGTCGCCACACCAAGCGTGGCGGATCGTTCCTCGTCGCTGCAATCTCCGGTGCCACCGTTTTCACTCCCGCTACCGGGGCTCTCATGGACGCCACAAACGCCTCGATTGCCATGGTTATTCCTCTTACCGGCTATATCTTGGCTTTTGTTTATCCCATCTACATTAATGTGTGGAACAAGGACCTCATGGATTCGCATCGTGCGACTGAGGTTGGAATCCAGCCCGACGAGCCCAAGGATATTGAGTTTATGAGTGCCACACACGATGAAGACACGCATCAGAGGAAGCAAACGGCTTCTCATGTTGAATGAGTAGTGGTCATTTCAAGAGTACATAGGTATTTTGAGATGAGCGGCGTAATAGCAACTGTTAGTGAAGGTCTTAAACCGTTCACGCGAAGTATATGATGCAGGCAACAACGATGCCTACTTCTACCCAAATGTTTCCAGATTTTAGTGACTGGTCACCAAGGCAACAACATTTGTTAAGGAGATCTTTAAGACATGATATCAACTTGGGTCACCATCATCTCCTGGTAAAGTTTGCCACTTCAATTCAGTAAATAGATATATTATTGAAAAGTAAAAGAATCTGATCAGCGGCTCCCCGCCTCAGTCATCCGTGCAAACGCCACGTTGACACAACATTAGCAAGTGAAGCCGCAATCCAAATCGATCTCCTCGTAGCTGGGCACCAGGCCAGCGCCACTGTTCCAGTTACCAACCTTGCAAACAAGAAGGTCTCCCTCGAAGTACTCGCTATTGGCTCCTCCACTGCGCCAAGCCCTGTCGCCGTATCGGAACTCGGCCTGCCGAATGTTAGTAGATGGCTCGAAAACACAACAACATGTTGACGGTTCGTAGACTTACAATATCTCCTGAGGTAGGGTTTCCAGAGGGGAAAATAGTAGCATACATCTTGTCAGGCATGCCTCCTTCTTGGGCCTCGATGAGGATGGAGCCCTGATCCTGCCAGACCTCGTCATTCTGGAAGACCAAGTATCCACTAGCGTCGTAGATCTTGATCCAGCCAGATCGAGTGTCAGAGTCCAGCTTCCGGTGTCCGTGAACATGGACACCACACCAGCCACCAGCGAATCGCTTGTGGATGCTACCATCCGTAGAGGCCTGATCTTCGATAGGCTCAGGCCACGCCTGGATGATCTCACGAGGCTCCCTGGGAGTCACGGCCGGAGCACCCAAAGCCGCATGGGCCAGAGCGAGGGCAGAAGCGAAGATAGTAGAGGCGTGCATGGTGATGATTTGTTGTAGAGTCTCAAAGATGGAGAGTGATGCAGTGTGATAGGGTTGTCGAGGATTATTGCAAGACTGGGGGTGTGTGAGTTGAGGATGAAGAGGACATAATTCATTCAGCAGCGTCACGGAGTATTATACATCTCTTCTCACGAAACGCTGTTCAAAGCAATTCCAGCACCTGCATGAAAACATCGTGGACCTCCTGATCCAACCTCTTGATCCTTCGCCTTGTCGCGTTGTTGATGCAGTTACTTCGCCTCAAATCCTTCGTCGGGCCCGAGGCGCTGTACCTGATACCTGAGACTTCCATTAGCCTCAGCAAGCACTCCCAGGAGCTTGCATCCCACGGGCTGATGGTAGCCCTACGGCAGCTTCGCCCCGTCGCCAAGGCTCGGAAGCGAGTCAGCTAAGACTTACAAGCAACCCCCTGCAGCCTGTAAACCAATATTAAGAAGGTTAACACTTTCTCAATCCGTCGATTCGTCAAAAATACCAGCCCGCGACCACTAGGATCAGACCGTTTAACCTCAATTCAAGAGGCTCTGACGTGGTGGATCGTCAGGAGCGGCGACCAATTTAGCGTGCAATGCAAAACTGCGCTGCCACTCTGCCCCAGTTTTCGCATCGACACATGGTGATCATCGCCTCCATCCAGGAGCAAGTTTATTATGTTTGGTTCGCTGCCGGTGATAATCGGTTCCCCCCAGGGGAGGTTTAGTCCGTTTCATCCCACGAGTCGGCCCATTATGTTATGGACAGGTGGGCTTCCAGGCAACCAGATTCCAAGCGAATGTGCCAAGGCCATGTAATTTACCCAAGGCAATCCTTATCCTGAATAAGATGTAAGTCATTCTGCCCCACAATCCTTTCATGGTCGGTAATAAGCCCCGATGGCAGTCTTTTTAGTCATTGGGGGAGGCAATCGTTTGACCCGCAGGGCTCCGAAAGATTGCTCACGGCGATCAAAAAACGGCGGGCTGCTTGGTGAATGCCTCGAATAGACAGCTGCATCTGCTCAGACACACAGGATCGTTGTGCACTATAAACAGGGGCAGTGTTTGAACAGTCCATTTAGGGGCTTTTCGTTTTCCGAAATATGAAAATGGGTTTTCCGCGTACAATTTGCCCAAGAATCAAGCAGCCCCAGTCACCATGCGCTCTGTGCTTACCCTCGACTTGTTTTACTCAGCCACCCAAGTACAAGCACTAATCGAGTTTCCCATGGCCGCTGCACGATAATAAGGAATTATCATAGGATCGCAATTAAATGTTTGCTCTCTAATTAAAGATACTTAGTCTTTCGGCGTTACGCCGGTGCTTATTACTCTCTAGGGGTCTGTAGACTGAATGGTATGCGACATGGGTGGTTTCGCACCGACAATCCGACTTTATACAGCACATGTGTTTTGAGCCCTTGGTGGAAGTAGGGCTCCATGTGTTGAAGAACAAAACATCCTGGCCGACGAGTACTATACAACTTGGACAATGGTTTGCGAATGTGCAAATGGCTCCCCCAAGACTTTAACAATCAAAATTGCCGACTTCACTCACGGCTACCCTGGAGCGATACGCCACACGAATGATTTTACTACTGGGACTCACATAAAACCAGGTTTATTACTGATTCTGGGTCCATATACCCCGATGTGCAATGTAATTCTCAACACTGATGGCACCCGAACAGTATATACACTATTATGTGCTTGGCCATTCTCGAGTATTCTTAAGTCGAAGAGTATTCTTGGCAAATAACTGATTAGTCATTCTCGAACATTCTTGTCGAGCTTGCTTAGTCATTCTCGATCGCTCTCTGGAACTAGAACTGGCGAGCAGTACCTGCACCGCTGGGGGTGCAGGACTGCTCGCCAACTAGAACTCTCACGCTTAGTCATTCTTGAACATTCTCCAACACTGGAACTCAGAAGTACTCTGAAAAGCCGTCCTTCTTAAATATCCCGCCAATTAGCCATTTCAATACCCTATAAATATGTCATTATATTTATATTTATAAATGGAATTGAGCTTAGATGAAATAAAGTCTACAAATGTTGCAGGCAGCAACCGCACAACAAACGGATGCACTCGCAGGATTACAACAGCTTCCAACTAATTACGGTGAGCTGCGCATAACGACCATTTGAGTTGTGGGATAGCAGCCACCACCCCGAGCAAAGCCACATCGAACAGTCCATCATTGGAGTTGGTTGGATTTGATTGTCGACTTGTGAGCTGACACGCTTTGTGGTCGGCCTCCCGCAGTGGCGGGCCTCCCTAGGCGGTGGGCCTCCTGTCCAGCCCGGTTTTGATGTTGTTTGGAATGAGTAAGATTGGTGCATTGTTGATCATAAAACCGGGAATTCCGCAGTCTTGGACTTTCATGTCTTATTTTGAATCCTTTTCTGATACAAGCACTTCGGTGTCCAGATTCTTTTTGTCCATCAACTCGCTGCTCTGGCACCAAGAATGAGCAAGAAGTTCTATGCTGTGGCCGTCGGCAAGGAGACTGGGGTTTTTGACACTTGGCCGTAAGTGATTATTCTCCGCATATATGGACCCAGAAGAGGCTAACGGGCTATGGAATACTAGAGAGGTGCAGGCTCTGGTTACCGGCTTCAAAGGCAATAAACACAAATCATTTGCTACATACGACGAAGCACTTGCGTTCATTCAGCGTAACAGTTCCGAGCCCATAACCCCGGGTGAATTGTCAGCTCAAAATGAGCATATTCAGCCCACAGTGAACCAAAATGCCCCTAGGGCGCCTCGCAGAGGTGAAGACGTCAGGGATGAGGCTCAAAATACCCCGCGAGGGAGGAGAGGTCGGGTGCATCCAAGGGAGAGAGATGCCAATAGACATTATAATTCTGTAGAGTCTATGCGAAATTTGGAGAGGCAACTGCAAGTCAGCTTACAAGTGAGCATCGTTTAAGCTATCAAGCGCAGACACGGGATCAGATGCGAATGCTCTTTGTCGGATATTTGAATGTGTCTGAGCTTTGGGAGCGGTCTGTTTAGAATTGAGATTTTGGATTGGCTTTGAAGTAACTGGAACATTCATTTCTATCATAAAATTTCCCTGATTCTGCCATGGATGAGAGAGGAAAACGTGCAACGATGTGGTAACTCCTAGGTGTGACTCCTCTCGCTTTCTGTCGGGTTGTCCAAGTAAGTGGGATCACACGGCCGTTTTGGGATGGTGGGGGTGGAGGACAAGCGATGGAGCGTTGCGTAAGCGTATGCCGACATTAAGCGCATGACAACACTGGATGGGATGTTGTCCTAGCATTTAGTGGATTATTTGGGAGAGTCTCGATTCAGGAGATGAAGCTCCAGCCCGAGAGTAGCCTTGGGGAGATGTTGTTGAGATTTGGCTTGGGAGATGGCAGAAATAACTGACCGCATCCAGGTGCGATATCGGGGGTGAGACGGTTGATGTTTTCAGGCTGGTGAAGAGGTCAATTGTTGAAGAAAGCGAGGGGAAGTAATTCGGATACAACGTGTACTATTATGCTTGTATACAGCAGGTCAATCATTCGAGAATCAACCCCATGTATTGCCATTTACGTTATTCCATCCGTCTTCCCAGCAACTAATGCCAAGCTCGGGTGCAGATGGGCTATTTCCTTGGTGGTGCGGGGTCGAAGCCCCAATCTTTTACGCTACGAGGCGCAATTCTCAAGTAACAACCCCACCTTTGCACATGGCAGTCCGGTTTCGTCGTTGGAGTTTACTCTCTTAAAAGGCCATCGACGAGACATTCCAACTCCTCCATCATCACATCCAAAATGGCTCCCTCACTGCAAGACGCGCAAATCTCCTTCGTCGGCGGCGGCAACATGGCGTCGGCCATCATTGGCGGCCTGCTCGCCAAGGACATCTCCAAGCAGCACATCTACGTGGCCGAGCCCTGGGACGTCAACCGCGACAAGATGGCCGCGCTGGGCGTGCGCACCACGGCCGACAACGTCGAGGCCTCGCGCGACGCCGACATCGTCATCATCGCCGTCAAGCCGCAGGTCGCCAAAGTCGCCTGCACCGAGCTCGGCGCCGCCTGGGCGAACCGCGAGCGCCTGCCGCTGGTCATCAGCATCGCCGCCGGCATCACCGTCGCCAGCTACGTCGAGTGGTTCAGCCAGGGCAGCGGCCGCACGCCGCCGATTGTGCGCGTCATGCCCAACACGCCGGCGCTGGTCGGCGAGGGCGCGTCGGGATTGTTCGCCAACGAGGGCGTGTCGGCCGACGAGAAGGATCTGGCTACGGCGCTGCTGGCCAGCGTCAGCAGAGCCGCCGAGTGGGTGGACAAGGAGTCGCTGCTCGATGTCGTCACTGGCATCTCCGGTAAGTCCTACAAGTCCACGATTCCAAGCTCCTCCTAACTCAACCCCAAGGCTCTGGCCCCGCCTACTTCTTCGCCTTTGTCGAGCACCTCATCACCGCCGGAACCAGCCTGGGTCTCTCCGAGGAGCAGGCCACTCGCCTGGCCAAGCAGACTGCCCTCGGCGCCGGAAAGATGCTGGTCGAGGCCACCGAGGACCCTTCCCAGCTGAGGAAGAACGTCACCAGCCCCAACGGCACCACCCACGCCGCGCTGGTAAGCTTTGAGAACGACGGCCTCAAGGATATCGTTGGCCGCGCTGTGAAAGCCGCCACCGACCGCGCCGAGGAGCTTGGCAAGGCGTAGAGAATGTGCAACGACTAAATGACACAAAAATAGACAAAATGAACAAGACACCAGCATCTCCAAAGATTGCACTGAAATGGCTATTTGATTGAGATTACACGATACCCTCTATGCTTGTAGTTCTACCCGCTGCTCAAATGTCTAATTGTTCCGTCCCAATTTTCCAACTTCTTCTCCGTCTCTTATTCCTCATCAATTGTCAAGTTCCAAACCATTAGAGTCGCGCCCGAACTTGGATTGGCTTGTTCCAGTCTTTCACCACCTGACTGAAAGCCTCGATTTCCCGTTCGTGCGTCGCCCAAGTCGTGAGCAGCCGCACTACTGCTTGTTCGCCGCCATATTTCTCCCACACGTAAAACGAAAACCTCTCTTGCAACTTTTCAATCAGAGGCAAGGGCAGCACAGCGAACACCTGGTTCGTCTCCGTGGTGACGTACAGAGAGAACCCGGCGTCCGTGATTCCGCACGAGAGCTTCTCGGCCGCAAGATTCGCCCGCTCGGCAAGCTCAAAGTAGAGATTCTCGCGGAATAGCTCGGCGAATTGGGCTCCCACCACGCGACCCTTGGCTAAGAGTGAGCCGTGCTGCTTGACGTAGAATTCAAACTCGCTCGCTAAGCTTGGATCCTTGACAACCACTGCCTCTCCCAGCAGCGCTCCATTCTTCGTTCCTCCGATCCAGAAAATGTCAGTCAGTTCCAGGATGTCGGGCAGCGTCATATTATTAGTCTTCGACGACAGCGCAGCACCAATACGAGCGCCGTCGAGGAAAAGAAGCAGGTTTTTCTTCTCGCAGAGGTCTTTGATCGCGCGCAGCTCCTCCTTTGTGTAAACCGAGCCGAATTCCGTGGCGTTGGAGATGTACACCATCCGCGGCTTCGCCATGTGGGGGAAATGCCAGTTTTCGTCCAGGGCTTTGGATATGATTTCGGGCGTCAGCTTTCCGTTGCAAGGCGTCGCGTTGATAATCTTGTGGCCCGATGCCTCAACGGCACCCGTCTCCCGTGTAACAATGTGCCCGGAGCTCGCTGCGATGACGGCTTCGTGCGGGCGCAGGCAGGCTGCAATGGAAATGGCGTTGGCTGAAGTTCCACTAGGCACGAAGAAAACTCCGACATCGTCTCGTCCAAGATGGCTTCGGATTCTTTGTCTCGCCAGTTCGCAGTATGTGTCGTTTCCGTATCCGACCTCTTGGGTATAATTGCTTGTGAATAGTGCCTTTAGGATGAGCGGGTGTGCGCCCTCGCTATAGTCGTCCGAGAAACTGTACTGTGCCTTTCGATCGGTAGACATTAATTCCGACATGGTGATATGCTGTAAAGATATTGCAAACTTGCTTCTGTTGCCCACCAGGAATATCAGACAATACTGGCACTATCTATATACGTACGCCGATCCCCACCATTTAGTGGCCCACACCCACACGCGGATCGGAGTCGGAGGTCATCGTCATTTTAGTCAGTTCGACCTTAGTCAAATCTCGAGAGTGGGTCGTCAGACTCCCATTACTCAAAGTTCGATGACATACTTTCCTCACGAGATCGCTTGCGGGGTTCTTGTATGCGGGTACGGGCTCTTTCGGCGAAGCACGTTGGAAGCTAAAGATACGCGACGGCAGAGTATTTCATGCGGTGCAACTATATCATTGTAACAGATTGCTAGGTACTTTGCAGACCAACTTCCGACCGGGACAAATTACGCAATGACGGAAATGCTGTGGACGGCGTCGAGGGAAAAGTGAATAAAACTGCGGTATGTCTCGACAGTCGACGTATTAAGGGGTTTTGGATATGTCAGGCAGATCTGCATGTCCGGCTTCAAGGGAATCCCGCTCGCCGTCATGTGGTTGGCCGGGTCGTACAGCTCTGGATACTTGCCGAAGAAGGCCGGGTCGATTTTGTAGTACGACGCGCCGCGGTCCATGTTCAGGAACTTGAACGCGGCGGCTGCGTAGTCCGGTGACGTAAAAATGGACGCAACGTCCGGCGCGGGGAGCTTCACGGGGCCGGCCGCCTGGCGCTCGGCGGTTGGCGACGTTGCGGACATGGCGGTGATGAGATCGGTGACGCGGATGTAGACTTTGGCGGTTGGCGCGCCGCGGATCAGGTCGCACATGAGGGCTTCCACGACGTAGCCGGTGACGGCGTCGCAGAAGATTTGGTCGATCTGAGGATTCGCGGCGTGCAGTTTGATGAGCCGGTCGCGGATGGAGGGGAATGGGATCCAGTCGATGACCAGCGGGTACTGGTTCTTCATCTGCACTTCGGTTGGGCGATATCTTTCGTGGAGCTTTTCAAATGTGCCGATGGAGGGATAAAGTTGCCAAGCGGTGAGCTCGATGATGTGGAAGAAGCGCGTCTTTGCATACCATGCCATCACATCAGGTCGAGTCATGCTGTTGAACATGGAAAGAACCATCAGGACGGGTTGATAAAGACTAATAGGCCGTTAACACCGCTCAAGCCCAGCCAATCGTTTAATCACCTCTGAGTTGGACCTTGCAGTTCGGGCGAGATACCCATCATGCTGAATTTGTCCTTGAGGAGGCACTGCAAGACATGGATGTGGTCTGAGAATGGCGAGTTGGAGTGGATCCATTCTTTGCCGAGCACCATGCTGGAGTAGTGAGATGCAGTAATGGCATCCATATATGGGTCCAGGCCCATTTGATATTCAAAGGACCAGATATTTGGAATTTGCTGATACAAGGTCCCGGGGTCAACCATGGCTAGGTCTGCGCCAGGAAAGCTGTTCTCTGTTTACGTGTAAGACACTTGCGAGGTTTTTTAACTGGTACAGACTTACTATCAGTGGCGTCTGGGGTAACTGAAGGACGAAAGCTAAGAACTGCAGTCTCCGTAGACTCTGTAATATCCGTTATATCCAACGGCGGCATTTGAAAGTCGACTGATTGAGACTGTCTCTCATGGGACTTGTGCTTTTGCCTGGACCCAGGGTTATCCTGTACCACAGACTCATTTCCGCTATCTTTAGTCTCATCGACCGTTCCGTCGAGTGTTACAGACACAGAATCCGTGAGAGACTGCACTGTCGCGAGCAGTCTACCCAGCTTGCTTTGAACCTCGACGAGCTGCGTCCGAAGCCGACTGTTCTCCTGCTGCAGGGCTTCCACCCGCTCGCTGTCGGGCCTTTGGTCGACATTGACGCGGTTGCGCAGCTCTCGGATGCATTCTGCTTGTCTGCGGCGGAACGCCCGCTGCGATAGACGATTCCGGAGCTTCCTATAGCCATGTGTGAGTCGCTCTGCTCAACGGGCTCGAATGTCGCGCGAGGCCTACTTTCTCTCCTGCTCGTCGCTGATAGAGGCTCCGTGGTCGGGCACATGCGCTGGGGATTCGGCGGCGGCCATTGCGTGCAGCGATATCTCGTACGGTTCGTTGCTATGTCACTCGGTGAGACACGGCGCCGTCGTCTTCAACAATTTCAGACCTTGTTAGTGGTGCCCGAGATCGCACGGCTACGGGCGGCGTACAAACGCCTTTTGCCGGCAGTTGCGGAGCCGCTAACGCCGCAGAAGTGGTGATTGGCGATGATTCGACACTTGGGGGAAGTCAATTGATAAGAGAAACCGCCTTGTTGGTGTGGTGGAGGACAAGCTCCATAGAAGCATGACGCTAAAACCAATCGAGGGGTTCGTATTAGCGACGAGATAAGGGGAATGCTCCCAAGGTGCTTCTAGAACTCTCACCTTGGTCACCTGCCACTCTGCTCCACCGTCACCGACTACCTGTTTATGACGAATGCTGGTGTCATAGTCTCGTACCAGTTCCCCGTTTCTTAACATGACCAATATACGCGAACACGAAACTCAAATTCCTTAAATTCATTTCCATAGATGAGCTGCTACTAAACTCGGGCTGAGCGGGCTTCTACTGGAATACGGCTGAGCGAGAAATAATATTCGTTGAATTGACCCTCTTGCGGCAGAATAATAGCCGGATTGTATAGTCATCTGATCTGCTGATGTCCTGACCCTAGCTGGGAGGGGTGCGATGGATCTAAAAACCCCTCTTTTCTCAAGAGGGGTAGAAGGCATCCCAGATCAATACAATCAGCAGATTCAAAAATCTCACTCAATCGAATGTGCGCTGTGTATTTAGCAATATTCGCACATCATGCGACTCGAATGTGTATCTTCTGCAGTCTGTTCTCGAGAGGTTGAGAGGCTGCTCGCTGGCCCATGCTTCGAGCAGCACAGTCGTCGCCTCGCAGGACATGCTTCGGATTTGCACGGCAGAGCTTACGAGCATCGAAACCCGCCTCACGCAATTCTCAACGAAACAAAACGGCGGCAGATCAAGTCACGTGTACGGGGTAATTCTCTGCTATGTGAAAAATGAGGAGCTTGAGGACGCCAGAAACAGGGTCCGAGACAAGACAACGCAGGCCAATCTCTTCCTCGGCTTGCTTCAGGCCCAGGCCATTCGGACACGTCGTCGAGGATTGATACCTAGGCATCGGCAACGACGGGGATTCTGGAATAAATTCTCGGCGAGGTTGGAAGACTCCATCAGCGACTAGATAACAATGATTAATCGGAAAGCGTCGAGGTGGACACAGATGCTATCGCCGGAGCGGTCGCAGAGAATCTCGCAGCTATGAACCTATGCTCCGAACTCGAGGAGAGCATCTTGCGTCTGTCGAGCCTCGCTGATTGTGATGGATTGACCTTGGACGCCGATGATGCAGAGCAAATAATCGATGACCTCCAGAGATTCATTCTGACGGCCAAGGACAAGGTATCAGGCAAGGTATCTATTGGCACGAGTACGATGAAAGAAGTTAGTGCGGTTGTGCAGAGAGATCTGAAGCTTGTCGAGGGTTTAATTCTCTCCGTGTTTGCGAGCTTAAGCACAGCTATATTAATCTATATCCCCTAGATACTAATCTAATCTAGCTTCTGTCTGCTCCCTTAACATAAATAAGTTGCCAGTATGAGGTTAAAAGAATCCAGTTTTATTTACAATTTAAGTATTTTCTATTTAATACTTCTATTAAGAGGTTAGGGGGGATTAAAAGCTTAATAGTAAAAAGAAATTACTAATAATAGAATTAATAATATAGACTATATATTGTGATGGGGCCAACGGTCCACCTGGAGTTTAATGACAGTAGGGTCCAGCTGCTAGCTTAAGATGGCCCTACTTAAGGCGTTCAGTCTGCTTGAAAAATAAAGAGGTTACGCTTTTTCTCTGCTCTGAATTATACAACACCTTTTGTCCCAGTGCACTCATTACACTATAGCTGTCGCAGCAGCTCTTATCGATATTTTCCTTTTCCTTCTTTCTAGAGATATCGGAAAGCAGTGGATTGACTGCTCTCTGCATCTTTTACCCCCAGGAGACAGCAGTGTTGTTGCTTTCCTCTATCCTTTATCCCTCTCCAGCTCCTACCCTACGGACGGGTGTGGTCTGCAATAAAAGACCTCTCCCACCAACAAAATATTCAGTCTATTTAAAGATTAATAGTTTATTTAAATAGATTAAGATTTCTAGCCGAATTAGTTATCTTTTATAATA
Source organism: Ilyonectria destructans (assembly GCA_020740775.1). Lineage (NCBI taxonomy): Eukaryota > Fungi > Ascomycota > Sordariomycetes > Hypocreales > Nectriaceae > Ilyonectria > Ilyonectria destructans. The sequence continues at coordinate 671,592 of JAHEWK010000016.1, forward strand.
TCTTAATAAGCTGTAGCAATAGCTATATCTTGGCTTCGCGCACCGAAACTCCGCAAGACGTTGCCGTCTCCAGCTGGACATGGTGGGCCGTGACGCGGTGGGCACAATAAATAAGCTGAGGCTGCCACGGCCTGGTAGAAGGATAAAATACCTGCCTGCCTTGCCACACCGGCCGGCTCTGTACGCCTAACAAACAGCACCGCGCATGAGTGACTCGGTGTGGGATATAATGCGAGGCACCCCTCATCAGCTCAAACCTGTCACATTAACGACACATTGCCATGGAGACTGCCGGCCTCGTCGTTGGGCTCGCCGGCCTCGCCGGGCTCTTCAACTCCTGCCTGGAGTCCATCAACAAGGTACAATCCTACCAGACATTCGGAACTGACTCGCACGTTTTAGACACGCGGTTTAAGTAAGGCTGCCAAGGCCCGCTTTGGGCGATGGGGCCTAGGCGATGGGGCCTGGGCGTGGGGATCGAGCAAGGCAGGCTGCTGCCCGATCATCACTCTGCCCTGGACGACAAAGACACGTCTACGGTGGTGACGGATTTGCTACATATCATCATCAAGGCTATTTGCGATGCGAACAACACGCCTCCACGCCGGACTCGGACCGCGGGGCCAGGCGATGAGGGCTTGCACCAGCCGAGGCACCCTTACGCCGTGGCGTCCGAATCGAGGAGACGGAAGATGACTTGGGCGCACGGAGCAGGTCGAGCTATTCGAAAAGCTGGTGCAGGAACTACATAACCGCCTAACTAAGAGCAGGGACTACCCCGGGCCACTCGTGGCCTGTCGAGATACGGCGGATCCTGGCTCGGATTGAAGGGGAGATGAGAGGTAAAGTGCCACACCCGGGCTTCCTAGCCTCAAGCTAACTCCGCGGAGCCGAGACGCGACGGGAGCTCCACTCCTGGCTCGGTTGCTATTCTACAAAATACACCTAGTTTCAGCGAACTTCCTTTGACCGAAGCGCGATATGCAACCCGGGGGGGGGGAGAGGGCAAGACGACGCTCGAGATGGGGTGCCGTGCCAAGGCCCAGACGGACGAGAGGAAGCGGCTAAGACAAGAGAAGGTTAACAAAAATAAGCTTGAGGTTTGTCCTCAGTCGCGCTTATTTCTCTACGATGTAGCAAATCGCCAGCGCGTATCCCCGGCACCTCCGAATCAGAGCGCTCGAGCTCAAGAGCCACCACCTCGTCGCGCAGGCCATGGCCAGCACGCACGCCGAGGTCTCAACCCGGCTTGGACAAGATCGACCGTCTCAGCCTCCCGGGTGCTAAGAGCATGACCAAGGAGGAGCGGGCGTAGAAGATCGTCGAGGTCGGCGAGCTGGCCAAGCGGGCTAGGCGGGACGTCAAGCTCCTCGCGAATGCAGTAAGTTATCTGTCCTGCTATTGATGGTGTGCTGTACTGATATGTTTCTGCAGAGGAAGGACAAGTCTGTCATAGCTATGTCTGAGGACCGGGGCGACATAGCACAGCTTCAGAACTAGACTGAATGTCAAGTATGCACTCTCGGCTAGGCTGCAAGGTATTGCATATAGATTTGTTAGGTGAATGAGAAGGTTGAGTGTCTATTTAGTTTGTGCTTCTTGATAACCTTTACTGCTATCGGGTCTCATTACTGGGCCGATGGACTATGGTTTTGTGTATTCTCGGAATACGTTTACGATGGACGAATTAGAAAGAAGAAGGGTGAAACGAGTAGCCAGTGGCAATGCACACTTCCTGAGCCTCTGGCTTTCGGGTTTCTTCATCGTTCCAGATAAAAATGGCCTTTAGGAAGCATGTTCATCCATCCATTCCTCGTTCTTCATATTCAGGCCCAATCCAGTCATGCCGGCCGTGACAAACTGACACTCATTGAACTGCTGGACGTCCATGGCCTGGAAGTCGCAGGACTTCGGCACTCCCGTCCCGATCGACACTCGGCGAGTCAGCAGTCGCCATGAGCTGCTGAGGGATCATGGGCGAGGGTCCGGGACTTTCTTAGCGCCAATGCTATTGGAGGGGCCACGCTCCAACTATAGCGGTCTGTTGTCGCCGCTTCACTCGTCTCTGCTTTATATTCGCTTCAGCTTTTTCCCCGGGCATGAGATATTTCCTATGGGTATAGACCCTATAAATCCATTTAAATTACCATTACTTAATATAGTAATTTTATTATTAATAAGTCGATATAAGACACTATAGCTCGTAGGGTATTAAGGTAAAGATAAAAACGGAAAGGTATTTATTATAAGACTCTATAGTAAATAAGGGGCAATAAAAATAGTATTATACTATATAGAAGAAATTTTTACTGCCCTCTCTTCTTTATCTTTATAACTCTATTACTTCTATCTTTTTCTTTCTATTAATTTAATATAGCAGTTATTTCTATTTTTATCTTACTTACTTAAGATTCTCTCCTTTTAAATATTACCTCTATATAATCTATACTATTTCTTCTTCAGCTTTAATAAGTCTTAGGAGATTAATATAGATAAGAAGCAGATAGACTATAGTAATAACACCCCAGTTAGTATAGCTGCACCTACTATTAATATCATTAGGAAAATCTAAAAGGAAAATACCCTTCTTCTAGCAGCTTTAGTTACTTTATAAGTACTTTAGCCGACTCTATAAACCTATACCCTCAGCAACAGAAGCTAATATAGCTGTAGCCTAGTGGGTCTTTTACCCTACTAACAAGTTGGACTTAATTCTTCTCCTTATTGGCTCTATTGCCGCTTATAGCGTAAGTATAAGTCCCTCGATTATATTATTGAATTAATTGCCCAATTAAGGCTTACTCAATCTGTGTCTAGGCCTGTCTACCTCTAATGAACCTCGTCTTTGGTGGATTTATCACTCGTTTCAACGCCTCTGCCACCGGATCCGACTCGCCTGAGGACTTCCGCAATGAAATAGATAGTTACACGTGTGCTCATGGCCTCAATTCCATGTTTTGGGCTTAGCTAATACTCTCCTCTTGACAAAAGGCTTTGGTTCATCTACCTATTCGTTGCGAAATTCGCCCTGGGATATCTGTATAATGTACAACGCGCATCCCGCCTACCCAAGCCGTCGAGAACCGGACCGACATAAGTTACAGGTCTTGTTCGCGATCACGGCGACCTGAATGATGAGCAGTCTGAGATCCGCCTTTCTCAGGGCAGCACTACAGCAAGATATTGCCTTCTTCGACTATACTGGTACTGGTAGAATTGCCGTGCGAGTAACGACAAATGCAAACCTAATACATTCCGGAATCGCTGAAAAGCTGGGGCTTCTTGTCCAATCGATTGCAATGATTATCGGCGCAATGACCATTGCTATGATTACGAGCTGGAAATTGTCCCCAATTGCCCTCTCAATCATACCCCCCATGTTCGTTGTTCTTGGATTCACGCTTGCAAATAAGACCAGGCACGAGACAACCATCTTATCGATATACTCTGCGACCGCAGATTTAGTTGAGGAGGTGTTCAGTAGCATCAAGACAGTGCATGCCTTGGTGCAATTGACAAAGTCTCGAAGAAGTACGACATCTGGCTGGAGAAGGCCGAGGCCATTGGGCTGCAGGAGAACCTTAATCTGACAGTCATGTATTCGACCGGGTTTTCCCCCGTATAGGCGGCCTATGCGCTTGCTTTCTGGCAGGGTGTCCATTTGTACCTGAAGGGGGAACTGAAGGGGGGAATCGGCAATGCTGGAGACGATCTCATGTAAGTTGGGTCTCGTGCTGTGAGGATGGCATCAATGAATTGGCTGCCTGACTGTGTAATGTTATCATGTCCATCCTGATGGTGAATAGCGCGATTTTTCAACTTGCACCACTCTTCGCTTCTTTCTCGGCGGCTGCCTCTGCCGCGTGGGAGCTATTCCTCACACTCGACTGGGAATCATCCATCGACTCCTTGTCAACTTAGGGAACCAAGTTGAATAACTCGACGGCCTTATCCGTGCCGAGGACTTAAAAGTCACCTACCCTTCCCGGCCTGACATTCCTGTCTTGAAGGGCGTCGATCTTGATATCCTGGCAAACAATGTGACTACCCTGGTAGGTGCAAGCGGATCTGGAAAAAGCACGATAATCAGCCTTTTTGAACGATGGTACAATCCAACAGGAGGCTCTATTGCCATTGATGGGCACCAGGTTGAAGACTGGAATGTCAAACGGCTCCAAAGCCGGATGCGTCTTGTGCAGCAAGTGAGTACAATCACCTATCAACACCGTTGCCCGTTCCTTCTGACAAGCCATCTACGCAGGGGCCGTGTTCTCTTTTAACGATACTGTTTACAATAACATCGTACACGGTCTCTCTGGCACTGATCTCGAATTTTCCAGCGAGAATGAGAAGAGGAAACTCGGGGTAGACGCAGGTCAGGCCGCGAATGCCTCTGAGTTTATTGATATACTGGGCCAGGTACGATCTATACATCAATCTTTCGTTCGAATTAATTTCTCTCTTCTGGAGATTAATTTCTCAGTGGTTACTTTTTAATCACGACTATATTAAAGTTAACTAAAGTTAGTAATATCAGAAGCAGGGGTTATAGAATCTGGGGTTATATATGCAGAATGCGGGATTATTTGCAAAAGAGAGGTATATTAAATTCCGTAGCATTAGTACCTATTTTAAGGTATCTAATTTTTTCCCCTAAATTAAGGGCCTCTTTTTCTAGTTAAGGGACCCCCTATAGAAGTACTTAATAGAGGTGCCAGACTAAATAACTCTATAAGTAGTCTCTAATCTTTTAAATTAGATTAAATTAGATTCAAACTTAAAATCCAGTTTAATTTAATTTAATAAGATTACTAAAGGTATTATATAGCAATATATTCCTACTATTAAATTACCCCACCAGTAAATACTAAACTTACTAATAAGTATATTCTGATATTTAATTTAATCTATCTTTTTAAGGCTTTTTACTACTCTCTATAAATCTAAAAGTACTATTTAGATATTATAATTAATTACTACTTTATATATTAGTATAGAGTAAGTTATAACTAAATATTTAGGTAATTAGTTAGATTGATATATTTAGTAAAAACTTAATTTTTATATATATAAAAGTATAGAAATCTTAAAGACTTTAAGAGATAAATTCTAATAAGGAATTATTATTATTACTAATTTAAATTTATATTTCTATTTTATCTTTATTATTTTCTTACTTTATTTAATTAGTTAAAATATTTAAATTATAGTATTTAGAAATCTCTTTATTAATTCTATTTTAAGTAATTACTTTTCTATTTTAATTAGGCTTTTTAAATATATTAGTTTCTAAATATCTAATTATAGTATTCTTTTTAACCCCCTTATTATAATACAATCTCAGTTAGTAAGCTACTCTATTTTCTATATAGCTAATTTAAATTCTAAAAATTTATTATCTAGTTAGTATTATATAAATATTAATTAGAATAATTTTAGATATATTAAGAAGGATTCTAACTGTTAGCTACTATAAATAAAAGGAGTTAAGAATTATAACTTTTTACTTTATAGCTTGGGATTTTACTCTTTAGGCCTTAAATATCTAATTGGATATATAAGTACTTATATAGCTATTTCTAATAGCTATTAGTAGTAGGTATAATTTAAACTTAAGTCTAGAGAAATTACTTTAAGCTGCTATTTAAAGTATATTAATTCTATTAAATTACTAAAAATAAATATTACTGAAATTAACTATTAAATACTAGGGGATTTTTATACTTTATTATTCTAATTATTTAAGCTGGTATCTTTATATAGGCCTAAATCTATCTAGCTACTTTTATATCTATAAAAGTTCTTTATAATTTTAAGTATATAGATACTAAATATACTTTAACTTCTATATCTATAAGTATTATATCTATATCTAGTAATATAGATATATCTATATTTAGTAATAAGAATATAGATAATAGAAATATAGTTACTATTACTATAATAGAAGAATTAAAATCTACTATATTAAAACCTATTATAATACTTTATATATCTATATTTCAGCTTAAATTTTAATTAATTAATATTATAATTACTACTTTAATATTTACTTTATTAATATTCTTTAGTTTTCTTCTTTTAATTTTATATTTAAAAGTAATATCAGGCTGTTAATAGAAGTAAAGATTAATATTAATATTAGTATAGAAATTAATAGAATCTTACTTACTACTCTTATAGAGTAATTTATTCTATAGATAAAAAAGTTAAAAAGGATATTAATAGTAAAGCTTAATTCTTCCTTTAGTTATTTTAAAGATAAGATAATACTAACTTAAGTAAATAATTCTATATTTTTTAAGCTTTTTAAAGATACTTATTCTATAGAATTACTAGTATATAGATAATAAATTTTACTTTTAAGTATCTATAAAGTTAGCTAAAGTAAGATATAGTATAAGTAATAGTAGAAGTATTCTATTAGGTATTATTTACAGGTAATTTAAATAGAATTATCTATATAAATAAATAAATAAAGTTTAAATACTTTAAATACCTATTAAATTATTAAGTAAGAAACTTAATAGCTAAATATTCAGCCTAAAAGGTAAATATTATATATCTTTTTAGGGAACTTTTTAAAGCTCTCTTTTTACCTATAGTAAGTAACTAGCTATTAAAGCTACTTTAGCCTATAGTAAGAAAGTTTACTAATAAGTTAGAGGTATTCTTTAATACTTTCTAAAAGGACTAATTAACTATATACTGTATATTAAATCTCCTCTTTTTTTATAGCTTTAGTATAAAGAGTAATTAAATTAATTAAATTAATAGTAGTATTTAGTATTTAAGTGCTATTAGAAGATTAAATTATTACTAATTATATTATACTCTAGCCTTATATTTTATTATATATAAATCTATCTATATTAATATAATAAGAAGAGATATTTAGATCTATAATTATACTTATAATTTTTAATTCTAAAAATAAGGTATTTTAACTGGTATTTAATATTAATATCTTACTTACTGCCTCTATCTTTAATATAGATATCTAATATATAATATAATTTAATTACTAGCTTTATATAGATACTCTTTATATTAATAGATTAATAGTCTATATTAAATTCTTATTACTAAATAGAGAAATAAACAGTTTTAATAGCTATAAAAAATTTAAAGAGATAATAAATATAAGAGAGCTATAAAAAATTTAAAGAGATAATAAATATAAGAGAGTTTATAGATAAATAGATAATTACTATTAATAAATTTAAATAGAAATATTCTCTAATTTAATAGTCTCTTAATATAATTAAATTTAATTATATAAAAATAAAATTTAATTATATAAGTTATATTCTAAAGTTATAAAATATTAATTTCTTTTTACTTAAAATATTCTAAAAGCTATTTAAAATCTAATTAAAAATTCTAAAAGTAAAAAAAAGATTATAATTTTAAAGAATATAAATAGTATCTATACCTACTATAAGAAGTATTATATATTAAGATTTAATATATTTATAATATAGATCTTTTTTCTTTATTATATTAAAAAGATAAATATATAGTTAAAAGTAGAGATATAAAGATTTTAAAAAAATAATAAAGCTAGTATATACTAATTAAAAGTATACTTTTAAAGTTATTTAAATTGCAAATTGTATATTTTTACTTTAATAATAACTTAATAAGAGTATAAAATAAATTAAAGTTATTATTAAGAAGTTAGAGTACTCTAATATATATATACCTAAAGGGGGGACTAAAAGCTTAACAGTAAAAGAAAATACCAATAATAGTATTAATAATACAGACTATATACCCAGTCTATTTAAAAGTTAATAGTTACTTAAAGAAACTAAAGTTTCTAATCTAACTAATTATCTTTTCTAATACCTTAATAAGCTATAGGAATAGCTATATCTTAAAAAAGCTAGATCTACTGGAAAAGCTAGATCTTAAAAAAGCTAGATCTACTAGAAAAGCTAAATCTGCTGGAAAAGCTAGATCTTAAAAAAGGCAAAATCATAATAAATATAAAAGCTCTATAAGCCTTACCTCTTTCACTCCAGTTATCTTTCTATCCTTATATATATCTTAACTAACTACTTAACTAACTACTTAACTAACTACTTAATTAACTACTTAATTAACCACTTAACTAACTACTTAACTAACTGAAGATATCTACTTTCTATCTTACCCTTCAGACCGATATAGTATCTCCTAATTATAGCTATACTTATAGCTTCTATTTTAATCTATACTACTTAATCTAAAATAACTTAATTCTAATTTTAAAGCTGTAAATTACAGCTAAAAAGTCCAAACTTAAAGATATTAGAAGAATATAAATCGATTAACTTAATAAACTATATTTAGTGTAGTTACTTATATTTAGCTACTATATAATTTAAGAGCTAGCCGGCCTAAATATAGATTTAAAACTTTAGATTACTGCTAAAATAGACTATCTTAAGATAATAATTTAGAACTATAAAAGTAGGATAATTTCTCCAGTTAAAAAGGCATTTTTAAATAGTTTATATAGCTCTAGCTATACAGTATAAATTATATAGCTAATATATAATATAGTATTAGTTAACTTACAGCTAAAGAATTAATAACTATAAGAACTTAAGGAAACCCTATTAATAGCTTTAGTTAGCAAATAGAAGTTAGCTTAGTTTAGGCTTTTACTGACTAGTTGCCTTTAGTAGCAGCTATAAAGCTGGAATTATAGAGGGATATTATAGAGGAGGTTTAAAAGAGGTAAAAGACTGTAATTAGGTTTATAATTAATAGATTAAGTTTCTTATTATACTTATATAAGAATGTAATACAGAATTTAAAATAGTAATTAGAATAGTAATTTTAATAATAATTAAAGTTATTATATTTACTAAGAAAGTTTATATATAAGTATATATTAATTTTCCAGCTATAATTTACTATATTACTATATTTAATATATTTATAGATTTATACTCTATTTTTAAAATTTATTATCTTTTTATTTTTTTATCTAAGAGTTTTCTATTTCTAATTAGCTTTAATTTTAATTATAGTAAGTACTTTTTAATTTATTTAAATTCTCTTTAATTTAGCTATTAATATTAATATATAAAGTATATTATTATTATTAGATATAGCCTTATAAAGCTAGCTATTACTATTATAATTAAATAAGGTAGCTATATAGTTAAAATAGATAAATAGACTTTAGATTATTATATATTAATATAGATAAATACTTTACTTAATATATTATATATTTATATAGGTTTTTATTTATTATAGAAATATAAATATCCTTAAATTTATTTTATATTTTATATAAGTTAAGCATTAATAAATATATCTTACTATTTATTATTAAGCTTATTAACCTTAAAATAATAAGATAGTAAGATAGTAAAGTTTTTATATAATACCCTTTTAAGAAACTTACTCTAAAGAAGTATAACTTACTATATTAATATATTTACTATATAAATCTTTTTTAAGAACTTCTTAAATATACTATTAATCTTAAAATTATACTATATCTTAATAGTAAAGTTCTTAATATAAATCTAAATTATAAAAGCTTAATAATATCTAAAGAAAAAAAGCTTACTATAGATTTTATTATTATATTAACTAATAGAGTACTCTTCTATTTATTCTACTTAAAATTTAACTAATAATTATAAGTCTATATTTAATATATAGATTAATTATTATAAGCTAATATTATCTATTTCTATAGAATAAATAGTATTCTATATAACTATACCTACTTTAAAATTAAAGAATATTTAAGGCCTTAAATATTTAGCTACTATATTATAAAATAATTACTAAATTAATTCTTAAGTTATAATTCTATTCTATTTTTTTAAAGATAATAATAATACTTTAGTTAATTTTATCTTTAATATAATATTAACTTAGAAATTCTTAAGAATAATATAAATTAAAGAAAGAATATAAATAAGAATATATAAAAGGCTTTTAAGAATTAGAATTTTAAACTTAATAAGATTTTAAAATATATTATAAAAATACTTAAGTAAAAAGTAAGAATTATTAAAGAAATTTTAAAATTATAAGTTACTAATATTCCTTTAGTTATATATATACTAAAAGGTATTATTTTAAATTTATTCTTTAAATAAAATATATCTTATTAAAAATACAGTTTATACTATAATTCTATATAGAAAAAAGAAGTATATATAAATTTATATTTACAGTTTTATTAGCTTTAATATTTACTTTTAATATTTTATCTTACTTAAAAAGCTATTATAAAGTTTAAAAATACTATAGTATTTAAGGGTATTTTTAAAAAGTATTTATCAGTTAAAAATCTACTTATTATACTGTAATTATATTAGAGGCTTTATTTAAAGTATTTAGCTTAAGTTAATATAGCTTTAATAGAATTTAAATAGTTTCTTTAAATAGAAAATAAACCTAAATAAAAGAAATATAATAAATAGCTATTAGTATATTTAGAAATCTAGCTGAATTATATTAATATTCAATTTTAAAAAGAATTTCTTAATAAGTTATTTAGCTATAATATATATTAAAAGGTTAAAGTATCCTAATATATATATACCTAAAGAGGGGACTAAAAGCTTAATAGTAAAATAAAAACACCAATAATAGTATTAATAATACAGACTATATACTCAGTCTATTTAAAAATTAACAGTTTACTTAAATAGACTAAGGTTTTTAGTTTAATTAGTTACCTTTTTTAATACCTTAATAAGCTATAGAAATAGCTATATCTTAAAAAAGCTAAATCTACTGAAAAAGCTAAATTTACTAAAAAAGCTAAATCTTAAAAAAGGTAAAATTATAATAGATATAAAAGCTCTATAAGCCCTCTTATATTCTAATTATCCTTCTATTTTTATATATATCTTAACTAATTACTTAACTAACTACTTAACTAACTACTTAACTAACTACTTAACTAATTACTTAACTAACTAAAGATATTTACTTTCCGCTCTATATTACAGACTGATATAGTTTTTTCTAATTATTAGTATACTTATAGCTTTTTTTTTAATTTCTATTACTTAATTTTAAGTAATTTAATTCTTATTTTAAGGCTGTAAATTACAGCTAAAAAATTAGAGTTTAAAGATATTATAAAAGTCTAAATTAACTAACTTAATAAGCTTTATTTAGTATAGCTAATAGTCTTTAGCTATTATATAATTTAAGAGCTAATAGGTTAAGATATAACTTTATAACTTTAAATTACTATAGAGTTAGTCTATCTTAAAACTCTAATTTAAAAATACTAAAGGTATATACTTTCTCCAGCAGAAAGAGTATTTATTAATAGCTTATATAGTATTATATAGTCTATATAGCTAATAAATAATATAGTATTAATTAACTTATAGCTAAAAAATTAATATAAGAACCTAAAAGAACTAAATAATAAAGGGATATTATAAAGAAGGTTATATACTTAGTAATTAAAAAAGGTAAAAAATTGTAATTAGATTTATAATTAATAGATTAAATCTCTTATTATACTTATATAAGTATATAACTGTATAGAATTTAAAATAGTAATTAGAATAGTAATTTTAATAATAGCTATAATATATATAGAAAGCTAAAAGTAGCTTTTTAAAAAAGTAACTTTAAAAATTTACTTAAGAAACTTAATAATTATAATAGCTTATTAATTAAATAATTTAATATAGCTATTATAGCTTCTATATAAATATAATTACTAAAAGTATAATAGATATATAATCCAGCTTAATATAGTAGAATTTAATATAATAGGCAGTTTTATTTATATTATCTTTTTTTAATTATATCTATAGTAAAAGATTCTTTTAAAAGCTATAAATATATTTAGAGAATCTATTAAAGTGTATTTTTTATAGCTTAATATAGTAGTAATATAGATATAGATATATTATTATAGATATTTAATATCTCTTTTTATAAATAATAAAGCTAATAAAGATAATATATTTTATGTAAACTATTTAATATCTTAGAAAATTACTTAAAAAGAAATTTATACCTTAAAGTATTCTATATTTTTAGTATTACTTTATAAAATTATATAATATTTAAATTACTAAATCTATAGAGATTTAAATAAGTATTAAAATAGCAGTATTAAAATATAGTAATAAAGTATATATATTGATTATATTTATTCTATATTAAACCCCCTTTTAGAGAGCTAATAGAATATAGCTAATTTTATTATTATCTTATTTAATTCTCTTTAGATTCTTAATATATACTTACTATTTAAATTTACCTTAATTAAGTAGCTAATTTCTATTATTCTATTCTATAAAATACCTAAAATTATAATATAGTTTATTTTTATACTATTAATATCTAATTTTAATATTTTATAAATTACTCTTTTTTACCTCTATTTTTTTCTATTTAATTATAAGTAGTAATAAGCTATAGTAAAAAGTACTTTCTTATAGTTAATATATCTTTCTTTTAAAGCCCCTCTATTTAATTTAATATTATTAGGCTTAAGACTAAAAAAAGCTTTATATTATTAAATAGATAGTAAAAATATATAATAGAATATCTATTTTTACCTTTATAATTTAACTTCTTTAGAAATATAATATAGTAGATAGTTAATTTAAAGAGGAAATTTATCTAGTAAAATAAAGAATTATTAATATTAATTAAGATAAATAGTAATATATTTAATTTAATCTTTAGTAGAAAGATCAATATAGATACTTACTTTTTTTTAAGAATTAAAATCTTAAGATTAAACTAATTAAAATATTAGAAAAGTAAAGTAATACTTCTATAGTTAGTACAGATACTTTAATATTAAATTAGAATTTAAATTTAAAAGAATAATATAGTAAACTTATAGCTTAAATATTAATATCTAGCTTGTAATTATTATTTTCCGCTATAAATAGATACTAAAATAAATATAGAGTATATAAAAAAGCTTTAAGCTTTAAGATATATCTTATTATAAGCTAGCCTATAGAATTACTTTTATTATTAATCTTAAGATTAATAGCTAGAAGCTAAAGAAGTTTTATATATAAGGTATAATATAGTTAGCTAAATTAGCTAATTTCTTACTTATAGCTAGCTAGAAATTTAAATAAAAGCTATTATACTTTACTTTTAATAAATTCTTTTAGATTAAAAACTTCTTTAAAGTTACTTTTTATCTATAACTTAAAGTTTAAAGTTTTATTCTATATATTACTTTAGCTTTTATTCTGCTAAATATTAGCTTATTTATCTATTTCTATTTTTAAAGTGTAACTTATATCTATTAAAAGTGTTTTTATCTTTTTAATAGGTAGTAAATTAAAAAATACTTTAAATTTTATTATATAAGTATATAATAATCTCTAATATTATTTATAGATAAAGTTAGCTTATAATAGTAAATATTTAGTTAATATTACTAATTACTATATCTTTCTTAAGACTTTTAATATAAATAAATATATACCTTTTAATATTATATATTAGCAGATATTAATATCTATATAAAATTAGAATATAAATATATACTTAAATAAAAAGTCAGTTTAACTTATAGTTTCTTATCTTATAAAAGTATCTATTAGTAATTTAGCTATTTATAGATTATTATTCTTTAAGAATAAAATATTAAATATAGGGATTTTAGTAATTTCTCTAGTTATATTATATTTTAATTTTAAAAAAACTATTAATTAATATTTAGTCTTAAGTAATATCTCTTTATATACTTTTAGAGTATTAATATTAAACTTAATATATATTAAAATATAGATATTTATAAACTATCTATATATTTAGATACTTTAGAAACTTCTATAGTATATCTATATATTAATATTTAATCTAGCTAAATAGCAGCTATAATAAATATAATAATTTAAAGTATAGTATATTTAGCTGCTACTTCTATAGAATAAATAAATAACTAAATATAGTAATTTAAAGTATTACTACTAATAGAAGAAAGTATACTCTAAATAGATAACTTCTATTTATTAATATAAAAATAATTACTATATATATATATTAGCTATATACTATATTTTTAAACTGTATTAAAAGAATTTACAGTTAGATAAGTATTTTAAATTAAATAAAGAAAGAATAAGAATATTAAGTTAGTTTTATATTTATTTAATAATAAAGTATAAAAATAGATTACTATACTTATATTAAATATAAAGTTTATTTATAGTAAATTAATATCTATTAAGATATTTAATATTTATAGATATAGAGAATTAATTCCTTTAAATACCAGCTTATTATTTCTTAAAAGTTAAGTAGAAATCTATATCTATTTATTCTTTATATTAATATAATAATTACTAAAAGCTTAATACTTTATAATAATAATTATTTAACTTAAATATTACTATAATCTACTATTTAAAAGTATCTTTTAATTTATAAAGATATTAAAAAAAGCTAGAAATTACTTTATAAACTTAATTTTCTACTGTAATAAATACCTTATAATAATTACCAGTTTATAATAACAGTTTAATAGAAGTATATAGCTTAATATAGATTTATCTATTTTATAATTATATATTAAGTATACTTACTACTAGTAATATCTATAGTTTTCTTAAAGTAAAAAGAATTAAAATATAGAGAAGGTAATATTACTACTGTTTTTAATATTTATAAGTTACTATCTATAGAGCTTTTAGTAGTATTATAGATTTCCAGTTAAAAATAAGTAATTATAGATATTAATAGATATTTAATTTTTCCTTTAATATTATTAAAGTATATAAATTTACTTAAGATTCTTAATTTTCTTTCTTTAATTTAAATATTATCTTATTCTTCTAAAAATAAAAAGAATCTCAGCTTATTTTATTTTCTATTTTAATTACTATTAGAAATAGTAAAATAAAGTATTAATAGTAAGGGATATTATAGATATAAGAAGTTATAAAGTACTTAAAGCCTTTTACTTAAATAGTACTTATAGTATAATCTATTTTTAAACTTTTAACTTTATTAAGTAATATATAAATTATTCTATTATTTATTATTATCTTAAGAAATTTACTTTTTATCTTAATATAAAAATAGCTTTTTTAAACTTAAAAAGAGTTTTTATAATAATTAAGAGAATCTAATAAGTATTTAAAATTAAAATTAAAATAGCCTTTTTATTATATATTACTAATTATATAAGTTTATAGATTTTAAGTAAATAGATTTAATAGAGTTTAATAGTAATATATTCTATTTATATTATTAAAAGATTAAAAGATACTATATCAGTCTAAAGAGTAAAATAGAAAGATATCTTCAGTTAGTTAAGTAGTTAGTTAAGTAGTTAGTTAAGTAATTAGTTAAGTAGTTAGTTAAGTAGTTAATTAAGATATATATAAGAATAGAAAGATAACTAGAGTAAAAAAAAGCTTATAAAGCTTTTATATCTATTATAATTTTACCTTTTTTAAAATCTAGCTTTTTTAGTAGATTTAGCTTTTCCAGTAAATCTAGCTTTTTTAAGATTTAGCTTTTTTAGTAGATTTAGCTTTTTTAAGATATAGCTATTTTTATAGCTTATTAAGATATTAAAAAAAATAACTAGTTAGATTAAAAACCTTAATCTATTTAAGTAACTATTAATCTTTAAATAGACTGAATATATAATCTGTATTATTAATACTATTATTAGTATTTTTCTTTTACTATTAAGCTTTTAGTCCTCTCTTTAGGTATATATATATTAGGGTACTTTAACTTTTTAATATTACTAAAAGAAAGCTACTATCTTACTAACTTTAAAAGTAATATATTATCTAAATTAATTAATAAATAAACTGATAATAGAAATATCTATTTACTCTACTATTATATTAGTATTTTAACTATAGTATTTTAAGCTCTTTTAAATATTTTCTATATTAAAATATCTATTAATACCACTCTAAATATATAGTTAACCTTCTTTTTATTTTTAATAACTATATTATTAATAATATTAACTATAACTACTATACTAACTTTAATTAAAAGGTTAAAATCCTCTAGATATAATTTACTACTTATACTACTACTTATTATATATTAAAAGCCAGTATAATTATAGCTATACTTTTAAGTTCTTATAGTTCTATAGTAGGATATTAGATATTTACTAATAAAGATAAAAAAACCTCTTTAAGATAAATTAGTAAAACTACTTAATATATATTATAGATATTTAAAGCTATATTAATTGCTAGACTTATAAGACTTAAAACTAATTTATTATTTAAACTTAAAACTCTCTCTAGCAGTATAACTCTAGAAATTTCTATTAAAAATAAGAAATATATAGTTATTTTTAATCTTCTTATTAGTATTATTAGTATAATAGCAGCTATAGATAGCAGTACTAATAGTAAAGTTACTATATAGGTTATTATATTTATAGTATCTTAAAATCCAGAGGATATTTAAGCTGGATTTAATACTGAAAGTAAGATTACTAGAGATAATATAGTATATAGCAGTAGTAATAACTGCCTAATTATAGCTTTAAAGAAGTATTATAGTATAATTAGAGTCTTTATAAAATTAATTAAAATAATATTAATAGCTAAAATAGTAAGTTAAAGTTTAATCTTCTAAAAATAGTAAAATAGTAAAGAAAGATAAATAAAAATAAAGTTTTTAACTCTTTAGAGTATATATTGAAATTATATAAAGAGGTAATATATTCCCTATATATATTAGAAGTAAACTTATATAATCTAGCTGCTTAAAAAGTATTAAAGTAAATTAATATATAGATTTAAATAGTAAATAAATTAGAGGAGATGTTAGAATTTAAGTAGTTAATTTTAATAAATAAGTTTATTTCTTATTATAGTAAGATTAATACTAACTATAAAATTCTGAAAAATAATATAATAAATTAAGATACTAAAAGTAAAGTTATAATGAAAAAGAAATTTATTAACTATCTAATTAATAGAAAGTATTTATTAAAATTATAAAATATATTAACTGTAAATAATTATTTAGTAAGTTAAAATAGTAATAAAAATATAAAGGATATTATATAAGAGGCTTTTTATATAAGTAATAAAGTAATAAGAATTTATTAAAAGGTTAAAGTACTTTAATATATATATATCTAAAGGGGAAATTAAAAGCTTAATAGTAAAAAAAATACTAATAATAATATTAATAATACAGATTATATACTCAGTCTATTTAAAGATTAATAATTACTTAAATAGATTAAGGTTTTTAATTTAATTAGTTACCTTTTTTAATATTTTAATAGACTGTAAAAATAGCTATATCTTAAAAAAGCTAAATTTACTATAAAAGCTAAATTTTAAAAAAGCTAAATCTACTAAAAAAGCTAAATTTACTGAAAAAGTTAGATTTACTAAAAAAGCTAAATCTTAAAAAAGGCGAAATTATAATAGATATAAAAGCTCTATAAGCTTTTTTTTACTTTAGTTATCTTTCTATTTTTATATATATCTTAATTAACTACTTAACTAACTATTTAACTAATTACTTAACTAACTACTTAACTAACTAAAGATATCTACTTTCTATTTTATTCTTTAAATTAATATAGTATCTTCTAATTATAGCTATACTTATAGCTTCTATTTTAATCTATACTACTTAATTTAAAGTAATTTAATTCTTATTTTAAAGCTATAAATTACAGCTAAAAAGTTCAGACTAAAAGATATTAAAAAAGTATAAATTAATTAATCTAGTAAACTGTATTTAATATAGTTACTTATATTTAGCTACTATATAATTTAAAAGCTAGCCAGCTTAAATATAAATTTAAAACTTTAAATTACTATTAAAATAAACTATCTTAAAATAATAATTTAAAACTATAAAAGTAGAATAATTTCTCTAGCTAAAAAGATATTCTTAAATAGCTTATATAGCTTTAGCTATATAGTATAGATTATATAGCTAATATATAATATAGTATTAATTAACTTATAGCTAAAGAATTAATAACTATAAGAATTTAAGGGAACTCTATTAATAGCTTTAGTTAGTATATAGAAGTTAGCTTATTTTAGGCTTTTATTAATTAGTTACCTCTAATAGTAGCTATAAAGAAATAATAAAGGGATATTATAGAGGAGGTTTAAAAGAGGTAAAAAACTGTAATTAGATTTACAATTAATAGAATAAGTCCCTTATTATATTTATATAAGTATATAATACAGAATTTAAAATAGTAGTTAGAATAGTAATTTCAATAATAATAGTAGATACTATAAAAGTTATATTTAGTAAAGTAGCTATAGTAAATATATATTTTACTATCTAAAGCTACTATAGCCTTAAAAGCTATACTTAAAGTCTATAAAATAACTACTAATTTAAATAAATAATTAACTACTACTATAAAAATAGTAGAAAATATTTTCAGTATACTAATTACTTCTATTTAATATCTATAGTATATAGAGAAAAAAACATTAAAATCTCTAATTATAAGTATAAAAAGATTAAATTATAAAACTTAAGTATATATTAAAAGATAAAAAAATAGAACTCTAATTTAGCATCTTAAATCAGCTTTTAAAATTAGCTTTTTAAAAGTATAGAAATATATAAATACTAATAACTAAGAATCTAATTAAGAGCTAATTACTATAGTCTAATTAATACTATAATAATTTTAAAGAGTTATTTTAAGTAATTAAATTATAGATAATACTAAAGAATATAACTTCTAGAAGAAAGAATCTAACTGTAAATTACTATATAAAATTTTATAAGAAGAATATTTATATTCTTACTATTTTAAGCTTAAGTAAGATCTTTAGTTCTATAAGTATAAAAAGTATAATTATTAAGGCTTATAAAAAAATAGCTTTCTTCTATCTTAAGAGGCTAAATTAGTTAGTATGTATAATAATAAGATAAAGCTTAAGAAGAATCTAGTTAAAAGAAGGGAAATAAGAAATAAATAGACCTTAGGGACTTATAATATTAAAAAAGTAGCTAATAGTATCTAATACCTTTAAAATAGAATTAAGAAAATAGAAATTAGTAGTATTAAATAGCTTTAAGCTAAAGTTAAAAAGATAGAAAAAAGATTTAATACTATAGAAATAAATATAAATAAGTTAAAGGGAATATTTAAGAAGCTTATAGTAAGCTTAAAGAAATAAATATTAAGTTTATTAAGTTAAAGAGGGATAAATCTATAGTAGTAATAAGTTTAGTATATTATTAGAAATAGTTAATTATCTTCTCTAACTAGCTATAGCTAAATCTATATTTTCTTTTTTCTTTTTTCCTTTTTCTTTTTTTTATTTATTTAGGTATTAATTTAATTATATAATAGTTTAGTAGTAAAATAGTTTATACTTTTTTTTTTTTAATATACTTTACCTACCTATAATACCAGTTTCAGTTTACAGTACCTAAGCTTAGAAGACTGCTTACCTTATATTAATAGTTCCGTCTCTATCTATCTATAATATTCTATTATTACAGGCGCTATTCACTCTAAATTACCTTACTAATTACTAGGTTGTTTTGTCGAAAGGGGGTTCAAATACAACTGCTAGGCTGAGCTGAAACAATAGGACCAGAAAGAGAGAGCTAGCATAGACGTTAAGCCTAGACCATCAGCCCTCTGACAAGCGGGTCACTTCACAGCATAAGAAAATAAGGACGAGAAAGGGAGTTCATTGAGGCAGAGTGTGTATAATGGCGAATAATTATTGCTAGCTATCCTGCTTTTTTCTATGTAAATGAGATTTTACATGGACAAGAGATATCAATTCAGAAGCCCGAGAAATTGATCGGGTTCGAAAGGAAGAAAGGTCTTTTCATATATATCTCATACTATAATCAGGGCGTTCAGCGGGAAATGGGCCCTGATTGTATCGCTGGGATTCACGAACGCGGGAAAGGAGGAAATTGAGAAGTTATATTCGGTCAAGCTGCAATTTAGGAGCGGCAAAACTTGTTATCGAGAACTGCACAGTTCTAGCAGGAGGGTGAAGGTTAATCGCTTGGTTACTATGGGGGACGGGGAAATTCGTGGACTCCGAGGGTTGTTCCGGAATACGAGAGCGAACGCTGACGCCATGGTGTAATTCGTGTAGATGAACGAAGGATACTTGATTAGGTACATCGGGCCCTGGCCGGGGCACCCTTTAAAAGGTGTGTGTGCTAGCTAGACGGTCCAAAGGACCGGAATTCGCATAGTAAATCAGGCCGACGCCATCATCGGTGCGGAATTGGCACTCCCTTCGTGCCGGCTTCATCAGAATCACGTGTCGGGTGCGATGTACCTGATGTTGCTCGACTTGGCCCCTTGACAAACGCGGACTTGAGGCAGGATGAGTGGGGATAGGGTCGTACGGTGTGCGCTCAGGGGAATTCAAAGCAGAAGATATCACACAGCTTCTCTCTGACCTTAAGGAGAGCAACGACCAAAAAGATCGTATCCTCGTCAAGTATATAAAGAGACGCATTCGGCAACTCAACATACCCCGAGCAATCACCGATACTGTCGACGATATGGGCGGAACACTAGGAGCTATTCTAGGCATCCTACTCACAGCCTTTAACAACGCCCTCAAGCGCCAATTCACATCTCAAGGAGCTGTCACCACTGCGATTTTCTCCGACGCCCTTGGCACAGTTGTTGAGTCCCTCAAGGTGTATATACTACAGCACGAGAGGGAGACCGTACGGTCATGGATGTTCTGATCCCATTTACAGACGAGTTTGTGCAGACGAGGAGCTTTGAGGCTGCAATGCGAAAGGCGAAGGAGAAGGCAGAAGCTACACGTTTTCTGAAGTCGAAACTGGGAAGAGCTCTGTATGTGGGTGAGGCGAGCGAGCAACAGGTGCCGGATCCGGGGGCTTGGGCTTTGTATGAGATGCTGGGTGGAGTAGAATTGGGTCTTGGTCTTGGGGGAACATCGAAATTAAAAGGAATTCTATACAGAAGTAAAAAGGCTTAACAAATATATTATAGTTCTTCTAATCTACAGCTCATCATGGTGCTTTAATCTATCCTGATTAAATACGCTAACTCCATGACTTCCACTTGTAAATATAAAATTATCCAGTTGTTCTTCTGTCAGCATATGAGTAAAGTTGCCTTGGAAAGATATGATCTCATTCGTGCCAGCGCGATACAACCTCATCGACGGATATGAGTCAATCTCAATCGGCACATCATTAGCATCGACGTTGATCACAGCTATAGAAACCTGCTTGGAAAGACCCGACTTTGAGTATCTGAACCCAAGCTCTTTCATCGTCCCATGAAGGCTATCCAAGCCTGTCAGTAATTATGTAGAGCGACTTTGGAGATTGGTGGACTTACTCTGTGCAGTATTGACACCATGGGACGTGGAACTCAACAAGGACATCCCGAGTCTTGTCATAGACGAACTCGTCAAAGTTGCTGCCAACCAACGTGGTCAAGAAAGGCTGGGAAGCAGATGGTGTAGGTACTGGCTCGGATTTGATAGTCGGTGTTAATGTCCCTTTCAAGTATGCAGATATGTGCTTGGCAATCCTATTGGCACTGAATGCCGATGTCGACATAGGATACGCCCTTCCTCGGGGATCTGCAATAGCGAACCCACGCTTGACATCATTTCTTAGATGCATTTGCTTGCATCTCGCAGGGTAATCCGGGGCAAAGACTATCAGAAATGTCATTTGATACTGATACTTTTTGGCAAGAGGAATCAAAGACTTGGTAAGCTCAACCCTTTCTTGACGTTTACTGAAGAAGATTTGAGCCAGTGGTTTTCCATCCTAAATCGGTCAGCGGGAAGAATGTGTCAAGTAAGGATGGCTTACTGCAATGGCTTGTTCATAAATCACCGGATCATGTTCGCGGATCAGAGGCGTAGTTGCGTTTTGCAAGAAAGTGTTAATATAGTCCACGTTGAAGGGCCCGCGGTAGTAGTCAGGATCGTCTTCCTCCTGTGTATAAACAGCGATGGAAGGTTGCGTACTGTGTCCGTCTAAAGCATCAACAGAACCAAAGCTGTAATGCGCCCGCCACCGCTCAGCAACATTGTTAAAATTCTTGCGGTCTTGTTGGCGGTCTGATGAGCCAAGAAATGCAACGACCGCCACTCGGGCTGAAGTCGCGAAATCAATGTGACCCTTACTGGTCAGATCCGTGACTGGAGAACCAGATTGTCTTTCGATATACTTGACAACTCTGTCATCATGGTCAGTAGTGCACAGGTAGATGTCGAGGTAGAAGCCTACGAAGACGCGTCCAAAGCTTCCTTGTACGTAACCAAGTTGCCGTCGCCTGTTGTATACTTCAACGTAGGGACGGTGAATACCTGTGCATCATCACAGGCAGACGGCTCCTCGTTGCAATTGACTGAGGCAATGGCTGTCTTGGTGAGTACTGAGGATGCACTGTCCAGCAACCTTTGTACTCGATCGCATTCCTTACAGCCGTCTGCTGTGAACAGGATGAGCGACTGTCTTGAGGATATCAAAACGTTGAACTCGGCTTTGCGGAGTTTGATGCATATCGTTGGAGTGTAAAGAGCAGCAAGTAAGAGCAGGGCAAAGAGACGCATGGTGATACGATGAACGGGTTTAGAAAGGAGGATGAGAACTTGAAGCTTATCAGAAAGTAGGTTGAAAGCTTGAAGCATATATTCGAATAATTGCCCATTCATGAAGCTTCCCTATCATGATACGAATTGCCTATCTTGGTATACGAATTATCACGACTGGTCCGTCAAGCCATCTTATTTCAGATAAGAGACAACCCGTTGGTTGTTGCTGTGTCAGGTGACCGTGCTACTGAAGGTTAGCACAAACTATAAACTGCGCAATTTTCATCTCAAAGCTAGCTCATAACGGCAGGTATTGTAAACCAGTGCCCCATTATTGGACCGGAGTCGGTTACGGCACTAATGGCCACTTTTAGCATGTTCTGGAATACGAATAGAACCATTCATGACTCCATTTGAAAGCTAAAAGCCTACAAGGGGTACAATTGCAGGGGCAGACCGGTAACATGTTAATTATCGCAAGATCCTAGGAAATTGATCATGCTTAGCTTTAAGGTTTCAACTTCATCTGCGAATCGCTTCTTAAAGAGGACTAGACTTGCTAAGACAAAGTGGTAGAGTTTCGGTCTCTCCGTATTCCCTCCTGTATGATTGGTGTAAAAACTACCCATAGCCATCGGCAAGGATCTTAGCGCAAGGTAAAGTAGTCGTTCAAAGTTTCCCTCCTTGGAACCCCTGTGGCTTGTGGAGTCCAATGACATCCCCTTGTCGGTGATAGCACGATCATCAGGACCAGGTATCCTGCCGGTATCCGAACATGTTCCCAGATATTCCAACACCGACAATCCAATAAAACACAATACCAAGACGAGTAATTTCAAAATATGAGCAGCGTCATTTTAAAGGAAGTGCCTTATCAGCGCTGTGGTACAAGCCGCAACCTCATTTTCGGCCAAATGTCATAGCAGCTGTCAGTCGCTAAAAGTCATATATCGATTGTGGAGTAACATCTGGTGTGGTCCGTGATGGTAGCCTTGTTGCCCCCAAAACAACTCATTGAGATATCGACTAAGGTTTCTTCATCTTCAGTCACCGCTAAGAGGATGGGCTTCATGGGGAAGGTGGTTGTGCACAAGCTCTCGGTAACCAGATTTCTTACCAAGCTAAGCTTGGATCAATAGCGGTAGCCAGGTCCAGTCTAGAGATTCGTATTGCTCCCTTGTACATGAGGAAGCTGTGATAGTTACAGTTAGAGGAGATTTGCCGGTGCTATGGTTCCCAGCAGTACAAGAAGAGCACTCCCTTCCCACAGATAACTTAGAATCCGTACCCAAACATTCATTCCTCAATTACCTATCTGGTCTCCAACTATCGACCATCATGAAGTTCTCCTTTACTTCCCTTGCAATTCTTGCAAGTATTCCTCTGGCTCTCGCTCTGCCAGCTGAAGTTCAACACTCTGTCGAACAAGCAAAGCTGCCTGACGCGCTGGCTAAGATCTATCAAGTCGACCCCGACAACTGGCTCCAGGCGGTCAAGGAAGAAGCTGCCAAGCAGGAAGCCTTAGCCGCCAACGAAACCGACGCCATCGAGTCCAGAGATAGTTGGATCTTCCAAATCTATGGAATGTACACTGACCGTCTGGTCAACGTGGGTGATGTCGATACCTTCTACATGCTCTGGCAGCGCATGTACGACGTAAGCAACGACCACGGAGGTCTCTCCGACGTCAGCCGTGGTGCTTGGAGCAAGTTTTGCAACGGTCCTTCTGCAGGCGCGGGCGTCAGCACGAACTTTGTCCTTGATGGTCAATGGGGCGCTGTGGGCCGTGTGACTGGCTGGGCGATGCGAGATGCCTTGATTCGCTCCATGTATAAGATGGCCGATGGAATTGGCCAGAAGAACGGCTACACTGTCTACAACAATTGCTACGGCTTTACCTGGCAGGAGGGTAAGCCTAACAAGGCCAACTCGGCCTGTGGAGGCTTGTCAAAGACCAAATGTCCGAAGAACAAGGACTGCCCCTTGGAGGGTATGGAGTGCACTGGCATGAAATGGGGCACCTGGCTTCCTAGTATCATGCGCATGAACGTCTACAACCGCGACGGATCGCTCCGTGCCGATGCCTACCAAGCGCGAGTCGCCTCCCAGGCCCTTGGTTCGGGTGGCTGTGGAAAGGCAGGGACTATTGCTGCCTATGTTGCTGACTTCATCCCGATTGCCGGTCCCTACTTTGCTACTGGTCTTCGTATCAACTGTCTGTTTCAGTAGACTCTAAGTACAAGAGTCAGATTAGAACGGATGCAAGCGTGAGGGTGAGAGTGAGGTTGAGGTTGGGGGTGATGCTAGCTGGGATGGAACTGGGTCTTAGTCTTGGAGAGATTTCGAGATGGAAAGGATACTGTACAGCCTCGATAAATCAAATTCATGACACATACCGTTAGAAGATCTGAAAGCGTAAATTATATCCGTCATTCCCATAAATCACATCCAGCCGGCTCATACCGTACTTGATTAAATGCAATGGAGTAGTGGGCACGGGTAAGTAACCAGATTTCTTGTAGAAGAATATCGCGCTTGCTTTATCCACCTAATCTCCGTCCTAATAGCCTACCTCCAAAGCTGTCCTCCAAGTGAAAATGCTAAATCCTCAAAGGAATTAGAGGAAATCCAACAATCCCACCATGATCAAGAGTTGCCCAAGATAATAAAGTGCCCAAACAGTATGCTCCATCCAAGTTCGATGTCGTGAAATGGGAGGAAGTAGGAATCTCTCAATGGCCAGCAGAGTATCCGAAAAAGTAAACATGATCGCACCAAAGATCAAACGACTACCATCCATTGTAAGTGCCGCAAGAACCATGGCGCAAATTGCAATAGAGTAGATAAGAATTGGGATCTGGAGTCCATCTCTTTTCACTTTATGAGTAGGCAGCAATTTTGTAAGCATGAGATCCACAGAGAGTAAAGCCCAGGACGAAGCGATAGGTATATTGGGCAGCGAGAACCTCTCTCGCATACGTCGCGAGATCAATCCATGCTATCGATGCTTTGTCGGCCTTCGGGTTGCTTTTTAGTTCGCCGGCAACGAGGATGTATGACCAACGATATCTCGAATCCTTAGAGTCAGGGTTATATATGATATCGCTATTAATAAAGCCGATATCCATGCTGCGCTTACCTATAGAGCCCCGAAGTGGCGTCCTCAGCTGCGCTAACAGCTTGCGTCGAGCCGCCAGAGTCGAAATGCGGTTGCTTATGAAAGCTTCCAGCTTTAGGATTAAGCCGCCAAATTAAGCTAGTATGTCGCTCTCTTTAGCGCCTGCTGGCTATCCACTCCACCCCTCCTTGAAGAGTGGATTGTCGCCTTCAGTATGCCTGCCGAAGACTGCCTCAGATACCGTATCGAGATCTGGTATATCTCCAAAAAAGATTTTATAGAAATTAGGAAGTCCGATATAGAGACACTCAAGCTCCAACTTAAGAACTGGATCTACATCCTGGCGGAATTCCAATAAGTTTATAAAGCCACTCATATTTTAACTCTATGGCGTTTGTTAGATTGACGAGGGTATCAGTCGGGGAGGCAGGGTGGATTCAGTAATAGTATTATAGATTTAATCCCATATAAGGGTATCGTCTGGTTCGTCGGTAAGGGCTGATTTCAGGAGAGGTTTGATGCAGTCGAAGTCGAAGTCGGCAGAGGCGACCGCAGAAATGGGTCTGAGGAGATCGCTTCGAAGGGTACCGTGGCCTGTCTTGGGGAGAGGTTAATAATAAACAGGCGCCGCCCGGCAGCAGATAGATAAAAGAGCGACTAGAGGTTGCAGATATATAAATAAAGCCTCCAGGTCACAGGCTAGCTGGATCCTATGTCTATAGCGGAAGTTAGTAAGAAGAGTCTGGGGTAGTAACTTATGGAAGTTATAATGCTGATTACTTAATATTACTATTTTCTATATAATTATTAGCTATATCCATTTTGCATCCAGTTGCCCAGACACTTAACTTCCTGTATCCGCTCGCACGTCATCGACAGCCAGGCGGCAGCAGTGAGGCATCGCCCCACCAAGTTCTTCCTCAACAACGGCGTCGACAGCGCCATCACCACCTTCCTCACTAGCCAACCCCTGACGCTCATGATTTTCAGCACTTCAAATTTACCCAACGGAATGCAGGTCAGTCTCCGTGTGATTGCACTACGCAGCGCCTGGGCGGCGATGGAGAGCGAGGATGATGGACTGGTGCATGGCAACCAATCGGCCAAGGACACTGGTGCACAGGATATGAGGCGGATGCTTGGAAGCGGCATATAGTAAAGATAGTTATCGCAAGGCAGGGATGGAAAGACGATGCAAGAAGACTCTTGATTTTTTACGTGATGGATACTATCTGAAGGAGCTCATGGTTTTAGCTATTAGAGCTACTAGAGCTACTAAAGGAGACTCAGTATTTAGCTGCTTTATAAATTATCTGAAGGCAGAGATTTTAGTTAAAGATTTACTGCAGGTAAAGGCTTTAGGGGGGGGGGATTATTATATATTAAGGTTACTCTTTAATTCACTTTGTTAAGCAACACAATAATGCCCCCTAGATACTTTCGACGCCCGATACTATAACCTTCACGAGAGCACTATCGGGAGGGAACGACATATGAAGGGTTTGTCCCAGAGACCCCCTTAATATTCTTAAAAGGCAGTGACAGTAAGTTGTCCCCTGTACTCTTCCTGAAATGAGACGAAGATCCTGTTTCCCCGTTGCTCATGTAACAATCAAGAGATAGCATATTGTTCTCTCGACCAGACACGGGAACCCACTTCCGGTCTGCTACATCTCCACAAACACAAAGCATTGAATAGCATCCAAATCAAGACAGCATAACCTCTTCTAAGGCCTCGTACGTCGCCACCATTCTCTCATGCTCCCTAGCGTTGCCAACGAGTGGCTGAAGTGATTTGTCCACCAAGAGTTGCATGAACACCCTCCTCCACACTGCTTCCAACTGACTTCGCTCTACAGGGTGGTCTTGACTGGATGTCTTCAAGGATTTTCCGGTCGTGAACGCATATCCTCGAAGTTTCGCCCAAGAATTGATGGCTTCTAGCTTCTAGGAGAGATTCGTGAGATTCATATATACCTTTAGGTGGAAGTACATGGTCAGTTTGCTAGTGGAAAAGAACGAGTGATGCCAACCCGCTGTGGAGCGTCGGAGGCATGTACCAGTCGCTCGGCGCCGAGCTTAGCTGATTCGTCAGCCCGTGGGCTGCTCTGGAGAAGGCCCCCGCCAAAGAGCGCGGCCTTCTCTGTATGCGTGGGGAGAGATTATCTGGGTTGAAATTAGTCCAGACACCAGCTTCTTTAGCTCCGCCAGCATCGTGTAAGCTATTTTGCCAAGCTACCCCGCGTGTATCTATCTCTGCCCGCGGGGAAGTCATGTCCCATTATGGGCCTTGATCCTTTCCCCAGGCTGTTCACAACGCTAGATTGAATTTGTCTAGCTGAACCTGAATTATATCGTCAATCCCCTCTACCGTAGCTATCTTCGGCGCCGAGTTTCATGAGCACCGCTGTTGAACCGCTGAGCATTGGTTGCGTAAGGGGTTGCTGAAGAATGGCTGGGCGAGGGCCAACATATAGATGGCTGTCTCTCCAGCTCAACTAACCTTCTTCACTCATTGACTCAGTCTCTCTTCAACTGTTGACCTGTTAAGATGCACAAGGGAAACACTGTCTACAACTTTTTGGTCGTCATTACTGCGCTCTTGGCTCCTTTAGCTATGGCTTCAACTTGGCTGTCATAGGGTCCACTTTTGGCCTTCCATCATTTTCAGAGTACTTCAATCTCTCCCTCGATGAATCGGCCTCGGTCCCTATTATAGGAAGTGAGATTTGTCACCAAGGTCAATGACAGCGACTTTGTGCTTACATTCAGCACAGCGGCCAGTAGCTTGTACGCGGGCGGTGGTTTGATCGGATGCATGTTCATCGCAACCATGCTCGACAAGCTCGGACGCCTGCGCACCATCCAAATCATCTGCGCTCTGAGTATCGTTTCCGCAGCCATACAATCGGGATCGATCCACATTGCCCGTTGCTAGTCGGCCGCGGCCTCAATGGCATTGCGTAAGTTGAGCAGTTTGTCTCGTTGAGATAACTGGCGCTGACGGAGACTGTTGGGCAGCGCCGGTATGGTCAATGCCACTATTCCAGTGTATCAGTCGGAAGTGTCGCCTTCAAACAGCCGAAGAAGACTGGTCAGCACGCATGGCGTTTTTCTCGTCCTCGAAAACGTAAGACCCTGTTACCCCACTCCACAACGAGACGATACGCCCTCGAAAATTGCCTTCATGTGCTTACCTGTGCCATGTGTGAAGGCCATAGCAGGATGGGCCGGTCTTGGGTGCTACTTCGCGAAAGACCCCCAGGTCCAATGGCGACTATGCTTAGCACTACAAGGTCAGTGGCTATTTTCCCTCGTGCTATTGACGTGAGCGAAACTAAATTTCCTCAGTCGTCGCTCCCCTCGTTCTTCTAGTTGCTTCGATTTGGATCCCCGAATCTCCCCGTTGGCTTGCCATGAAAGGGAGGAGTGGCGAAGCTCTCAAAATCCTCGAACGCCTACATGAGCACCCCGATGATGTCAACCATAGCTTCGCTCGAGCTGAGCATCGGGACATCTGTCAACAGTTGGAGCTCAACTCAGAGCAGCTCGGCATTGTCGCGATTCTTAAGCAACAGTCATACCGGAAGCGATTCCTGATTTAAATAGACAGTAGGCGCGGAAACGCGTCTAGAACTTGTATTACTTCTATAGACTAGAGTGGCAGTAGTAGTTCAGCTAAGTACTCAGTTTATTAAATAGGAAACGATCTGTAGGTCGCTAATCGGTACCAACAGAAACGTCAACGCCAAGGGATCCTGTTCTTAGGACCCGCCCCTGTATTGGCGTGTATAATAACAGTCATGGGAAGCGCCGATTAAGGTAAGGAGTCTATGATTCGCAAACTATAATCGCATTAATATGCACAATTGGTGTTTGAATTAAGTAAGCTGAAATTGATAAAAGCAGGCGTAAGACTACTGGCAGAATTTGCTCGAGACATTTAAGCCCAGCTATACATAGGAAAGTCCCACCCAACTGCATTCGAATGACTCATCCCTTAGCTTAGCGAGCTGCTATTCCATAACGCTTTCAGAAAGCATATCCCGCCTCAAAAGCCACTCTCCGGTGTTTGTGTGCTGTTTATTGAGAATGGGCCTTGATGTGCAACTTAATCAACAAGTTGTTTCGAGACCAGTAGCTGCGATATCGCTTCCCGAAGAAGAACACCAGCGGTGCGGTGACAGTCATGGCGAACGCGAGACCACCGAAGACGTAGAAGACATGAGCCGGGCCCGAACTGCCGACCCAGGTATTGACGAACCAACTGAAACCGTAGAAGAGAAAATTCTTAAAAATAATCATAGACACAAACACGTCATCGCTCATATCACGATAGGCGTCCAGGGCATAGCCACCGACGGCAATAGCCACGATGACAACCCCGGCGAGCGTGACGCCGTGCATAGTTGCCGTCGCGTAGTAGGTCTTGCCGTCTTGTGCGAGTGCCCCGAAGCTCACGAGGCCGACACCGACAAGTAGACCTCCCGCCACCGGCAGTAGGCGGTACTCGGGCTCGTAGATTCCCTTGTTTTTCACTGCGCACCATTTAATGATCGGATCGGTCAAAATGCTCATGAAAATAGATCCAATCGAGGCGCCGATGAAGGGGCCTAAGGAAAGGTAGCCTATACCAGCCGCGGATAGCAGGTAAGGCGGGGCCATGAAGATTTGAGCGATGCTCATGGCTTGGCTGACATAGAACGCCGTCATTCCGCCTGACACGACGACTGACCAGAGAACAGCTAGGTTGGTGCACACGGCGAGTGGCGCGATTAACAACTGGAGGAAGTTTTCGTTGCAGTAGGTTCCGGAGAACAGAGCCAGTTCCTGCAGGAAGGTCTTCTTAGATGGAATGACACGATGCGGCGAGGGCGTGTCGGAAGTTTCCGCCTTATCGGAGAACTCGAGATGACGGGACCCGCTGGCCTGCTTCTCCGCTTGAGCTAGCTCCTCGAGGTTGTCGTCCGTAACCTCATCTGTGTTATAGAGTGCTTCTCTGATGTAGTTGGTCTCAGGTACGAAGAAGAACACGAGAATAGTTTGGAGGCCGGAGAAGAGAATACAGAGATGAAACAGATATCGCCATCCGAGGTTGTCGGTGACAGGGCCACAGACTACCGAAGCGAGATTGGACACGCCGCCCAGAATAAACTGAATCACAGACATGTAGAGACCACGTTGGTGAACGAAGTAGATGTCGCCAATGGCTGAGATGAGAATACTTTCGTAGGCGGCCGTGGCGATGCCCTGGACGATTCGCGCGGCGAGGATTCCATTGTATGTGGAAACGCACGACCCGATAATCGAGCCAACTGTCCCCAGCAGGGAGGAAAAGAAAAAGACTGGCCTTTTCCCCCACTTCCTGGAGCACGCCGCAACGATAAATGCGGCCGCTCCGGCAGTGAGAAGTTGGTAGCTTGACAGTACCGCAATGTCGTTGATGGACCTGTCAAGGTCAACCGCGATGACGCCGAGGCCCGGGTTGAGCAGAGCGCTGTATACGCTGGCCATTATAATCCCGCCGAAGCTGATAACGGAGATGAGAACCAGCTTTTTGGACCGGGACCAGTTAAGAGGGTCGTTGGGATCAGCCGTGGGTTGAGGGGCGAGAACGATGTGAGACTCTTTCCCTTTGCCATGCTTCAGTCCGGCGGTCCCTCCCTCGGAATGAGCACTCTGCTCGTTCAGGATGACGGTGGCTGGCACGTGAGCGAGGTGTTTATCCTCGAGGATACCGAGAAACCCCATGTTTGGCAATGCAATGGGCTGCGGGATGAAATAAAAGGTGACGGGGCAAATCACTGAAAAGCGAAGGGTCTAGAGGAGGATGTTGTATCATGGCTATAAGGCAAGCTTTGCAGGGTCAAGAGCCTTTAATACATATGATGGATCTTGCTTCAGCCATTTGACCCGCTTTGAACTTCTAGTACCACACCGTTCTGAGGATCGGGGAACCCCACGAGGAACCCCACGGGGAACACCACGGGGAACACCACATTTTCTGTCACTATGGGGTAAATGCGGACCTAACCTACCTCAGTGAGAGGTGCCGAGGGCACATCCTAGATGCCGAGAAACAAATCATCACTGCCCGCACTACTACAGGCCTCCCCATGAGCGATGAATTGGGTCTGGCCGGTCCTTCGGGACTCCACAAAATGGGCGTCGTAATCGCCGAGCTGTGATTTCTTTCTCGTGTCGCTACACTCAGTCGCTCAATCGGCGCTCTCTACGCATCATACAACCCAAGATAATTGTGTCCATGCCCTCGACATCGGCATTCTCCTCTACGTTCTCTTGAAGATCCCCAAGGTGGCGGTCGAAATCCCCCCCCGCCATACTCATGACACTGTCACTCATGTCATCTAGCTGGCCAGAATCCATCAACATGGTCAGTTTTCTCAACAAACGGGGAACCTTCAAGGTCCAATTGCCGTTAACCGACACAGGAACAATGTCCATATTGGCTAGGCCGCGATTGCGGTTCATGACGTTGCCCAAAAACCAGTACGCTAGCGCTCTGTCCCGGTAGAGTCCTTCGCACGCCATGGACCCAGGTCTCGACAAGGTCTTGGCCCAATGCTTTCGCCAGAGCTCCAAGGCGTTGTCAACGACCTGAGACTGGACAGTAGTGAGGTGCTCGCGGATATTTACTTCCACCGCAGCCGGCATCTCGGGGCGCTTTCTCTGCGCGTGGATTTTCTTCTGCTGCCACATATGTAGAAGAATCCCTGAACAATTGATGAGAAGCGTCACAGTTGATTTCAATAAGATCTACTCACCGTGGAGAACGGTAAAGCCTCCCATTACGCTAAAATGCAAAGGCACCTTGATCGGCTCATGGCACAAAAAGAGAGACAAGATAACGGGATATTCTACTCTTGTCAGATCTTGGGCGTTTACATACAGTTCACGCCATTCCTCTTCGATGCTTGCGGCAAAGATGTTCTCATCGCAGGGTAGGGGGAGGCAAAGTTCGTATACGTGGAGTTCGGGGCGCTGATCGAACATGACTGCCCTGATCGCATCGAACAGGTACAAAATGAATGCGGTCCTAGGAGGATGTCAGTGAAAGGAGGCCCGAGAGATGAACGGTAGACTGACCTGATTCGGCTTTCTTGGGCCGACCACTCTTCCCATTTCATCTTCCAAGGCTCGGTGGCTGGATGGACGCCGTCGAAGATCCCCGCATTCCTTGCCTCATTCATAAGCTTTCTAGTGTCTACCGGCGGACGGTACCGCTTGGAAGGGAAATAGAATGCGTCTAAAAGAGTGACTATATAAACAGCTTGAATAGTGTCAAGCTGTGCCGGACCGCCCGCCTGCAGACTCGGGTCCGAGGTCCAAGCAAAGGTCTGTGCCATTTGAGAGAGTTGCAGGGCCTCGGAGCCGTTGGATTTGAGGTCTCCGGAGTACATTGCGCCCATCAAGATCATGGCGAAAATGAGCCTCGTGCTGGTGGCTGTGATGTTCCAGAATGGCAAATGGAGCAATGGCGTATGCTGATGAAAGGACTTGAAGTACGAGCTGAGAAAGAGGGACACGTTATCGAGGCTCAACCAGTGGTCCCACCGCCGTGAGCCTTGATTGGAATCGTGGAGAAACTTCAATATTTGCAACCGATGGGCGTCGAGCGGCGAGATCTGCATGAGGCTCATGCCCCTGGGGAGATGGAATCCTGCCGCGCCTCCCCGGCCGCCACCACCACCGCTGCCCATTTCGATGTCATACGGACTGACCATGGTGGCTTCGGGTGAGATGAATTGTTGACTTGGAGATTCTTCTGACATGGTAGCGTCGATGCGGTTGTCCTCCCGGCGGGCCACGAAGGAATTGTCGAGAATGCTCCAATCAAGCAGATCGAGATCAAAGTACATGTCTTCAGCGAGATTGAGGAAGTCCATGTCGCTTGTGTCGTTGCTAAAGGAATCTGTGAGCGAGGCTGGAGGCGCCGGGCTCGCCATTGTTCTCTGATCGAACTGCAGCTCTGGGGAAGGGTTGAGCAGCTCGTTCATTTGGTCACAAGCTTGAGGCCCGTCCGTATTTACCCCCTGGGCAGCGCCACCTTGGGCGTGTTCCGCAACGTCTTGGTCCACGGCAGGCGACATGTCTGGGCCAGAATCTGACCTTTCGGAAGCAGCTCTCTGTTGGTCATGTTGGTGAGGGTGTTCCGGCGGAGAGTTATTGTGGCGGGGAACTTGGTTGGGCGGAATGGATTGCTCCGTCGTGAGTGCCGTCGCCTGGGCCATCGGCGAAGAACAATTGCTTGAAAGGTTGGCGGCTCTGGCTTTTCGTAGGGTGAAATGACAGGCTTGACCTTGCCCGAGGCTGCAGCACCGCTCACAAGGCTGGACGCCAGAGCACTTGACCTTGGAGCATCTACACGAGCTACAAGCTCGGTTGACACGCCGAAGTATTTCAGCCGCCGCCTTGTCCACGTTTCGAGCCGACTTGCAACTCTGATAGTGACGACGAAGAGCGTCGCTGCCACACCATCATCAGCTGCCTAGCTTCGGGGGACAGTGCAGTAAGGGTGAAGGAGACGGCCCGCAGAGGTCTTTGTGCGACCAGGATCTGTGTGACTAGGACTCACCTGCGTGCGAACCTTTTGCCGCAAAATGGGCAAGGGTACTCCTTCGAATTGCTATGCATCGTTTTATGGCGCTTTAGATGCTCCGGGCGAGTGAAGGTGGCCTCGCAAGAGTCGCAGCGATGCTTCATTGTGACATTGCCTCGTGTGCGGGGCATCGTACACGAACGAGATGGAGGCGCAACCAGCCTTCCTCAAGAAACAAGCACAATCCGCGGCGTGAAGGGATCCTCAAGTTAGTGGGAAGAGCGAAAGTAAGGGCGCGACTTGGTGGAACTTCTGTTTGTGCGTGGAGAAGAATCCAGACCCCGCAGCATCAAGGGCGCTTCCCCAGACTGGAGCTGGAGCTGAAGCTGGGGAAGGTCTCATGACGGGGTGGGGAAGGTTAGGGTTTGACTAGGTACCTAGGTAAGTACTGTACAAAAACCTGGAGGTTGGTTGAGGGCTCGATCGGCGTTGAGCCAAATCCTTATATTTCAGTTCCAGTTTTTTAATACCCAGCTGTTGACTCTTTGCCCAAGTTAGCCCATGCAATCGCTGGCTGAAGCCTGAAGCCTGGGGGACTAGCTAGATCTAGGGATCAAGGTTTCTTGTAATCACTATGTGTATTCGTATCTAATCTACCTACCTAGAGAGTGGGCAAAGATCTGTCCTTAAGTGGGATCACGCATGACTTTGTGACCTTTCATTTTAGTCCCCTGATCCAAGCTCTGACATCCTGGTTCCAATAACAACCGAGATTCAACGCGCCATTGTCCGGGGGAGCGCGTGGTTAGTCGCGGGGTTAAGCTATGTGAGTACCTACCTAAGCAACGGCCTTGCAATACGTACAACTCCATGTACATGTACCTATCGGACTTTGCCCACAAGACCGCATCGGCATCGGCATTCCCCCACAATCTGTAGTCCGAATTCTGTAATGAGCGGGTCCGAGGCTGGAGACGAGGTCGCACATAAAATGGAAAAGAAATGGCCATGCATCATTGCTTTGAGAATGAATTGTTATCCTTACTCCTCAGCCTCGCTCTGGATCCTTGCCTCCTAAACAATGTTGGATGATACTGGCCGTCTGGCCGCCAACCCAAACTCCCCCATTTCTGATCCTCCAACACTCCGGGACTGCTATTCTGGTATCCCCGACCGCCTGCTAGGAAAAGCCCGCAAAGCAAAGCAACAAGTCTTTGAGAATCAGACCAAGGATATTGATCGCCGAGCTCGCCTGCCTGCCATCCCGAAGGGCATTACTCTGCCGCTGTTCAATGCCGCCATTGGTGAGCTCCAACTCCGGCTAGGAGCCGAAAATGTTGTCGTGAACGACCAGCCCCTCGTTGATGGATGGTGAGTACTGACTTCTATCTTTAATTATGAGACTACAAAATAAATACGCTCACCCGTCTCGTGCCGCCGACTGACTCTTAGCCAAGGTACATGGAACGTAAGTTAAGAAATGAAGGCGCATGTTCCATCATCGTTAGACATATTAGCTAACATCATGCCGCAGACCCCAACACTCACGACGCCTTTAACCTGCTCGAATCCGAGGAGACTGTCGCATCGGCCCTCGCCTACCCCAGCAGCACAGCAGAAGTCCAGGCCATCGTCCTGTGGGCCAACAAATATGGCATTCCCATCTACCCCATCTCTATGGGCAGAAACTGTAATTTGGACCCTAGAGCCAAGTGCACACACCAGACTGGCTAACCTGATCATCTGATTACAGTGGGATATGGCGGCGCTGCTCCAAGAGTCCGGGGATCCGTCGTTATCGATCTCGGTAGAAGAATGAACAAGATCCTCGACATCAATCCTCATGATTGCACGTGCCTGGTTGAACCGGGCGTCTCTTTCTACGCCCTTCACGAGGCTATTCAATCTCGGGGCTACGACAATCTGTGGATTGACGTTCCAGATCTTGGTGGTGGCTCCGTCATGGGCAACACCATAGACCGTGGCGTTGGATACACCCCCTATGGTGACCACTGGGCCATGCATTCGGGCCTCGAGGTGGTTTTGCCCACTGGCGAGGTCGTTCGTACCGGCATGGGCGCGATGCCCGGGGCTACTACGTGGCAGACTTTTCCCTACGGCTTTGGACCCCTACACGAGTGCGTCAAATGAATTGAGCCTGAGCCCCCCTTGAGCCAGCAAAGATGGGACTAACATATCCTCCGTAGTGGATTATTCTCCCAATCCAACTTCGGTATCGTAACCAAGATGGGAATGACTTTGATGCCTAATCCCGGCGGATCAGAAAGCTTCGTATGTGCTACTGACAATTGCCTCTAGTGTCAAAAACCTTTCTAACCTGCCCTAGATGTACACGTTCCCGGACGAGGAAGATTTGGCACAAATAGTGAGTCCGTTCTAGTTTTATCTTCAGGGAGGCGCACTGACATGAGCACCACAGGTTGAAATCATCCGCCCTCTGCGGATCTCCAACATCTTGGAGAACGTGGCCCAGCTCAAACACTGTATCCAAGAGGTCGCCGCCCTGGGACATCCCCGAAGTACCATATATCAAGGCCACGGCGCTTTCCCGACCGAAGTCATCCGTAGTCAGCTGTCCAAGCTCCCCTGTGGCGATTGCACCTGGATTTACTATGGAACTGCTTACGGGCCGGAGCACATCCGCAAATACAAACTCGACATCATCGACCGAGAGTTCAAGAGAGTGGCAGGAGCCCGTCGTGTCGACCCAGCCACTATCCCTTCCGATCACTACTTTTGGGCCCGACATCGTGTTGCCTCGGGCACCCCAGACCTACACGAGCTCGCCTGGCTCAATTGGTTGCCCAATGGTGCCCATGTCTTTTTCAGTCCGGTTTCATCCATCACGGGTAAGGATGCCAACAACCTGCTCCAGATCGCTAAACGACGGCACCAAGAGGCCGGTATCGACATATTCCCGGCCTTTTGCGTTGGTCTGCGAGAGATGCATCTGATCGTGAACATTGTCTACGATCGGAATAGTGCCGCTTCGCGAGATGCTGCCACTAAGTGCATGCGAGACATGATCAACGACGCTGCGAAAGACGGCTACGGCGAGTACCGGACACACCTTCTGTTCCAGGACCAAGTGATGAAGACCTACAGCTGGAACGACAATGCCCTGGAAAAGTTGAACTCCAGGCTAAAAGATGCTTTGGACCCTGCGGGCATTCTGGCGCCGGGACGTTGTGGTGTGTGGCCAGCTAGATACCGGGGTCGTGGGTGGGAGTTGGGAATGGAAGCAAGGGCTGGTTCGGAGGGGGAAAGCGCGGGACAAGGATCAGCCATGAGTAGAATGTAAGACGCAAAGCACATCTTATTAAATCCAATTTATACAGATTTTCTTTAATATTCTTGGCGGGTCTAACATCTTATACATCACTTCATGAGCCTTCCACAAACCTGACACCTTTGCAAAGCGCGCGTTGGGGTCAAATGTGACTTTTCTCTTTTTAGTCTCAATTCTTCTATTTCATGCCTCAGGACCAGCAATCCCTTATACTGGGCTGCCAACTTGGTCTTCTGACGATCAATTCCCTTGGTACATTTAGTCATAAAGGGTCAATCGTTCGATTAAGTGTTTCTGATAAGGTGATGCTTTGAAGTGTGGTTTGAAGTTGCTGTGATTATTGGTGTGTCTTAAAAAGACTTTATGATGGCTCTACCATTGTCTTAGGTGGCGTTGCCGGCTGTATTTCTGGGTTGCTTATCAATGGATTCATCAAGGGCTTTTCCAGGCTCACTGACCACACCCCAGATACTTTCCAGCTTGCGAGAATGATAAAGCAGCTAATATATTTC
The DNA here is from genome assembly GCA_020740775.1 of Ilyonectria destructans. NCBI lineage: Eukaryota > Fungi > Ascomycota > Sordariomycetes > Hypocreales > Nectriaceae > Ilyonectria > Ilyonectria destructans. Next base: position 709,618 of record JAHEWK010000016.1, read on the forward strand.
ACTATAAATAAGAATAAATTAGGCATTATTTAGAATAAGATTAAGGAGAAGAATCCAGCTTTAAGTTGACTTCCTATGAGACGGACATCATAAAAAAGCTAGAAAAACCGATTAAGATAGTGAAACTACCTGCGTAAGTCTCACCGATCGTTATATCCCCTTAGCCTACATTACATAATGTTGTTATAGAGCGTTGCAGGCTTTAAATGCGTAATCGCTCAGCAGCGACATCAGCACCTCGTCGCTTTCCGCTAGAATCCAACTCCTGTCGTGTGCTAGTGCTATGTGGGTATTGTAGTGAGTCTCGAGCACCTTGAGCTTCTTGACGGTGGATTTGGCCGCTGGCAGATCCTCGTGAAGAGACTCGATTTCTCCGTGGGGGTTGATCCAGGTCCTGAAATCTTCTGAGCCGTCCAGAAGGGCTCTACACGGGTAATCAATGTATGCTTCATAGACAATAAGATCAAAAGCCTAGAGAGCCTCACCTTGAATGACAGCAATCGCTTGCCATGATGACCCATTCCCCGTTGGCAAGTTTAGCAGCGGCTGCCAAGTTTCCAGGCATATGGCCAGGGGCCTCTATAATCCAAAGACTTCCGTCATCCAGAAGGTCCAGAGCCTTTTCAAACGGACCAAAGCGTTGCCATTTCCCATCCATTTCCACGCAATTCTCCGTAGCCCTCTCAGGATGGAAAAAATGGGCATCCCATTTTCCGCTCACATCGTATGGCTCGTCGTGGAATTGGCCTGGTGTACAGTGCGCAAAGGTTCCAGGGCCAAAATAACCTACAGCCCGCGGGAACATGCCTTTAATAGGCCTGGAATGGTCCCAGTGGTGATGGCTTTGCCTTGTTAACTCATCCCACGAGAGCATTAGTGGACGGTGGTGCCATCGTACCTAAATACCACCGTATCGAGCATCTCTGGCGGGACGCCAAGTGCATGTAGCTGCTCCGGGAGTGGGACGACGGGAGAAACGGGATGCAAGACATCAAGTACGTGCTTGTTTGTGTAGGCTGTGTATTCGGAGCGATCCTGTTCGCCCGGCCGAGTAAGCAAATGAGCCAGTAAAAGAGGACAGATGACTAGGCTGAACGCACAGCACTAAGACCAACATCCCACAGAATGTGTCGCCCGCTTGGCTCGTGATGGATAAAAAAGGCCCAAGAATGGCAACGGTACGGGACCGACGTAGAGCCTTGGTGGACAACGTCGAGGTTGGCTGTAAAGGAACCTCCATCTAGAAGCTTCACTGTGACATGGCCCGAGCTTGCCGGGAGGGACGGCAGATCTTGAGAGGTCGTCATACTTTACTCGGGGAAACAGTTTCCGAGCGACAGTTTGGTATCTGGAGTTGGGTCTGATAAGGTCCGAGTGCCAAGTTGTGACTTTGAGGGCATTCCCATCTTGTACATGTAAGAGTGGGAACCCCACATCCAACTACCCCAAAGTCTGGGGTAGTTTCTGGGGTAGTTTGTACCCCAAACTCTGGTGGCTGGTCCAGTGATGACGACGTGAAAATACCGTCAAGCGAACCGGGTGAACAAGTGCAACTCCATACCATGACTGATTAATCATACCTCTAGATAATAACTCATATCTTCACTCAGCCTGTTTTGCTAGAAGCTGCTTGCTGATCCTCAATGACCCTATCTAGGACGGTGGCGCGGCACGTGTACCTGAGTAGACCCTTGCTTCGACATCGCCCGGCTTTCCCACCGGTATTTCAGTTCACCCAGCACGCTCCGAAGGCAGAACGACACGGTATGGCGACAATGACAGTCAAGTACCCTACAGATCGCCAGGCGACAATGGAGTACATCAGGCCTGACTCCAAGATGAACCGAAGATACATGGCAGCTGGGGAAGAAGTTAACACTGGAAAATACGAGACGAAATCTGTTTTGGTCCATGATGCGAGGCACGAGATACCCAAGCTCACGCTAGACACGACGGGGTTCGAGCTCTTCAAACATGAATCGAAGGTGAGTTCTGTCCTTGCTTCGTACATAGGGAAACGTGATGACGCCTAGTAACAAGCGCTGACCACCAAACAATAGGTGGCAGACTGGAGCGACATGGCAGAGTTGGAATCAACCTACTCGGATGAGATCCATGACTTTGTGTCTAAATTAACAGGCGCCGACAAAGTTATCGTCTTTGGCCCAGTTCGTCGAACCACCAATGATAAAAAGCCTGACAACTCGGACACCGCCTGGAACGACCAGCCGCCAGCTTCGGACGTGCACGTCGACTACACTCCTCGTCGTGCGGAGTGTCTCGCAGAGGATTTTGCAGCAAAAGCCGGGTTCCGCAGGAGCGACTACAAGCAGGTCAAGCTCATCAACCTTTGGCGTGCAGTCAAGCCGGGCCCTCAGAACTGGCCATTGGCCTTGTGCCGAGGAGATATCGTAGGCGACGATGAAGGCGTCATCAACAATCTACTATACGTCAACCAGGTGCCAGCCCTGGACCAGATGCCAGATGAGCTTCCGCATGACCCGATGTATCCTGAGGGTTCACTTTTCACGTACCGCCCGACCCATCGCTGGATGTACTATAGCAATATGGACAAGCATGAGTTGCTGGCATTTACGCTGTATGACTCCAAGATGGAACGGCCTTGGCGAGTCCCTCACTGCGCGTTTTACAACGATACAGTTGGGGCCAAGAAGCGGGAGAGTGTCGAGATCAGGACTGCGTGCTATTTTAAGTAACCCGAAGTATGAATCGAAATGTATGTTGGCCTAAGAGTCGAGATGCTCATAGCCTTTAAGGACTGTGTATTTAACGATATAGTGTTCGAATCCTCAATTCTAGTCTATGGCGCCGCGCAGTAAAGTTGCACTCACCTGCCCACATCTTCCATAAGAGGAGTTCAATTCTGTCCTTGAAATCCTTGTGGTACCCCGTACTCCAGTTCTCATCATTTTAACAACTGGTGAAAGCGAGACCTGTCCAACGTAGTCATGCGGGGGTGGGCTAATGCCGATGTCGTTGGATGCTCCAATATCCGAGAATGTGGGGTGACCCCAGTACCTGATGATCTCCTATGACGACCCACAGCTGTGAAAACTACCTAGTGAACGATTGTGTCTCCCCACCTTAGGTGCAGGCTTCTCCAACATCAACCCCGGCGTTAACATGGGGATTGTGGGCTGGGCAGATATCAAGTCAGTTTCTGAGTCTATCTTAAGAAGCTAGCCTACTGGCCTTTGACATCTCCTAGCTAGTCAATACTCTGCTGTTCTCACGTCGACTACCATCCTCAAACATCATCATCAGACTTAGTGTGACTATCAAGCCTTCGTATCACAGCCCATTTCGCGATGAAGGTATTCGCTCGCAGACCCCAACGTGATTTGAAAACACTTACGAGAAATTACCTAGATCATTATCGTTGGTGCTGGCCCTTCCGGCTTGCTTCTTGCTCTTCTGCTTGCGAAAAGGGGAATCGACGTTGAGGTGATGGAAAAGTCTGCCACGCTGGACAAGCAACCCCGAGCAACTCATTTCTCTGCGCCTGCGGTTTACGAACTTGCCCGAGCTGGAGTGGTAGATGAGATGTTTAGTGGAGGCTTTGTTCCAAGAGGTGTATGCTGGAGAAAGCTTAATGGGTCGAGACTGGCTGGCCTTGATGCCGAAGGCGTTATTCCAGATGATTACCCCTACAAGATGGTGTGCTATCCACTTGATAAGCTGGGCCCACTACTGTTCAAGCACGCGCTGGAACTGCCGAATCTACTGATTCATTGGTCCCATGAAGTTCTCACGGCTGGCCAAGATGATTCGTGCGCATGGATCGAAGTCAACTCTCCCGAAGGCGAACGCACGATTACGGCGGACTATGTCATTGGCTGTGACGGGGCCAAGAGCATAGTCAGGCGTCAGCTCTTTGGGGATGACTTCCCAGGGTTCACATGGGATGAGCAGATCGTAGCCACCAATGTGAGATACCACCTCCCCCTGCGTGCCTTGTCACATAGCACTGGGCATAGACTGACTGTGCTGCAGACCTACTATGACTTTGATCAATTTGGCTGGTCGGACAGCAACTTCATCATACACCCGGAACACTATTTCATGGCCGCACGCATCAGTCCACACTTTGGAATGGAAGCCCTGTGGCGCATCACATACGGTGAGCTGTCGGGGCTATCCCAAAAAGAGCTGGTGACCCGTCAACCAGAAAGGTTCCGTACGTTTCTCCCCGGACACCCTGAGCCAGACCAATACAAGGTAGTTAGCATTGCGCCCTATCGGATCCATCAACGATGCTCCACAAGCTTCCGCGTGGGACGGATCCTCCTGGCAGCAGATGCTGCCCATTTGTGCAATCCATTGTAAGCATACAAGCTCCAGGCATAATTTCGATAATCTGACGTGTTTTGCAGCGGAGGCCTCGGCCTGACCGGTGGGATTGCTGATGTTGGTGGCCTCGCCGACTGCTTGATCGGTATTCATCAGGGGTGTGCATCAGAGAAGATCTTAGACCACTACGACCGTATCCGACGTGACATCTACGACAAGACTATCAATCCTGTTTCGTCGGAGAACTTTAGACGCGTTTGCAAGCAAGACGGCGAGCTAGCGCTTCAAAATGACGAGTTTCTCAAGCTTTGCCTCAAAGCCGAGAAGGATACCGAATTTTCGAGAACACTGCAACTTGTAAGTCATCGTTTAATACATCTCCCAGGCGTTGGCTGAATCGAGTTACGGCAGTCTATCAAGGATCTTTTGTGCCATGATTTCACTCAATACTACGACAAGGTCACGAAGAATGGTTCTACATAATTAGATAGCAACAACCTCCACGAATTCAAAGTCTGGTTTTCTTTCTTTTACCATGTTAGGCGCCGCGGCACGTGTCGTGTCACATCATAGGCCGCCACAGAAGTCATCGCCGAATCCGACACAACGCCGGATCCGGAGGTTCCACCCGCCAGATCAGGATCTTGAACCCTAGCTAAGGAACCCTAATGCCTCTAGATTGATGTGCATGAGGATCCTTATTTCCAGCTAGGATAGAGAGAAATCAAGAGCACATTTCCCCTCGAGACTTCCAAATGACTTGGTTGCAACGTATCATTGAAGCATAATTGTGACGGAGTGTGTGTTAATACCTTGACATGCTCAGCGTGCAAACACTTGATTTGGCGAGACAGAAAATCCTAGGCACCTCAGTGAAGAACATAGGAATTAGGCGATCCTCAAATGTTTGCGATCCAACATCTCTACAATATCCAGGCCCATCGGTGCTCTTGCATCTTGCGACCAAGCACCTCATTCGCTTGCCAAACCCCAAGACGCTCCCTGATGTACCTAGTCAGCTATCGCAATGAAGTCAGCCGCCATGAGGTTGAGTGGCTTACCAAACCAAGTAGTTCTTGGCCTTTAGCGAGATCGGCGGCCTCTGGTTCCAGCCGATTGATTCCCTACTCGATGTCAACCCCTTCCCCGCCTGCAACACAAACGGCTTTTACATGCACATCTAGATCACCAGCACATTGAAGAACAAGACGCGCAACTTGGTCTGGGGTGTTCATAGGAAGCGATTCTCTAACCCATCGTTCACGTACGCCCCCAAACATGAGCGTGTCGGTTGCCCAGGGACATACTACGTTGATACGAACGTCGAAAGCAGAGAGCAGATAGCTTCTGAGTGATCTCATGAGACCCAAGGCACCGTGCTTGCTGGCAGAGTATGCGAATAACAAGTGTTTACTCCAACGAATAATTTACCCCACATATGATGCAGCACCCCCCTCTCTGGCGATGATTAGACCGCCGCTTTGAACAGGGGAGATATAGGTTAGGAGTTTTTGACTGTCACAGCTTTGTAATACTGCGGCCAAGCATAGCTGGGAACATGATTGTGCGCCACAAAGAGAGTTTCACAGATGCGAGGGTGGCGATTTAGTATCGCAATCAGTCAGCCCTGCAAGCAGCAAAAACGGCCAAACACTGAGATAATAACAATGAAGTTGTCAAATGAAAAAAGCAGCAATTGATCTCATTTAAATCCTGTTTTCCACTCCACGGTATAGCATTTCGGGATAGTCGATAAGCCTCGCCCTGATGAATTCTGCGAGTCCCTTCAGTCTGTTAGCATCCTTGCATAAACTTGGAAGTTGGGGGCATGATCCATGCGTACCTTTCCGAGACTGTCTGGTCGTGAAGTTCCCGTCACAGCTCCCTTGAGAATGTCAAAGAGAACAAAGTGAACACAGTGGAGCTTAGGGAACTCTACTCGCTCAACTCGAGATACCTCTCGAGCGTCGTCTCCTAGGAGCTGAAGCAGCTTTTGTGTTGTCAGTGTTGACCGCAGCCAATCCCACTCGGCATCGGAGTCTCCCTGCGGGAAGAAGCCGACGTTTATGTTTGCCCCTTTATCTCCGGATCTTGCAAAGACTTGGTACCCCAACGGAATCCTTACGGTTGACCCAAATGTCTCAGAATTCACCGGTGATGATGTCTCGTAATTCTCCTGCCGTGAAGACTCCGGGCTAGTTGCTGGACCCTTGAGGTGAGGGACTGAGATGACTTCTTGAGAATCGATCCAGTGAACATTGACGTTGATCCTCGAACGATCAAGTAATGCAGGGAAATACTCAAGATAAGGTCGAGGCCGGCCGGTGCGTGTGTACTCCAGGTTTGGCGTAAACCCCGGAAAGGCCTGTCCTAGACTCTGAACAACGCGGTATTCGAAGTTCATGCGGTTTAATAATTCTTCCTCGGGAGCTTGAGCAAAGATTCGAATGACTGCGGTGGCAGCATTGGACGATGTAGGGTCAGGGGAGCATCTACCGAGGAGTTGCACTTCAAGAGTAAGAAGTTTGCTCTTATCACCCCCGTTTTCATCAAGTAGGTCCTTTCTAACCATTGCTTCGAATGATTTGGCTTTTTCCTCAATATCCAGGCCAATCGCATACACAAGGATCTCGGCTTGATAGCCACCGAAAGCTTGTATCGCAGTCTTCAATGTCGGGGGAGGAGGCAGACCGCGGAACCCGCTGACCTGAACGCGATCAGGTCCTTCTTGATTGACACTCAAGAGAGATAGGTCTGCTATAACATCTGGGTTGTGGTAGTACCGCCCCTGAATCTCATACATGAGCTGGCTTCGAACAGTATCGACATTGACTAAACCGTTTTGACCGGGCTGCTTGGTAATGACAGATTGCCCGTCGTCGTGTATCTCGGCGATTGGGTACGCCAGGTCTATATACGGATGTATATGCTTGAAGCCGCAGAAGTTTCCCCCTGTCTTCGGAAGTGAGGTTGAATCAGCATTGAATCGACATATAAGATGAGACATTTAAACACACCGCATAGTTTCCACACTCTATAATGTGGCCTGTTACAAGGCCCATCGCGTGGTTATCGTAATCTTGCTCGCCCCATCCAAACCACCATGTGGCCAATGCTTGCGTGCTGCTCGCATCGGTTGTGCGTCCAGCGATGACAACGTCAGCACCAGCTTTTAAGGCTGCCACGTATCCAGATTGGCCAATGTATGCGTTAGCAATGGTGGGTTTGTAAGGCCAGCTGTCTAGCGTTTTTGTAGTTGTCAAATGGGAGATGGCCTGCCTCTCTGCCGGGTTTCGTATGATATCGAGGACATTGTCTCCGGTGATGTACGCAACCTTGAGGGCCTTTCCAAGGTTTCCGAACTCTGAAGCCAGAAAGTGGTGCGTATCAAGTGCAAGCTGCCGGGGATTGAGAGCGCCAGCATTGACGACCAACTTGGGGAACGTACGCGCTTCAATTCTCTTACCGAGTTCTTCGGATGCCGCTTGAAGTATCTTGAGAAACGTCGGATCGGAGCCCTTTAAAGAGTCCTGATCCATCTCCATTCGGCGCCAGGATAGGTTCATCTCTGCCAGATAATCCCCCACCACTGCGTCAACTTGGATAGGTCCCGACAAGACCTTTACTAGGGCATCGAGACGATCTCCGGAGTAGCCAGAAATGGAAGCTATCTTGATTGCTGGTTTCGCCATTTTGTCACGGTTCGGGGGCTTAGCGAGAGGTGCAGTCGTGAAACGGCTATATTTGTTGTTGTTCTTGTTCTCGTCTTAGTCTTGATGGGCGAATAATGCTCCCACAGTTGGTCAACTGCGACTAGTTTATATACAGCACCTAAATAACGTCCTCAATATCCACTAGACCTACTGCACTTTACCCAAGGTGTTAAATTACCCCACGAAGAAGCATTTGGAGTACTACCCCGCTTCCTCCGCGAGTCTATTCTATGATGAACGCCTCGTTGGAGGGTGTATGTCTATCCACTTAGCACTACACTATACAGCCCCACGAATGCCACTGGGTCCCGTCGACATTAAGGACGGAAGCATCGTCTAAAGAGGCACATGCAAGCTAACTGCGTTGCCAGAAAATGCTTTGACAAGGAAGACAAGTATCTCGACGAGCAAATTATGCTAGGCATTATGCCCAGACGTTTCTTATAGGCACCCATACATTGGTTTGATGTATAAGATTAGCAAAAGTTCAGTATAGTCTTCAATTAAATGGTAGCTAACTTTGAGAACTACGGTCCTGTACCATTTACGTTTGTACCAAGCACAAATCATACATCAGCTGTCAAGACCGGCCATCTAACCAAAATTCTCCCCAATTTTCATTCAACAATCTCCTTCGAACTGTGCAACACCCCATATCTCGTCGAAATTGACAAACCTATGTTTCTTGCTTGGCTGTCGATCACAGATTGTATCAATCAAGTCGAAGTCTTCTGAAGATAATTCCGGAACTGTCCCACGACATCCGACATGTCAGAAATATTATGTGCAAACTGCGCAGGACTGCTATATACCTGTGAAATTGGAAACAATTCTGCTAGGCGTAGCTGACTTTGGTATAACGACGGTTCCTCGTTGAACTGTAGAGTAGAGAAGCGGTCAGCATGCGCCAAAAGCAACAAAAGGCCCACAGGAACTTACTAGCCCATGCAATAAGAACCTGAGCAGGCTCTACTCCATTCTTTTTGGCCACGGCCATGACGTTTTGGTCGTCGAGCAGCCGCGCGGTTACTTCATGCAGAGCTCCTGGTTGACTGCCAAGGGGGGAGTAGGCTACGAAAGCGATGCCATTCCTTTTGCAGAACTCCAAAAGCTCATTCTGAGGAAACCACGGATGCGCTTCAACTTGGTTGCAGGCTGGTTTAATAGTTGCAAACTTGAGAAGCCCTTGCAGCTGTGGGATGGTAAAATTGGATACACCGATTGCCCGTGCTTTGCCTGATTGCACCAAAGCTTCCATTGCTCTCCAGGTTGGCTCATGGTTTCGTGTAAGTTCTTCATCAACGACAGGCTAATCTCCAAGTTAACACTGATAAACCGTTGGACGTTACTCCAGGACATGTACCTTGCCGTTTGCCCCCAACTGAACCTCGAACTCGTCCGTTCGCTCAAAGGCCAATGGCCAGTGCATCAAGTAAAGATCGACTGGGTCGAGTCAGTAGCGGTCACGACATAACAAACTAGGAGTATGACCATATGAGAGACCCATTCGGCCCAAACTGTCATCCAGACTCTTCACGACGTCCTCTGGTCGATGATATTGCTGCCAGCTGTGTGTCGTGATTAGCCAGATAAAACGCCAAATTGTACCATGTCACCTACAATTTGGTACAAATGAACAATTCTTCCCGAGGAATACCACTGCTACGGATCCCTTCCCCGACCTCTTCTTCACAGCCGTAAAGGCTTGCAGTGTCGATATGCCGGTAGCCGGCCAGAATTCCTTCTCTTACCGCCGTGGCACAACGGCCGCTTCCTTCTTTCGAGCCAGGCTCAAAGGTGCCGAGCCCCAGAACTGGAATCTTGGTACCAGAAGCGGTAGCGACATGCTTTCTGCCCGTCTCCATTCTACGAGCAGTCATCGCCAGGGATGCAAATGGAGACGACGCCTTGATGAGTTCAAGTCAGTGTAGGGTAGAGGGTAGATGGGAAGAAAGAGGGAACTACTAGAATGAGCGGACTTGACCAGAACATCCCGATATCCTCCTACTCAATTGCCATTTTAGTACCCCATGTCTGTCTGGACGGCAAAATGAGTGCGTTAAGCATAAGGGTACCCCACATAACATGCAGCATCCAAGGGGGGATGACTTTACCCCACATGAAGAAATGAAGAGACGAGGGACTCGTTTGTGCTGTCTAGGACCCGCCCTTCTAAACCAAGACGCAGATGCAGCAGTCAAGCCTCTGAGATACAAGTGATGTTCGGCGAAGTGTTTTGATAGCAAAACGCAACCCCAACCTCCCTCTTCCAGCACAGCCTTCCCGATTTACTCGGCTTTCAGCTCTCATGCCATCCGTTTTACCCTCACCCTCAACAATGCGCCCCGAAACGACTATTCTGCATCATCCTGTCTTAGGAGAGGTTCAAGGCAACCTGGGAAATGGTGTTTTTCAATTCCTCGGCATCAAGTATGCTTCGCTGGAGAATCGATTCTCCGAGCCTCAAGATGTCGAGTATTCCGGACAAGCCCAGCCCATTGTTGCAACCAGACACGGGTGTGTATTCTCAGATTATAACCCTTCAGATATAACTGTTGACATGATATGGTATTGCCAGCCCGCCTGTCGTTATGGCACCAGGTTCCGTGGATATGGAAATGTCCTTCATCCAGCAGTCCTTACCCAAGTTTGATGTCCCACCAATGTCCGACACCAACGGTTTAAATCTCAACATAACCGCGCCACAGCATTATGCAGATAAAATGCCCGTTTTGGTCTTCATTCATGGTGGAGGCTTCAACTTTGGCTCGAGCTCTTATCCTCAGTACGACCAAACCCGAATCGTTCAACAGTCAGTTGGCCTGCGCAAGCCCATCATTGCAGTCAATGTTAAGTAAGCGAGATACATCTGCCCATAGTTGAACAAGTTGGGATTAACACCCCCAATAGCTATCGACTGGGCATTCCAGGTTTCCTGACGTCCAAGGAGTTGCTCGATGCGGGATACAAGTCCAACAGAGGCCTTCGGGATCAACGGGCTGCACTGAAATGGATAAAAAGACACATCTCCGGGTTTGGGGGAGACCCAGATTGCATCACCGTCATGGGCCAGAGTGCTGGCGCAGGTACGGCAACATCTCATTATGCCTTGGGTGTGTGCTCGAGCGACTGATCCAAAGTCACAGCATCCATCAACTTTCACATGCAGTCCCAAGAGCCGTTATTTCACCAGGCAGTCCTTTTTGGCGGCTCGTTTCTGCTAGTAAAACCTCAAACCCCAGAATCAGCCGAGTCAGTGTATCAGTCTGCTATTCGGTCATTGAACATCGAGGGCTCTTCGTGCAAGGACCGAGTCCAGTCCCTCTTAAACATACCAGCAGAGGAGCTTGTCGACGCAGCGCTGAAAGGAAAGGCCCCACCTGGGCCTGTCATTGACGATGAGCTGATCCCGTCAATCGCAACATTTAAAAACATGAAGGAATTTCCAATGCCAGGCAACAATTGGTGTTTACGCATGTTTTGCCTAGACAGTCAATTCGACGTATGGTCGCCCTCTCCCAGATGACAGCAGAGAGTTGCTGACAATATGGATTTAAGGGCTCTCTCTTTGCCATCATTGACCTAGGCGCACGCTTGAACGGCATCACAGAAGCTTTTAGGTTCTTTTTGATAGACGGCTTGGGCGACACGGCAGCATGCAAAATTCTCGACCACTATGGTATTCTCCAGGGGGGAGCAGACGAGGAGTCTTTAATCAACATCACCCAACTACTTACTGACGTTGGATACTACGCTCCTCTGGTGAAAGCGGGCGAGGCGTATCCAGCACCGTTCATACTTGGGCATTTCAATGAACGAAATCCATGGGCTGGCATTCATCAGGGTCGAGCCAATCATATACTTGACATTGCGTACCTCTGGGGCAATTATGAAGATAGGTATGGTCGCCAAAACAAAGCTGTGGCCAAAGCGCTAGCAGAAGACGTCATATCGTTCGTCTGGGGACAGGACGTGCTGCCAAGGTTCAGTGACGACGGTAAAAGGGTAGTTGTGTACGGGCCAGCCGATGACGACGTGTCAAGGCAGGTTTTGGACTGGCGAGATGAGAAGACTCGAAGAAATGTCTCCATTTTTGAGCTGGCAGAGCTGGCAGGTGGACTAGATAAGTTGCTCGGTGTCCTTATTACATTCTGCTGGGGCAATGAGTCCGGTTGAAATTAAGGCTATGCGTGAGGGCGCCCCAGCAAGCTGGACATTCGAGGACTCCATGCCCAACAAGTTGCGGCCACCGATAGATTAAGAAAGAGTAAATAAAAAAATGAAAGTCATCCTACTCTTCTTATCGGCTTGCCAAAATAACGAATATGCAACGTATAGATAATACAATTCTCTTAATAGTGTCCATTTCGCGGGTTCCAAAGAAAACCCATTCTCGCAAATATGTATTTTTAAGAGCCTATTTGATCCTACCTTGAAATAGTAGAAAGTGTAGTCCTAGCACACCCAGGGATATTGGGTTCGGCAAGGCGTCCTAACGGTAATCACTCTACCATGCGAGTAAGGAACCATGAATGATAGTGAAATTTATTCTCTCCACTATTCACGACTGAGGGAAGCGGCGGATAAATGACAAGCCGCAACCAGCTAGGAATAGGCGAGATACTTTGTACTAGTCTAGACCTCCTTGCTATCCGTGATGTACAAGTAGACCGACGAGCCATCCCGGTCCTGTGAGCAGCGTAGGGGCAAAATCAGCAGTTAAAATTTCACTGGGGAGGAATCCAGTCCAACTCACCTTGCATCTCGGATCCTTCGCTGCCTTTTCCTATACGGTATAGGCCGCTTCTGATATGGTCGGTTGGATGCTGGCTCGACGGGCCGCCTCGATACCCAACGAAAGATCCTTCAAGAACATTTGCGTCTTGAACCCCAGCTTCCACCCGTTGCTACTTGGGGCATGCGGTACAACACCCGGAGCAGGGCACACATTGTCTCCCATAAACGTCTGTCCCGTCGAATTGTGTATGATTTGCCACAAGACCCAAGTATCAACGCCGGAGGCGATCCCCGTCGCCATTGCCTCTGCCACTAACAAGAGAACAGAGCACGAGATGTAGTTGTTGCTGATCTTGGCGGACAATCCCGTGCCCATGGTGCCACACCAGAAGAGCTTCTCCGGGTCGCCCATCATGGTGATGATCTGTTGGAGCCGCTCTGCCATTGCGTCTCCAGGGTCGGCGCCGCATGCCCAATCATGAAGGATGGCTTACCAACCTCGGCCGCCGGGACGCCTCCCTATTTATTGTAAGATTCAATTTCAGCTTTCGCATTAATGATTCGGACTGCTCACAGATACGGGGGCGTCGACATAAACACCCCGACCAGCTAGTTTGATATCATCGGCGACACTTCTCGCCGTCTGAGCATCAATGGTACTGCACTCGATCAAGAGCCTTTCTTCGTCCCGTGGAGCAGCAATGATGCCGTTGTTAGCATGCAAGTATACATGCTGGACCTCTTTGGGCCCGGGCACCATGGATATCACGGCCTTTGCCCTGGCAGCAACGTCGCTTGGTGAATTCCCAATTTCTACTCTCCCAATGTTCGCAAATTCGCTTTGAAACTTTCGACAAGCGTCGCCATTTACGTCGAAGACATGGAGATGAGCGCCGGCTTCCATCCCCCGGCGAACAGAGGCCGCCATGGGATATCCGATGGCACCCAGGCCTAGTTCCAGTGCAAGTCGTGCCCTGAAGCTGTTGGCATGGAGTATTGTGACTAATGAACATACCAATGAAAGCAATGTCAAACGCTATTGGGACATGTTCAGTCAATCACAGTTGTTGAGCGGCGTACTACCCTGGACTTTCAACAGGAGAGATGCAGGCCCTGAATCTCAAACCGGAACAATTGGCAGGTAGACATACATGGTCATAGAATAACCCCAAGGTTCTCCGCATTGACTACTGCGCCATGACCCCAACAATGTGGAGAGGAGTGCTCATAAACCCTTTTCCGCTCTATGTGGGGTAGTTTGAATAGCACCGGATCACTAACAACAGCCATCAGGTCTGAAAAGAGCGATTTGAACCCAAGATGTGGGATCGTCTCGTGGACAAATTTCCTACCTACTTGGTCGAGGTGGACGAAATTCTAGAGGAGCAAGCAAGGAAGGAAAAATGAAGTTGTCTTCTTGACAAGGAGTTTTGCTATTTTGGATCATGTGTTGTTAGCACCTATGTATGCCTTGCAAAGTTATTTGGAAGTTTCAACATCCTCATAATTAATCCAAAGGTTTCCGAGTCCGTGGCTGGATTTTCTTCCCCAACTTGTAGGCTTGAGTAGTAAAATTCATGCCAATAAGTGTCTCGCTTCCTTCTGCTATTGAATTATCGACTCGCAGTGTTTGGCCTATGACTCCGTCAAACGTATACTGAGTCAAACCAGCCGCATTTAGGACTCGACTTTGGACTTAGGAACTTGGGCATTAATTGGTATTTTTGCTACTGTGCTGCTCTACTCTATCCTCTAAGGGTATAAGAGAGAGTTAAAAGCCATGCCGGCACTGATTGGGGTACTTCGACTTGTTGCAATTATCTTATTCAAACAAGCTGCAAGTCAAATTTACTGTTTTGAGACGGCATTGCTCACACATATTTTGACTGATTCTAGTTCAAGAGGCTAATCTTGCCTGCAGCTAGAGTGACAAAAACAGTATTGAGAACATTGTCTTCCATTTTGGCTAGATATTCCCATCCAAATATTGATATTCGCCGTTGGGCCCAAAAGCAACGCACGGCCGAGGAGACTGGGAGTCTTTGAAATGAACAAAGCTGATCCATGTCTCATGCATCTTGCTCCCAGTCTGATAAGCGGCCCGAGAAAAAGAAAAGTCGAACCCTCCAAAAAGGTGCAACAAATCGACCGCGTGATGGGCACCACTAGGTTGGCATGGATTGGGCTTATTTATCAAGTAGCGATATACCTGCTTCTTGTATTTGCTCCATAACTTGGTTAAACATTGTATCAGAAGAACAAACTTGTAGTCATTGATAAAATCCAGAGCCCCTTGCTTGCATACGGATGAACGACCGAGGTAGATGTGATATAGCCATTTGAGTTCGCATACATCGTGTCCAGCGCGGTCGAATGCTTCGACGATCGAGTCTGCGACGGTGGCCCAGATGCCATCCTGCCAAAGGATGAACTGGTGGGAGTTAGTGAGGTCGTCTCAACCGAGATGGTAAAGTGTAATGATTTCAGTTCATTGACGCTTTGAAGGAAACATTCTTACCTCTCTCTGACAATCGCTGAGCAGAATTCGCTGGGAGCTACCCGTTTCTTGTTGCCAGCCCTTGAAACATGGCTCTATTTTGAGGAACCAGGATTGGATACCGGATTGTGCCACGGCTTAAACAACCTGTTCAACAGATGCGTCTCGTAGATTAAACCTGCCTAGCTCCTGAAGGTGTCCTTGAACGTTGTTAACTAGGCTGTACACCTTCTCCTGTGGTTGTGGAGGTGACAGATACAACGACCCAGAAGACAGTGCTATCTGTCTAAGCCTTGGTTTCGAGACTAGATGTGCATGACATTAAACCGCCCCTGCGCTCTCACCCGCGAGTGTCACTTGGCCCTATTTCGAACGTTACCCTTAGTAGGCACCCGGTTTCTCAAGGCCTGCGACTTACAGGATCACCACCAAAGCCCGATATGTGCTTTTGCACCCATTGGAGAGCTAATTCTTGATCGCGTAGGGCAAGATTCTTGGAACTTTTTTCGTCGCCGACTCCAAAGATGTTGAGCCTGTATTGAATGGAAACGGCAAGGATTGGCTTTTCGAGCCGCGAACTGTCGCCCACGATGATTGCCATGTCTAGGGGGATGTCAGTCTGAAACAGGGAGATGATTGATCAAATTACCACAAATACCGGAAGCGGCACTTCCAAACGTCGCGGCCTGTGAGCCTCCTGCTGGCTGATTAGTTTCTCGGAGAACCTTGCAACTCGCCTCTGTCTTCCTCACCATGGATCCAAACCATGACTGGAAGACGGCCCCCCTTAAAGAGGTACTTCTTAGGTATGGTGACGTCGAGGTTGAGACACTTGAATTCGTCTTCGGGCTCCGTGGGGTGTACGACGTCTCTTGGTATTCGGAGCAGATGCCCGAAGTCAACAGGCACCTGTGGGCATCGAGGGCTTCAGGGTCGCCAGAGTTCAGCGTCGCGCTCCAGCTTCTTGGAGTAGTCCAACCTACCCGTACTTGGTGCAGTCAAGCAGAGTTGGCAAGTGTACGGCGGAATCTGGGTCGGCGAATCGGTGGGTTACTTTGCCATACGGAATGCCACGGAACTGCACGATGGACTGGGCCTCGAGACCAATGAGTGTGGAGGACAGAGACTCGTGCCAGAAAGTGAAAGCCATTGGAAGAGATGGGACGTAGTTGATTTGGTTTGAGTGGCACTTGCAACCTATGCAATGTAATTGTGCAATTTCAGTTGACAGTGTCAGAGTCGATGATACATCTCGTGCTTCATATGCGCCCCCGTCTTTACACTTCTACTACCAAGTAAACCCGAGTCCCCAGATTGGGTTACCCCAAATGACACTGGAAATACAGCCCCTCAGTAGACCTTGACATCCTAACCCTCGCTCTTCCTCATGCTGTTGCCACTGACATTCAAACGACATGGTAGAGCTTTCCATCGGCTCCCTATCCGATATCGAACTCCCCTTGTCTACATGTTCAACGACATTGCCAGTCTCCATGGCTCTCAGGTAGCTCTACACGGCTTGTCGGAATCACCGCCATGGATAATAACTTGGGGCATCTTCCTCCTGAAGATGCGGGTTGTGGGCTACTCTACCCCACATTCATGGACGCTCTAGCTACCCCAACTCAATGGATCAAGATAGGTACGACTGATCTCTTGAGACAATTCTGTACGAGATCGAGGACGCGTTGGATCAGTTTGGAATCAAGCGAGTGCATTTCATTTCATGGCGAGTCAACGAGTGGCATGCTGGCCGAGATATTCGCTACCACCTACCCGGATCGTGTGAGCTCCGTCATCATCTGCTCATCCCTAACATATTTGCCCGAGACTACACGAAAACCTCTCACTTTTGGCTTACCCCCCTTCTGCTCAGCTTTTTTTATCACTCTAACACCTGTCCAGCATAAGGTGTAGAGCACACAGTCCATCCCCTCAACGGTTGTCGTGGTTAACTCGCTCATATGCCGTAGCCAGGTGATCGAGTATAGCCCCCATGCGAGGAGTGATCCCCCAAACCCACACCTACACCACGACGGTCAAGATCAGTGCTTACCAGAGGTTACACCGAGAGGTCAAGTACTTACGTCTTGGAGGAACCAACTCCACGTTCTAGCCACCCCCGCAGCCAGAGACTTGCTTTCGTCGAGGTCATAATCAGCCTCTTCCAGTATATCTCTAATGTTGGCGAAGAAGCCTTCCTCTGCCTCGTTGGCCGCATTGCCATTGAGCTTGTCGATCTCTACGGAATGAATCCATTTCGTGACGAACAGGGCTTTTTACCTCGTCTGTCAGCAGCTGTGTTCTCAAGGTCGAACCGACGAGATCTTGTAGCCCGTGAGACCTACTTACCGCTGTCCCATCCCGAGATGGCCTGCTCAACGCTCCATCTGAACGCTGCTGTTTTTCGAATCAGCATATGCCCCATCTTCACGGGGATCCGAAGTCCTTCAAAAGCCTTTGTCACTGCACTGAGCAGCTGTGGGCTTCTATCTAGCTTCGCGGCTACGTAGATCGATGCCGAGGCCTCGATTAACCCCGGGTCCATGGTGATCAAGCACATCCGGTTGAACTTGGACGTGACATTGAACAGCCTGATATGCGCGACCCTCAGGACGGCCTGGCAGTTGAAGACCAGGGCGCTTTCTGAGTCGTCATCGGAATCATGTTGGGGATCATGCTGGTCCCGACTTCCACGAAGTAAACACTGGCATCTTGCCAGAGCCTGCAAAGAGCTCTTCATCAACCAGGATCCAAGGGAACAGTCTGTTGACATCGGGTTGGTCGAGAGCGGCGGAAACGTTTCCATGACCTGGAGTCTCTGCCACATGTGTACCACCACTGCATGCATCAACAGGAGAGCATTAAAGGGGGTCAGGGAATAATCCAGAGGCTCCTGATTGCCCTCTGATATCACATCATCCAGGATATTCTTCACATTTCGGTGATGATGGACAGGTTGTTTTGACCAAAGCTCACGCCACTCCATGGGTGTCCGGGCATTCCACAAACATTCAGCGTGAAAGGTTTCAAGCTCCAGATCCTGGGCCACAGTGAAACCAGGGTTCACATCGTAAATGACCATGGTCAATGTGCTCGTGATGTATAGACCTCCGAGCATTCTTTTCCACGATTCACGTTCGACCCAGTCAGGCCAACTAATATTAGACAGGTCGCTTGTATGCTCGGCAAGCAGGCCTCGAATTCTCTTGTAGATCTGTTCCGAGGATATCAGTTTTTGGTTCGGATGTACCACCCATGCATGGCTAGCTATAACAAAGCTACTAACCACGGAGAAGAAGCCGTTGCCTTCCATAGCATATGATGCTAGGTCACTATCGCCGCCCAAAAGAGAATAGATGCTCAGAAGCATTTTCGATTGTACAAGCCAGAGAGGGCAGTCTTTCGTAGGCGGGTTGGAACATCGTGATGGAACGATGACCTGCAAATGTACCAGTTAACCTGGTCTAGTTCCTAGCTTCACATGATTGCAACTTACACTCTCTACAGCTTCCGCCGCTAAATCGTACAACTGCCGTGCCCGCCTGCGGTCCAGACGGTAGAGGGCTCCAATGCAACACAAAGCTAGGGTTAGCGGGCTCGGAGCTTTGTTCAGGTCGAACGTTGGCAGGTGAATGATGGGCAGGTGGCCGTGGAAGCATTCCATGTAAGTCAATAAAAAGTTCTGGCAGAGTTTGGCGGACGGTAGCTGATTGAAGACGTTTTCTCTTTGCAGACGACTAGCTAGATCTTGCTGTAAAGCATCGTGCGTGGCTCGGTCGATGGCAAAGGCCAAAACTGACGGGGCCGTATCCTGGAACAGCGATGGTAATCCTCGCTGCGGCGGAGGGTCGATTGTCTCGGCAGCTCGACTCTCGGTGCCCCAGAGAGATGTTTCGAGGAGGCTGTGGTGTACTTGGCCTCCAAGCCCCAGATGTGGCCATGTGTCTACCTCAGAATGCCTGCTCAACTGGACACTGTCTGGAAGGGTTTGACCGACATGGTCTTGGAACGACGGAATATCGAGGGAGGGGAATAACAAGTCCGTCATGTCGCGCGGTGATACCTGGATGTTTTGTAACATGTCGATCGTGTCCATGGTGCTTGGATCGAGCTCCGTAACTATTCCCAAATGTTGCTCGGCTTCTTCTCCATGGCCAGGGCCTTTTTCCCTCGGTTGCAGCTCTTGGCCAGTAAAAACGGCTGCTGCACCAGTGTCGCCGTCGTCCCCTTCTTCAAGCATGGCAATGTCGACTTGGAGGTTGGTAGCAAGGAGCTCCGGTGGCGTTTGAAGCCGGGCCGTGTCAATCAAAGGAGCCGGCGGTTGTTGGTTCGGCGTTGGCCTGTGTATGTCTGGAGTTGGCACTGGCGCTGACCCTGGAAATACGCAGTAGCAAGCCGTGCCATGATTCGCTGGAGGTGTTTGGTTGGAATCCTGTGGCGTGGGAGGTCCTTGTGCAGCCATGGTTTGTTCTAGGTCGTCCTCGGAGGACCCGGGGCTTTCTTCGCTTGCTGTTTCTTCGGACAATGCGTCGCGTGCGCCGAGATGGCAGACTTGCTGATGGCGGCCTGGCGCGCTGGATGTGCGATCGGCATGCAAAGTACGCTCGTGCCTTGTCACCAGATCCCTTCCATTCGGTTAGGAATGTTAGCGACAGAAGGACGCTGCGGGGACGGGGGTATGTTCGCACTTCCTCGAGTATGCCTTGAGGCAGTACTGGCATGCGAAAGGTTTCTCGTGAGTATGGATGCGCTCATGGCGAATGCAATGTTCACTGCGCTTGAAGGTCTTGGGGCAATGCTGGCATTCGTATTTACGGCGCGGTCGGCGACTGTGGGAGACGGAGACGGTGATGGTCTTGTCGGTGTTTAAGGACATCCAGGCGGGTTAGACGAGCGAGCTCGGTGCTGACAATTAGATGTTTTGGGAGCAGGAGCAGAGGACATGCAGCACGATCTTACTGAAGGCGATGACGATTTACGGGTGCAATGCGAAGTGGCTGCGTCAACAGTCAACAGGACGATGTGGGATAATGCCGGACGGCATCTGGAGGTCCGGGAGGGCGGGGAGGCTCAGCAGGAAGCGTATGAACCAGTCCTCAATAAGCAATCAAACTGCTACGGTAAAGGCAAGGTTAGAAGGGCTCTCTGCGGGGAAGCCGTAGTTGAATCCCTGTCTTCTCCGCCCTGCAGCGTTAGGCACAGGTCTGGATTTGCCATGTGCCCCCTGTGCCCAGACTAGCTTCTCCATGTTAAGCAATTTCTCCGCTCATGATCAAGGCGCCACAACTCCGTCGGTATTAACCTTTGCGCTACCCAGATAGAAGCCATCCTTCTGGGCTTGCACCCATTCAGCGTGAAGCACCTCCATCTTAGCTTCGCTCCGGGGTAAAAACCGGGCCTTGAAGGGCTTCGGCACCGTATTGACCCCGTCCTCGTAAGCTGCGTCGGACAGATCCATGGCCAAGGGCTTCCCGTCCGCTCCGAGAGGGGGCTCGATCTTGAAGGCCCACAGGAGCTTAGCCAGCGTGATGAAGAGGCTGTTCTCAGCCAGGTGCATGCCTGGGCAGATCCGTCTCCCGGCCCCGAAGTCGTAGTGGTCGCGCTGGGCAGCATCTCCTCCAGCGGCGTATACACCAGCCTTGTGGGGATAACTCAAATACCGGGAAGGGTCAAACACGTCGGGGTTGTCCCATTGTTCTGGATTGAAGTGGAGGACGTACTGGCTCATACAAACGACCGTATTCTTGGGAATAAAGTAATCCCTGTAAAACACATCGGACGTCGTATAATGAGGAGTTCCAATAGTAGTGACTGGCCGAATCCGCAGGATCTCTTTACCTATCGCCCTTATATAGGGTAGGGCTTCTTCATCATCAAACGTCGGTGATCTCTTATTACCAACAACCCTTGAGAGTTCCTCGTTTGCTTGTTCCTGGACTTCCGGATGTGCCGCAATATATAGGATGGAGCTGTTGAGAGCAGAGGATGTTGTTTCTGACCCAGCTTCAATCATGGCTTTTTGTAGCGTAGGGTGTTAGTCTTTGACCCATTTGCCAGGCATTGAATCAACTTACATCCCGCAGCCCAGCAGGCTTCTACCTCGGTGACGCCTTGCTTCTCAATGCCGGTCTCCATTATTTGCTTGACAAGGCACTCGGGCGCATTTCCATGTTCGAGTTTCTCCTTCAATGTGTCCCAATACTTTGTGAAGATCGCTGTGTGCCTGTTGTACGCTCGCGTCGCCGTCGGTCGCCACCATTGAAGCCATTGGGGAAGGCGCCCGAGCGGAGGGAAAAGGTCTGCAATGTAGGCCCCGGGCTCAGCAGTGATGGAAAACTCGTTCAGCACAGTGTAGATTTCTCTGATAGTTTCACAGTCCTGGGCCTGCGTTAGCTGCCGTGATATTTTTGCCACGCTGTTTTAGTCGGCTGGACCTACCCAGACGGGGACACGAAGCCCATAAGTACTAAGTAGAACCACGGAGGTAGTATATCGGCGAACATGCATATAAAAGTTCTCCTCTTTTTTCTCATCTGTCGCAATGTCGTGAATAAGCTGAATAGCCTCGAACTGCTGGGATGGCTTGTAAACGCTAGACGCCTTCGGCGTAAGAGACCTGTGGATGATCGATCTCATTTTACGCCACCTCGAGCCGTATGTAAGAAGGAGAAGCCTGTTTTCTCCTGAAAACACATCTGATGTTACTGGCTGGGGCGGCCTTCCAGAGGTATTTGCAGACTGCCTCTCAAATATTTCCCGGACGGCTTCAGGGCTGTGCACAAATACCCAGTTCTCCCATCCTAGTCGAACTTTGACCAACTCGCCATACTGTCCAGCCCATTTCTGAAGTTGGCGTTGGGGGTATCGACCCAATTGAATAGCATTGCCAACGATGGGCCATCCTTTCGGGCCTGGGGGGAGCTTGAAACCCTTTGGTGCATGTACCCTAGATCCTCTGATGATCGCAATCATCAGAGCGACCACGAAGAGAAAGCTGGCAAGTTGTGTCGCGATCATTATCTATCGGCAATGAGGGTAGGAGTTCAAAAGGAGTGAGGAAGTTGAGGTGAGGAATTCGAGAGAATTTGCCAACGAACACAGCCCCCTTGGCAGGGGATACGATGGAATGCCCAAGTTTTAATACAGAGAGCCTACTTACGAAACAGCAATTGCTTTCTGCCCCCGACGCTCGCAATGCGGGGACATGGAGGAACTACAAGTCGCAAACAATACCCCATACTGTCCCATGGAGTACGACACAAGGGTGGACTCTCGGTTCATCGTGGGGTAGGATAAGTGACCCCACAATCGGAACTATTCCCCGCGTTCCCCATGGCTACTCCCTTGCTTCAAAATGTTAGGATGACCAGGCTATGAAGGTGACCGCCCGTCCAAATACTCCAGATTTCAAACGAGTACCGAAGTTATCTCTATATCAAAATGGAATCGCAGAAGCCGCTCAGCGTTCTTGTCATCGGTGCAACCGGCCATGGAGGGTCTTATCTATGCGTCGAGCTGGTGAGCAGAGGTCACCGTGTCACGGGAATGGCACGTACACCTTCACGTCTTGGGAGACATCCTCTGTACACACCAAAAGAGTTCGACATAGAAAAGGAACCCCTCTTGCACTTGATCGAAGTACTCAAAGGTTACGATGTTGTCGTCAAGTAGGTTCTCATGGCACACCCTGGGCATTCGTTTTAAGTTGACCTTGCGATCTCAGCATGTTTAGTCCTCACTCTTCGGGCCAAGCTGCCTTGATTTACAGCAAGTCGATATTCCAGAATGTTTGAGGGCGAATCAGCGCTGATAAGATAGTAGTGCCATAC
Organism: Ilyonectria destructans; assembly: GCA_020740775.1. Taxonomy (NCBI): domain Eukaryota; kingdom Fungi; phylum Ascomycota; class Sordariomycetes; order Hypocreales; family Nectriaceae; genus Ilyonectria; species Ilyonectria destructans. Next base: position 732,708 of record JAHEWK010000016.1, read on the forward strand.
ATTGAGATGTGTCGAAAGATTGTCCGAGCCTCCAAGATCGCTAAGCTGGCCTATTTCATCAACGTCGGTGGCGCTGGAAGTCTAGAGATACCAAGTATTGAGCCTCATCTCTGTGCCGCGGATTGCGGTCATTTCTGGAGAGCTGTGAGTTACGAGCCTCATACTTGGTGAAGCATACTGATGCTGACAACAACTAGTTCCGACAAGCCTTTGCAGATTCTGAGTCTCAGACACAATACATGGAAGAGCGTCTGGGGTCACTTGGAGAGAATCTACGAAAACTTCGATCTGCCCGTATCAGAGTCAGGAGAGGCGTTGCTACGAGCAATGATGTCGATTTTATCAAGGAGTCTCTCGAGCAGTCATTCCACGCGGACCCCAGTCAAGCTTTCGTCAAAGCTGCACGCGTCACATGGATGTTCTTCGACGGTGACACTTCGTGGAACTGGTCTTATGTCTCCCCACCGGCTCTATACCGTCCTTGCAGAGGCGGAGAGAAGTATCAAGTCGTCGAAGACATCTTACCACTAACCGATTCTCCCGACCCAGAGTTCTTCTCGGGGTGGTATAAAGATGATCCTAAGGATATCGAGGGGAGATTGAGAGGAATTTCAACCGTAGACTTCGTTCGGAGCATTGCCGATGATGCCGAGTCAAGATTTGGGCTGCATAAACATTGGTGTTCGTTCACAGACCTGAAAGATGACACGCCGCTGCCAAGTTACGTGACGTTTGAAAAAGGGTTCAAGACACGAGAGGAAATACGAAGAAATGATATTCAGTGAGGTTTCAGGCTCTGCAACTTTTATTTCATTAGCTAGTTGACTACAGTCACTACAGGACTTGATAACCCCGAAATCTAATAATGGAATTTCTATATTTCACGGCCAGTACTTTCTAAGCCACTCTCTTCCTTGAGCCGCCCACTCAACCTCTAAAGACTCTTGCATGTTATCAAAACAATGATCTTCGCCCTCTATCTTGGTAAATACTAGATCTCATTTCTCTAGCATTTCAATGATTTTGCCTTGTCAAAGAATACTTGAAATCCTTGGAAAGGGACAACGGTATCCTTTGTCCCGCGGAAAATCCATACTGGACACATCTTCCGCTTCTCTTTCACGACAAAATCAAGAACCTCGACCGAATACAATGAGGTATCGTTTCCCAAAAATTGAAGAAATCTTCCGGATTCCCATACCTGTATAAACAAATCATATGTTGCATTATCTGGAATCTCCCGCCTAGAGATTATAGTGCTAGGATGTATAGAAATTAGATGATCTAGTAGGAATTGGGTACCTCTAGATGGACTTTCCTTATTCCAAATATATTTTGGCGCAGGCTTTTTGTAATATGCATCTTTCAAGTCTAGCATGGGGTAGTGCGCGATGACAGCTTTCGGAAGCGGCAGTGCGTAATTCCAATGCAGCGCTGATTGAATCGCACAATATCCGCCCGCGTTTTCGCCGGTTATCAGGATGCGTGCCAGGTCCACCTCAATCATAGTCGAGGTGTCTGTCTGCAAATTCGTCTGCATGGAGCTATGCAACCAAAGATATGAATCTTGAAGGTCTGACAGGGTATCTAAACCAGTGGATTCCGGAAGAAGACGATAATCGAAGCTGATGATGATCGCAGGATGGAGTGCCACCAGATTTATAACCCTATGTAGCTTCAGCCCTCAGATTCCAACCGTAGGGGGCTGCATATGCATTTTGACTCGTAAATATCTTACCACGTCGGGAAATATAACTCGTCATCCCTCTCCCCAATGACCAGCCCACCGCCGTGCCATCTTACTACCAGAGGCAATGGTGTCCTTGGGGGGTCCTTGGGTACCCATATCGTACATCGCATGTCCTGGTTGTTGACGATTTTGTACATAGTATTCAAACGAGTGAACTGCTTGAGTTTCCCGATAGCCGCTACCATGGTGAATTGCACAAAGCTAGATGTACTCGACGATGTGATAGCTGCATGTAGAAATATGGGTGCAAGTATGGGCGTAGAGATATGACAATGTTTTCATCAACCCCGAGGTCGATTTATCCCACCCCTGTAATTGATAACGAGAGCTTTATAGCTAGGAACTTACGAGTGCTACTGGCATGTTCCATGGTGCCGGCACAAAATGGTGGCCAAGAATCCCAGCCACCGCTGTGTAACAATATCTGAGCATTGTGGTTTATCAGCGGAATGTATTTTCCGTGACCAGACAGTCCGGGCGTGCGTCCGGAAGGGGAATGGCTATCCACACATGCTTATCGTGGAAAGTGAATTCCTCATGAAAATGAAGCCCCATTAAAACGAGCGATGTAGCTGAATCAGAGCGAGCGAAAGAGAGATAACAGGTTTCTTACATATGCTCTTTATGAACTATTGGGAAGTCTTGGAACGTGGACACTGGTCTATGATGCTGTGGTGACTATATAACAAGGTTAGCGTAAGTCTCAATTATCCCTCTATAGGTATCTATTAATGTTGAGAGTTGTCGGCGGAGTCCTGAGACTAGTCCCCTGTGCATGATGGTGTTGGAATATTAGAGAAATAGCGGTACAAGCCGAGTTACTGCCGCAGCCGACCGCCTGGCCTGCTTTACAAGTTATGGCTGTGGAGGGCAGATTCAGCCTCGCTGGGCTGACAGCTACGGCATAACAGTTTGCAGACGCCTTATGCACGTGACGCACCAATACAGCCTCGTTTTAAAGATAACTATTCTTCCACAATCTTCCACTTCCCCCTCATTCTGTCATCATAAAGTACGAAGAGAACTCCGACAGTCAACCACAGCTTCCCGCGTGGCTTTGCCGCATGCACCATCTAGCGCCGGTGGGCTTCAGTACACAGACCTCCTTGGCAACTTAAAGTAGCTTGCTTTTGGCTCCGCCTTTGCTGGTTTGCTCTGGCCTTCCACGGTTCACCAGCTTCTAGTCAGCCTTGACATCGAAAATTTGGAATATCAACCTCGAGCATCAATAAGCGGCTCATGCTACATAGTTTGGTCCTTTGAACACCATACTGCTTGCTTGCGAATCCGGGTCAGAGAGGGTATGTCTTCAATCACTTTCGGGTCCGTTGGGGACATCATCGCAGTCTGCCTCCTAGCAAAGCAAATCGTGGATGCGCTGGACAGCTCGAAGGGTTCTGCAAGTGAATATCGAAGTCTAGTGACAGAGCTGCGGTCTCTGGAAAAGACTTTACTTGAAGTCGAGCTCGTGGTGCGCAAGGATCAAAACGCCGCGAACATTCCCAGCTCGCTAAGTGAGCTCCCGAGCCTCATCTGGAATTGTCGAACGAGTTTGGAGACCCTGCATGAAGAAATCAAGAAATATAACCGACATCTCAGCGAGAACTCGTCGTCAGGGATGGTTGGACGATTTGGGATGAAGGTCCGTTGGGAGGTTTCGGTTAAGGCCAAGATCACGAAGTTCCGAATCCAGATCGCTGCCTACTGCAATGCTATCAACATGATGCTTGTAACAGCGAATGTGTGAGTTTATCACTTCCAATTCCTTACTTAAGTCTTATTTGTTTCGCTTGTCCAATTATAGGGCCATGGCCGTCAAAAGTCTCGATTATCTTGAGAATTCTCAAACCACAACAGCTATAGCGCGTAATGAGCAAGCCGCCGCGCTATACGAGATTCGCGAGGTGATCCAAAGCAACGTCCAACTGTCCACTTCAATGACGGGCATGATCCGCAGTCTCCAGACTAAATTTGAATGGTTTAGTCGGCTCATCACCAGCGTCAGGACTCTTGTGCACCGGGGCTTCATGGTGAATCTCGCGACGTACAAAGCCGTGCTCTCCATCCAAGAGACATTAAATTATCGCATCGATCGGTCTTTGAACCAGCGACCATTCATACTCGAGGATGCTATGGGACGAATAGTGCCTGTGCACCTGCAGTTCATCACATCATGGAATGTCTTTGATGCGGTCTTGGTCGCACGGTTTGAAGGCTTGCCAGGCTTTGATAAGATTCGGAGGAGAGAGTTTGTTCTACACGAGCAAGCAACTCAACGCGAGATTACCCGCTCCAGGCCATGGGAAGGTGCATTTCGTCCAGGACAGTCAGTTTCCATGGCCCTGACCTTTGAGCGCAAGACGAAATCAAAGAATGAGAGGAACCGATGCCCACACTGTTGGGCAGAGACTGAGAATCTGTGCACAGACGAAGTGACTTGGTGAGGCACTACCAGACTGGGACTTTTTGGATAATGCTGATTTCATAGCTGTAATTGTGGCATGATCTATCGACGAATTACAGATGTCGTGGATGTCGATTCCTGTTCACCTCCAAAAATGTCAAACCCGTGGTCGCGACCACACGTTTTCGGTGAAGCAAGTTTTGAAAACAGCCCCAGCGTTTTCGGCCCTAAACCAAAAAGAAAATGGGAGCCAGAAGATTGGCAGGACCTGTCTGAGCAGATAAGTTCCTTCAAACGCGTTAGGATATTGACTAAAGAAGAGCGAATCCGGAATTGCGTCTTCTCTTCATGGAGTAAGTCCTCGCCGCTTGATGCGCTCAACGCATCCAAAACACCAGTTTTGTCAGATCTTGATTGGACTAGCTCCAAGTCTAACAACGACGTTCGGAAAAATGGTGGTCTGGACCCCAGAGATTCAGACATGTTTGGTAAAGGAACAGCGCTTTCTTCTGAAGAAATGATCGAAGGCCAGAAACTCGTTTACAAGGCATTACAGTCCTTTCGACAAGCCGTCGGGAGTCCCCGCGAATCTGGTGGTGTCGAATCTAAGTTCCCCGAGGCGGAAATTGTCGATAACTCGACTTCTCTTGCGGACAGCAGCGACCAGAAGCAGTTGTCAAGTGAAGTGGACCCTGGTGAGTATTCGCACAGCTCAATGCAGTCTAAAACTCGATAAAATGAGCATAAAGCCAAATGACGAGAATATCAATTGGGCCTGTTTGACTTTTAGACATAGTACGATATGTTGCCGCACAACAACACCAAAAGGTCAGCCGATGGGACTGTTCGCAGAAACGAGAGGTGGAGACGAACAGGGCGATACTGGGACTTAATCATCCGGATACACTGAAAAGCATAGCTAAACTAGCATCAATATATCAGATCCAGGGGCGACGAGGGGAGGCAGAGAAGCTACGGATGCAAGTAATGGAGATTTGCAAGACGAAACTAGGACTTGATCATCCGGATACACTGACGAGCACAGAAAGTCTTGTATCAACGTATTGGAGCCATGGCCAAACAGAGGAGTCAGAAAAGCTACAGGTGCAAGTAGTGGAGAAACGCATGACAAAGCAAGGACTTGATGATCCGGATACATTGGTGAGCATGGAAAGGCTTGCATCAATATATCTGTGGCAAAGCCGAATGGAGGAGGCAGAGAAGCTACAGTTGCAAGTAGTAGAGACACGCAAGACGAAACAAGGACTTGATGATCTGAATACACTGATGAGCATGGAAAGTCTTGTATCAATATATCGGCGGCAGGGCCGAATGGAGGAGGCAAAGAAGCTACTGGTGAAAGTAGTGGAAATACGCAAGACGCAACTAGGACTAAATAATCTGTATACAGTGATGAGCATGGAAAAGCTTGCATCAATATATCGGCAGCAGGGCTGAATGGAAGAGGCAGAGAAGTTAGAGGTGTGAATGATGGAGACCCGAAAGAAGAAACTAGGATGTACTTAATAATAGGGACACACTGATCAGCATGGAGAGTCTTGCATCCACATACATGAGCCAGAGCCGATACAATGACGCCTCAAGGTCAATGGGCGTCAGAGACCGATCGCGACAGCGGTGGGAAACAAGCTCTAGCCGTGACCTAGGTATATATATGGTGTTTAGACTTGAGCTGTTAGCAGCTTCTATGAATAGTAGAGGTAGGGGCTGGCAGTTTAAGATGGACAGAGATTGATTGTGTACTAATTATCCTCCACTATTGCAATATATAAACTATCAGTGTTTGCTAACTTCACTTTTTCATATTTATATTATTAAGTGATGGTAAATATCTTCTGAGCTTTGTCATATCCAAGAGACTATTCAAAGTGAATATAATTGAACTGGTTAAAATTTTAAAACTACGTAATTAAAACTGAAGTCACCCACAAAGAACTAAACAAGCTCATACAACCATATACAGAAGAAACCCCATCACATCCTATCTTTATAGATTCTTCCACGCAGCAATGACGTGCAAATAGCATCAGTCAGTCAGTTCCTAGATTAGATCATGGCTAGCCGAGTTTAGTTCTGAGTACAAGAAATCCAGAAATCCGCAGTTCAATACAACTCAGTCCCACCCCGTAAATTTAGTCATTAGTTCGCTACCGTCAATCTATCTCCTCCCATTCAATATTTCTATTCCAGCCATGTCGATGCAGCAGGTTTTCCGTACCCAAACTCCATCTCAAGGGACATCCAAGTAGAACAAGACCGCTCATTTCGTTGCACCGTCAGACGTGACTCACAACTTGCCGCATATCGCTCTCAAGTTCAAGTGTGAAAGCTCGAGTGAGCCTGTTGGACCTCTTTGCGAACGTGCACGTTGCTAATAGAATAAGATCGCTAAGCTTTCAAAACAGGATAAGCGGCCCTGCGACCAGCTTTGCTCGCCTCCAGGGCACCGGTAAGGCCAAATTGCGAAGAGATACCGTCGACACGGTGGGTGGAGTTGAGGTTCTTGACCACAACAATCTGGAAGCAGGTGGCTGAGCCTTGGCGCGAGGCAATAGTGGAATAAGCGAGGAAGAGCTCCCAAATCTAGACTGGGTTAGTTTGAACGCAAGAACATTTGGAAGCGACATACCCTGAACCATCTCGTGCCGTAAGTAGCAATAATCTCGTCGGCGTTACCGAGCCAGTTGCGGTACCACCTCCAAAGGGTGCCAGAGTAGTGAACACCAACAGTATCGACGCTGGAGAGAAATATTAGATATTTTCTTCCAAAAGCAGGAACCCTTACCTCTTAATCTCAAACCCGGCACCCTCAAGGCAGCCCACGTAGTAGCTCAGAGGCGTAGATGCGTCGGCTCCGGGGAAGATGTATTTGTTGAGGAACAGCCCCCAGATGAAGTCCTCGTATTGCCATGACTTCCGCAACCCCGACAGCTGCACATACATGGATCCGTCGTCCTCTAGCATTTCATAGCACTGTCGGAAGAATCCCGTCAGTCTGCGAACGCCAACATGCTCCGCCATCTCCAACTGGGTGATTTTGTCGAACTTGGTCTCCGGGATATCGCGGTAGTCGCTGCAAAGGATCCTGCTCTGCTCTTCGGGGATGCCGGCATTTTTCAGCGCATCATTGCCCCACGCAGTCTGGTTGCGGGCGAGAGTCACGCCCGTGACCCTGGCGCCGTAGTTGACGCTTGCAAACTTGGCCAGGGTTCCCCAGCCGCAGCCGATATCCAGCATTGTCTCGCCTTCTTTAAGGCCGATTTTCTCGCACACTACGGCCATTTTATTGTCCTGCATTTCCTCCAGCGTCTCCTCCCGGGTGGGGTCGGAAATAATGCCCGACGTGTAGATCATGCGGGGCCCGAGGAACCACGCGTAGTGGTCGTTGCCGCGGTCGTAATTGGGACGCACTTGGTCCTCGTCTTGGGATCGATGGTGCAGAATGACGTCCGGTGCAAATGTAAAGAAGATGTATCGGAAGAGGTCTAGGGTAAAGTTGAAGGTGGCCCATTCGTGCCGATACTCGAAGACCTCGAGCAAATCGCCGTTTATGTCGACTTCCCCCTCAAAGTACATCTCGAAAAATGTCTGCATCGGAATCTTGTGTCGTCCATTCCACCGGGCCTGATGGCGGGGCTTCTTGAACTTCAAGTAATATTCCACCGGGCGGCCCGGCAACTTCACCTTATCGTTCAGCCGCGGGCTGACAGTCGAAAAGAAGGTCCAGATGGCCAAGAGCACGGGGACGGTGGTGAAGAGGCCAAAGAACATGGTCAACTTGAAGCCACCGCCAAACTGCCACGAGAGCCATGTCGGGATCCCGAGGAGGCCGGTCGCGAGGGCTGTGTTCGAGAATTGTTCGTATCCGGCGCCGTCCGCGGGGAGAGGAGCGTTCTTGATAGCGGGCGACTGGAGCTTGTTAGTGACGACCTAATGCGCAGCGGAGTGGATTAGAGTGTGTTCCTACATCAGTGACCCTCACTCCACAATCTTTGCCCGTCCCAAGCGCGTCCTGCGAAGGTGGGGGAGTCTGGATGAAGTCGATGTCAGCCGTGAGGTGGGCATTCCCGTTGACTCTCGCCATGGCTGCGTTTCGAGGCCGGGCAACGGAACCAAGCTGAGAATGGTCGACGACGCCAGAGAAGGTCTGCACTTTCCAGAGGTTGGAGATGCCAAGTTGCACGAGGACAAGCGGTCAAAGCGATTCCACGGCGTCTCCCTTTGCCAGGAAAAAGCACCTGAGCTGTGCCTGAGCTGCATGTGCCAGCGGGGCTGCACCCGCGAGCTCCGGGCCGGGGGATGAATCATGAGTGACAGCTGTCATGGCGCAATGCATGGCATGGCACAAGATGACAAGGGGAGGGCACGCCACGGCTTCGAGATTGGCACCGCGTAATTGCAGCTTTCAAATGAATTGCGCTGGATAAGCGAGGGGTAGCAATCACTGCAGCGTATTAGATGATTTCCCGCCACGCATCTTGGCGCCCGTTGTTGGCCCATAATGAGGCCACCGTCTGGTGCCTAAACCGCAGCCATACGAATGGGGGAATAGCACGTCGCGGCAGCGGGAGGAGCCGGTGTGCCACCGTTTTCTTAGGGGATAGAAAGAGAGAGAGTGGTGTGGGGAGATGTCCGATGGCTTGCACAGGGGTCTCAGATACGGAGTGTAACGGACGCTGGCGTCAATAGCGGTCAGTTTGAGACCGTTGAGGCCCAGATCGGATGGCCCTCGAAACGTTGAAACAACTGGAACCTCACGGAAACGAATCCACACGATCCGCGCCGTTGCAATCACCGACGATGCCGCTTCGACACCCAATTTCGGGACCGCGGCGAGTCGTAATCGTACGTACATGAGCATGGAGCCGTTGCTGCCCAGTGCCCAATAAAGCCCGAACAACGTGCCCTCGCTGGTTCCACCCGCTTGGTGACGTGTGATTTATGTCATTGTGTCTCGCAGCGCTGTCTTGCATTTGCTGGATTCGCGGAGCTAGTCTAGGAATGGGCGCTGTGCATCCGCGTGCTGTTGTCCGTGTCTCGGCGTTATGTACAGCGATGTTTCGGGCATCACCTAGCGTTACATTGCTTTTCTGTTAGGTCTGCTGGAGTCACCATCAGAAAGTAGACAGCGATAAGATCATGATATGAAATGAACCGCAATCACAGCTAGAGCCATACCTGATCCTCAATAATATTAAAGAGATTGCTGTTCGCGCGTTGGAACAGGTCGTTTCGCTTAACATTCCGCTACCTAACTTACCTAGCATGCACATTCAAAGGGGACATTCTTAGCGAAAGTGATATCCCCAGTATTGAACTAACATAATTGGTAAATAAAATAGAGAAATTTATTGGGAGGGGAGCATACGAAGAATAAGCGTGATGAGAATAGTATTTCCTAAACTACTGCACTAGACGGATTGTTAATGATTATCTCAAGCATCAGAGCATGTACTTGTGTGAGTGGGAACAGCCATACTCTTAAAATACAGGTAGAGGTTCTAGATTTCCCTGACCCCACACTATTAAATCCCAAATATTGTTACCATCTTTGAACATTATTTCTCTTCTGTACATCGTTCACGGGCATTTGTGAGAGGCAATTCCGCGGAGGAAAGAGGTTGTATTAAGCTAATCAGCTAATAAGCTAAAATGTATATTTAAGAGCAGTGAACGACACCATCGGAGTGGGTGTGGCATTCCTAAATTCTTAGGTTAGTTGCACGTCTTGAGGATAATTCTCATGGTTATTTAAACTCACAGTGGCAGCCTCGGTGGTGGTCGCAGCCTTGTCATCGCTAGTCTCCGTAGCCTCTACCTCGCCAGTGCAGCCAACGCCAGGGGCAGCGATGTCGTAGGCGTAGACGTCAATGGCAAAGTACTGAAGAGTATCGCTGTCGATGGCGCTCTTGGAAGGGTCGGTCTTGGCCAGCTCGATGGCCTCGGGGTAGTCCTCGGCGAAGTGGTCGACGATGGACTCGCTGATCTTGGGGACGTGCAGCACGCGGTGCATGAGGTCGGTGGCCCAGAAAGTGTTGAGCTTGGACTGAGCAACGGTGTAGCCGAGACCGCAAACGGAAGAGAGAGGGCGGCGGATCTCGAAGGAGAGAGGGCAGATGACGGTCTCTGAGGTGGCGTTGTCGCCTCGCCAGTGGCCAGCCCAGGCTATGAGGTTGGTTAGTATGAGACTTTGGATTCTTGTTAGAGAAATGGGGGTCACTCACCATCCTGAGTAGCGCAGTTCTCATCAGGGTCGTCGCATCGGAAGATGACGCCAGTCTTGTCAGCGTTGATGATGCGGTCGAACCAACCAATAGGACCAGAGGTCGAGCCGTTGCCAAAGTACTTGGTGACGAACTCGGAGTTGGAGCCGAACCGCAGGAGATGCTCCTTGGCATGCTGAGCCAGCTGGACAGCCTCGTCCAGTCCATCTGCAAGTTGGTGGCGGAGCGTGGAGTTGCAGGACTGGTGGATGGTGTATCCCTTGATCCAACCGTCCGACCAGTCGTAGATGGTGGGCGTGTCAGATGCCTTGGAGGCCGACTCGGTCTTGGTGGCGGTCGTCTCACGTCCGAAGATGGGAGAGGCGACGGCGCCGCTGACGAGCAGGAGGGCCACGGTGGAGGACTGGAACATCATCTTGAAGTTGTCGGGGCTGCTGGAAGCTGCTTGAAGCTGGGAGAGGCTTGTGGGAGCGGATTGAGGCTGAGTGAAGCTGCTTGGGAGGATGATCTGGTTCATGCAGGAGACGTTCCCGGGTCTTTATAGAGAGCTGGCGCGCATCGTGACCTCATGGGGCCGATCGCAGCCAGGTCCGTGGTAAGGATATGGCTGCAGAGAGCGCATGAGGCCGTCGAGTAGCTCGTCAGCTAACCAGTCTTCGGCGTCTCTTTCTTGGCTTGTCCAGCATTCTCGTCAGCACATGGGCTGTTGGAAGGGACTCGGTGGGGGTTGGTTGCTGAGGAGTCGCATGCAGCTCTCTACGGAGCGGAGCCGGCGACTCGGCGATGCGTTCCCGGCGGCATCACCGAACATTGGACAAATGATGATGCTGTAAAATTCTATCCTCAGCCAGATGTTGGTCAATCCAAGTGTCAAAGGATGCGCCATCCGGGTTCTCGGTTCCACCAGCCAAGAAACCATCAGGGTGCTTCCCCTCTTAAGAACCGGCCATGTCTATTCACAACTCCACTATATTGCGGGAATGCAGTCCATTTCCAGTTAACCCTCGTTGAGAAATATGCTTAATCAATAAGCCTACAGTCATGGTGTGAGGGGTGGATGAACCCCCACTGAGCTGTTGGCCAGATATCCCGACTAGTTTATTGGCCTCACACCTTGCTGGTCTCTCATAACGAGACCAGCCATCGGAATACTTCTCACCGACCTCCACACGGCGGGGCCGCACAGAGAAAGATCTGCGCGATTTACTAACCAGATCCTTTCCCGTTCTCGTAATTGCAACCACGATTCGCTCTAGTTTTCCTTTGACCGAGTAAACATGGCCTTGTGTTCCCAGACTCATCCCTATCCGGTCTGGCGGTCTGGGCCCATCTGCTGCTGCAGTGCAATGACCCTGACGGCCGAGCTCGGAACCAACTACTCTGTACGTGACACTTCCAACAACCAACAAGAAGCTGCCCGCTAAACAAACAAGCATGAGTGAGGTTGCTGACCACAGCCGAGAATGACAAGCCTCTTCTGATGAACATGCCCCTAGATGAATAATCGCTACACCACCACGACTACACGGCCTGGTTACATTGTTCTTTATCTCCGTAATTTGTACAATGGCTCACTCTTCATTTGATGCAACCAAATTCATTTCAGACACCCCAGCGAATTTACCCTGCCTTGTTTGGTGTAGCGTTACTTGATTCCTCAACAGGCCAGCTCTAAAACCCGGATGGCCGCGACCTTGAGCCTAACTTAATGGTGTAAGCTGGAACCCATTGTGGTGGATCAGTGAAGTTCACGACCTTCGCCGACTGAGTACTAACAAAGCGTGTATCTACATATTCACATCTATCTAAATAATCACTGACTTCTTCCGAGAATTCGATGCGAACCAACCGATTTGCGCTATTGACCATACCAACCCCATGATCTAGCAACTCTGATGCGACAGGGCGATATTCTGATGGTAGCCAGAGGAGACGTTGGTTACCCCATGCAAGCCATGAGCTATTCTGGTAGAGGTTCCAGCCTACCCAACTCTGTCTGCATTGATCTAACCGGAAATCAATGATACCTGGGCTTGTAACAAGCTTAAAATTAGGCGTAAAAGAGAGGAGAGATATCATTATTCGATCGGTCGGCTCATTCCATGATATCGCGCCTGTCCTTAGATTTTATAGGCTTATTTAGCTACTGGATACCGCTGCTACCCATTGATTATCATGCGAGATTACTAATGACCGGACTTTAGTGACGTTGCTGTTTTTCCATTCAATTTCGGGTTCCCGTCGTGCTACTCTACTCTTCAGACTCCAAGCCTTACCGCACCACTGGAATACCCTGCTGCCAGCCATCGACCATTTGGCGAGAAGGTCACTGAAGAACAACATTGGAAGGCGCTGCCATTTGACTGAGTGCTCATTTTCCCACTTGAGCTATCCCATGTTCGTGTCTCAAAGCCGTACCACAGCGCCTTGAGCTATCGCTAGCCGTTGATCATTTAGTGAAAAGGCCATCGAGGAGATCCTTGCGGGGTTTGGGAGTGACTTCCACACCACGCCAGTATCTATCTCCCGGGTTCTCACCCCTTCAGACAAGCTCTAGGATGCGTACCACTGGCCATTGTGCGAGAAGGCGAATGATGTGGCGTGATTTCCCCCTGCAGTTGGTTGGGCTAGATGCGGCCTCGTTGATCTCGAATCGAACGGCCGTACACTCTCATCTGAGTACTTTGTTGCTAAGTATTGACCATTGGGCGACAGTTTCATATATGATATACTGTTGGAAATGTCGATGGTTGTAGGTGTGAAATCCATCATCCGGCCCACGGAGTTAATCATGATGCAGCCAAATCTCGCTAAGACATAGGCAAAGACGATTAAATCCCCACTATGGATCTCCAAGATACAGCCGAAGATCATGGACGTACAGCATGAGATCGGGAAGATCCAGTGGAATGCCCTGAAGATCCGTCCGAAGATCAATGCGATCCAATCGAACACCGTTGGGGCCCGGTATTGGTGCTGCTGAAAGATCACGCCGGCTGCATCCAAGACCCGTCTGAACCAGCGGCCACTATACGTCGGCCATCCGGCGAATAGGCAACTAAGCGGGTTACGAAGCTTAAAACACCAATGTCTTGAACCTTATTACTACCAAGATCTCACAGCAAAGTCCCATCTGCGGTCCCTATAGCTACTCGCTGGCCATTCGGCGAGAAGGATATGCACCACGGAGAAGGGCACATGACAGACTGGGTGGGGGCTCCAGTCTCCAGGTTCCAGTGTTAAAGGTTCCAATCCGAGAATGTTGCTAGCCACTGGCCATCTGGGGAGACAGCCATCGAGATGCAATCCGAACCTGAGCCTAGAATCAGTTGCCGTTGTTGTATTCCCGTGTTCGCATCGTGGAGCTCCACGTTACTACTCAAACCACCCAATGCCAGTCGTAGCCCATCATAAAAGAAGAGGATTGTACGAATGAAGTTTTCTTTGCTGTACTTCCGTACCGATTTGCCAGTGTTTACATCCCACGGCTTCAGTGCTGTCGGGGCATGACGGTCCGGAATACTCTCTTCATCCTTAACGTAAACGATTACCGATGCCAGCCGTAGGCTATGAGGCGATACGACCAGAGAAAAAACGCGCCAGGTCGTATTACTAGCTTCCGAAGACTTCGGGTGCAGTTCAATAGTCCGCCTTCCAGCATTTCCTGTTATCTTCCGGAGAAAAGCGAGGCGTCCTCTGCAATCAGAATGTAAAGGATTCCACATAGGACATTCTTTAAATTGTTTCACAGCACGTCATTGGCCTGACAAAAGAAATAGGCCAGTTGAGACTTTTCTGCTAGCGCCTGTCTCAACTCGTCGATAATGCCGCAAAGTAGCATGGCCTTTCCCTTGCCTGGGTCTCCGTTGATCCATAGCAGCTGATTATGTGTATTATTAGAGTCTTCACGCCATTTCTTGAAAGTATGGTGTTTCAGAATCTAACAACACGAGTCACTTAGTAAGCTCTCCTTTCTCCTCTCGATACTTTCTTTATCGGTGCGTGGATCGGTAAATCGCAACTCTGACAGAAATAAATTTATTGGATCTGGACTTGGTCCTAGTACGTCTTGGAATCAGCAGATTTGAGGAAATAAAATGACATGTTACAAAGCACAAGCCTTCTGTCAACATCATCTTGCTTAAGCAATACACAAAAGCCATTATGCCTTACCCATGTTAAAACTATAGCTACCACCTCCAGGGGCATTGATGTTGTTACTGCCATTAAAAACAGCGCCGCCTTGAGTATTGTACTGGTGGCCAGTGCCATTAGCAGCAACAGACTGGCTTGCATAGTTGTTTCCCGTGCTGTCGAGCTCAGAGACCTCCAATGAAGGTTCCACATTTTCCAGTCTCTTGAGAGCGTTTTCGATAGCCTCCAAATCATCTTGTGTTACCAACTCAAACATCTGGACCTGGGCTAGTTTCTCTATACCCTTAAATATGTCCTTCATGAGGCTCTCAACCCGAAGTGCTTTAACCCTCCCCAGAGCCTTGTGATAGGCGTAACGAACCCTTGCCCAATCTCTTGCATGTTGATCGGCTTCGAATTCTGTCTTCACCACGTCGATGATCCTCTGCAATTCCCTGAACTTGTCCTCACAGGGCTTGATACTGTTCAAGATTGCCTGAGACTGTTCGTCGAGCAGGTTTCGTTTTCCAAGCCTCTCCTTCATGCCGAAAAATATGCTTTCCACAACGGGGAGGTTTCTCTTGACTTCCTCGAAGGCTTTAGGAAGATTGGCGATCTTGTCGATAGTTTTGTATGTTGCCGTGATATCCCCGATGATGGCGATCACGGAAGCAATGATACTGAGAGGATCCATGCTTGTAAATACAGGCTGAGTGTCTAGTGATTCGGCGAAAGGAGGATTTTGATAGTGTACCAGCTCGTACGATGGCTGTTCAACGTAATATGAAAAGGGCTGTGAAGAGGGAATAAATTTGGGCAGCAGAAGTGATGCGGGGTTTCTTTTTCATCTAAAACGATGGCTCATATTGTGGCTTGCATATCAGGCCGGTTTGCTACAGCCGAAACTGAATTGGCAAATGGGCAAGTTGCTCCTCGTAGTCAGGTTAACGGTTACTGGTGGCCTGGTGTGGCGTTGCGAGACATGCATGGGTGCTTCAAAAGTGAGGCGGGTTAGGCGACAGGCCCAAGCCAATCATCTGGCGACGCATCGTCGGCTCTCATTTCACGCTTGGCCCAATATGCAGGCCATTGTGAGCTAGGCGCGGAACAGCGTTTACCACACCACTCCGCAGTCCTTGTTGTTCTGTGACTGATGTGAACGAACCAAGCAATGAAGCCAGCCATTTACAATTATGCTCCTGATCTCACCATGGAATTGGAAGAAGCTGCTGTGGAGGATGTGAACTAGCCCAGCTGAGGGTAGTCTTACATGCAAAGGGCCAGAATTAAGCTTCCTCCCGCCATCACACTCATGAAGATGGGTTACAGCCTTGACTTTGAACAGCCCTCAACAAGATCAACAACTTCTCTATTTTAAGGTTGGTGCGTTCCCCGGATGTCATTTGCCATTCTGAAACACTGAGATCGCCAAGAAGGCCATTACTATTTCCGAGATAGAGAACAATAGAACATTAACCGACAATACTAATCTAAACTCTAGGCATCTCACCATCCTTCGGTACGACGGACCAGGTTTCCGCAGTGAATAAAAGATGTTTTGATTCCTCCAACTTAGCGGGATTGACAAATACTCTCACTCGAACGGAGTCTTTGTCGGCGTTATAGACTCGGAATATCATGTAGATTGTGTCAGTGCTATCCCGATGGTTGCCCATCTACATGTCGATTAGTTGGTAAACATCGCATGATCGTATGATTGTAAATCACTTACCCGGCGGTATTGAGCTTTGCTCATATAGAACTTCGTGTCGTGAAGCCCAGTGGTGGTTTTGACCTCAATGAGATAATGAGGTTTCTTGCCATCCCACGCCTCCTTCAAATAGCCGTTCTCGATGAGCAACTCGGTAAATGTTCCCTCGACATCATCGTAGATAATATCATCAGTCTCTCTGGGCCCCCAGGGCTGGATAAGAGCGTATTCTGGGTGCTCAGAAACATATTCTCGGATGTTACTTCGCCAGTTTGCCATCGAGAAGCCAGGCAACGCAGTACTCAGCTTTTTTAGAAGCTCAAATACCTGTGACTCTTTTAGTACATGTGAACGTGATACAAATGTGCATGAAAACTTACGTAGAGCTCTCCAGCAGCCCCAATCTTCTTGTCACGCTCTAGCTTAGATGTAGATCTGAAACCAGCTGGCTGTTCCAGCCCATCGTAGCTACTGCTCTCCATTTCGATGCTAGGCAGGGTGTCGGACATTCCAGTCATGTTAAATCGACCTTGGGATGGAAAGGAAGCCGCTCGAGCAGCTGATACCACGCTTTTGAGGATCTCCACATAACGAACCCTCTGGCCATCAACTGGTATTGGACGGGGGACTGCCTCTGACATGGATCGACGCCGCACGGCAGCAAAATCGCTTCTGGCGTGAATTACATTGGTATCTGATTCCCATGGGACGTTTCCGTGATACGAGCTAGCGGTTCCGGTTCGAAGTTGGGACAATGGGGACTCGTAGAAATTGCGGTCTCCATCCTGTCCGAGAGGTGACTGGAAGCGGAAAGCGCCAGAGCGATCTGACACGGAACTCTGAGTCCTTTGGGCAGATTGGTTCACGCTCTGCGATGTCGTTGGTGTATACAGAGGGGCTTGGTCTGTCGTGTGTGATGGTGAGGGAGTTGCCGATGGAGTGACTACACCCAGCTCTGCTTCAGTACGCGCCCCAGTCCCGGGAGTATCAGCAACTGTGGTGTTAGTAGACTCTCTGCCAATACTGTCCTGTGTAGGCTGATGACTAGTTTCCTCCTCCGAAAAGCCATCTTCGTCGTCAGAATAGTCATCCTCGAAGTCACCAACAGCGATCCCCTCGTATTCAAGGATGTCTGGAATCACCGAACGGCTCGAGCTGAGAACACTGGTAGTGATTCGCAGCCCCTTTTCGAGTGGATCAAAATGATTCGAGGCCTGATCGGTCATGAGCCATCGAAAGATGCCTGATGGGAATTTTTGCGCGTAGCAAGATTCTTGCTTCTTCTTGTTGCGTGGAATAAAAATCTCAAGCTTCAAGCTGTCTTCTTGGATATGCAGATCACTCTGACTCATTTTATGGGGATGGGGCTTGCCATCTTGCGACAAGACAAGTTCGGATGAGATTCCATCGGTCTCATAGACCCGAGCATTCTTGAGGATCTCGTAGAGCTGGCCGGAAGGTTTGAGTCTGGGACTATTGAAATGGTATGCGATCCTAGGGCACTAATTAGTCGAAATTTCATGTGCAATATTTTCTGGGGCGTTATGGATGTTACCTGCAGAGCGCATATGCCTTTGACTTGATTTCACGCCCGGGATAGGAGAGCGTGATTCTATCCGAGACGTCAACCCTGCTATCCTCGTGAAATGTGGCGGTAGCTCCTCAACAGGATCCTCCCAAATCGGTGTGATCATACCCATACCCGAATCCCCCTGGAAATGCCGAAAATGAAAAGAAAAGTCTCCAGATTGAATTTGAACCTTACCAGCTGCCATGAAGACCGACTTGAACCCAATACCCTTCTCGCCAATATACCCCTCAGTCCCGGTTTTAGAAGTCTTACCCACCTCACAGATGGCTTTGACATTTTCGTCGTCGAATCCATTCTCATTGCAGTCGACTACCATGCGATCGTGATACATTCGGAATTCCACGTAGGGTAACTGATTTCGATTTTGGGCCTCTGTGAAAAGGTTGTCCTCTGCATTCTGAAGAAGCTCAAAGACGAATTGCGCGTTGCTTGTGTAGAGATTTTTTGCCAATCTACCAATTGCATTGATTAGATCAGCATAACTCCCAGGGCTCATCGGAGACTTACATAGACACAGCCGCGCCGAGAGATCCCACAAGGCCGCCGAGTGCACCTTTAATCTCTTCGTGCAATGCATGATCAATCCGGTTCAGCTTTTCCCATGATTCTTGCCGAACATGCCCACGATCCTTTGCGATGGATTTGATAAGCTTTTGAGCTCGGGCCCGTCCCGTTTGGTCGTTGTTACTATTCGACATTTTCTGTTAAGTAGGATCAATGTCTCCAGTCTGCGTGGTTGTGAATTCGATTTCAGGATTTTCGCAGTGAAGAGAGTGAAGGACGTGGAATTTCTAGAGAAGAGAAGAGGGCGACTCGGCTGATTAAAATGTGGCCTTTTCGAGCGGTTAACCCTTGTCGTGTTGTTGGTTGTGTTCCTGTGTTGGTTCTACTCCCGGCCTTTTGCGGGTCGACCGACAGCGAAACCAGTGGGCGGTTACGACGCCCTGCCTTTATCGCTATAGTCCAAAAAAGCTAGTCTGCAACGAAGAGAGAGCTTCACATACTACCTTCCTCTTCTGATTATCCCACTGTGGGAGAAAAGGGGCTCATAGGAACATGCATGTGCAAATTTATGCATAGTCAGAGAGGAACACGGAGTGATTAATACTCAACCCAAAATTCATAAATCAACATAAGTGTCCAAATTAATATATAGGGGATGTCTTAAAAACAATCCAATTACGCCAGGTTAATAATCTAAAAATGTCACCAGCATTTAATACGGAGTTCGTATTACGACGATGCTTTCAATCTATCCACCCAGTTACGTTAAATAACAGAGTGTAACAAATTCGATCTTCCAACTACTCCGGGACTAGAGGCAAGATGAGATACAATGATGAGAATAGCTCGCGACATTTGCTGACACTCGTAGCGCAGAGTCACGTGACAGACAAGACTGACGCCGTCAGCAATCTCACCGCGTTGGAATCCCGTAAGACTCCAATAACCACAGAACACATTTCTCGATTCCAAAACAGACAATGGACTCTCAAATCAATTACCAGGGCCTTGATGTGGCCGAGGACCAGATTCGTCTGATCGAGCTATACCCTCGAGCCGCAAACACTCCCGCAACGCTAAACGATACTCTGCGCTGCGAGCTGAGTCCACACCATCGTGGCGACACCTGTCCTCCATATCTTGCCTTGTCCTACGCCTGGCAGCATGATGGCCGCAGCCAATCGGTCATCATCAATAACAAAACCTGCCAGGTCAGTGAAACTGTCGAACAGGCACTCAGACAGTTGCGCCATCGGCGAAACACAGTCTACGTGTGGGTCGACCAGATCTGTATCAACCAAGACGACAAGGAGGAAAAAAACTATCAAGTCCAGCAAATGCGTCACACGTATAGCGAGGCTGAAGGAGTCATTGCTTGGCTTGGCATGCCCTTTCCCAATTCCAAAATTCTTTTCGGATTCTTGCAGCAAATTGGAGCTGCAGTATTGAAAGCGAAATGGAAAGCCCTGACGACCGCGCTTGATGCTGTCGATTTGGCCTCAATGAAAGTAGCGTACAGGAGCTTCTGCCAAAGGCCATACTGGAAACGCCTATGGATTATACAGGAGTTTAGCGTTGCCAGCCGTGTTCGAATTGTCTGCGGGAGCTCATCCATCGACGTGAAGAGCATGGATGCAGCTTTCATGGTGGAAGGACTCTTCGAAGAGAGGTCTTGGGGAAGCATTCCGGGATCCAATACTATCCTTAATAACATCAAGGATATATATAACCCAGCAGAGGCAAGTTTCGTCAACAACGTTATCACAAGGCGTCAACGATATGATCCGGGATCCCTAGGCGCCAATGGCAAAAAAGACCACCTCTTCAGAGTTTTAGCCACATGCCTCGTTTTAGAAGTCGATTACAACTGGCCTCTTGCCTCTGATCCCCGAGATCGGGTTTTCTCGCTCTTCTATCTCGCCTCTGACTTTGAAGTCTTTGGCGCGAGTTTCATCGACTATCTCAAGTCTCCTGAGCAAGTTTACTGCGACACAACTGTGGCACTTCTAAACCAAGGACATGTTGACATCTTTTCATATTGTCAGTTCCCGAAGGCGCTGTCCTTGCCATCTTGGGTTGTCGACTGGAACACGCAGGTTCGTAATCCCTGTGTTGGAGCGCCTTGGTGCAAGTTCAACGCATCCGGTGCCGCATCCAGCGCAGTCGTCTCCCAGCCGCAGCCTGGCTACTTGACAGTTCTGGGGACATCGGTTGACACAATCACGGCTTTTGGTGATATATGGGACCCAGATTGGTTAAAGCCTTTGGATCGGAACGCAGCCCTCACCTTTGTCAACAACATCCTGGAATTATGCAAAAGATCACCACGAACGCGCTTAAATGAGGAAATGCTTGACGCCATCAGAATTGCTGCAGTAGACGGCGTAGGGTGTTACGGTCTGGATATTGAAGAGAACTATGGTGTATATCTCGGCCAGTTCATGGATGCGTTTGAAGGATTGAAAGACGCGGAAGAGAATCAAGATGGTGACGAAGAGGACAAACGTGACAATTGGTACGAAGCCGTTCTGCTTGCTCTGCACTCGCGCAGGCCATTCATTACTTCGACTGGATTTGTCGGTTTGTGTCCAAGCCATGTCGCAGTTGGCGATGTGGTGTGCATCTTCTACGGCGGAAAAGCGCCCTATGTCATACGACCCGGTAAATATGAGACCTTTACGTTTATTGGAGAGGCATATGTGCAAGGGATTATGTACGGCGAATTTCTCAAAGCGAAGCCTGCGAGCCAAACATTTACATTAGTGTAAAGTCCGGCGTTCTCAAGGAAGCAGACAAATGATAAAAATGGATTTCAGCATGCTAGGTGGTGAAAGGAGGCGAAAGGAGGCGATAGTATCTTCATGGGTTACAATTCGAAATCAAGTTTGAACATCGGCCAGGGAGAGTACTGGCAACAAAAGTGCAAAAACACGTTCATAACAAGTTCAAAACTCCCTCCTTGCATGACTACAGAACCGTTCGAAGCCCACCCAAGTCCTAGGACTCCTTCACACTCGGCTAAATAGCCGAGAACAAGGTCTTCAATCCCTCCCACTGTTCCCGAGCCGTAGTCAAAATGAGATTAGCCGGGAGAACAAAACCACCGGCGCCACTGGAAGAAGGACGGAGTTCGATGGTCCACGCGTATGTCGCGCCAGCAACTCCAGTCTGGTAGTCGGGCGCAGAACCAGTTGTGGCGTACAAGGTACTGCAGCTAGGTCCAGTCGTGTAGCGAGCGCCGCTGTACTGGGAAATGCGGTTGGCCACCTGGTTCGCTACCGATAATTGCTGGTTGATGTTTGCGGGATATTGGTTGCAGTTGTAGCCATAAGCTTGTAAGATGTACTGTCCGTAGCTGTGGAAGTCGATAAATAGCTTGATACCATTCGTAGCTATTTGCTTTGTGAAGCTGACAAGGCTCGTGATCTCAGGAGTATCACTGCCTGCCAAGCCCTTGTAGTCCTCATCGCAAGGGTTTGTAGACGCACCGCCACTGACACTCCATTGGAAGGGCCAGTTTCTGTTGTTATCAGTGCCTATGCAAGAGCTGGTAGACCGAGGCTGACGGTTCTTGCGCCAGAGTCTGTTGGTCGTTTGAGTGTAAACAAATCCTGGAGTTGTTAGTAAGTCAGCCGTTTATTTACTTAGGGTTGAGCGATGCATACCATCTGGGTTGACGAATGGAATAAAGTAGAAGTCATAGCTGTCCACAATTGCCTTGATCTGAGCATCGTTGGTGAGATAGCCGTTGATGAGTTGCCATGCGTGGTACTCCTCGACCTATGGTGGCGTGTTAGTGCTTTTAAAAGAAATCAGAAAGACAAAAAAACTGACTGGAGCTGCGATCCACTCGCGAGCATGGACAGTGGCATGGAAGTAGACCGCAGGCTTCTTTGCCTTGCCACTTGCTCCCCAGAAGTGAATGCCATAAATATCACGGCCCTCGTATGACTTTCCGGCGACAAAGATTTCCGAGTTTGCCGGAAAGGCTGCGTTGAGATCGTTGAAAAAGAGGCGATGATCCGCGTAGCTATGGTAGGAATTAAACCACGAAAGGGCAGGCAGAGCAGATGCCTGTCGTTTGGCAGGTGACGACTCGCTGACTGCGGGAAACTGTGAGAATTCGATCAAATAAAGACGCTTGCAATTGACTTACCACTGTAGTAGTCCTCGAAGGCGCTCTCCTCGGCAAACTCGGCTCCTAGGTCCTCACTGATGACAGTAGATTCGAGACCAAGGGCCTCAAACTCTGACAAGTCATCAGGCGCAATGGCGACATCAAAATGGTTGTCAGCCTCGTGAACACTCAGAGCAACGAATTCCAGATCCGAAAGCTTGTCTCGAATTGACTGGCCATCTTCTGTTGTGGCGATGCTGAAAGCCTTGTACCCATCATAGGATACACGTTGTTCTGCCGTGGCCAAAGCCAAGACGGCAGAGAAGGTGACTGCCAACTTAAAGTGCATTGTCGTCCTTGTGTTGACAGAAAAGATTACCGCTTCTCGTGCTGTCTGATAAAAGTACGAAGTGCCAGAGAGAGCAGAAACACGCCTCTTTAATAGATTCCGAGTCACTCCATTCACTCCATTATTTCATTCCTCATTGGGAAGGTCGTAGATTGATTAGTAGAATCATGTCAAAAAATGAGGTCGGTTAAGCAAGAACGCTTTGCCAAGCCCATAACTAACCTCTATAGTCTCCGATATGGCCATCACTTCACGCACCCGCAGGTACCTTTGAAAAAGCTAATGGCGAGTGTCGAGGTCTGGATGCGGTACCTCCCTGATTTAGTCTAAGACCTGCCTATTGCGAACACGGATGTGACCCCAATGTTCGGCTCGGCATACGAATTAAGGTACAGCGGCTCGGCTCTTAGCGCGTACATATGAACTCCGCAAGCAGCTTCTAGAATTGGAAAACCCCCGTCGTGATCTGGACCTTGATGATTCGTCGATTAGATCAAATACTGGGTAGGTGGCACAGATCGACAGACCTAGAAGACCCTTGGTATGGTTAATTCTAACCTTTTTATTTTATTAAATTGTATGTCGACGATTATCAGAGCATCGCGCAATGCTCGGCAATTTTGAGCCTAGTTTCCTTGGGGAAGTTGGGAAGAGGCACGCCATCTGGAAAATGCTTGCATGCTAGACACTAACGGACATAGTATCAAATTCGACACCAATCTCTCTCATACATAATCGTAAGAAACATTATTCAACCTTCTATATCACGGCCAGTTCGCTTCGGGGTGATTGCTCGTACTTTCCCTCAATTGCTTTCTCTTCTCCCTTGCCTCCCAGTATGTTTCCAACCATTGGTCCGTATGTCCCTTTAATGGCTCAGTCGCATCATCCACAAGGCTACCATTAGCCCAGGCAAAAAGATCCTTGATGTACGCGGGCTCGGCTCCGTCTACAGCCAAGCTGTGGAATCCACGTCCTCGTCCAGTACTGGCAACCCGTTTCTCGTAATCCTCCCTCATTGACTCCCGACTTGGCAATCTCGTCTTCCCTGAGAATGCTCGAGCCAGTGCCTGCGCTTGGAAGTCAAACAGAGAAAATGTTGCAGTGTAGTAAGGGACTCCGATAAACGCCAAGGATGGATCCTCGATGTAAAAGATATCTTTGTGCAGGTGATGCACCATGTTTCCTTCCGATGTGACAAGAATCCCCGGTGTCACCGAGTCAATATCAACGTCATCTGCGTGATACTGTTGCAAGAAAGGGTATGAGGTCAAGTAACCCGTTGCCAAGACGACGTAATCAATATCCTTAATAACTTGGCCATCCTTCAAGACAATGCTGCCTTGAATGGGAGCTGCCGGTTCCAGTCCAGTAACTTTCGTAGTCTTAGGGTCAAGTTCAAATTTCTCAATGCTCCCTAGGTGTTCAATTGACGGCGGTAACATGGACTTTGGCAGGTCAAACTCGCCGCCTCTCGTGCTCTGCAACACCCTCTTTGCAATTGCCGTTGACTCACGGCACACATCCATTGCTGATGCACCGCCACCAATAACGAGGACTGTTTTGTCTCGGTATGCTTCGGGATGACGATACTCTTTGGTGTGAATGATGCGGCCGCCATAAAGAGCCTTCCACTCGGCCAGCCCAGGAGTGTCAGGGATTCGGGGCAAATTGTAGTGGCCAGATGCGACAACGAGCGCATCGAATTGCCAGGTTCTTTCCAAAAGCCGCGGGCTCCCTTCCCCTTTGAGTAATGACGCTGTTCTGAGGATCCATTGACTACCGTCATCCGACTTCTTCGCGTCATCAACACGGGTATGGAAGATGGTCACATCGTCAACGCCATGCTCAGCACTGAGACCCTGGAGGTAGCTTTCAATCTGATCATGTCCAGTGATATCTTCCGTTCCTTGTGGCCAGGGTCCAAGGCTGCTATACAGCAAACTTGTCGGTACGTTGTTCCTCAACCCAGCGTAGGCTGGACCGGGAGGTGAAAAGGCAATCCGCAGTGCCTCAGAATCATCACTGTTGAGTGGATGAACGTGGTTCCCGTTTTGAGAAGCTGCGGGCACTTTTGTCGGCAAAAATTGACCAGCCTTGGATACCTCGTAATCGCCGGCCGAAGGTGACACACTCGGATAGCTCGGGCTGTTGGGCGCTTTTGAATCGTAGTGCCATACTCCAGACGTAAGTCCAGATCGTTCAAAGACGGTCACATCGATGCCGTTCTTCAGCAAATACGCTGCTGTTGTGATTCCGCTAACTCCGGCACCAATCACTGCCACTTTGGTATGCGGGCCGAACTTGTCAAGCCCAGGCACGGTCGGCGACGTGCCATTAGTCTGAGTAGGACTCATTTGAAGTGGATTGTGCGCGCTTATTTATCGAGGGGGGGAAGTGAAGCTCCAAATGTGCCGTGGTCGTTCAATTTACTGTGAGAATTTGAGATTATGCCTCTCGTCCTAAAGCGAGGGATCGGGCGAGATATAATGAGGGAAAGTGAGCAACTGCAGATGTTGTAATCTAGCACCATATCTTACGAGCCCAAAGTCCTCCCGCTCGGCTCCGAGTGCGTTGTTTCCGGTTTCCACATAACAAACTCGTCCGATTTGTAAAGTGTACGCCAGGTCGGCCAGAAAGGGCGTCAGCTAGTGCTGCGAGCACGTCATCCTGAGGATTATGTCACAAAGCTCTCGGCCCGTAAATGTGCCCACAGATGCATACTGACGCCTTATATATTGTGAATGGTGTAAAATGATGTCAAGAGATTATTCTCTTGTGATGGGGTCCATGTGGTTCTCTATGAAGTAAGTACGTGACAACTTTGCGACAATCGACAGTAGGGGACAAATTCGCGATCCTTTGATGCAGCACCACGTGGTGTAATGAACTCCAGAAAATCATTCTTTAGGAATAAGCGAATTGATTTAATTCGATCTCATTCTTTAAACACATAATCTTGACCAGTCATCCTGCCGAATGACTGTTGGACGTGAACCCCAATCGAGCAATCACTACGCACCACCACTCTCATGAAGTCCACGATATTCATCAAATTAGCCGTACATTTTCGTACGAATAAGATTCACAATTTTGATCGCGCTTATTGTATGCTGCGTGGAACATTCCAGCTAGATATATGCAAGTGACTTAATGACAAGATATCCAAGCCCTACATCAGATCTCCCCCACAGCAGAGGCAGCTCGCTTTGCCACCAACTCATTTCTGTGCAGAACCCGAATAACAAGCGCCGTTGCAGCCATCGCAATCGCAAATGCCACCATAGTAGGATAACCCTTCGGATATCGTGGCGCCTCGACGGTTTTCCAAATAAGTAGAGGCAGCCAGGCCTGGAAGACATAGGCCATCTCGTTCATCGATCCAACCACAAGAGCGCGTTCTTCGTTGTCATCCTTGCAAATCTCATGCGCCCAAGCAAAGGTCAGTCCGCTAATGCCGCCACCCAATCCGATCAGGATGAAGCAAGCCCATTTCCAGCCATCAGGGATGTTCCAGACCGACAGACTGGCGTAAAAGACAGTGAGCATTGTTCCTGAGAAGACAATCGGTTGCCACCTTCCACCCTTAAAGATTGTATCCGAACTCCAAGCATAAATAAGCGTGGTGACGACGGCGACCGCCGACGTGATGGTTGGATAGGTATTGTAGTCAGAAACACTATATCCTTTTCCTTTAAGCCATAGCTGAAACCCGGGCTGGGATAACGCTCCGCATCCATTGTTGAAGAATATGTAGAGCATGGTAAGAAGATAAATATGCCAGCTGGAAAAGATCTTCTTGATCTTTGCGAGGGTGTACGGGGAGCGGTTTGCTCGACCTTCTAGCTCCATTCGCCTTTTCGCTATTGCAATATCGTCCTTCGTCAGATACCAAGCTCGGGTGATTTCAGGTAGGTCCGGGAAAAAGAAGAACCCGGCCATGGCGATAGGAAGTGAGATGACGCAGTCGATAATAAATAACCACTGCCACCCTTTAAAGCCATGCACTCCGTCCAGATGGTAGACCGAAGCCATCAGATAGCCAGAAACCATGGAGCCTACCGATCCACTGGCGTGGAAGATGCACGACCGCTTAGCAAGCTCATCCTTTCGATACCATGAGCCAATAATATACTGCATTCCGGGATAGAAGGTACTCTCAGCAAGTCCGATGAAGAAGCGGAGAGCATACATTTGGTTGACGTTGTTGCACTTGGCCATCACAATGGTAAGGACGGACCAGGTTACCTCGCAAGCCGGAATCCATAGCGATGGACGGATTCTCGTCAGCAACAGGTTGCTATCATCACAATCAGTTTTGAATCCCAGACGGCTAGAGTATTAATTAGTCGAAGTAAGGTCAACAATCACTCACCTAGGAATTTCTCCGAGGACGTAGCCAATCGTCCACATCGTGTGCATATAGTTGAGCTCATTCCCCTCCATGTGAAGATCCTCCTTCATTCCAGATACGTAGGCGTTATTAATATTGATCGAGTTCAGGCTCTTGATAAAATATCCCAGACAGGCAAATGTAAGGATTACTGAATCGAGCTTGAACAGAAAGTGGCGTTCTGCTTTGGGCTTGTCGAGAGTATCCCAGACGTATGACTTCCACGTCTTTTGCGGCAAATCCTCTTCGAGGCTGCTGTCAGTTTCATGGCCTCTGGAACCAGCAGCCTCACTGACGGACCTGGAAGACGCATTGTCTAGCAGTGGGGTTTTGTCGTCTGGAGTCGACATTGTGATGAACGGATCCTACCCAGGTAAATGACCGTTGGTCGTGCAGTGTCGGCGATACTGGGACAGATGGGCAATATATCAAAACCCGTTGAAGGCAACAATAAGAAAACGACTCTTTAAAACTTATAATTATGTCACCAGAAGCCTTTGGGAGCGTGGTGGTCAGAGTAGGCCTCGCCTTCACGTTAAGGGATGACGTGACCGCGACGTAGCAGTTCCATCCCACTCAGGGAGAGCGAACACAGATCCTCGATGGCATCCATTTAGGGATGAGATTGCCAGTTTAAAGACATTTCCAGAAATAGATAGGAGAGCGATGGCAGGTATTCACGTTCTAATTCGTCACACAACCCATCATTTCGCCAGTGTGCTCACTTTGCTTGAAAGTCGCGTTTTCCCCGCCTGTCTCAACACGTCAGAATACATGGAATGTGTGTGGGGTGAACGGAGTCGTTAATAGGACTTGCTTTATGTCCGACCTTTTGTGGTTGCAGCCGCAGCACGCAATTATCGGCCGTGTTTGTGTCCACCAAAACCGTGGGGCAGCCGTTCCAAGACCCGGATTTCCGGGGTTTGGGGTTGCGCACAATTATCCCACCGCATCGCGTCATTGCCACATCAAAAATCCGAGTATGGGGCTTTTAATGTGGGATAACGCCCTCAACCCTAGTTCTCTCCAGGCAATTGCATTCAGCTTTCCAATACCGCATCAGCCCATTGGCTCGATTGCGGATCTGTTCGGTGGAATCTGTACCATAATGGGTGCCAGAACGACGCATGAAAAGATCTTTTCCGGACCATGAGTGCAACACTGGGTCAGCAGCGTGTGCTGACGACATAATACGAGCCCACAGCAACGTTCCAATCCTGCTTCGGGATGTATCTCCGAAGCTCGCACCTTGAGATATTGCTTGGAGATTAAAAAGGTATACGCAGCATCCTCAATGCTCTTTACACGAGGTCATTTCAGAGCTGTCACAATATCCCAAGATCCAGATGCCTTCGCCCCAAATCTACATTGAGACCAGGGATGCTGCGACAGTCTCAGAATCCGGCCCCACTACCTGCACCAGGTCTGAACGGTGGTGTGGAGTTACCGCCCGTATGGCGGCGTTAGCTGCATGTGACGACGAGACCTTCCACGTGGACTGTCAAGTCATTGATACCTTGGTGCTGCCGCGCGAGCCAGGTTAGTTGTACACATATATTATCGTTCACCGCATATCACATTGGGGAGATGTAGTCACACGTCAATCTGAGTTACCTGGCGTATATTGGCGAACAGGCCGCTCAAGGAGCGGGCCAGTATTCTGCCCCTGAACGACAATATATCTTACCGCATATGTGACATCTGTGATGGAATCCTTGCAGCATCAGCACCCCTTATCTCAGTTTAGTATTTCGAAGACATTAAAATGTATCACCTCATCATGTCGCCCTGCACAGACGTCGCTCTGAAGGACTCTTCGTTCGTTCCTCTCTTTGTTCCTCAAGGCAACGGTGCAGCACCCATATCAATTGCCATATTAGAAGCCGTAAAGTGCTAGTGCTTACCTTAAGGCTTAGTCTAAGTCTATTAACCTCGGTTATACCATAGTACTGAAGCAACAACTGAATAATAATTCAATCATCTCTACACTGGAAGCTAAACTAGGATAACACTCTGAACCTCTCGCTCGCCCCTCTCAAGCTCATCAATAGCCTTTCCAAACATGTATCCATCAACATACGCTTCGCCAACATATTTGTACTCTGTACCGTCTCTGCGTAATACAATCGGCAATGAAGCCCCTAGTGGCACGTAAATCTCGTCATCCTCGTGAGCGCTACCGGACACCAACGCAAATAGTCCCGAGGCGCTAATGCAAAACCGTCGGGTTGCCATAACATCGCGTAACTCGCCTAGGATCGAAAGATCAGAATCGCCCTCTGTCTCACTAAATTCACGTTCACCCGTAAGAACCTCCAGTCGGCGATCAATAGCA
Organism: Ilyonectria destructans; assembly: GCA_020740775.1. Classification (NCBI taxonomy): domain Eukaryota; kingdom Fungi; phylum Ascomycota; class Sordariomycetes; order Hypocreales; family Nectriaceae; genus Ilyonectria; species Ilyonectria destructans. The sequence continues at coordinate 762,241 of JAHEWK010000016.1, forward strand.
AGTCCAGGAAGCCACCAGTGTTGGCAGTACCTAATTATACCATAAAGCTGTTTCATCCAATGTCGGTCGGCGAGTAAATTTGCCTCAGACTGTTTTATGGAAAATAGACGACAAAATGCCAGGTGGGCTGACTCTTGAAAATCCCATTTCTCAATCAACATCGAGCGCCATTCGAGAAATGTCACCACCGCTGCTTGATGTGAGGACATTAGCGGAAGTGAAATCCCACAACTGCTAATATAATCGATGTGTATCATTAGTGCTTTAAGTTTCCGCTGTCTGTCAATAAATGATACACTAGCGTCCGTATCCTTTGAGGCCTTAAAGTAGTTCCATGCAATAATAGAATTCTTCAGTCTTGAATCGCCGAAGTCGGGAAGCCAAGTTGGCAAGCCATTGTTTTGATGTGCGGATATGCAGCAAGTCAAAACAGGGCGGCATATAACCTGAAGGCTTTTTGTTGCCTTGATAATATGCTCTACAGCATTGGTATAGACTCTTCGCTTTGATAAGTTGTAATCCGGCAAGATTTGGCTTCGCTCATTATCACTCAAAAGCCCCAGGATGCCGTATACCTTGTCTCGTGGATCGTTGCAGAGATGTTTGCCGGTCGCCTTAATAGCGTCATGGAGGCCGTACTTGCGGTTTTCGTCATATCGTGATTCTCTAGGATGCCCCAACAACAGACTATTTACGAGTGGTTGTTTTCGTTTCGTTATGTGCCTCGACCCGAACCTCCAATTCACAGTTTCTGCATGGCGTGCGAGAATGTCTGACGCAGCAGAAAAAGTTGATAATGGCAACTTAACTGAGCCACAGTACATGTCCACATGACGTGCATTGAATATCTCCTGGACAATCCAGAGTCGATACCAGTAATCCCGTTGCATGAACTCTCCGAGAGCGACGAAATGGTCCTTCCATTTGTGCGACATGATGATCAGTTTGCAATGGCTCGTATCCTTCGTATCTGCTTTCACGAGCTCTAGTATCAAGTCGATGGCGAGGTGGCTGTTATCATAGTCGGGACCAAGCCATGCAACCACGGAAGTCGCTGTTGCATATATGTTTGTCATTCCTTGGACCTGGTGGCTTCGCTCAGCAGAATCCTGCTGGTTAATGCAAACAGCATCGGCCCAGACAGTAATAACAGCATCGTCAGACCGCAATCGATTTAAAATCTGCCAGAGGCTGAGGGTTATGGGGAAGTCGTGGCCATCTAGCATTATGGAGCGGGTATCGTCCGGGTCGCCCCAAGCGTAGCTGATGGCGACATACTCTGGTGGCGCACTTAGCGACACGTGGGAGAGTTCGCACTCGATCCAGGACGTCTTCTGCGGCAAGATTCGCAACAGCCGGATTTCCTTCCCCTGTGCATCGAGTTGTCTGTATTGGTACTTCGTGTCACCGAGCTGCTTGAGCTCAGGGCTAGGGGAGCGGTCGATTCTCTGGAGATAGGATAGCGCTGGTTGATAGGAGTAGTCCCACGTGATGCGGGGAGGGTTCAAAAAAGGTAGCGGACTTGTCGGTCTGGGCGGAGCCATGTATATAATCTCAGAGCTGAGATGTTGAGGCGGAGGCAGTGAGGGGGGAGTTGAATACGGGATAGACGACGAGCTACAGACGTCATCGTCCACCTCTGCGGGTTCCAGGAGGCAGCCTCCCACGGACGAAAGACTTGAACCGGAACTGGATCTGGTCAAACTGGGAGAGGTAGGGTTGGCGGGGCCTCTTGAGAAGCTAATATGCGTTGAAGAGCTCTCATCGAACGCTCTCCTCTCCAAGGTCGCGGCGTGAAGTGCGTCGCCCGCCCGCCCGGCGCTCAACCACTCGGATGGACCGTCCGGAGAGCGAGGCATCGTCGAAGCCTTGGGTATTCGTGACCGCAGGCGAAATTAGTCGAAATGGGCCCCAGTTACTAACGAAGTGTCGTCTCAGAAAGCGATGTTAAGGACGAGCGCGAGCCCTGTGTTTAAAAACAAAGCTGCAGCAGAGCGAGAGGATTGAGGCTGAGCCGAGTGTGCCTTATCATGTACAGCCACTAAAAGGCAAAACCCGACACAATTCACACCCAATGGATTGAAGAAGACATTCTACCCCGCACTTATCGGGGGACGTTATTGGTCGGTAAGCTTGCACAAGAGGCTTAGGTGAGGTAAGGCAATATCAGGCAATGGTACGCATTGTCAAGTGGTGGGGGGAAGTTGAAGTCGGCAAGCAGGTCTAACATCGGACGCTACAATCAATTCCATTGGGCAGTAATATTCAATTCAATTCAATTCAAAGTACCGCAGCCCCCAATATAATTCAAATTAAAATATCGCTCCCAGTTAATTGAATAAATTGCAATTTAGCCCTTTTTTCTTTTTTCCCTAAGTGTATTCAATATTGTTATTATTTTCTTAAGATTTTCTGTTGCCTTCTTAAATTACCTAGGGTAGTACTGTAGATCCACAAATGCCACCCAAGCCCTTAGGCAGCCCAGCGTCGTATGAAGTGCTGGGGAGGCTGGCTGGGCTTTATAAAGACACACGCGACGAGGAAGTCCGAGATATCAAGACCGCAGGGATGGCGGGCCGTGTGCGATACGGTCCGAGGTACTCCGTAGGGTTGGATGCGTGGTGGGTATCTTGAATCTACGACGGGGTAAATTCGGCAGATCGCTGCAGGGTTAAAATGGATAAGGGGTAATCAGGGCGACAACATGCGCCTGAGGCTTTCATCTAAGCGGACAAACAAGCTCACGCCACGTAGAGTCACATGATAGTACTGGTAGTCGAGAAAGACCGGAGGTCGTCTCACTTTCTGCTGTAAATCACCTAGATTTACGCTATATTCGTGGATACGAAGCCCTCAGACTTCCAAAATGGCTGCCGCGGTGCCTGGACTTGTTACACTCGACTTCGCAGGCGAGGCATGGAACGCACCCGACGTAAAGTAATACATCGAGCCAGCCCACGTTTGGACGGTGAACAAGTCGTGGAGGGTGTCCTCGCTGTTCATTACCACTTGGCTCATCAGCGTCATTATTGCCATTCCGATATTGAGTCTCTCCATAATATACCAGGCACTCCCTCACTTCCTCTTGTTATGGGGATTATCTCACCTACTATTTTGGCTGATTTTTCGACTCTGGAATATTTATAATGAGTGGGTGGAACATCCTCTGGATACCTTAGCGTCTCGTATGGTAAGTACATCAAAATATATCCTGCCAGCTGAAGGTGCAAAGATATTAGCCCCCAAGCGATAGAAGACTTCGGTGCTTCATATCGTGGTGGGGTTTGCTCGACGGACTAAAAAGAGTGTCGTGTGGAGCTTCTTTTAGTGCATGTACTTCCACTTCGCTATTCGGCGATCACGCATGATACAGAATTACTTGGTAGCGTGAAGGACCAAGTACCCAGACTACTATCTCGTCATTTTCGTCGACAACGAGGGCTTCACGAAGCTCCCCTGCCCGGACCCAGAGTCTCCAACCACCGATGACAAGTTTCTTGTCAGCCACTTGGAATCCTTTTACCGCATCTCGCAGATCGAGAGAGGGCTTATCCGAGCATTGCTACCCAAGAACAGAGTCAGGCTCGATGCTGCACTTATTGCAATTACAGGCCATCGCAAATAACGGATGCGATAGGGTACCTACTTACCAATGAACAGGCAGGCTTGACAGCTGAGAGCCTGAGCCTCGGCACTTACTTTTGGTCATTCATTCACAGCATGGCTAATTGTATGCTTAAAAAAGCACAGGAGAGCGAGTAGCCGTTTTGGGCGTGATGCTTACTCAGGCGTGAAGAAGAGGGTGTGGTGATGTCCGCGGATCTAGGCTCCCGCTCGAATGACCGTGCGATCTCCGCGATTTACTCCAGATGCACTTCGAGTGGTGTGCCTGTGCATCGGAGTAATATTCCTTTTCACGTCGTAGGGCTTCAGGGGTTCCCCTCGATGGGTCATGCCATTGGTAGCTTAATAGCCGCCTCCTTGGCCTTGCATGGCCTCCTGCAGGGACAATAACAGTCGTGCGCCACGGGTACCGCACCCTCAGCTTGACTGGACGCCGCATCCAGGGGTTACGGGCAGAAATAGACTCGTTCTTCACGCTGTTTGAGCAAAAGGGTCAAGTGCTTACTCCCGATGCCGTAGGGCAAACACTTTGCTGCGCGATTGGTTGCATAGGGTCATGTCTTGCGAGTCGGGTGTGGTTGATCTCCACAAGTGACAGTTTAACCGCCAGACTGAGGACCGTAGCACTTAGTTGCAGGTGATAATGTCACCAGTCTCCCAATACGAAGTACATATCCACAGCAGAAGAAGCCGTCTTGGTATCAAGCCCCGCGCTAAGGCCTAGAACAACAAGATGCAAGCCACTACAAAACTTGGCGTTTTGCCGGAGGTATTCTTCACTACAGGGCTGAGAGCATCTCCACACGCCGACTGGGCTAGTGACACCCAGCTACCTGGCCTCCTCCCTCTTCAGGTAAGGGCCCAAATTTTGCATTTGATGCTTATGCTCCATGACTGGTCCCCGCGAAAAAGACTACGTCAACTTGTTGATTGATCACGAGCACGGCAGTTCAATGTGACTGATGTAGGACTTTTCAGAGCCCCAATAACCTCCAAGACTGTTCATTGCGGTGAGCGGCGAGGCTTTTGGGCGTTGACTCGTCAAGTTGTACAAGGCGGGTCAGGTACTCAGCCTCACGGCTCTAGCCAGGCACCGTCAAGTCCTAGTCAGGCCGGATGAACTCCAAACCGGCCCTCATTTCCACCATGCATGATTATGGTGGCCGGTGACCTGCTCCCACCAGCGCCTGGTCCTTGGCTGCCAACAGCTGCAGTGCAAGGCGACGGGGTCTAATAATTAAGCATAGCTGGAGCGACTCGTTGGACAGGGGCTGATGAGGAGATGGCTCAATCCGATGGCCGTGGTACGCTCGCCAACTTACTACTTGGAGACTTATATAGAAATGGCAAATCCCCGCGTCCCAGCTGCTGGGATTTTCTCTCAGTGTTGCCTCTCTTTCAACCTCCGACCAACTACGATCTTTACTTGTCCTTTTCTTTCCACCCACCGGTCACTCTTTAAGCCGGTTTGCGATAACCACAAACATGTGGTCTGCACTTTTGTCCCTCACGGCCGTGCCCGCTCTGGCACAGGCCTTTGGCATCCCTGATGACAACCGCATGGTCCAGGAGCCCGGCCTGCTCCGATTCCCTCTCGCAGTCTCCGAGGGCGCTCCCATCGTCAAGAACATCACCAAGCGACAGAGCGACATCTCTCTGGAGAGCCAGCAGACTGGCTGGTTCTACACCATCGACCTGGTGATGGGTACTCCTGGGCAGACGGTCAAGGTCAACTTTGACACAGGATCCGCTGAGCTTTGGGTCAATGCTCAATGCTCGACCTCCTCTGACCCGGAGTTCTGTGCGACCTTTCCCCGGTTTACCGGTAGCAGCACACTGGTGGACCTGCAGTCTCAGAGCACCATTACATATGGCTCGGGATCCGTGGACATTGAATATTCCTACGACTTCGTCTCGATCGGAGGTGAGTGTCATTGCCTTGAACCATCAACAGAGACTAATGCCAGTCCCTTTGAAAGGTGCCAGGATCAACCAGCAGATTTTTGGAGTTGGAACTGCCAGCGAGATTCTCACTGTTGGAATCATGGGTGCCGGCCCTGATCTCTACGGCTGGGAGGCCCCGTACCCTCTGCCCATCGACAACCTGTTCACGCAGGGCTTCATCAACCACCGAGCCTTTAGTCTCGACATGAGATCGATTGAGAGCAGCCGAGGTAAGACGTGAGATGGGTTTATTCCATCATAATTACTAACATGCCTGCAGGTTCTGTCATCTACGGTGGCCTCGACACCAAGAAGTACTCCGGACATCTGGAGGCGCGCCCCATTATCCCGGCCTCCTCGTCTCCTGACCAGCTCACTCGGTATGCCATCTTAATCTGTCACTAGAATGCTTCTAACTCCTTGTTAGCTACTGGATCTACGTCGACGGCATCGCTCTCACCCAACCCGATGGCACCAAGGACACCCTCTCCACCCAGCCCCTGGGCGTGCTCCTCGACAGCGGCTACACCGTCAGCGCCCTGCCCAGTTCCATCTTCAATGTCCTTCTTGAGAAGTTCCCTACTGTCCAGCCCATCCCTGGCTCTACCTTGTACGAGGTTGACTGCAGTGTTGGCGAGTTGGACGGCACTGTGGACTTCACCTTTGGTGAGACTGTTATCAAAGTTCCCTACAACGACTTCATCTGGAAGCAGCCTCAGTTCGACATTTGCGTTCTCGGTGCCTTCCTCGATGATGGTGAGTCTTGACATTCTCCGATCTTAACACAACCAAATAGCTAATGTATCGACAGAGTTCCCCGTCCTTGGAGATTCTTTCCTCCGCGCTGCCTATGTCGTCTACGACTGGGACAACCGAGTGATCCATCTTGCGAACAACGAGGACTGCGGTTCCAACCTTGTTGCTTTTGGCACTGGCGTTGATGCCATTCCCGACATCGTCGGCGAGTGTGGTGGCACTCAGGAGACCACCACTTCTGAGATGCCCACCTCTACTTCTACCACTGAGGCCGAAAGCACAACCGAGACCACGGCCGAGAGCACAACTGAGAGCAGCACCGAGGCCACAACGACAGCTGAGAGCACCACCGCACTCGAGACTGATAGCACAACTGCTGCTGAGACTGAGACCACCACCGCGGCGGATACCACCACTACTGGCGCCGCTGACAGCACTACTACTCTGTCCTTCTCTACCACTCACTACTACAACACCTCTTCCATTGCCACCTCGACCAAGTACACTGATAGCCACACCACTAACGTGTACCCGACTAATAGCCACACCGCTGATGGATACGCGACTGGTAGTCACACGACCTCTCTTGAGACCCTGACGTCGACCATCACCGCCACCAACATCTACACCATCACGTCCTGTGCTCCTACTGTCACCAACTGCCCCGTTGGCTCCGTGACTACTGAGGTTGTCACCTCGTACACCACCTACTGCCCGGGTGAGGAGACCAAGCCCAAGCCCACCAAAGCACCTGTTACTAGCCTGACGTCGACTTACACGTCCACTCGCACTTACACTGTGACGGACTGCCACGGTAAGGGAAGCTGCACCAAGGGAGCCCTGACCACCGAGGTCTACACCTCCACAACAATGGTGTGCCCTCAGACCACTGCTACCTACACGCTCCACCAGACCATCAGGTGCCCATACGGCCAGGATGACTGCATGGCCGGTTCGACCAAGACCATCGACCACGTCTTCACCATCTATCCCGTCACTGAGTATCCCGTTCCCACTCCGGTGCCTGGCTGCTCGAGCTGCGTTCCTCCGGCCAACAATGCCACTGCCACCTACAAGCCCACCTACCACGCCAGTGACAAGGTTCCCTCCTACACGGCGCCTGTCTCCGAACCAACTGAGACAATCTCGGTTGTCACCGGTGCTGCCGCTTGGAATGCTCCTGGATTGGTCGCCGTGGCCATGGGTGTCCTTCTTGCCGCTGCCATCTAAGTTGGGTGTCTCGTTCTCGTACATATATGTAGAGGACCTTGGATTCTAAAGGATGGACTGATGAGACCCAATTCCTCTTTCCCTGCCTAGTTGTCTAGATTCTCGTACTTTAGCCTTCTTTCATAATTGTAATTTATATCACGATACATCAAAACTGATTGCGTAGTTTCATTTATTACGTCAGTGCCATGTATCAAGCATACTGCAGGAATGACTCGCGTCTCTCAACTGCCTCTACCCTGACCCCTGCTCTCTCCCCTAACTTTGGGCTGAAACAAGTAGAGGCATGTTTGCTATGTGATTTACGTTTGCAGGCCAGCTGCAAACCACCTGATTCAAGTGTTTGACCAAGACTTACGTTTTCAAACTAGGCCGGAGCAAAGAGCACGATGGGTCTTGTCTCACCGTCTCCCTGCACACTGCGCAGGATTGTGGTTGCACGCCGATCTTATTGAAGTTTGTCGCGCTGGGTGAGGTTACTGTGTGCGCGGCCGACCGCCCGCTACGGCCTGAGCCCCGTCGTAAGCAGAGTCGCTCGGCCTATCAGTGCATGGTATTACCGACGACGAACAACTCACCAATAGCATCGGAAAGGCTCGCAGTTTGCCTCGCACCTAGGCGAAACACTTGCAACCAACAAGCGTCTCCTGGCCAGCTGATATCGGATGATTATACCAGTCAGAAATCCATGTTTCCACTTTCTAGCAGCCGAGACAATGTGACCAACTTACTCCGGGCGGTTGCTGAGGACGTGACTCCTTGTCGATGACCGGCAAGGCAGAAAGGCAAGAGGAAGTCTTGAGGGCTTAAGATAACAGAACCCCCAATATATCCTGGAGGTAAATACCACTTTTTTGCCGACTCCTCACCCACCAAATACCATATTCAACATTGACCGTAACAGCGCCCGTTGAAAACTCGATCTTCGGCAGCTTCAATACCTGTAATTCTTACAGCCGATACGTCTTGGCAGCGCTAACATGTCGATGTAGGTCCAGCAACCTCTTCCGTCCTCTGTCTCTACCTCCTCAGCCTACATGCCCAGCACGACGAAGTACGAGATCTACATCGCTGTCCACAAGGGAGACCCCATAGACTTCTCAAAGTATAGGCACACTGGGCTCTGGTGTGTACCTGAGGACGGCTCCTCACATTACTACTACCATGTCAAAGGTTTAGCAGGGGAGTTCTCCTTCGAATGGCGGAAGGATTTCGACCCCACAACCTCAAAGACTTTTGCAAAAAAGGTCAGGGTCGGTACGACCCATCATTCTCTGACTTCCTCAGAGCTCACGAGTCAGATGGAGTCGGTTGATGTCTTGAACAAGGACCCCGAATTCGACTGCCAGCAGTGGGTCGAATTGGCACTGAAGGCTCTCTATCATACCGGTCATCTAACTGCGGAGCAATATGAGACAGGGTTGAACGGGATGATTGATGCAACAATGGACGCAAAAGATGAAGAACGGGTGCCTTGAACCTTGTTCGCAATGATAGGTGGATGTTTTATTGACCAGGAGCCGTAAGGGATCTTATACCGCATATACTAGCTAAGAGTTCTGCCATTTGGACATTGCAATGAAGTCGACCAGCTCATCATGATACAACTCGGGGAAAATATCCTTTGCGTATTCCTTCCATTCTTTGTCGGCAGGGCGCTGGAAGAATTTAACATACTCCCAGTATTCTGGATACCATCCGCTATCCTCCCAGTCCACGAGTCCCTTGATCTTGCCGTCTTCAACCAAGATATTCCTGGGCGTAAGATCGCAGTGGGAGAGTACGATGCGATGATCAGTTCGCAACCGTCGAGAAAACGCTTCCCGCACGAGCGGAGGTGTTTGTTCATAGAGGGCCGATAACAAAAACTCATTGAAGGCGTTTTCGTCATGGCACGCAGGGGAATGGTACGTGAAGTGTACTCTCGTGTCTCGGATTTCGCTGCCGTCACAAGCACTGATGAGATGAGGGGGAGGAGCCACAGATCTCATCTTTTCGATCATCACCCGAAGCTGGCGGGCAATATCCTTCTTCTGTTCGGGCGACATTTCGGGCCATAGCGTGTCAAGGCTTTGTCCTTGGATGTAGCTCATTCGTATGTGGACTTGACCATTAGGAGCTGTGTGCGCATCGTGAACACATGGTGCTGGGACTCCAGCAAGAGCGGCGACTCTGAGCGCCTCCGCTTCTCCCATTGCGATGCGTTTTCCAGATTTGACGACAGTATTGTCAGGGTGTAAAACGACTTTGCGATTGAACATCTTGTGCAACACCACAGCACCTACTCAGTTAGTTGAGCGAACGGATTTTCACGGTGATTCATTGTGCAGACTGACCTGGCTCAATCTCGTCTTCAGATTCAGACTCATCAGAAGACTGCGCTTGCCCTTTGGCTTTTCTCCTTTCTCTCAGCTTCGTGGTGTAAAGGGACTCGCCCGGTTGTTTGCCGCGTGAGCGCGACACAGCGAAAGGCGCTGGAGTCGGGGTTTTAGAATTGCTCATTGCGAAGGTTGCGTAGCAGTAGAGTGTGAAAGGTGTTTGGCAGCAGATGCAGGAGGAACTTGGTTAGAGTGCTGGAGTAGGATGTTAACGGGGCCATTGGCTTTGTTGCATATTTGAATTACTTTTACGGTTATTAGCTTAGGCCTATTATTCAGGTAGTTCTTCGAGTAAAAATTAACAAAAATGTAGTTATGGTCAAGCTGGTATATTCTTTTGGTATTTTAATAGCTTTTTATTATTATCTTACACCTGTCTCGGATTAGGCTTTAGTGCTAATTTAGTATGTGGGGAAAAGAAGCCGATAGCCCACCCAAAAAGACAGAGGGCAGCTATAGCGGCGGTGTGTCTTCGACAGCTCAGAAAGCCGGGATTGAGGGTAAAAAAAGAATTTGTGTAAAAAACAAATAGACTGCTACTACGGAAATTCTTTAATCGGATGATTCATAAGGAAAAGCCGCATCAAAAGAATAAAATATATTGTTTCAGCATTCCGTGGATAGCAGCTACTGTTGATAACGGACGAGTCAATCGGCTATGTCATAAGCTTCCCTGGGAAACCATAAGACTGGATAGGGCGCTTTATCTCAGCGGAGACAACTGGCCGTAGCTCCCTCCCAAAATACAGAAAGCTTCAATCTTTTTCTGTTTTGCCTCCAGACATGAACTCTCTAACAAACCAGTTGCCTGTACAGCCAGCAGTTCGATTACTTTCCCCCCCAATTTTGATGTTTCCTATTAATATGGATATATTCACATTCTATTTCATTTTCTCTCACTTCTTTAGCAGATCTAGTTGTCAGGCAGTTTCTATTGGAGCACCTTATTTCTGTTGGATTACAATAAGCTGTGATCTTGACTACCCTGCAAGCCTATATGGGTGAGTGTGGTTGTTTTGATCCAGATGGCAAGTTCCCCTTTTTATTACATTCTTTGATTGATATTATTATAATAGACAGATCATGAAAAAGACCAGCCCACTCTAACTATTTGAAAAAGTCCTTGGCTGCCTCTCTTGACATATTTCCTACCCCCTGAATCGCCTCATCCCGGGCTATCGCACGGTCAAGTGAAATGGGCGGTGCGTTGGGAGTCCACGTGCTGTCAACCCCAATGTTTCCAATCCACTGCCGCGCCTTATTGAATGCCTCAGCATGCTTAACGGCTGTCCCCGTTGCCGCCGTGGTCTCCTTCAAGCCGCTTTCACAAAACTTCAAGCATCGAGCTAGCATCATGCTGTGCCCATTCAGCACTTTCAGAACCACATCCACGTCTTCCTTCCTAATGCTGAGGCTGTTCAGGGACAGCGAGCTGATGGCCAGTTGGAGTCCTTCCATTTGGCCAGTGAAGGAATTGATGGAAGATGCCATCTTTGTTTCGAGAGATTGCAGAGCTTCTTTGTTGCTTCGGACAGTTTGGCTTAAAAACATCATCGGCTACCGAGTCTCTGGCTTGTAAAGGGAAAAGGGACTCACAAGGTGGCCACTCCAATTGCAAGTTCCAGTGCCTGCTTGTAGCGGTGTAGCTCAGCTTTGAATAGAGCTATGTCCGTCTCGTGAAGTAGGAGGCGGCCTTTGTCACGGCTAGAAATAAGAGGCGGTGTCGAGTGAGACGTGAGATCCGCTAGTTTTGCCTTGAAATCATTACACGAGTCCCGGCATTGTTGACTGACGGCCTTTAGGGTGTCGAAACACGCCAGCTGGTTGGGCGAGTAATTCGAGTTCTGTTGCTCGGAAAGCTCTGTTGTTAATAATGAAAGTTGGGTCTCGACAGCTTCGATCTCCCGGCTTAGGTTCTTCAGAGTCTCGGGTGCGTTTGAATAACCTTCTATCAAGCCCCGCAGAAATTTGCAGGTCGAAAACGCCGCTTGGAGCACACCTAGCACGCCGACGGTGATGCTGAATGGATCGGCCATGTCTTTATCGCTGCACTATAATCTGAAGGTATTGGACGAATTGCTAAGAAAACAAGAAAACAGCAAGGCAATGAACGTAGAGGTCCCCAGATTGTTTGTGGTTGCGTCCGACGACAAGGTAATTAACAACTTGAGAATGAGGGGAACCTGTTGATGGGCGTTTCAGCTGAGTTTACCCCGCGTCCCGATTCACACCTGATTTATAAGGCAATGGCTGACAACCTTGATCTACTCCGGACATGAGTCTCGCGCCCCTCATTCAGCTGGTCAGACTTCTCAATATATACATGAGTTTTTTTTAGCAGCAGCTAAGTGGGTACTGAAAGTTCTTATTTAAAATAATACAGCACTAGCTAGCTTACTTAATACTGCTAGTAAGTTTTTAATTTTTAGCTTTACACAATATCATCAGATAGATCAAAACCATACAGTATCTAAAAACAATAGAGACATACACTTAGTACTACACTCAGTGCCAGAAGAGAAAGTAGCTATATAATGAAGATAAATAAGGAATATAGAACTGTAAATAACCTAGCGCGCCTGGCTATATTAGGCTAGTCCTCCCAGGTTGAATAAATTTTATTTATTCAGCCGCACCTGATACCCCAGCAAGTAGATAGCCGAAGCCGGCTAGTTCATGCCTAACTCGGCATACCGAGAAGACAAGGCTGTCTGGCGGGGTTGTGTCGTGTCTCATCAGCCGCACAGAAACCTCGACATCTCGCCTCATTCAATCCTTAGACCTGACAGCGCTAATGACTCGAGCTGGCGGCCCATGATATGGATAAACTACGGCGGGATGATGTTACCGCTGACTTCTTTGGTCCTGACAACGAGGTGACGTCGGCTCCGCCCGGCAGGGTTGCTATCGCCAGAGACAACGCCAGGCTCTTCGTCGGGAACGTCATCAACAATCATGCCGCCCCGCCCCGCCAGGACACTTTTGATATCGACTCCGAACGGTCGTCTCTTATGACCACATCCGGGTTCGACCCAATCACGTTGACAGCAAAGGTTTTTGAAGCCGCAACCCCCGTCGCCAGTGCCCTGCGATCATGTCAGAAGCAGGCTGCGCGGTTCAAGATTGGCGCCCTGTCCATTGCATCCCTACACACGGAGTGCTCAGCCATTCGGACCACGCTTCTCCGGATCAAGTCTCTGCTGTCGCGAGACGGGCGGAAGCCTCTCACGATCGAGTCTGGGAGGATCATCCTCGAAGACTATTATGGGGTGCTCGAGTTTAGCTGGCTGCTGTTTAATGTCATCCTCAAACATTTGAGGAGTCTTGGCCTCACCCAGTTGGAGGGGATGAGCAAATTCGACTTTACAGCTAGCATGGAGAAGTTGTGGGAGTATCGTGAAATGGGTGAAATCATCCAGGTTCTCGGTCGTCAAGCTCGAGCAGTCGATCTCTTTCATGTGGCCTTTCAATCGTATGTTTTCCGCAGCCTTCCTGTTGCTGACGGCAACGCTAACAAGACTCAGTGAAACGGAGCACGAAATATCCACTGTCATGAAAAGCCCGGAAGCGAGGCAGGTCATTGCAAGTATCTCTGACGATACAATATCGCTGCATGAGTCTTTTTGTACAGCACCCGAAGGCGCATACCCCCCGGAAACGGCATCTGTCACTGGCGGGCGAGAGTTTGGTTTTGACCAAATTCTGAAAAGCACCGCGCTTTACCGGAGAGCATCCATGTTAGCCGGGCAAGGTTTGACATTCCAGCACCAGCGCCTGCTTCACAACCCGAATACAGGAGAAGCTGGTCCCTCTCATGCCGCGTCGACAGTGGACTCGCGAGTGCCTTCAGCGGTACCACTAAGCATTCCTCCCGGCATATTGCCTACTCCGCAAGACAAAGGCAAGCTGCCAGAAGGTGGACAAATGATATCGGATGACTATCGCCTTAGTGCCTTCTTGCGTGACCGAAGGCTTTCAGTTGGTTCTGACTCGAGCGCGAACACGGTCAAAGCCGCACCGAGTTCACCACGGGCCAAGAGGGTCGAGCCAGTCTCTGTCCGCGAAGGCAGCACGAAAGCTGATTCACTAGTGGAACCCTCTTCATGGCAAACATTCGACACAATTATTCCCGACAACGACAGCGTAGACCTGTATAAAGCAGACAAAAGACGGCCAACCTTGTTCGAAGTTCTCTCCCGGAGAACGACGAAACCATACTCATTATTCGAGTTCTATATATATATGAGAGACGTACAGCATGCCCTTGACTATCTCGACTTCTGGTATGTACCGATGTCCTGTTTTGCAGCTCTGCCGATTTTAACCTGTGCCAGGCTGGATGTCGCGCAACACATGAGTCTCTGTCGACACTACTTGAGAGAGTTGCGAAGGTCTGTACTAGTCGACGAGCTTGAGTTGGTCGACTCCTCCAACCACGAAACGATGCAATCATCGGACGACGACGCCAAGTCACGCGCCGGGAGTAAGGCAGCCTCGGAATCGAACCCTGTGGTGGCGAGACAAGACATTCGAGCGAGCGCCGAGAAGATCCTCTACACGTTCCTGTTACCCGGAGCGGAGCGTGAAATCGTTCTCCCCGGCTACATTACTCAAGACGTAACCAGCGCGATGGAGGAAGATGGCAGGGACGACCCCGATGTGTTTGACATGGCCAAGGATTACGTCTTCCAGGCCATGGAGAGGGATGCGTTCCCGGGCTTTCTGAATCTGAGCAGGCCGCTGTTTAGGATTTTCAGGAGGTCGGACGTACTGGGCTCATTGGTGAATAGGTTGTCCGGGGTTAGCCCAGGGCCGGAGGTGGTGCAGTCGTTGTATGACGGGGGGCATGGAATGCAACGTATTCCGCCCCAGCAACTATTCGAAGCGTTGGGTACCGGGAAGCCGCCACAGGTCTAGCAATGAGGTCTATTGTCCAAATCCCTCCTCTCACCCGGATCTATCGGTTCATTGCGCAAACTCAGAAAGGAAGATCCTGTTTTCATGAATATGCCAAGATATAAATCTTAGTCTTGCCTAGGGTTTACAGTGTTTTTTGATTGAAATGTGTTGATCCATCTTGTTTGCTGATTTCTAATAGGTAGCACATTGAGGGTTTCCGCTCTGTTTGTTACATCTACAGTTATATATTCTTTCTGGAGAGATCCCTTTCCTCCCCGATTCTTTCTATTCTGCCAATGCTTCGGGCTGTTGTTTCCCCCTCACTGACCCCTGCATTCGATAAAGGATATCCCAGCCTTCAGATACATCAAATGTATCTAGATTCATCTATGAAAGACGGTCTTCGACCGTCTATTATATGGAAATCAACTGCGTCTATTGTATATCACAATGCACCCTTAATATTACGAAACATGGCCTGCAACAAGCAAACAGGAACTAGTCTATACGGCGGGACATGTCAATGAGGTCATCGTGACCATGCTCCTGAACGACTGCCTAAGTTATCGTGGAAACAGTGCTCCTACCATATTTGGCCAAGAATTCAACCCTGATGCTACAAGTCAAGATCTAGATATTCTAACGCAATCGATGTATAGCGTGCATGTGTTGAAGAAGGTCTAGCTCTGTCGAGAGAAGCTGTGAAAATACTCTTGGAGTGCGGCTGAGGGAGTTCTGTGGGAGAGACCCACGGAGTACTGTGTGGTTGATCGAGTCTGGTAGGTTGAGATAAAATGCAATGACTACACCGGTTGAGAGGCATATTCGTTTATGGAAAGAGCTCTGTAAGATTGATGCCGACCCTTTCTAGTTAGTGACCAATTCCTTCATCCTTTTGAATCCTTCCACTGAAGCGTTTCAGGCTGCGGCTAATACATCCTCACGAAATTAGAAAGTGGTCGGGGTCATGTCTACTTTTGTTTCAGACAAGGGTCGTGGCAGGCCTGAACGGGCCACTTCTGACGGGGTTGTCTGACATGGTGTGGCTGAGCATAAAAGTCCGAGCCTTCCCCATACTACGTCGTATACAAAAGAAAGGATTTCTCACGAGAATAAGCGCTAACATGCCTCGTGGTATATTAGCTGTGGATCATGGGTCGCTGAGGAATGCATAGCCGGCCGAGTCTAGACCTAGGACGGTTGGGCGTCACTGTCTAAACCCTGACAGCAGCATTCCAGTCAACAGTCTAGACGTCAGCCCACTCAAGACAGGGAACTTTATCCTCCGGAACTGGAGCGCACTGAAGTGTATATATGTAGCTTCATCTCTCTTGGGAATAGAAAGAAATCACTGGCATTCTACTGTACATCATTTACCATGCATCTTGTTTCTTACTTGTCCGTCGCGTTGACGGCCGTTGGCCTGGCTGTGGCCGCGCCGCAGACGAGTGTCCTGAAGCGCTCCCCAGAACCTACGTTTGAGGATGGCAAATACCTGGTCGATCGTGGCACCTCGTTCTCCAAGAAGGCAGTTTACACCTTCACTGGAAGCAGTCTGCCTAAAGGATTGTCCGTAAGCAACTACAAAGCCGGTAGCACCCATACCTTTACCCCGTCCAACGTCAAAGTCCGCAATGGCTACCTTGAGCTTCTGGTCAACGGAGGCCAGACCGCAATGCCGTACAAGAGCGGCGAGATCGTTACCGACATCCAGAACATCAAGCACGCTAGTGTTAGAACTGTCGCTATCCTGTCCGAGCCCGCTGGCGTTTGCAATGGTAAGTTCACATCGACCTGTAAACAAATTTGAGGTCACATGTTGACACTACCAGGCATGTTCTTCTACAAGTCTGACACACAGGAGACGGATATTGAATGGCTTTCCGATAAGAATTCGCAGTCTAATGCAGGCACGCGCAAGCTCTGGTTCACGAACCAGGATGCAAACGGTGACGGCAAAAGCACATACAAGGCGGTCACTCCCCCTTCGAACCCGACTACCACTGAGCATGAGTACCGTATCGACTGGACGGCCGGATTGGTTCAGTTTTACGTCGATGGCGTCAAGCGATGGGAAACAACCAAGGATGTCCCCAATCAGTCTGGCCCTTGGATCTGGAACAACTGGTCTAATGGCGACAAGGGCTGGAGCGCTGGACCTCCGGCAAAGGATGCTGTCTTTAAGATCAAGAGGATCGAGATGTACTACAACATTGCCTAAGTTGAATGTATCTAGACTGTGTAGGTGCCATCTTGGATTCTTGCATATGTTGGAGAGCATCGGAGGTGTTTGTAATTAAGAGGCCATGGGCGGCCAATGTCATGTACATGCATCTTTGGCGCAGGCTAATTTACACCTTAAATCATTCATAACATGGCTTTGTTAACTAAATGTTGAGATCACTGGTAAATCTAAAATACATTAACCCTACTTAGTATCCCTGTCAGGCCCCGAAGTCACGTAGGTCAGTATCGCTGCTCTGAAGGACCGGCGACCTAGAACCTAGATGCCGGCGAGCTCTGGTACATTGGCCACTTCGCTAGCCCATCCTTAATTTCAAGAACGTATCCAACTTGTCTCGCCAATGATCCACAGAAGCAGAAACACGCGATGTATGGGGAGTTTTGCTTCACATTGAGGTAGTTGCAATAAAGTCTCCGATTGCTTGAGCACTAAAACTTTGCGATCGAAGGTGCACCATCCCACATGGAGACCAAAATCTGTCTCTCTCCTTCCCAAGGCTCGCGGCCATGTGACACTTGAAAGTTGTCCACGAGAAGGAGGTCACCCGGCTCCAAGACTAGACTGATCTCCTCCTTATCAATGACATCTATGAGCTTGTCGAGGTACTCCCGAGGAATTGGGGTGTTGTCGCTGTAAACACACGGGAGATCTACTCCTTGTTAGCCAACTTGAACATGATACTCCGAAGCAGACAACTTGCAAGTCATTCCATCACGGCCGATATGGGGTGGATCGAGAGCACCAATGTCTCGCGTGATTCCATGGCGTCCTACGAGTCCGTTGAACCAGACAGGTCTGCCTCTTGACGGTAACCTCCGAAGGCCTATTCACATAGTTAACACTGGGCGGCTAGACTGAAGACTTTTCCTTTATTAGCAGATGCTTGAAACTTACCGGGAATATGTTGAGTCAACTCAAGGCTGTCATCCTCAAGCCACTTGAAGTCGGATGTTAATCTGCGAACTTGCTTCTCGACCTTGCTCCGTTTTGTCGCGTCGTCGTCGCCTGGTAGAAAGTCCTGGCCAAAGCTGAACTCACCTGCCCAGTTGAAGCCGTTGCCGTTGCCCTCGTTTCCGGGGGCACGGAAGACCATCTTCATACCTAGTCCGCGTTTTCGAACACCCTCGACCAACTCCGGAATCTCGGCAAGAACCTTTTCATATACGTTGGCACTATTGGCGATCGGCGTTGCGCCACCTGGAGTATTGGGGTCAACAGTGCTCTCTTCTCAATCGCCGTCCCGAGATGGAAGAGAAAATCAACGGCCCTACCTTTCGGCGCCTTCTTCACGCAGTAGAAATGAATATTTGCTGGAAAACGCGTGTACCTGGAGTACTGCCTGGTGTTAGCCAACGGGCATTTGCCACTTGACCCTGACACCAACTCCCCCGTCATACCTCGTTATGCTGGTAGAAGCGACGGTCAGCGGGCCCTTCATTGGCCGTCCATATGGCCTTCGCCACCGGCGTCCTAATGCCAGCAAGGCCGATCTGCTCGTGGGGGGATGAACCGCGTGCTTCTTCTACGGCACAAACGAGATCGGAGAAGGTCTGCGCCGAGGCGTGACCCATTCCACGCAACAGCACGGCGCCGTGGAGTTCCAGAAGCTCCTGGATCTTCCCTGATGACGCCAAGGCTCGCAGGGCTGAGGCAGACTGAGCAACCGGGGGCGGCCCGCTCTCGTCATTGACTTGGAGCCCGTAGGGAAGCACGTTGCCAAAGTATTTCCTCGCCCCCGGGACGTCGAACGGCTTGAACTCGACTGGTGCGGCCATTGTTGCTATAGAGGCAAGATATCTCGACGTTGATAATCCGGGGTCGCTCTTGCACTTGTTAGCCGTCCGTTTATATATCAACCGCTTCGTAATCCGTGTTTCTAATTACTACTTGAAGTCGGCACGGCCCCGACCCGACGGAGATGTTGAGTATGACCAGGTGGGCTCCCCTCGCCATGGGTCCAATCACTCCGAGTATTGGTATTGCGAATCGGTCGCGCGAATGACGCGATAGGTCGAATGGCGCGTTAGCTACTTCCCATCCCACTTGCTTTAGTGTTCAACACCCCCCCTCCACTGTTGCATGCTCACTTTGTCATCTCTTTGGTCAATGTCCTAGCATCTCCACCCCGTTATTGCGTGCTCAATCTCCTTTTACGTCAAGTCAACCCGTGCTGGCGGATATACGCCCGAAGGTCCAATTGTGTAACCCTGGTTGCTGGAGTCGGTCAAAGGCCCGAAACGAACGACTAATTTGTCATACTATGGATCAGCCTTGCCATAATACGAAATATGTAACATCCTAGCTAAGCACGGAAATAATTTAAATATCTAGCTGTATAAGTAAGCTCTGCCGCCTTTCTTTTTGTTGTGCCGTCAACGTCCATACCGGAAAATCTCAACACATAAGAAAACCTAAGGGACATTGTTAAGATGGGTTCAAAAGATGACTTGGCGATTGAAAGTGAGTCGTGATAACGTGAGAAGCGGCCATATATCATCTAACCAGTTCTGCTAGCGTCCGACGGAAGCTGGGAAGCCAGCGACCATGGCAATGGAAAAGACGGCGACAATGTTTTGGGCATCGTGGAAGCAAATATCCTCCAGGAACGCACCATTGGAATATTCGGCGCTGTCTCGTTAGTCGTAAATAAGATCATTGGCGCAGGGTATGTCATAACTCCGGACTCGATTAGAAGTTCCATACTCACCAGAGTCAGCATCTTCTCAACGCCTAGTACGGTCTACAAGCTCTCAGGCAGTGTCGGCATGTCATTGATGTGCTGGGTCATCGGCGCCATCATCTCAACCTGTGGTATCTTCGTCATGCTTGAGTTTGGTGCTGGCATCCCAAGATCCGGCGGAATCAAGAACTATCTCGAGCGATCTTTCCATCCACGATTGATGCAGACATGCATCTACGTCTTCTACTGCGTCTTCCTCCGTGAATCTCCCTGAGCTGTCTTATCTACTTCGTTATCGAGCTCTTACTAACCTTTCGACGTCACTAGAAATCTCCGCGAGCAATGCCATTACGTTTTCTTCCTATATACTGGTTGCCGCTGGGGTCGAGTCGACGACGTGGAAGCTTCGTGGCGTCGCGATAGCAGGGGCCGTCTTTGCCGTTGGAATGCACACTGTAATCCCACGGGTTGGACGAGCCTTGCAGGATATGCTCTCTGCCGTCAAGCTATTTACTCTCGCTTTCATCGTCTGCTGCGGCTTCGCCGCACTCGGGGGTCATCTCAAAGTTGAGAACCCAGGCAACTTTTCGAATGCGTTTCAAGGCACGTCTAACAACGGATACAATATCGGGTCTGCGATTCTGAATGTCATCTTCTCTTTCCAGGGGTATGACAATGTCAATGCTGTAAGGAAAGATCAAGAACGCAACTTCCGACTTTCTCTAACACGCCTCAGGTATTATCCGAGGTCCGTAATCCACAGAGGACACTTCGGATAGCGCTTCCCCTGTCTATGGGCGTCATAAGTGTTCTATATCTACTTGCAAATGTTGCCTACGTAAGCATTACACCTCATAGCTGCTCTTTCGATTAAGTAACCTGGCTAACTCCTCCAACAGTTTGCTGCTGTGTCCAAGGAAGAGTTCTTGGCAGCCAAGGTCACAGTTGCAGCAACCCTGTTCAAGAACCTCTTCGGCGAATCAGCAGGAACCAAAGCCCTCCCAGCACTGGTCGCACTCTCCGCGCTTGGTCATCTCCTTGGAGTTGCCTTCACTGTTCGTGAGTCACCGTACACTTTTTCTATCTATTATGAGAAAGGCTGACTCTAGGTAGCGCGAATTCTACAAGAATTGGCAAAGGATGGCGTTCTGCCTTTCTCAAACCTCTTTATGGAGAACAGACCGTTTCGAACTCCAATCTACAGTCTGATACTTCACCTGGGCGTCACGATTCTCTTTATCTGCGCTCCACCAGCGGGAGATGCTTTCACTTTCATTGTCAGCTTGTCGACGTACCCGACGACCGCTTTGCTTACAGCGATCACGGTTGGATTAGTCAAACTGCGCCTTACTAAGCGCGAAGACTTTCAATCTCCGCTCCGTGCTCCCTGGGTCCTTATCATCGGCTATTTGGCCGCTAACATTGTAAGTTGTTCTTTACTAGGTGCATCCTGTCGTGGAGTCCGTCACTAAAAGTCCCGCGTCCAGTTCCTCCTTATCATGCCTTTTGTCCGTCCTCCCAATGGCAAAGGTAGCACTTCATTGCCATATTGGCTTTCCTCTGTTGTAGCGTTGGGGATTCTGTCATTGGGTATTGTTTACTATGTGTGTCGGTTCGTGCTGACGCCACTCGTGTTTGGATATAAGAACGAAAAGGTCCAGGTTGAACTAAGTGACGGGTCAAAGGTGACTAGATTTAAGAAAGTGGCCAGAGCTATGGATTAGATCTCCAGGAAGTGATGTACTTAGAAGTTTGAGGTCCCAAAACTGAGCCTTTATTATATTTACTCCTGTTATCGGGGTTCTGTACTTCTTGAAATATATGGAAGTTATATCTACATTTATTAGGTTGGGTATATTTATTAATAGTAGAATTATAGATTATTAGCACAAAACTATAATAAAGGGAGACAGTCTATGTAATAATATTAAGTAAAAATAAAATGAAACAAACTCTTATAAATGACTTAATATGCTATTATTTAAGATATTTTAAATCTCAAAACTAATAAATAAAAATATTAGACGCTTTTATAGTTATTTTAGATTTAAAGAAGTCCCAGAAATATATTGTATATTCGTAAACTTAAAAGTAAATCTACTAATAATTTAAACTATCTTGAACCCTTATTTGCCCTTGGGATTCACTATATTTCCCATTTATTAGACCAGGCAGCTGTATCATATGCATTCATCCACTCCAAAAATTCGCCACCCGCTGTAACCCAGCCCTTGATTCCTCCGACCAATATGAGACTCTCCATATCTTCATCGCCAGAATCGGCAATGTAGTCTCTGAGCCAACCGGCGGCTCGTGGGCCACGTCCACGTGAAGAAGCTGCTGTCACGTTTAGACATTCTCTTCTTCTCAACGGATGAGAAAAACCACCGACACGAAGTGGGCTCACATAACTTACAACAATACCAGATGACCTTGCGCAACCCCGCAGCCTTGAACATATGGTAAATAGTTGGTACGGTTGGATATAGGCTTTGTGCGGGCAGGTTGATAGATCCACGAATTGTACCGCCCTGAGGATGCGCGTTAGCAAGAATGATAAACGAGCATGCGAAACACCGTGTCTGCCTCCTCATTACCGATGCGCGGAGGAATCAAAGGCGCCAACCTACCTCATGGTCATTGCGGCGCAAATCAACTAGAATGAAGTCGCGGTTGGCGAAGTTGTCGCATCCCTTCAGCATCTTCAACAGCTCCTCCCGCGTCACGCCGCTGGGCTGTGATTCCCTTGGCGCTGGAAACGCAGCGTACCAGGGTAGAGGATTTCCGGACTCGTGTGTAGATGCCATTATTGTGCTTGCTGATACCGATCTGGGTCTCTTAACTGAAACCAACGTGTTATATCGGTGAAAAAGGGCTGCAAGTTTCAACATGCTTTTTGGCGGCGTTGATACAAAGCGAACGTTGGCCATTTGTATCACTGCCAAGGTTACGAGGCACTGGCTGGAGGGAGCCTGTCACCTCCGCTACATGATTGGAATGTCAAAATTGCCGCGACTGCTGGGACACTTGTTAGGCCTTAACGATGATTGGGCCGCCGCCCAGACGTCTTCTTGCAGGAGGCTAATGAGAAGAGCTAATATGGTCCAACAATGCAAACAGCAAGTCTGTCTCCACACGGCATCCATCTCCTTCACGGATTGCTGCTCTGAACCCGGGTTCCAACCAGCTCCGTAAAGCAGTGCTATCCAAGCCTTTGTAATTTTGCTGAGCTATGATAAGATATGCCTCTCGGCAGCGAGTGGTCGATTTGCCGGGTTCTGGAGGCGGCAAGTGACAGCAATTAGAATCTGCAGAGCCTGCAAATCCCTCATAGTCCGGTGGAAGCCCCTGTGACATGATGTCCGTTTCGGATGGGTCCAATAATTGGGGATGAGTCCAAGATGGGTCCGCAAGAGAGATGGTCTCGCTTTGAAGAAGCGAGGGCTGCTGGATCGGTTTTTCATTTCCTCTCTGTGCCAGGGGGCAATGGTCATCACCCAGGACCATGCCAGACTCTGGGGCTGGGGCTGATAGGCGACCATGACTAAATTCCACTGCCTCAGCCGTTACATCAATCGTAGTTGAATGATCTTTAAACTCGCTGTGACTCCGCAGAGACATCGATTCGTTGTGCATTTTTGATTGGTCCAGTTCCCGGGAAAGCTCGTCAATACGGGCAAGAGCAGACTTAAGCTGTGTCTGAGTATCTGCTAGACGGGTCTCAAGTTCCACGATTTGATCCTTGACTCGCTTCCGGTGGCGTCGCTGGTTGTTGCGCAGCCTGGTGGCCTTGTGATCGACCGGCTTGGCGGACCATTTGCTCATCATCTTGCTGACAGGGGTTCAGTACTGAGTTTGGGTCGCCTGGGCAGAGGGTAGGGGTTTTGTTATTGGGGCGTCCCTGTAGGATAATCTCATGGAAGAGAAAGATCCAAATAATGATGTTGCGACATGGGAGAAATCACGACTTCACGATGATTGGCGGCCGCTCAAGCCATGATGTGGCGATGACAGATCAAAAATTTGCTGCTTTGGGTCTAGTGACGCCAGACGTTGCATCATCGCCTTAAAGGGAAATAATCGAGTGACAAACCGTCTCGCTTGCTCGTCAGGTGCGTTCAGAGAGAGTGGCTTATGGATACGGACCAGCATTGGCTATAAATCCCGCGAGGCACGGTGCATACTGTAGCTGCCAGAAGTTCATGTCAAGCACATTTGGCAAGAAAACAATTCTTCCACTACCGACTTATGGATTCTCACGAGATTTATGATCAAGTCCGCGCTCATTATAGCACTGCCTCGCAAAACAACAGTGCTGAATATGGAAGCGCTATTGCAAAATCCTTCGGGTACTCTGAGGAAGAACTCGCAAGCATCCCTACAGGATCAAATCTTGGCCTGAGTTGCGGGAATCCTCTAGCCATCGCTAGTATTCGTGAGGTTCGCCATATCCCTAGGACTTTCTACACCTGGTGCTTGCACTAAATTTTTGGCTCTAGGGCGAGACGGTAATTGATCTCGGAAGCGGAGCTGGTTTTGATGCTTTCCTTGCTTCCAGCAGAGTTGGGGCATCTGGAAAGGTCATCGGCGTCGATATGAACAAGGCACTGACCCCTAGACGTTTCGGAAATGTCCTTAGATCCTAATTCTGACATGTGTAGCAGGATATGCTCGCAAAAGCCAACAAAATCAAGAGCGAAACGGACAAAGTCAACGTCACATTTGTTGAGTCGCGCATCACTGACATGGCGGTCCTTGAGTCTGGAATAGCCAACTGCATCATTTCCAATTGCGTTATTAACCTCGTTCCGGCTGCGGAGAAGCATTTGGTGTTCAATGAGATGTTCCGTCTCTTGAAACCTGGCGGTCGCCTTGCCATCTCAGATGTCCTCGCGAAGAAGCCATTGCCCGAAACGCTGAGGTCTGATATAGCCATGTACGTCGGGTGCATTTCGGGAGCAAGCGAGGTTCATGAGTATGAACAATTCCTTCAAGATGCGGGTTTTCGAGGTAATTGCCTTAATTATGACTTCCTTGGGACTGCTCAATTGACTAATGCGTGTTGGTTAAGAAATCGTCATTGCCGACACGAAGAGCGACCTCAATGTCTACATCCAGACCAACAAGGATGGCTCAAAGAAGGCAGATTGTTGCATCCCGTCAGAGGTAGGGAAGTCAACTTCTAACCGTGCCATGGACTGCTGTGTGCCGAATAGGAGCTATGAAAGCTTGACAGGTACTGATCTGAATGAGTGGATTGGTGAGTAGAATATCCATTCCGAAGTGTTACCTGGAGATCTAACAGAGGAAAAAGGATCGTTCAAAGTTTACGCCGTCAGGACATGATGCGGCACGGGGGAAGCAAGCGCAACGAGTTTTATTCCACAAGTTCAAGGATTAACTACGAGAACTTCTAGCGATGCAATCGATTGCTGGTATATCAGAATAGGCTAGTAGTTAAACCAACACACCAAAATCATTCGAACATTACTTCATGGTCTACTAATTCCACAGGCACCATCTCGTTTCCTTCTAGCTTCTATTCCTTCTAAGACTATACCATCACTCTAATACCATCCGTCTTTTATGAGCCGTCAGTTCCATTAACAACCGGCTTTGCCTCGTCAACGTTCTGCTCAGCGACCAACTTGACCCTTCGTTCCTCGCGCTCGCTGAAGCGGTCGCCAAACAAGTGGAAATGAGGACGCATCACAATAGTGTATTTCACCAACTCCTCCATGCAGTCGACGACGCGATCACGGTTGGAACTGGGCAGCATGCGGCTGCCCTCAGATTCCGACGTGAACTGCGTGTAGGCTTTCGGAACAGAGCTCTGGTTAGGAATGGCAAACATACGCATCCATCGGCCCAAGATGCGTAGAGAGTTGACAGAGTTGAAGGACTGCGATCCACCGCTGACTTGAGCGACTGCTAGGGTACGACCTTGAGTTGGGCGAACTGAACCTGACGATAGCGGGATCCAGTCAATCTGCTGCTTGAAGATTCCGGTCTATGAACTGCGTCAGCATCGCCATCTCCTGGTCCGCTTCCAGTATAAACTTACCAGATTGCCGTGCTGCTCTGGGCTGATCCAGACGTGGCCATCGCTCCATTTACTAAGCTCCCGCAATTCCTGCACTTTAGGATGCGTGTGCTGCACATCATCCTTCTGCGGGAGGCCGGCGGGATCATAGACGCGGACGTCACAGCCTAGACGAAAGAGGATCCGAGAGCATTCGTAGGCTAGTAATCGAGAGTACGATCTGGTCATGGAAATTAGAGGCCTGTTATTCCAAGGCTGGAGTGCTGAGGAGCATGTGGATAAACTAACCGACTTCTCATGCTTCCATACAGGACGAGAATGCGCAGTCTTTCTTGCCCCCGGCTGATGATTTCCGACTCAACCATCTTCAGCGCTGTACTCATCTCTAACTGTGCGACCCAGTCGACAGTTTCATGTGCCTCTTCCAGTAGGAAAGGGCGGTAGCGCTCGCGCACCTCCGGTTCATCATCGTCCTTGGAAATGGCGAATGACCGGCCACTATATGCAGGGTCTGGGGCAAGCTCTGCTTGGGGCCGTGCGGCATGAGAATTGTTGAGGTCACCGTGGCCGTTCATGTTGCGTGAAATGTGAAAATTCCGGGGCAATGCTTGCAGTTGACGGAAAAGAGGACACCGCAAAGTAAGAATTGATCGAGAACCGAAAGCCGGGAAAAGTGGATTGACTGGCATGCCTGAACTTTTAGTGAGAGAACGAGAGAGATTTACGGCAGAGGAGATGAGACGGCATAGCCTCTTTTATGTCTGGCCCCGTTGCTCCAATGTTTATCAATCTGTCCACCCCCACGCTTCTCGCTGCGGCTACTGGGTAGTGTCAATGGGAGTCATTGGAGCAGCAGGATGCCTTCCAACTAGCCAAGCGGTAAATAATGCAAGGTTCCTGTTTTCCTGGAAAATCCAAGAGGATGCCGCTTCTCTAATTACAGGGCCCTTGGGGATTCCAGCTTACGATACTACGCTGACGACACGTCTAGACTGGGTAAAATTTTAATGTTGGGACGCACAACGGAGGACAAACTCGTGGCCATCAGGGAGCCTGTCATGTCCTGCCCATGATTGGGTACGATATCAGCAGCTAACGTATCACGCGGCTGATGTGTGGGTCGTCTAGTATGTGTGCTGCCCATCCATACAGAGGACTACTAGTTCCCTGAGCCATTAGAATGAGATCTGTCATATCTTGGCCCACTTCAAGAGCCAAGATTTTATGAGGCGGAGGCAGTTGGAGCCGAATTGGGTCATTGAGTTTGAAGTGCTACGCTCAGTGGGCAGCCGAAAACACCTCAAGACTTTTCTAACTGTTTTTGGCCGCGTATAGATCATGCGTAATCGATTCCCAGTTTAGCTAGCTAAACAAAGGGAATCCGTGATAAGCCCTTTAGGTTTTAGCGTGGGTTTTTGACTGGAGAGTCGACATCCTTAGGGTTTAGCTACTTCCGAGATATGAGGCTTAATCCACCACGGTATGTTTATTAGAACCTCAGAACTTGTGACTTGTTCCGAGTGTCACAATTACCAGGGATTCAGAATGAGGGTTGGATTATCTTAGCGCAGCCGCCAATCTTTAATCAAGGCGCGGGTGCACAGTCGACGACAATGAAGAGCGGCTTATTGACCTGCACACCCCGCTAGAATATCTCCCCTTCGAAAGTATATAAAAATCCACGCTCTCTCAATTTTTTAGGTTACAGTAAAGGATTCACGGATTTCGGGATTAGGGACTGGAAACTCGAACTCCGTCCGGTGACGGCGTTGACAACACCGGGTCGGTTCATCCCGGAAGGTATCCACAAGGCGCTCCTCCTGTCAGCCTCTGCTTTGTCTCTCCTCATTTCTCACATCAATCCAGCTATCACCGCTTCACCGCAAATCCCCCTGCCATGGTGAGTATCACTGTCAAAGTCGGCCTCTCGGTCGTGGCCCTGCTCGCTGTGCTCTTTCAGGTGTACCTCAAAGACGCGGTTTGGTTGGGCTTGGGGATCGGAAGGACCATCCAGCCTCTCTCCGACTTCCCGTACACATGTCGGAGGATTGTAGATACTCGCATGGAGGCTTGCGAAGATATGTGGCTGTCCGAGTCAACTCGCCAGCTGTTCCTCGCCTGCTCGGATCCTATCTCTCGGTCTCACTGGTCGCCTAGGTAAGGTCCCCATTCTACCAAGGTGGCGCGCGAAATCGCGTTGCACCATCCAACGAAGGTGGACCACAACGCATTGGTTCATCCACGCTGACTTTTAAGTGTCGGTGATTTCAATCTCACTGGTCGTTCCAAAAGAGATGCAATGGTCGTATTGGACATTGACAAGCCTGTTGGCGACGGATTTGAGCTGCGCGTCCTCAAGACGCCGGGATATACCGGAACGGCTGGTGATGGCTTGCTGAGCCTCGCAGGGTTCTCAGGCACCGACAACATTGACCAGGGTACAATTGAGTTGTTCATTGTCAACCATCGTCCTTCGGTTGACGCTGAAACTGGCGAGTTCCTGGACCATTCGGCTGTTGGTGGCAATTCCACCATTGAGCTTTTCGAGACCGGACCAGACGCAACCGAGCTGAGGCACCTCCACACTTATGTTAGCAAGCATATCGCGACGCCAAACCGAGTTGCTGCCGCAGGACGTGATTCGTTCTATTTCACCAATGACCACGGGCCAAACAAGCTCGGACTGGTGAGCGATGACAATCGGTATGACTGGACGTCACTAATCCAAACAGCAACACCTCCTCTCGCCTATCTTCCGCACAGGAGATGTGACATTCTGCAACAAAGCCGGTTGCAAGCCAGTTGTTGGAGGGCTTCAGTTTCCCAACGGCCTTTCCATGGGCCAAGACGGGCTACTGTACGTGCCCAACTCCCTGCCAGGGACCGTCGGGGTCTACCGCATCCTGCCGGATAACGGGCTCGAGAAGGTCGACGAGGTTTTCCTCGGGTTCAGCATCGACAACCTGTCCGTCGACAAGCACGGAGATATTTTTGCAGCAGCGTTTCCTGTGGGCATTGAGATTTTCAAGGCCTACAAGGATCCGTACAATGCCCGTCCCCCGTCTGCCGCTCTGCGCATGCGAAAGGAAAAAGGCGGCTATGTCGTTGAGAAAGTCATCGAGGATGCATTTGGTGATGCACTCCCTGTGGCCACCACTGTGGTTCATGACGTCAAGACCGGGCGATTGTTTTTCACCAGTAAGTATTAGTCCATTATGAATTCCTCGGTTCTGGCTAACCGTCCCAGGCGTTATTGCGCCGTTTATCACGGTGTGTGAGCCGAAAACCTAGTGTGGAACTGTACGTAAACTAGAGGACTGGTGTTCATAGATGTTGATTTCGAGAAGACATAAATACCCCACTCAATATCTTATTTAAATCCATATAATAAAGCCCAGCGTTATTGCTATTATCCAGGTTACCCAACCTCCAACTCGGCCGTCAGACATTCTAACGCTTGCATTATCCCACAGAACAGTAGCTTTTCCTGCGTCGGTTGTCTCGTCAATGCTGCATATTGCGTTGCACGTATCCTCATCGCGCTTCGTCTCCCAGTAGTTCTCCTCCACCAAGTTCTTGGTTGTGGTATTATACAACACCTCGATCCATTGGATCTGCTGGCTTGCCTCATCGTTCATGGACATGTTGCCACTCCACGTGCCACCATCACTCCACGCGCTGAAGTGGAGGTCTGTTGCATCTTTCGGCGTCTGAAACTCTATGCTTGCGACTTCTTTGCCATTGACATACCATTTTACCACTTCGGGGGTCCAGTCCAGGCGGTGCACAACCCAATCTGACCAGTCTGGCGTAGTGGCATTCCTCGTCGCCCTTGGAATTTCACCGCCGTCGTCTGTATATGATGGTTGATTCGTGTACTGGACCTTGTTTCGAGGACCACGGGTTAAAATCTCAACGTCGGATTCCTGAATGTCGGCCAGCTCGCCGGACTCATCCCGGTAGGTGTACATGCCGGTTACCGCCCCGGCGCTCCCAACGGTTCGTGCTAGCATTCGCATCGACACAAAGCGATAATTGTTTTTGACACTTTGGAATTCTGAGACAGTTTGAAAGCCTGGGGTTCGCTTCGTCCGCAACGTCATGTATGTCTCAGATGCAGCGTCGTCGTCACCATTTTCCTGGATAAAAACGTTACTTCGCGAGTTGATCATGAGCACGCATGCATTATTCGACAATCCTTCACCTGGCCCATAGCTGTTGTCCCATGTTTGTATGTCCCACACGTCGGTCCAGTTGTCGTGCCTGAAATAATCACTCGAGTAAGGCGCCAAGTGCGCCGTTGATGAATTTGTCCTCACGTCCGGGACGCCAGCATATTGTGAGAGAGATCTAAAGTCGTAGAACATGCGTTTGGCATAGTAGGTCGGAACGGAACCGTTGATGAGGAAACAGTCGCAGTCGGCATCATCAACGAGCTGCCAGCTTGCACAGTGTGCTGCAGCTAAAATGGCGAGTAGCCGCAGCAGGCATGAGGATGAAGTGGACAATGATATCATCATTCTTCAACAACGACGTGGACTGTATGACTCGACGATGAAGACGCGGGGCCAGGTTTCTTATAAACATATGATGTGCTCATGTATAAGCAGGGATAATACGGCAACAACATCAACCTGGCTTGACAGGTGGTCACGCAGAGGGATCTTTCAAGACATGCTTAAGTAAAAGTAAATCGCGCACCATCTCTGCGTCAGTGCTGCGCCAGTTGCGGCGAGCCTGAGACACGGTGCGACAGGAAAGATGACAACTGAATCTTGGCTGCACGCGCAGATCAATCGGATGGGGGCCATGCCTCGTATTCCTGGGTTTGACTGCGTTGGCTGCCCGCACAGAAGATCAAGTGGCGAGTTGGGTGGGGCAGCATCACTTCTCTGGAAGCACTAGGAATGCAGTGAAAATCGCAAAACGCCAACACCTCTAACTGACACCCACCAATAGGTCCGAGTGGTGTGGCACCCAAACTCCTTTGGAAACGCTAAAATTGCAGTGCACCACGGCTCGAGGCCAATCACTCGGAACTCATGGCTCACCCCAACTTCTCGAAGTACTATAATTACAGTTAATCCGTAATGCAGCACCCAAGCTCCCCTGTAAGTGCTAAAATTGCAGTGCATGACAGCCAAGGTTGCACCTAAGGTGACAGCTAATGTGACAACCAAGGTGACACCTAAAGTTGCACATTATAATATATATTTACACACACACATGCCCATAGCCAGTGGTCACACCGTTATGTCATCATCTCGTGACTAAGTTCGACAGTAAAACTATGCAATAATGCACACTATGCCAAACTATCAGTTATCCAAGCTTCAAGTTGCCAGTTGTTATGAGGAATATAAGCGTAGAATAATAACGTGTGGTGTGACGAGACTCTAACCAACATCCTGCAACCACTAAGATTCCTCTCGCGATAAAGCTGCAATTGTCTAGTCTCTGCATTCGCCGGATCCAACGAGGTTGCCTTTCTAACCGCCAGACCATCCGCTTATGATGATGGTATCGCCACCCTCGAGAAATGTGCGTTCTTCACCTCCCATCCGAATTGACGACTTTCCCCTTTTAGTTTGCTCCAACATGCTTCCTTGAGTCCCTTGATCGGTGCCTGAGATGGTTTCTAACCCTAGAAGGTCACCGGTGTTCAAATTACACCCCGTTATCGTATGATAAGCAATCATTTGGGACCAAGGCCATAAAGGTTCTTAGAGGAGGTGCGGGTTATGATGGCCTGATTGCCTTCCGAAGCTGCAGCATTGTAGAGTCAGCGTATATGCACCTCGAACCGGAAGGAAGAGCTGGCTTACTTTGTAATGATACTTCTAGGTTGATATCGAGCACATTATCCTGCCGCCCTTCGCGTAGATAATCTACTAAATCGACGTCGTTGGAAAGTCCTCGTGTCCTGGACGGCCCCAGTGCATCTGCGACTACTACCCAAGGACTGATAGTAGCACCAAAGCTTATAGCATTTAGTTCCCAAGCCTGGATATCCCGAGCGCTCCAATCATTGACCAAGGTATAACCAAAAATATACTCTCCGGCTTCCCTCGCAGAAATAGGCTTCCCAACAGCATTTCCGCGGCATATGACAGTGACGAGTACGAGTTCAAGTTCAAAATACAATCTGTTCGATTGTTCAAACATGGAGATTCTGTCCGTGGGCGCGGCAAGCTTCTGGCCCCAAGGTCGATGTAAGTGCCAGACACCACAATAGATCTGGCGCGACCATGGTATGCGACAGGCATATGGTTATAATTTGGCTGCAAAGCGTTGGCTGCTCCCCGAAAAGGTGTACCCGTAGCCACAGCATGGTTTCAGTCAGCAAAGAAATCGGTGCAGTCGCCGATTCTGAGTGGCAGATGATTCTGGGCCTTCTTCAGCTACGCGGCCAGCCCAGTTGGAAGGCATACACAAGTCAGAAGGAGTGGCGGGGGCGCCTTATTGAACACCTCATCAAATCATTAAGAGTCGCAGTCAAGGCGGCATTTTCGGTCTATGGACGAATTTACGCCTGTATCACAGCACAAATATATCTCCCGCGGGAAGAAGTCAGATTGCCTTGCGTTTCGGAGCGTGCGGCTTGGTGAGGTCAGATCACATAGCGTAAGGAAGTCGTTAGCAACAGCTAGAGTTAACAGAAGGCGGAGGCAGTCACGGCGTGGCTATGACCATTGTGATGTAGCTCTATGTAGCACTGGGAATTGTTGGGACTTCTATCACCACTTAATGTACCTTCGAGCCGCCGTGTTTTTATTAGCCCCACATCCCTGTAGTGACCAGACTAGGAGTGTTGCGCATTTAAAGGAATGAACTCGTTTACGAATTGTTGATTCAGGTGTTGAGAAGTGCCATGAGAATTGAGACGTCCTTGGGGAACTGGATACTTGCGGGGAAGCCTTAAATTGAACGAGCTTCGCACCTGCAAAACCGCCAGCCAACCAGAAGCCATGTCCGCAATTTCACGTAACTTCAGCCGCTGACTGCAGCTAGTTACCGCCACCGAGGTACTAATTGGTCAAGCTGATCAGTGGCTCTCCTCTCAAGGTCACATTCATAGTAGCCACCATACGCCTCCTTCACTTACTGTCCACGCCATTGGTTGTCCTTACGGAAGCTGAGATGGGCCAGGCAAAGTGTCCAAATGATGCTGGCACTGAAATTGATGGAGTATGGACGCTACCCGGGTGTCTTCTGCCTAAAGCCAAGCGCAAAACTAGAAAGCTGCAATCTCTCATGAGAAAGAACCTTTGGCGGGTACATCAAGAACGTAATCGGCTTATTCTGATCCACATGGTTACCCGTCATGAGCATTGTATATTGTCCAATGGACCTATAGCTATCGCAAATGATATCATCACAGAGGCTGTCTTAGTCCACTCCAAATCAGCCTCTTCCCTTCATCACTGCCTATAATAAGCCTCAGCCACGCTTTCAGCCTGATACACTAGAGTTATTCTAGCTAGACGCTGCAATCCTCGTGAATCCTGCTCATCCCAACTCTTGAGACTGGCAGACTGCGGGGTAATTGAGAGTGGTTCACCTTCTGGCCTTATAACTAACGCTGTTTCTGCTATGTGCTAAGACCGCGTCGATTCATATGTCTTTCCAAAAGCCCCCCCTTTCTTCGGCACGTTATAATGGCTTCCTTCCCTGTATTATCAGCCACAGGGCCGCGTTTCGATCTGGGTCCAGGTCATCTGTGTGCCGTTTGCAGTCAAATTCCCCTCCATCAATTACCATTTGAGGATGAAGATGCATACCCACATCACGTCACTCTCAATGCGCTCGAGGAGTCCGGCAAAAGTTGCGCCATGTGCGCCCTTCTTTATTGGGCATCTAGCTGTAGTCTTGTGAATTACGGAGGCATGGCTTCCTTTCAGACCGTGCAACTTTCCTCAGGTGCCCAACTATCTACAAGATCCACAGAGAGCATCTACGGCAAATATGGCATGCGGGGGCTTGAGAATGGAGCGATGATAATGGACTTTTCCGAACCCGTTGCTGACTATCAACCTCCCGTCAAAGTTGATCTACACTCAACCTTTCCGAATGGCACTGTGATGGAAGACGGGCAAGCAAAACCCCTCCGGCCTTGGCTCTTCGTAAACTGGTACAAATCGTGTTTTGTTGACAGCAAGCAGTTCCTGATGGTTGGACTGGGTGTTCGGCTTGGAACAAGTGGAAAGATCGAGGATTCGGTGGATTACGACGGAGATACTGTCAATCTTCGAGGCTCGTATCTGCGTTTCCGAACTGATCAGGGTGCGATGTTCCCCGCCTATGTTGAGCTTGAGGCTAACGAGCTGTCGCAGATATCAACTTTATCCCTGGCAGAGTCCTAGCAGCAGATTCGAGCTCCTCCTACGCGCTCGACAAACTCAAACGTTGGCTCTACATCTGCGACAACCACCACCCATGTCTGTCTTCGGGTGACCTGTGCACTCTCCCAACGCGAGTTCTTGACGTTGCTGCAAATCAAGATGTAATCTTCTTGCGCGAGACTGCAGGGAAACAAGGCAAATATCTGGCACTATCGCATTCCTGGGGTTCAACACATCGGCTCACCCTTACAACCGCAAACTTGGCAAGACTTCTCACGGACGGCATCTCGGTCTCGGATATCCCCAAGACATTTCGGGACGCAGTGCAGATTGCCCGAGAGTTAGGGATAGCCTTTGTTTGGATTGACTCCTTGTGCATTATTCAAGACGATGCCGCAGATTGGGAAGCGGAGGCTTCGCGCATGGGTCTCGTCTACGCAAATTCGTACCTCACCATTGCGGCTCTCAGCTCCAAGGACGACTCCAGCGGCTGTTTTCCAGACATGTCCACGAGGCATGACGAGCCGTTCGTCTCCCTAGACGTCAGATCAACAGGCAGAAGAAGTTTCGCGCATGCAGCTCCTGTTGTCCGGTGGGATGATGGCGAGAGCGTTCCAACTCTCACGAGGGGGCGATGTACTTGGGCCATGGATGAGGTTACCGACTGCCAAGGAGGCCACAGCTCGTGGCTCTACATAACGCCAGAGTGGATGCCTCCTTCCCTCAAGAGATCTCCAAAAACTTACCTTCTCGGCGAGTTCGGAGGAATATTTGATCCCATTGGAGACGAACCGTTGAGCAAACGGGGCTGGACTCTGCAAGAACGCCTTTTGTCTCCACGCACGATTCATTACGGTCTCACACAGATGTATTGGGAGTGCCAAGGGTGTGTGTCTGCCGAAGACGGCACCATGCTTCGGAGGGTGTTCACTACCCCGAACGATCTCTGGGGTGCTAGACCCGGAGAAGTAGGGAAAAATCGCAACTGGCGGTGGATGCGGCTGGTTGAGCAATACTCAACCCGGAACTTGACCATGGCTTCCGACAAATTGCCCGCGATATCTGGTCTAGCAAACTTGGTCGCCACGAGAACCGGTGACATGTACTTCGCCGGGTTGTGGAAGAGCGACCTCATGAATGGGTTGAACTGGACCATCAAAGCGTATGAGCCTACTCATCATTGTTCAGACCCTGAACATGACGCTGCGATGCCACCGGCGACCAAGTCACCCGTCAAATACCCTGCCGAATATCGCGCGCCGTCCTGGTCTTGGGCATCCCTCGATGCTGAAATCGATTACACCGCTCTAGCAGATGAGCTCTTGACTACTTGTATTGACGTGCAAGTTAAGCCGATGGGCAAAGATGCCTTTGGACGCGTGGCGTCTGGAAAGCTGACATTGAAGGTACGCGAAAAGAACCTGAGCTTGCTGCCTCAAATCTGACAATGTCCTATAGGGCCCAGTTTACGCACTATCACCTCGCGGATTGGAAGGCCGTGAAGGCGTGATCCATCCGCTCCAAACTGGGGTGTACGCATCTTGGTCAAGTGGCAAAAGGGGGTTTTTCAGGAGGGAAATCTCCAAGGTCTCCAAGAAAGGCACCGCTCACTTTGATAACGAGCCGACATTCCCTTCTGTGGCGCTGTTCTTGGATAGCACTTATGCTTTGATTCTGAAGGAAAGCCCCGGAGGCGCATATATTCGAATCGGTCGGGCATCGTTCACGGGCAAGGCTGAAAAGGCTGACAAGGTAAATATGCCTAAGGGGTCTGTAAGGGAGGTTATGGTTATTTAAGCTATCTGGCAGGAGTGTCTGTGTCATATAGAATGGGTGTCCACAAATTTCACCCAAAATCATTAATGTCGTTTCATAATCCAACACTTGCAAATAAGACGTTCTTCTGCCCTTAGTAGATACTTGCACATCTGTGAATAGTCAAGTATCATACGAGTTGGATAGAGGTGAATTGCGGCTTGTCTATTTCCAAGTATGGTATTATAAAATAGCCTGAGCTTAAGTAAAAAAAAAAAAAAAAAGAAGAACGTGCTGGCTATAGCGAGAAATACTTAGAGGAGTGATAGTTGAACAAGGTTACTATAATTATAGTCAAGTTTAAAAAGTTCTAATTGGAAAATTCAGAAATAACTGTTCTATCTTTATATCAAAAGAACCCTGGGGGACTAAGATATAATAATTTCTGTAAGTCTTAGTATTTGTGAAGTTAAGGATAGCTAGGTTGCTGATCTTATTTAGGCGTTAAATTGGATAAATATCCTTCTCTACTACCTTCTTATACAAGCTACATTCTTCAACCTCTTGATATATCAGTTTTCAGACTGCTTAAAGCTATATATCAAGCTGTATTAATATTAGCCAATCCCCTTACTAATATTGGCCCAACAAAGAAGGAGGATGTTCTGGATTGCTATTTTGAGGCTGAACAGAAGGCTTTAAGTACTTAGAATATCGTATCTGCTTGAAAAAGAGCAGGGTTGTGACTATTTAACATTCACATACTGGCGTACATGCCTCAGGATCAGCAACCATGGAAAATCGGCATTGACTGGATGAAGAGCTCGCCCGACCATATCGCGTGCACCTGTCGCAATATTCAGGTCGGGCAATCTGCGACTTCCTACCACTGCCCTAAACTACGGCTCCAGCCACGCTTTTGCGAGCCCGCCGATCATACCCACAATGTCCACGAAGTTTACTAACAAATATCTGTAGCAAGGACAAGTCTAAGAAGGATGCTCGGGCAGCGAGGGTCGCATCGGATTCACATATTAACGGAAGAAGCCAAGCGGATTCCGATGATGAAGCCGAAGTCGTTGGAAAAGGCGGAGATTGCAGCAGACTTGGGGTTAGTGAGAATGACTCACGTCTGCGTTTGAAGGTTTCACGCGAACAGCTCAAGTGCTTCAAGAAATCAGCAGCCAGTGGAGCGGTAACTACTGAAAACCCCCGGATATCACCTAGGAGAAATCCTTGAAAAGTATTCCATGAAACCCAGGTTGAGATCTACATCATTGCGAAGTCTATTTGGCAGTATCTCTCTTATCTAAGGTCGGGGTTTTAGTACTGTATCAGGAACGGAAAGTAGATAGGCCACGAGGCGTGGATCTCGGAGACGGGGTTGTCCAAGCCTCGACCCCTATAGCCTTGATGAAGCATGTACCGCAACTGCAGTAAATCCGATGTGTGACACCTAAACTCCTGTCAAAGCGCTAAACTTGCAGTGCTCGCCTGATCCACTGGCGCCTTCCCCAACTCCCACTGGAAGCACTAGTATTGCAGTGCAGTTGCACCGGTGTCTGGGCCCGAGCAACTCAACTCCCGCTAAAGTGCTAAAATTGCAGTGAAATGCGCCTGTGTGTGCGGGCCTCTCTTGCAACCCACCAAAAATAGATAATGAACCCAACTCCCTTCGGAGCACTAAAATTGCAGTGAATTCCGGGTGGTCAGCAGGTACCACACCCTTAGCGCACTCTAGCCGATGATTCAATCCCTCACTGGTTGGCTGCCCTGTAGCCTGTCTTGCGAAGGTTTTACATACCGGTAACAAAAGTTCAGGGGTAAACCGTTGTATGTACATGCCCGCCATTTTGTCGTCATATTATGACTGGGCTCAGCAGCGAGACTACTGCATAATGCACACCATACCAGTCAATCAGTAATACACGTCGGCTTGTAACTTGAGATTGTTACTGTCAGTTTCATACAAGACCGGCACACTGTTGTGTAAGGAAAAGGATTGGGCCTGAGTGCGAGTAGCAATACCTGAAGCAAAAAATAGTCTTCATATCCTAGATGGGATAAATAAAGAACGGATTCTCCAAGTCGGTTAAATCTAGCAGCGCAATGTCAACCTTCCTGCGCACCAACACCCCGCCTTCATCAAGCTGCTCTACTTCTCCCAATTGATGCCCTCTCCTCTCCTCCTCAGTCAAGCCCGCTGCCCACGCCTTGCGCTCGGAGTTCCTTCGCTTCAAGATGATCTGAATCACAAACAAGATCGCCGGCGTGCCGGCCCAGCTGACGACGATCTGCGCAATCCAAGCCCCGTAATAGCGAGGCGCGTCACTTGGAACCCAGATCTGCGGCGAAATCAGATTTGCAACGCTGTAGCCGAGCATGAACATGACATTGCGCGTCAGTTTCTTTGTGTAGCCGGCTGCAGACGACGTGGTCCAACCAAGCGCGATGATGTACGTGTTTCCATATGTATGGCCAGCTAGGAGAAGACATGCGAGCATGCCAAGCTTTTCATCCCAGTCCATGGCAACCATGCCAATGCCACCAGCGATGGCGGGCACGCACCACACCAATCCGTGTAGAGCGAGGTTTGAAGGCCAGAATCGGAGGGCGAAGGTGCCGGCGAGACAGACGAGAATACCGAATCCGCCACCTGCAGCAGCCACCAGGGTCGAGCCTAAACTCGTGACACCAAGTGCTTTGGTGATCAAGTTCTGCTGTCCGTACGTCAGGTTGTTCGACAGCATGAGTGTAAAAGACTGCAAGCAAAACAGCCATGACACCGGATCGCGCAGCGTCTCCACGAATTGCTCCTTTTTAAATTGCTTCTGCTCGATGGAACTCTGGGTCGATTCGTGGACACGTTGAATGGTGTGGACTTTCTCCTCGAGCGTCAGGAACTTGGCCTCAGCTGGGTTGCTTGGATAGTGAAACCACACAACAACGGAAAGTAGCACCGAAAGGCCGCCTGTAATGACCATGAAGAGCTTCCAAGGAAGGACCGAACTCTTGCTCCATAGAAGGCCATACGATATGAAAGCCGCACAGACTGGAGCAGCCGCCGAAGTTACCCAGAGAAAGGGTTGCAGGAAGGATTGTTCATGACGATTGAAGAACATTCCGATGGTCATTTCCATGGCTGGAACAACAACGGACTCACTGGCACCCAGGAGCAATCGAAGGACCACGAGACCGGCGTACGTTGTCGCTGCGCAGTGTAGAAGCACGGTAACTCCCCACATAAAGACAAGACCAGCGACGAATTTTCCGAATGGCAGTTTTTGCATAGCATAGTGTCCAGGCCATTGCGCCGCGAGATAACCTATGAGAAGGATGGTGAGACGATGTCTTGAAGGGATATGAAACCAGGGTATGTATAGAATTGCTTACCAACGTAGAAGAACGTTCCAAGGTTATTATACTGTGCCTTGCTTATGCCAGTCTCTTCAAACAATCCCAAAATGGCGGCATATCCGAGAGTTGATTTGTCAATCTATACCCAGTCAGTAGATGATAGCTTTATGTTTCTTCCGACTCTCACAAAGAGCAGCAAGTTTATAGCTGACAACAAGCCCATGACATGCAAGTACAACTTCCATTGTAACTTTTTCTCCTTTTCAGGAGTCAGTGGGCCAAAATCCTTGCCATGGTCTTCGACAATGCGCAGTGTCACATCGGCGTATTTTTCAGAGATGACGGCCGTTTCTCCGGGACTCTCTTGGTCGGAGACTTGTTTCTCGCTTGGAATACCCATATCCAGTATTCCCCGTGAGCAAAAGGAGACAAGAAGAACAAAATATCTTGGAAGAATATGCTAACAAGATTCAAAAGGTGTGCAGATGGGGATCTACATGTTAAGTATCATTCCGAGCTGCGTGTATTTTTACGTCGCATTTTGAGCAATACGAATGTATTATCACGACAGCGAAGGTCCCGGCTTTGCGGCAAGTAAATGGGCCGTTTAATCCACCCATGCTCTTATTTAGCATACGAAATTCCCCATTCAAGACATCAACCCATTAAAAGAATAAGAAAATTTATCGCGACAATAAGTGGACCTCTTGCGTGATATCACAACCCAATTAATACCCGCTTATGGCCGCATATTAGGTTTCACCCAATCACTCATATTGCACGTTTGCCGACCAAAACTACTGTTTTTGGTATATTTCTGTCTCTGCTAACCAGTATTAGGCACAGTTGAGCAGAAGCAGTACTAAGTTTCCATGGCAGGGTTGTTTAGTGTACAATTTGTTTCCTAGCCCTTGGGCCTCCCTTATCCAAGACCCATTCTCACTCGACCTTACAAAGACGCCCATTGTGCCGTTGTTTCCATCGCTCGTTACCTACGCACGGAGCACACCACAAAACATCATGAGGGTCAACTGACCGCTTGATCTCCAACAATCGTTCATAGTTATCCCCCCAGAAGGTGTGCTGCCAGTCAGACTCGAATGGAAGTGCCTGTTTAGGTCGTTAGCTTAGGAATAGGAAAATGACATGATAGACCAACTTCGTTAATGTAAGCACCCGTATCTGGGGCCAGCCGACGCAATGGTTCAAACGCCTCGTTGAGGTTGTCGATGGCCTCGATCCTGGCGGTTTCGTTGAAGGGAGGGAAACCTTGCGCAGTAACTAGGAAGCCTGAATTAGTATTGCCGATGGTCAAGAATGTATTCCGGCTTACGTGAGTGCACATATGACTTCCGCCAACCCGGATTCACCGCGTCGCTGCCGCCTCGAGGCTTGGCGTCATGCACGCCTTTTCCTGAGACGATGAACGCCCCCAGTCCTCCCGAAACACTCAAGGCTGCTTTGACTGCTTTTGCCAAAGAGGCCTGGTCATTTTGCAGCGCGGGTCTATCAAGAAGTCTCGAAACTAGATACGAGCTGTTCCCAGCCGTTCCTTGGTCGTAGTGGTCGTCGAACCATTCCAGAAACGAGCTATAGGCGACGTTGCCCACAATCATCTGCACACCACTAGACCAGCGCGTCTGAATTGTCTGGTTCAGCGGGGCCAAAATATTGTCCAGATACTGCGTGTCTTCGGTGTCTTGGAGAATAAACTGTCCGATGACTCCAGCAAGCTCGGCCGGCGCACCGGGGGAAGGCATTGGGTTTGGGATGCCAGATGTGATGAATGAGTAGCCGGAGAGACCTGCATCTCCCAAGGTCGGGAACGTCGAAAGCGTGTATGCGATGAGATCGTAGAGGAATGGGGCGTCTGGGGTGGTAACAAGCAGCAAGGCTGAGCTGAGCAGTTTCGGGGATGGGTGCGTCTTGAGGGTTACTTTTGTGAGAACACCAAAGGTGGAACCACCTCCCTGTGAGTTGTTAGTGATTTTAGATGTGGTTTAGATTAAGGAACTTACTCCACGCATTGCCCAGAACAGATCAGAGTGCTGGTTTTCGTTGACTGTGAGTATCTGGCCAGTCGGCGTAACCAATTCCATTTGTAAGACCTGATCCGCCGCAAGACCGTAGCGTGGCGCGAGAATGGAGTGGCCACCTCCAGTGATATAACCGCCAATTCCAACTGTTTTCCCTCCGCCACCAACGATGGTTTCATTGAATTCATCTGTGGCGGAGTAGATGTCGTACATCTGGGCACCCGCACCCACAGTGACAGCGTTGCCGGGGATAGTGGTCTCACAGCCATCCAACTTGAAGGCCCCCTCGTGGTACTTGATATCATTCAAGTGGTGCGTCCATAGAGACAGTGCTCCTGGCGCGATAGAGCGACCCAGGTAATCATGGCCTGTGTTCTTGACGACCAACCGAACCTCGTGCTTCCGGGCTGTCAGATTGTTAGGACCCTGTTACACAACGAACGAAGCGCTTACCAAAATCAATGCCCAGCTTCACATGCTCCGGTGTCGTAGAATTTACAACATAGGCAGGGTATCCGCCAGCACTGCAGGGGAAATATTCATTGGGCAGACATGTGTCGTTGGTGAACTGGTCCCACATGACGGATACGGGGTTCCCGCAGTGGTATTTGTAGACACTCCAGTTAGATTTGACGTCTGAGCAGGCGGAAGGGTTGTAGTTTGGCCAGTCTGTATGGCACACGGCCGCAGGAGGTGTTGGCTGGAGCAATCTTCCTCCTAGCGACTGGTTGAAATGATTCCATTGTGTTTCAGACGGCCAACCTGGTGTTCCGGGGAAAGCCTTACAGCTCTTATGTGGGAGATATCCTGAAATGGCACATGGTGGTGCGCAAATGGCAGACAGGACGAGTTGAGAGCGGATGTGCATGGTCAGGACTGTGGTGGAGAAAGCCCATGGAAGGTAAAAGATGATTCCAAGTTGTAGAAAGGAGTTGGACCTGAAAATTACAAGGAATTGGACAGCCTTATATGTAAACAGCGTCGATGATACCGTACCTTCAGAGCCTGACGTCTGGATGAGGGCTTGGGTTTAGCCGCACTGGGCTTGATGCTGCGAATCTGCCGTCATGCGAGCTAGGCTATGGTGCAGAAATGTAACGCGCCCACCTGGAAGGGTGTTAACAGCCACTGAACAACCAATCTGCGGCCTTGGCTCACCAGCCACCTATGTCAGAAGCGGGCAGACTTACCATTCGCACACCTTCGTATTGATCGTACCTGAAAACGTACGCTGGGAAACTCAGCCCTGCAAGACCTGTGCGCTAAGACACAGTGGGGACGGGACGATGTCTCGGGTGGCTTTGCGGGGAGCGCAACGGGGCTCGCGTAGAATGGGAAACGAAGAATACGATGGTAGACGCTGAGATTTCTTCGCGGCTGTGCTGCCATGTACACCAGGCAGCCGGTGTAGATGATTGAGATGCGGTAAGCCGATCGGCATGCGAAGGTCGAATTTAATCACCATGCAGGTCTTAGTCGGGGAGAAGAGAGAGTTGTGCATGTCATGTCGGATGGTTCA
Source organism: Ilyonectria destructans (assembly GCA_020740775.1). Classification (NCBI taxonomy): domain Eukaryota; kingdom Fungi; phylum Ascomycota; class Sordariomycetes; order Hypocreales; family Nectriaceae; genus Ilyonectria; species Ilyonectria destructans. Next base: position 805,049 of record JAHEWK010000016.1, read on the forward strand.
AGTCCCGTTGTTCCGTGTAAGCGGGCAGGTCTTAGTGGGAGGTCTTAGTCGGCAGTGTCATGTGGCTGACTGCAGCCGAAACCTAAGCAAGAAGCCCAACGGCCATTCGCTGCCTTGTCTTATAATCCTACAGGCTGCTGAGCTTTACGCTATATTTTACAAACATGAACTCTTAGATGAATCCATCAGCGTATTCCCTCCCCCGGAAAAGCGGCACTGTTCCTGGCCCTACCAGATGACGCTAACCCGATCTGTCGCAGCCTCGGGGCATGGCACCAAATCCACGTTTGTTCGCTGGCAGACTAGCCCGAATAGGCAACGCAGGGTCTGCCCCTAATTATCGCAACTCATCCCCATCATTCCACGCGCCGACCTCGTTTTTGCTCATTGTTTCGCGCCGCATCTTCGCTCTCTCGCCGCACCATGCGGGCTGTCATTCCTTCCATGTCCCTCTGATCGCGTTGCGGTCACCGTCATTCCTTCCAAGATGCGGCATCTCGGCCCGCTAGCTCCGGCGCTCCGGCTCCGCGTCGTCCCGCTCCGGCTCTCGCTCTCTCTACTCGTCCCGCTTCTCTTCTCCATCTTGGCCCACACCGCTGCAGCCAAGTCCAAGACGGTCTGGGTCACGCCCCATGCCAGCTTCTCGTCGTCCATCGGTGTGCTGGGCTGCAAAATCGACACGGATCGCGTCGCCTACTGGCCCATGGCCGTCGACTGCGACAACATCTGCGTCGCCCTGACCTACGCCGACCGCACCGTCCACCTTCTACGTATCGACCATTCCGAGGGCGCCTACGACGTCAGCTACGATGCCTGGAACTATCTCTACACCGGGTATGCCGCCACCGACAAGCCCACTGCCGGCGGCGCCATCGAGATGACCTACGAGGCCGTCGACGCGTCCAAGTGCGACGACCTCATCAACACCAAGGGCAAGAAGCTGCCTCTCAGCGCCGCCAACAGCATGAACTACCTCGCCAGCTGCCTCGATCAGAACGACACCTACGTCGGCGAAAACTACATTCTTTACAACATCCTCGACTCACTTTGCACCATGGGCTTCGACGAAACGTGCACCCTCGACTACCCAGCCCAGAACCAGGCCTCGTGCCCCCACACCCTTGGGCTCTCTGCCGTCTTGAACAACACGCCTGTGTACAACATCATGTATCCCACCGGGGAAAAGGTCCTGGCGTCAACAGGCGAAGTCGTCAACGATACCGCCGACGACACCAGCAATGCCGACGAGGAGTCGCGTGCTCCTCTCAACCCATCCGCCTTCAGCTTGATGCTGTTGATGCTGGTCTCGTGCTTCCTGTACGCCAGCTGAGCTCACGCGACAAACACAATCATTTCTATCAACGGGTTCAGGCAACAGAATTATCAACAAGCGCAGCCCAGGATGGCACAATGAGCACTTTTGGGGTGGATGTTTGTTCAAGCCATGGTTTTGCTGGTTACGGAGTTGAGAGGCTTTGGGGGTTCGAGGTTTGGTGCAGTCGTGATACCCAGTTTTTCCCTTCTCATGAACCTCACAATTAGTTCTATTCTGTACACTCCTTCATTATGCTGCTCTCTCCGTCAGTATTGGAATTTCGGAGAGCTGGTATCACTCTTTTACAGCTACGAGCATGAGCACTTGACGATAGGTATTTATACCAAGTTAGCACTTAATTTCAATAGTATATATAGTACAATGTTGATAATGTTTTACGCGTCACTTTATTTATTGTTCTCAATCGTCCAAAGCCAGCGAAGAAATTACATGTCTAAGAAGACGTTTCATTTGATAGAAATTGATTGAGCGTGAGAGTGATAGCTACAGCTATCCTATCAACTAGAGCTAGTGCCACCTGGGTCTATTTGTCCATACCGACTGTGCTGCCGAGGTTGTTGACCATCCATGTTACGGTCATCACCCTGGCATTGCTAGGCTAGCTCCACGACACGAAAACTCACTGCCCAGTCGTAGTTCCCTCGCCAGACGTAGTTCCCTCGCCAAGTTTCTCCTTATAAGACCGGAAGGCATTTTCAAAATGTTCGAGTATGGCCCCAGAAAAGAATCTGTTGAACTCCGTTTCCTTGACCCAGCGACAACCCACGGGGTGACCATTATAACCGAGTGGAAGTTCGACACTCCCTCCATCGACAAGGAAGTTAAGCTGAAAGAACCCATAATTATCCTTGACGAATGTTGAAGGTTCGAATTCGCCGACGATTCTGTCGTCCTGTACTGTAATCCTGAGTCCATCGGAAAGCGCCCGGTGGACGCCTTGGCGGATTGTCTCATGATGCCCAAGCTCGACGTGGGGCAACTCCCAGCGTACGCCTCGGACCCCAACGGGTGATTCCCCTTTGATAACCAGAACCTGGAGGATCTCTAAATCGCGATATTGGTGTTGTCGGAAGACGGCCACTCCAACGTGGTAGTAATCCATGGGGGATTGAATCGGGAGGGTGGAAGTTGTGGCGAGGAGCCGTTTTTGGAATTCGACTCGTGAAGCTTCTGAGGCAGCCATGATGATGTCTTTGTTAATAAATACTGTAAAGGATTTTTGGCTGTTGTGTGTTGCCTGTTTGATGCCCGGAGTCTGAATGTCTCGATGTAATGGAAGTCTAGTGGAGGTGTGGATAGGCGGTATATAAAGAATTCGTGATTTGGGATCAGACATTGGAGTTTCGAATCACTTACACTTTTCCCATTATGCCTCGGCCAGACTGAATTGCTTACCCAAGTTGCACCACATCGCTCACTCGTTGTGAGCTCAGATGTAGTCTGATGTGATTCAAAAACAACTTCTCAGGTCATCACCCAGAAGCCCCTCGGCGATTAGGTTTCCGGTTGCAACGCATCACGGCCCGCGTCCAACCGATAGCAGGATTTCAGGTGAATTCTTTCTACAGAATTCTGCAAGAATCTATGAGACTGAGTGGTAGAGTCAACGGAACAGATATCAACCCGACTATGGGAAATAGAAAGTATGTCGTGTTAGCTGCCACCCTTGAGCCGAAGAACCATGTGTATAGTAGACTGTGCTTGAATACCATAATCAGACAGTATGCGAGTATTCTCGAGTTCTTTACCAGAATATATCAATCTCTGACTCTCCGCTGGCGTTCCGTCCTTTTCCCAAACTAGAATCTTGAAGGATAGAATCTCCGTAGCAAGGGAGATTTCGTCCATTACAAGCGTGCCACTGTAAAATATTGTCAACATAGAAGCTCCTACATAGGTAGAGGGGGATAATTGAGGAATAGAAGATAAAGCAAGCAGGCGTTCAAGATGAAACATGTAAGAATTTGTACAGAAGGTACTTACCCCGTTAGAGTTTTAACAAATAATCGAACAGCGTTCGATCCTTGAACATACTTGGAAGTTGGTCCAATAGTCGAGAAGGATAAGGTGAAGGGCCGTTCTGACCGTATAGATCCAGTGAAATAGTAGGATAGCCGTCGCCCATTGTGTAGATCGGCAACATCCCCATAGGAGATCGTCTGATCCTTAACAGGTATCTGGAATTTGTCGCTAACTTTCTTCTTGATATTATAAACGAGGTCATTTGGGTACTGACAGCACGTGAAAATAACATTTTGCACCTGCCAGGAATTGTCAACTAAAATTAATTTCTTCAATGGTTCAAATGCACAAAGTAGGTGGATACCTCGAACTCAAAATGGATGAACGGTGTTGATGACCACGTCACTTCCTCTGTCTTCCGTTTTCGAATAACCAAGACAAGATGAGAACATTTCGTATTCTGGATATCTTTCCATCCCATGTGGTCGGTAAGTATCATACGGCCAGCAATGAGAATCTGCGAGTCGGGGGGGATTTTTACTATTGCACCAATTCTTTTAGTCGGGAGAATCTGGCCTTTCAATATCCAATCAACTTACAAAGTTCAAAGATTTGATGCTTAATATCCGTAACGTGGGTTTCCTCTCTCATCTTCAGCTCAAAGGTGCCCCAGGTTTCGTTGAACACGGGGAACTGATGGTGTCGTAGATCCATGGCCGAAGTGAGCTCTGTGTCAAGAAATTCAACTCAAGCGTATCTAGTGACCACTTAAACGATCGCCTAGGGTAATTAGTGTCGTAACTGTCACAAGGCTAATTGTCTACCAGGCCCAAATTGAAGTGTCTACTTCTGCAACAATGCAATCACTGGCATATATAAAGGTGCCAGTGCGGGGTTAGGCAGCAATTTGGCCGGGATTTCAACTGAATATGCACAAAATTCACCAATGATAGCCCACTAGCAAAGATAGAACATAAAAGAACATGCTTATGGCCTTGTCTGTTATAATCTTACCTCAGCGCGCTGACCCCAACATCCACGTGACCCTGCAACGTGGCGTGCATCTGTTATCCCTTGGCTATTCAAAGACTTAGCTCCGATCACACTTGGTGTCGGTTATTCAACTCTCCCCGGAGTCGATAAGTGCCCGTGAGAATGGAAATGGAGGTCGAGGGCAGGCTGAGACCTCCGGCACGAGGTCTTCGACTCTTGTCATGCGGTAAAGCAAGCCGTCTCTCAATGTTCTAAGGGATTACTCTCTGACTCGCCTCATCGAAAGATGGAGGAGGCATCAGGGGACTCTCAAGCATCATCATCCTTGACCGCCTCATGCGAAGTATCAATCGTCAAAATCCCCCGAAACCTTGCGAAGTGTTCGATCTTATTGGAGGAAACAGCACTGGTGGGTGAGTATACTCCATTCAAAGCCCCTAGCCGAATTTGAAGTGACAGCTCACACGACGTGGAAATTTCATAGCCTTATTGCAATAATGCTAGGCCGGCTCGAGATGACCGTGGAAGAATGCATCGATAAATACATTGAAATATCTGAAGCCGCATTCCTGCCCCGTCGAAGCAAGATCAATCTGCTCGGGAGGGTTCGTGACCGGTGGAATATTCGAGGTCGCTTTAGCTCGGCAGCATTAGAGAAGGAGATCATCAAGCTTATCGACACCCGGCCAGATGAGTCGGGGATGGAGTCACTTATGTTGAAAAGAGGGACATCTTGCCGAAGGTAGGTCTCTTTGCCACAACATACATGCTTGAGGCTTTTCAGAATATGGCTCATATGATATCCAGCTTCGTTGTTTCAATAGCCAAGGAGGCGCCAGATACCGCCGTTCTCCTCCGCAGCTATCCCTCATTGCGAGACTCTGGACTGAAACCGAGGATCTGGGAAGCAGCCCGGGCTACTTCTGCAGCATCGTCTTTTTTCGATCCGATACAGATTGGAAAATTTGGTCAGTGGTTCACCGATGGAGCTACCGGGTTCAACAACCCTGTCAACCAAGTCTACGACGAGGCTTGTGATATATGGGCAGATGCAAGAACCAATATTCAATGCATTGTCTCTATTGGTACTGGAGAGCCCAGATTTAAGACCTTCGGAGACGATCTTAAGGGGCTGGCATCGACATTGGTTGCTCTGGCGACAGAAACCCAGCATACCGCAAATATGTTTGAAAGGCATCACCCTGAGATAACCCATCTACGGTTTAACGTGAGACAGGGACTTCAAGGCGTGGGGATTCAAGAATACAAGGAGATTCCTAATATCAAATCCGTCACAGATAGGTATCTTGATACTGATGGAGACGCGAATAGAATGGTGGTCCAATTCACGAACTTGCTCGCAAATAGTAAGTGACACTACTCGAAGCCAACCTTACTCCACTGACGTTGCCCAAAGAGCCAGAGCCCGGTATGAGTAAAGATATCCAAACTCCGAGATATTTCCCGCCGACGCTTCGCAGCTACCTTGAGACATTCTGGACTTATTTCAACTGCCAGCAAGGACCATCAGGACTAACAGCTCTGATTCCTGGCCATATCTTTTCGTCGTCTGAAGAACAAGAAGTGGAGGCTTTCGAGTCTGTTCTGACCATAAAATCTCACCACAATGAATTTATGTTTCTAATAATTATCTCCAGGAACTACGAGCCCCCAACGCCACAGCGCTCGCATGCTGGTTGGATGTCACTACATGATGCATTATGTTCATCTCAACCATCATGCCGGATTCTGTATCACGAGCACGAGATCGAGTGGACAAATGAATTCGGCGGCCTTGTTCTAGCTCATGTCGACATCGCCGAAGTGTGGCGTTTACTCTCGTGTGGGAAATCGCGTTCCGATATGGGTCGAGGCTCAAACACGCATGGTAACTGGATTGTGAACGAGATTACTATCAGTGTAGCTGGAGGCCAAGAAGGGAAGCCCATAATTCGCACCACTTTCAGAACTCCAGGTCTATCCAGGCCGCGATTGATAGCCGTCGCAAGCTCATCATTTGCACAGGCGATGACTGGTGGCCCTGGATTGCGACCTGATGGACCCCTGGGCTCACGATTTGTCAGCAAGATGCTCGGATATGAGTCTGTTCAGATGCCGAAGATGGTGTTTTTTGTCGACATTCAGATCTCAAAACGAGTCTATTTTCGGTCACACTTTGCAGCCATGGTGAACTTGGCAACGAACTTCATCGAAGTTGCTCACGAACTATGGGATCATGAGGACTCTATCGATTGCAATCTTCAAGGTGTCCCGATCAAGGTCATGGTAGAGGAACTTAAAGAATTCTTCGGCGACATTTGGTGGGATAGGCCGATTCCGAGCTTCCACGGCAGCTTTTATATCCTGCGCAGCGCATCTGACATCTATTTTGGACAATTACCCGATGAAGATACTTTCGAAATGGAGGATCTAATGATACTCATGGGTGAGTTAGAACAAGTTATACTTGAGCCAAGTCACAAGCCACAACACGTGGCGTCTTGGACGGCATTCTTCGGAGATCAGAAAGCCAGATGGCTTGTCATAGTCCTTTTTCTTAACTGTCTTGACAACCTTGCTGACTCGGTCGTCTTGTCGGACGCCTTTGAGCCATTGCTGGATAGCCCAACACGGAAATGCTTGTTAGGATAGCTTGGGAGGTACACGGGTATCGAGGCATATGGTTACTTGTTAGTTATTGCAGGACGACCTTTCATTTCATCAGTAGGAGACATATTCAACATTTTGATGCCAAAACTCCCTTCAAACTCACAGCCCTTCCAAATCCAGCGTCCCAGACCCCCGCTCCCTTGGCTCCCAGCGAGTAAGGGAACGAATTGCCTACTCATTAATGGCACTATAGTCACGCAGGCGCCGGCTAATATTTGAGAAGGTTCCGCAGCGGGATTGTGGCTCGGGCTTGATCGCGGTATCGCTGGGAAATCTGCTTCGTCACTGTCGATCAGCTGCATCTCGTATCTTGTCCCCCTGCTGATGCGACTTGCCAAGATCCAGAAAGATAGTGTTCAACCATTCATCGCATTATTGTATCGGCCGTGTGGGGTTGGCTCCTAGCTTGTATTGCGGCATGAACTATTGACAAACTATTGATGCAAGGGCGGGGCCGGACTGCGTGGGTCAATCTGGACAACAATGGGCTCACGGGTTATTCCCATATTTTTGAGAGGGTGAGCTCTTGCATCAGCCATTTGCCTGTCTGAAGTAGATTTCGAGTCCTACATTGTCGAGAATCGATGCACATCCCACAATCCAACATGCAGCGGTCAGTTTTGACAGTTCAGTCGTAAGGCAACTCATTTTCATCTTTTTACCCGCTTAGAATGGAACCCCTCCAGCTGGGCGACATCCCGCTGTTGTCGTATGAAGCCCCCTCGCTTCCAGGAGAAACCGATCTCAGTGTCAACCAGAGAGCCAACGGCCCATCCGACGCTTCCAATCCGTTGCACACAACGAAGACCTTTGCAGCACAAGGTACTAGCCAGTTTGTGCTGCCAGAGAATTCCGTGCGCTCATTCTATCCCGCCCAAGGTGCAGCTGTCGAAAATCGTATCCTGCCGCACGTTGTCCTAAACGACCCCCTCATCCCATGGGAGCAAAACGCGAACAATGATCAAACGCTCACGGGGATCCTGGGATCCGACGCAGGAGTCCCATGGCTGGCTCTACTCGTCTTTACGGCGGATGAGCTGCAAGATGTGCCCACCCTCAACTCGCCTGCCAAGTTGTCTCCTACCCTGTCGGCAACGCTCACCCAACAGCAGCTGTTTGAATCCCAGACCGGAGACACCAGGCTCAAGGTACCGTTCAGCCGCTCGGATCTAGACAAAGATGAGGATGTCAATGTTATCTTTGTAAAGGCTAGTGCCTTTAATGCGTATTTCTCTGAGCAGTTGCCGGGGGAGAAAACTCCAGCAATAGGAAGATACTCCTTGCTATCCCACGTTCGACGCTCGGTACAAGGAAAAGGATCAGAGGCAGACTCTTGCGGTCTTGTAGTTGGCCACCGCCATGGCCCGGCAGGCACTACGAAGCCGACGTTGGCGTTTGCTCACCTGGTCTCGTTGATCGGAGTTCAATCTGATCGCATGGCCTTCCCCGCTCAAGCCGACGATGTGAGCGTGTTGGTCTCACTGCACTCGTGGTCATTCCAATGGACACCTTCGGAAAATATTGAGCTTGACCAGCCTCTAAAGAACTTGAGGAACAACATTCGACCGCTGGCACGCTCGGAGGCGGGCCTGGGGCAACCCCAAACAAAGCCTATCGATTCGCCTGAGGCGGCCTGGATAAAGATCCTGCTCGGTGATGGATACACCATCGTAAAACATCGCCTTTCGACCGGAGAGCCAACGGCGGCGTTGTACCGCGGGCCTTTAATTCCAAACCGACTGCGGAGCACCGAAGCATCTACGATCGAACCACACCCTCGTGAAGTCAGCCTTCAACGGTTCGACGCGAAGTCGGGTCTCATGGACATTTCATACCGGGTGGCATGGAATGTCGGCCGCGAACTTGCCCTGGAGAATTCGACGTTCGTGATAGAAATTTCTCGCCTACGTCGTGACATTCTCACTTGGTTGAGTCCGACCTGGACGCCGCCAACGCTGCCTTCAACTCAGGGTGATGGTGCAACTAAACCCGACTGGCTGACTGGTCTTTCGAGGGCAGTCAAGGAAACACAAGCTCCTCCATCTTCCTCTAGACCAGAAACAAGCCCAACAGCGCCGTCGCGATGGAAAGCATCTTCTAGAAGGGTTGTCGATGGTGAAAACAAGACGATGATACCCTCAACCAGCCTGACGAGCGGACAACAATGGCTCGATACCATGGCCACAGCGTTGGCTCAAAAGACTATCAACCCGGATTTGAGCACAGATGGAACACCCTTGGCCAAAGTCATCGAGTTCGTCACAAAAAACCTTCTGTCGCTCAAGGGAGTTCCCCCAGCCCACCTCTTTCCGGAGCCGGATCTTCTGTTGGATGACACCATCTTGACATTTAATGTCGACTCGAATTGGATTGATGCACTCGTTGACGGGGCACTCAGTATCGGAAACATGCAAGACTCCGACGACACCGCTAAACTCGAGATACGACGTGCCATCAACACCTTTCTCACGGCAGGCAGGGCAGCAGCCGGCAATGGCGGAGGATCCGGTGCGGCGACATGGGGAATCTGTGTTTGCGGAAAGCTCCCCAGCATGTTTCCCGAGCTCAGCGTTCGCGCGAGCAACATTCTACATACAACGAGGATACACGATAGTTGCTTACTCGTGATTCTCGACTCGTACCCGGAGTACCTCGCCAACGGCATCTCTCTGATTCAGTCTTCCGACCAACAGCGGTTCGCGGCCGCTACCTCGTTGACTGAATCAACAATCTCTATCAACATGGCTCCTATGCCGACAGGAGGCTCTATTTCCGACGCCGACAAGAATCCTCCATTGGTCATGACGAATGAGACGTCTCCCACGATATACTCGTTTGAGACGCGATGCCTTCACATGTGGAATATCAGGAACAACTATACCACATATGCAACCAAGAATCTTCCGGAAGATAGCTTCAGTAGCAAGGGATCAGCAGCTTGCCTAGCACTAGCCTTTAGCGACAAACTCCTCCAGCTTGACTTAAAGTCGACTGATGCCCTTGTTGATGCGAGCAAGACACCTAATCCCACTTTCCAGCTCTATGGGACTCGGGCTCAAGGGATGCTCCAGTGATTTCGACGGCGGCTAAATTTGTTCATCGTTCCATGTTCCTACAGGCTTGACCAAAAGCCGCCCGGGGAGAAGCGAGGATACTTTGCGGAAAGCTCCTACTCAGACGTTCCTTCTAACGTGCTGCGTCGGTATGCCTTGGCTCTCGAGCGATTTGCCATGTTCAGTCACGAGTAACACTCAAATGATCATACCGAAGCAATTTGAACCATATCAGATATTCAAACAGTTGACTTCAATATTAGGTTGTACAATCTTGAATGTGTTTACTCCAAACAAATCCCCTCGAGCAATTTCATTTCGCAGACGATCTTGACTTGATCATTTTTTCATGTGTAATGCCTCCTTGACCTTGTCCATTGCCGACTCCTTGTGTGCCGGCTTCGAACTACTAGGCGGAGCCTGGCCGAGGTTGGCCCTCTCCGCTGGGCCAGGATCCTCATTGGTGAGGGCATGGCTGCCATGAAGCTGTAGATGAAGATGGATTGTCAGCATGTCTCGTGACTATCCTCGGGTGTGGCCTGACAAACCTTCTGCTCCTCGAGCTCGGCGTCGTGGATCAGATCATGGCTCTCAATAGCCACCTCGTCTGTGATGCCGCCGGTTCCAGGCATGGTAACGTTTCTCGAGCTTGCGTTGGTTGATATAGGTTCGTGTGATTTATTGTGTTCTTTTCACGAGAAATGGATGACAAAAAAGGAAGAAGGTGATTCGGAGCGGGGATGCCCCTCATATATTGACCTCGTTACGAAGATTGCGGCCTTTCGCGTCATCCCTTGCGGCCTCGTGATGGTGTGATGCTAACCACACGTCATTGTCTATGAACGGCAGGGTTCGATTGGAACTGCTCGACCGTCGTCGCGATGCCCCTCACACCACAGTGCAAGGTGGCGTTCAGATACAAACGGTTTATGTCATCGGAATGGCCATTCGTGGAACACAGTTCTCGTTGTACTGTGTCGACTGGTATCCCAAAGTCAATCCTGCCCCCTACTTCCGAAGCTTCCTACGGAGCTGCCAATGTCCAATCTCCCAACTTTATTGTGACACGACTGACGTGGTGTTACCTCAGCAGGCTCCCATGGCTCCCATGGCTCATCCAGCAAAGATTGAGATTGGTCCAAGTCACGGGTTGTTATGTCACTGACGAGTGTCGATTCGCCCATTCCTCGTAGCATTGAGAATTTTTCAAGCTTGGCGAAAAATGTTTGCATCCCCGCCAGCTGATGGAATAGACGTGTTCCGTAGCAATCTTTATTTGGCCTATTGATATCTTAGTCTTAGTGACAAAGATTACGATAGGCAGTTGGCCGCTCTTGGGGCCAATATACCTTTATCGAAAGAACACCAAGGACATGGAATCTGGATCCTTCTGCTTGAATGACCAGCCACATTCCGGACGGTTCCACTATATCACTACTGTACCAATCAATGTGGCCCATAACTTGGCAACGCCTCTGCGCCAAAAGGATCATGGCTTGCAGGAAGAGATGAACATTGTATCTCGAGCCTCCTGACAACATATCAAGCGTTGTACCTGCATCTTCCGGCGGCTCAAAACAAGGCGAAATTTAATTGCTAATGATATCCAAGGGCTCTGATCTCATCAATTACCCTAGTGCCCGCAATCCCCAGTTTTTTTCGTGGAGCAAGAGTCAAAATGAAGTAATGCTGCTCGTTCCAAGACTCGCCAAGTGAGGCTGTGCACCGTGCCGTGTAGGCCGTGCCGGATAGCCGCCATTTGGTCCACCACCAAGCATTAGGGCTGATACAGCCTCGCGGATGTTGATCTTGGCGAGTGGAGATGCTTACGTGTAGGATGCAAACATCTCTGCTCTGAAATCGACCTCCATTCTTCCCGAAGACATCGTGTATCTGGTGGGCTAGCTGTGTCAACACCACCACCGTCTCCAGCGTCCACGTCGAGCAATCCCTCCACTTTCCAACCAGGGACCGCTGTCTGCATTGGCCTGGAGCCCCGCAGTGAATCAGCTTATCGACACTAGTCTGCCGAAACGTCGGAATGGCTGCTCCAAACGCAAAGCCGCCGCCGCAGCTCTCGACGACGTGCAATGACAAGTACGTCGTTTTGTATGCTTTCGACGACGCAGGTGTGTATCTGAACTCGCCCAATTAACTCGGCTAATATCCTATAGACCATAATGAAGCCATTGAGGAGTTCAAAACTCTGCTCCAAGATCTGGAAGAGACCGGGCTTCACACCGAGGTCAGACCCGGCTACGGCCAATCACTCCTCGTCTTTGTGAAGGCACCACGGGAGCTCCTAGGAAACGCCGTTCACAAGTCTCGGTATATTTCCAGTCACACATAGCTCTTGCAAATTAATGCTAATCAAGAGTAGGGTCAAGGACTGGCTGTATGGGATCACGCCCAATCATCCCGGGGGGGACAAGAATACCGTGGTCAAGGGAAACTATGAAGCCGAAGACATCCTTTCCGTCTATCACCTCGTCAGTTGGCCCAAGGAGCTCGGCGGCGCAGGTATCACACCAGGAGTGGGAAAGTGGGAACGCGTACAGTCCATCTTTCCACTGCACAATACCGAAGTCAACCAGTCCTTGCTCCGGCATCTAAGCAAGAGAATTTTCCTGTCGCCCGAAGATCTTGACTCTATTCGGGATTTGCTCGGATCCAAGGTAAGAATCGACAACTACCCTTCTGCGCCCGCCCTTGGCAATTAATTCTCATTGTCCGTACAGGTGGCATTCTATTTCGCCTTCATCCAAACCTACCTTCTCTTCCTGTCCATTCCCGCCGTCACGGGTGTCATTGCGTGGCTCTGGCTTCCTCGCTACTCCTTGGCGTACGGCATCCTCACAAGTGTCTGGTGCGCTGTGTTCCTGGAGTATTGGAAGATCACGGAGGTGGATCTGAGCCTTCGATGGGGAGTACAGGGAATTCAAACCGTCAAAGTCACAAGGCCTCAGTTCAAGTATGAGAAGGTCTACGTCGATGCAGGCGGTCGCACGCACCATTATTTCCCGAAGTGGAAGCAAATCAGCCGCCAGCTGCTCCAAATCCCTTTCTTGCTCTTTGCGATGATTGCCCTCGGAACTGCCATTGTATCAGTCTTTGCCATCGAGATTCTGATATCAGAGACTTATGCCGGTCCCTATAAGTTCTATCTTGTACGTTTTGGGTTGCTTCTTGGCCCCACATCTTCGCTAATCAATTTCAAGGAATATCTACCAACGATTTTACTGGCAGTCTCACTTCCTTACATCACAACGGCGCTCGAAGACTCGGCTACGTGGATGACCAACTTCGAGAATCATCGTACTGCGGATCACCACGAGATGTCACTCACCCAGAAGATCTTCGTCCTCAACATGTGCACCAACTACTTGCCAATCTTCCTCACAGCTTTCATCTACATCCCATTCGGCGATGACGTTGTCCCCAGACTAGAGGGTGTACTCCAAAAGCTTCTCGCCACTGTTGGGCAAAAGTTCACCAACGTACCTTTCCGAGTCGACTCGGACCGGCTCAAAAATGAAGTCATTGCCCTCACAGTCACAGGCCAGTTGTCTAGTTTCTTCGAAGAAAACATCATGCCGTTGCTGAAGCACAAGCTTTCTAGGTGGTACCGCGACTACCGCGAGTATCGTTCCCAGGAAGCCACCCTTCTTTCGATTGTTCCCGACGAACCCAATGAGGCAGAGTTTCTGGCAAGGTGTCGGGATGAAGCAACGTTGCCTCTCTACAATGTGCAGGATGACATCTCGGAGATTGTACTCCAGTTCGGTTACCTAGCTTTGTTCTCGCCGGTGTGGCCCATAATTCCCATCGGCTTCCTCATCAACAATTGGATTGAACTTCGGTCGGACTTTGCCAAGATATCCATTGAGCATCAACGACCTGCTCCAGTCCGGGCTGATGGCATCGGGCCTTGGATTTACTCTCTCGACACCCTCACCTGGCTCGGTAGCATTTCCACCGCAGCGATCGTGCATCTCTTCAGCACGGATAAGTTTGGAGATGGAAGCTGGGCCATGCTGCCAGTTACGGTCTTCATCAGTGAACATGTCCTGCTTCTCCTCCGTGTGCTCGTCCGCTCGATTTTGCATCAAGCTGGTTCCGAAAGGATCCGAGAAGACCGAAACCAACGATACGCCAACCGTGTGCGGCACCTGGAAGAGATGGAAGCGACCAAACGTGCTGGATTGGGATTGAGTGTGGCGGAAAGGGAGCGAAGGAAGTCAATCCTCGTAACAGGCAACGATGTCTTTTGGACAAAACAGGTTGAAGATGGCGCATCTGAGGCCTTTGGTGTGGATTTGATTAGACAGGTAAAACGCTGCGAAGAATCAAGGAGTCAGGAGCCCAAGATAGATTAGCACGATGTACGAAGACTGGCGGAGGAGGTTCAACAGCTTCAATGGTGTCTAGGCATCCCTGCACGGTACAATCTGCGACGGATTAACTAGGCAATAGGGGCCTCATAGAAGCTTTCCTCTAAAAAATGAAGAATCGAAAAGCAATTCTTATGTACGTACTGTAGTGCACTTTAGGTTAACAGTAAGTAAACACTGTTAGGAGAATAAGAACTGAACATGAGTGCATTACCTAAATACTGAGTACTGAAGGTCTTATGGGCTTATTGGAGCACCTAGATAGATTCCTCAACACGATGCAGCCGAGGCATCCGCAACTTATCCGCAAATCGAAAAGAAGCCAATTCTTTCAATCGGTTGGGAACCGACGACCTTTTACGCGACCCAACCTGACCAAGGCCGTCGCGAAGGTCGCAGAGGCGGCGGCTAAACTATTCGAAACCAACCCCGGTCCTTACAGTGACGTCCGCGTGGATTTCCGCCAAGGAGATCGACGAAACCTCTTTAGGCCATGTGGAAGCGGTCGCGACGGTGACAACCACGTCCTTCATTCATCGAACATGGATGCGCTCGGGGACCACGGCCTTTTTGGGAATTTTGACAGCAATTTTACAGATCCCCGAGCATTGCTAGCTCATAGTGTCGTCGGTATTGCGGACTGTACTTTGAGAATCGGTCAATTGATATTCTGGCTTCCTGTGCCGGATCAATTAGATTGAGCGGTTTCGGGGCCACCACCTACTTCCTATGCATAAGAGTTTCGTTTAAAGTCAAACTCTCAGGGGACCGAATCATTGTTTTCCTGGCTGTTTTCGTCTGACCCTTTCTACCGTTTTCATGGCGTTTGCCGCCCGATCGGTAGATCCACCCACCTGTTACATTACGAGACCCCGGTCGTTGAAGCCCCTGCGAACATCAAAATTCCACCAATCGCTTTTTCCAGCATTCGCCAAGAGGAGGAGTCGAGATCTGCTTCCCCCAAACTCTCGCGTACGGGTCTTGGAGTTTTCGCGTGCAATTGAGGTCGAGGCGTGGTTGACATCTTATGCGATATACCAGCGAACAACTCAATCGCGGGGCTTGTACCCAGCAGGATCAACCATTCCATGATCCAAAAGATCGGATGACTTTTCCCCTGTCTTCGCCATAATCGGTTCCAAGGGGCTGGATCCCGAATAGGACTCGTAGTCCGAGCTCTGAGACGTTCCGCGTGCCTGACAGACAGGGTTGTCGCGAAGAGCCTCACGGCAGCGCAGACCCGGTTGGCCGAATTGTTGCGTCTCAACCCGCCCCGTAGGGATCGCCTCGGTATGGAAACGCCCAGATACTCGTTCCTGGTCCAAAGGCAGGCCCCATCGCGGCCCCAGGCGGTTACGACAGCCACTAGTTTCAGAATCCGGCATCCAACCGACATCGTGGCTCTCCCCTGAGGCCGGCGAGATTTCCCAGCAATTGTCGACAAGCAAGGATCAAGGTCAAGAGGGGCATCGGAAATGGCAGCTTGGAGACCAAGTCCATAAAGGCTTGCTCGTCCTCTCTCCATCTCCTGTTCTGGCTTTCTTCTCATCCCATTCTCTTGCTTCAAGGTTCCAGTCTCTTCTCCGCTGCAGCTGTCGCTTGCGCCATTCTTTTCTTCGTCTCTACGAGTCCATTCATTGCAAGCCCTGGTGGTTAGCTTTTTTAAAGTTTCAGTCTCTACTATTCCTACTCCAACCCCAAACCACCAACCCTCTTTCCAGAACTTCAACGTCAACTCATCTCATCATGCGTTCCTCATTCACCTCCCTCCTGGCCGTTGCCGCCACCATCCCTGCCGCTCTGGCTCATTACAACTTCGAGTCTCTCATTGTCAATGGCAACACTACCGGCGCTTATGAGTATGTTCGCCAGACCACCAACTCCAACTCTCCCATCGCCGATGTGACCTCCGAGAACATGGTTTGCAACCAGGGCGGCCTCGACGCCGATATCATGGCCAAGACCAACACCCACAGTGTCTCTCCCGGTGATGAAGTTGGCTTTGCAGTCAATGTGGAGATTGGTCACCCCGGCCCCCTGGCTGTCTACATGAGCAAGGCTCCCGATGGCACCGAAGCCAACGCCTACAAGGGTGATGGCGACTGGTTCAAGGTGTACTCGCTTACCACCAGCGATATCACTGATGCCGGTCTCCAGTGGGCTACCTACGTTAACAACGCTGGTATTCACAACTTCACCTTCGCCCTCCCTGATACTCTGGCGCCCGGAAACTACCTGATGCGTGCTGAGCACATTGCTCTCCACGCCGCCGGTTCCGAGGGCGGTGCCCAGTTCTACATCGGCTGTGCCCAGCTCAAGGTCGAGGGATCTGGCACTGGCACTCCCACCGACGTTGTCTCGTTCCCCGGTGCCTACGACGGCTCGGAGCCCGGTATCCTCATCAACCTCTACTACCCTGCTCCCACCAGCTACACTGCTCCCGGCCCTGCCGTCTGGCCCAAGAACTGCGAGGACCACACTGCCAACTTTGAAGGCCAGACCAGCGACGGTGACTGCACTGGCAGTGACGCGAGCGACTCCGGCTCCGACAGCTCTGCCAGCGATACTCCCGTTGCTGCCACTTCTGCTGCCGCCGCTGCCTCTTCCACTGTCGCTGTCGTCGCTACCAGCACTCCCGCTGCTGCTGAGAACACTCCCGCCGCGACCACTCCCGCTGCGGTCCCCGTCACCACCGCCGTTGAGCAGGTTGCTTCCAGCGCCGTCGTGTCTGAGGCCCCTGCTGCCACCGCCACCACCTCGCCCACCACCTGCGCCGCCAAGCGAAGCCTCCGCAAGGCTCAGCGTGCCGCCAAGCGTGCTGCCAAGCGCGCTCTTAAGGAGAAGCGAGCGCTCTAAGTTATTTTATGAGTTCTCGAGATGTTTTGATTGAAGGGGCTGCTACCTGAAGCAAGGTACATGTTTTCTTGTAAATAGTGGTGATCGCTGTCACTGTATGCCAGTGCAAGCCTATGTATAAATATGAAAGAAACCAATATCGGTCTTTGTTTAACACCGAAATAACAAACTGTTTGTTGTACATGGATGAGTGACATACGTCGATCACGAAACGGACAAGTTTCATTTCGTGTTTGAAACGACAGCTAAAACAGGAAACCTGTTTAAGTTTCTTAAGTTGACGCCCTCCGAAATACTTGGTAACACATAAATGAGAGCATAGTAATCGACACCGGAGAAAAGGTATCGAGTACTTCCGTTTCTTAAATAATCTTGACTGATACGGTGAAGTTGGTGCTACTTGTATATAACGTCGTGCCCTCGATAAATAGAGCTATCGACAAAGCAACTCATACACTTCCCATGGGTAACCCTAATGAGACTAAATGATAGCATGTCTTTTATTATAGAGATTTAATTTACAATGGAGACTTACTTTTTAATAAAATAACAAATATGATGAGCCTTTAACTAATACTCTCTTGATGTTTTCGTTTCGATCGACCTACCCTATACTATTTTCGCGCAGCGCCATGTCCAACGCCCGAAACAACGCCAAGGCGAATAAGCAGCCACAAAGAGGCAGCAGCCCAAAGTCTCACCTCTTAACATTCCACAACTCAGCTCTTCTATCGATCATCATCCCTTACCAGCTCTTCAACCATCGATTCCTCTGTCAGGAGGTTGCTCTTGACACCGTGATACGTTAACATGGACACCTCGAACGTGCACGTCGCCGTCGTTGGCGCCGGTAAGTCAATCAGCCCGGGCAAGGCTGTCCACAAACCCTACTGACTGCGACTAAGGGCCCGCGGGTCTCGGCGCCATCAAGGCGATGCTGGACGAGGGCTTCAATGTCACTGGCTTTGAGCGACGGCCAGATGCTGGCGGCTTGTGGGCCTTTTCGGAGAATCCCCAGTTCACCTCCGCGACGGAGAGTACCAAGGCACAGTTGAGCAAGTTCATGGTGAGTACTGGCGCTTTGGACATCGAGGATCACAGACTGAGGTAAATAGTTACCGTTTACTGATTTCCCGATGCCGGATGGTATGTTCATCTTCCGACGATCCAAAGGTTGAGCTAACGCGCTGGTAGACTTTCCGCTCCACCCCAACTCTGCAGACCTGGCTACGTATTATCAGAGCTACGCGAAGCATTTTGACCTTTTGAAAAGAATTGTCTTCAATGCCTCCGTCGGTTCTTTGACAAGGACCGAAGATGGAACCAAGTGGGCTCTCCTGGTTGAAGGCGAGGCCTCGCCGAGAGTGTTTGACAAGGTCATTGTGGCTACGGGCACAGAGGTCACTGCCAGCGTCCCCGAGATAGAAGGGCTCGATCTATTTAAGGGTCGCTTTCTCCACAGCCAAGAGTACAAGAGGTACGAATTCGTGGCTGACTTTGTTCGTCTGTTACTGAACTCCATCTAGACCGGAAGCCTTTGCTGGTCAAAACGTCGTCATCATCGGCCAAGGAAACACAGCGGGAGACTGCGCAGTGGTATGGCATTCCCCAGTATCAATGAATAATCCTCAGATGACAATGTATCATGTTCGGCTGAACCTAACGACTCGCAGGATCTTGCTTCACACTCGTCCAAGGTGTACTGGTCGCATCGCCGCGGCGCACTAGTCGTGCCGCGACTCATCAACGGTGTCCGCTTCGACTCGTTCGCATCGTGGAAGAAGACGCGCGTGGGATTTTGGGTCAGCAAGGCGATGCCGGCCTTCCACCGATGGATGTTTGACATGTTCTTCTCGTGGATGGTCCAGGCGGTCTGGGGCGACCTCGACCCTCAGTGGCGGCTCGACAGGAATGCCTACTATGCGACTACCATCTCTGGAATAGTGATCAACGACGATATCATTCCAACGCTGCGGGATGGGCGTGTCGAATCAACAGCGGGCGTTCGCAAAATTGTCGGACCTCGCTCAGTGGAGTTGGATGATGGGACTGTCCTTGAGGATGTCGATACCATCATCGCATGCACGGGTTATCTCAACACGCTCCATGTGCTTGACGGCATCGTAAACTACTCGCAGCCGCATCCCGACGTCAGACCAATAGCAGATCTGTACCAGGGCATCTTTCCCCTTGGATACACCGACTCACTGGCGTGTCTCAACTATGCCATCGTCATGGAAATTGCCACGACATGCAGAGAGTTATCGTCGATGGCCATCGCGCAGGTCTGGGCCGGCAAGTCGAAGCTCCCACCGGCGGAGGAAATGGAAGCCCAAGTACGCGAGCACCAGACCTGGTTCGTTAACCTATCGCTCGAGACGCCGCTCCCGATAATAGAGGGCACCACCGAGCCGCACGAGTGGCTCAAGTTTGTCAACGAAACGGCTGGCACGGGCGTTTATGAGCATCTTGGCTGGACGCTTCAGGGCATTCGATTCGCCATTAGGGAGCCCAGACTCTCGTTAATGATGCAGTGGGGAGTGAACACACCGCACATCTATCGGGTGTTCGAGACAGGCAAACGCAAGGCGTGGGATGGGGCACGGGAGGCGATCAAGCACGTTAATCATTTGAGTGACATTGACCTTGCCGACGCCAAGTCGAAGACTTCTTAATTCGAGTGTCAACACGGTGTTTGGACTGAGTTTGACCGAGTTTAGTTTGGAGGGTTCAGTTGGCTATTGGATATGGGCTTTGGGCGGGTATTGTTTTGAGTCAAATGGGTTACTTTGCGCAATAACAATTGAATTAAATCACATCGAAAAAATGCGCGCAGATACCAGCCAACTCGAGTTCCCGGGCATCAGTTCGGTCTGAGAAGTCTCGGGATACTCTCCACCTAGATCGTGGCCTTGGGCTTACGCCAAGCAGAAAGGGGCTGTCGTGAAATTAGCTGAGGAGTTTGTTGACGAAATCGCTGACGAGTTGCAGGGGTTATACGACAATTGTAGACGGGGTTGGAGTACAGGCGACTGTGTTAACAGAGCAGCCAGTCATCTGAGAGCTCTCGTAGGTTGTTGAATACGTTGACCTAATTGCTTTACATACATTTCATAGATGTATTCAGCTGATGGCCAATCCTCCGTTGACCGGCCCCTAGCGCATTTTGCTCTTCTCAAGCGACGCCGCCAGGACCAAGAATTAGCGGGGAAGGTTAAAGTTGGCAAGGCAGAAAGAGAGAACAAGGAAATTAGAAGGATCTAGCGACTAGCTCAGCAGATCGTTGGCCTTGCCCCTAGGCGCTGAGGGAAAATGCGCTGCCCTGACTCGCCAAGGGGAAAGCTTCCAGAAACGAAACGCGCGGACACCATGTTAGCATCGCGCCCAGTTTACTTGCTTTGTTGAAAGCTAGACCCCTACGACAGGATCATGCCCCTTGAGGAAGGATCGACGCTCCCAGCTGCACGGTGAGCTCTGGCGAAGGAGCTAAGCATAGGGCTGAAGTTACGTATCGGAATGTCATTTGAGCCCCAATTGATGCGCTGCGACGTATAAATGACCGCTATATCTTTTGACGTCGGACAGAAGAGCGAGGGCGACATCGGCAGGCCGAGTCAGGTTGCCAAGGCCGTGTTGGTGTCGCAACTTGCCTGTCTTCTCTTGGCGAGTCCAGCTAGCCATTGTGCGGCACAGGTCACCCACGGATATGGAACACACCGACAAGCGGCGCCGAAGAGCTACCGCTTTGGTTCAATGGGAACTAACTGCCACCGTCGACCTACTTGGCAATGCTACAGAGTAGTAACTGCCCTACGAGGGTAGCATCGATGAATCTAAAGGGAACCGGCCCGGTTATGGACTATTAGACGAGTGATGGAGAATGGCGCATTTGGGAAGCGCCGGGCCTGACCGGGACTCTAGTCGCTTATGTGAACTCCTCGTATATGGCATGGTGGAAGATTCCTGTCCTGCCAGAGCGGTCCATGGAATGGCCTGGCTTGGGAGAGACGAGGAGGTTGAATCAGCGCACTCGGCAGTCACACAGAACGCGAAGCACCTGACGGAGGGTTGCATCGGAGGGTTGGCAGATGCCAGGCACAACGCTTAGACTTCGCTGGGCGGCAGGGATAAAGGCGATAGCCAAGAGGAGGGTGTGAGGGAGGGTCGTTCCATTCGTACGATGGGTGGACTCGACACCCAACCAGCGAACATGCCGTTGAAGCTCATTTAATCTGAATCGGCATCTGCTAGGATGGAAAAGGAGGGAACCAGTGAGGTGAGGCACGTCACCTTGAGGTCCAGGTCTAGACTCTCGGAGGACACGGAGGGGTGGTGGCGCCATCGAACATGGCGATCAGACTGTCAAACGGTGACAGATATAAGCCACGGTCAATTGTCATATCTGGTCGAAGCGGAGAGTCCTCGGCCATATGGGAACAGATGTCGGGATGCTTGACCAGGTGAGGGAAAGCCCCGTTGCAGGGGGGGCCAGATGTGGGATAGGACGGAGAGATTCGATAGCGTTTGCTAGGCCACGGGGACGCAGGTGAGACGGGGTGATGAAGAGACCCTCCACGATGGGATAGTGAAGAAGAGTGCATCCGTGTATGATTCGATGCGAGCGGAAAGACTATCAGATGAATTGATATTGATGGTGGATAGAATCAGTGAGAGAGACAGGACCGGGCATTTACGGTGGCCCTCGCTAGCGGATCATCCACTACTCTTTAGCACAGGGCCCACTGAACTTTGAGCGAGCGGCGGCGATGGCGCGGAATTGCACGGGATCGCCAACGACGGCGCCATCGACAACGTACGCGTACTCGGGAGCTCTACTATGTAGATACTGCACACAGTATTAGTTCAGATGAAAGAGCCCCTTAAACTCTGGATGCGACGGCCGTCGTGGATCCCGTCCAAGCGCCGCCATGTAGCGAGTTGCGAGCAAAAGCGGAGGTTGCCCGCGCACCCAATGCCAGCTGCGCGGAGCTTTGGTTCCAGGGCCACGCCTCCGTTCGCACACCTGCGAGGGAAACCCGTTAGCGGTCCCGTCCACCATGGCCCACCCCTAGCGCAAAACTCCTAGCGACGGCTGCCCCTGTAGCGAGGTGGGCTCCATCCCTGGGTCCACTGGCAAGCCCCTGGCTGGTGCGTGCTGAACCACACCCACCCCCCCTAGCCCTAGGCTGCGGGGTTAGGGACCCTCGTGCGGTGAGCAAATGGATGGATCCCCATGCTTTTTTTGCGCCTCTGGGTCGTCTCGAATGCCCACCATGAAAGCGTTACGTTCGGTTTATGTAACAACATGACTTTTCTATGGCCAGCAACGCAGCTTTTCCACAATTCCCCCAGAGTGTGACTGTTCACACTGCTGTTTTCTTTTTTCCCCAGATTCCGCAGAGATGGGAACGTCAGGTTCCCACCCAGACTCCATTTTCCCCAGACGGAAGGCGGGTTATACGTAAAGGTAGCCATGTCTATCTGGACGACATGTCTCGGCCGGGCACGCAGGCCAAATCTGTAGATCGGAGCTTTCGGAACTTCGAGAAGGAAGGAAGAAGGGGTGGAGGGAATTAACTAAACGGGCTTTTTCCTTCTAGAATCCGCAAGCTCAGGCCCGTCGTCTCCCCGATCTCTTCCACGTGCGCCACATAACTTATCCCAGCCAGCCAACCGACCAAGTCCCAAGCCGAGCCTAGGCACACGGCAGGGGGGGACGTTGCCGAAGGATGCAGGCAGGCGGTATTAGCTGCGCGGTAGAGAGGGTGCTGTGTGGCTGTAATCTGTTCGGCCAGCGCTGTGCCGTGGATGATGTTATGGGTTCTGTCACCGAAAAGACGCAGGGGCCGTCCGATGCGTTCGTCTTCCTGGCATGGAAGATTGCCACCTTGCCCGTTTTCTTCTTAGTGAAGCTGGTTCCAGGCCATGGCATCATCCCTTCCAATTATCCCAGGCCACTGTGGCACATCAAGTGTCTTGGCCAGCTGCTCTAGCTCACAGCCCCATTCCGGTTCCGCCGTGTCAACGGTATGACCATGACAACCGCGGCAGCGCCAGCGCCAACGGGAACCGGCACCATCGCGCGTCTGTGGCCGCTGGTCTGGACGCCGATTAATTCCAAAATGCAGTCGATGGCACTAACGTGGCAGGGGACACGAATCTCCAGTGCACTTGCCCCTTCGGGCCTATCTCAGCCCTTTACCCACCACGTCCAAATCTCCAACGTCTCCATACTATGTACTGACATCCAATCCAGACCTCCAACACATTCCAAACCTCCAGCGTGCTCCATACAAGATCCTGGCCGCCACTTCAGCTCGCAGGATGCTGGAAGCGGCAGGACTTGTCCGAGGCTCCGACAATGCCAAGTCGATCATTGCTGTCCACTCTCGCGTGCGATTCACCATTCCTTGCGGTCCAACAGACTAATACCCCTCGCTGGATATCCACCCCACCAACTACAGCACAACACCCATGAT
Source organism: Ilyonectria destructans (assembly GCA_020740775.1). NCBI lineage: Eukaryota > Fungi > Ascomycota > Sordariomycetes > Hypocreales > Nectriaceae > Ilyonectria > Ilyonectria destructans. The sequence continues at coordinate 828,789 of JAHEWK010000016.1, forward strand.
ACGATGCATATCAGCCCCAGAGAGGCCACAGCCTCCGGACACAAACCCGGCTAGCTTGGTCAAGCTGCAGCATCGCGACGTTATCCACCATACACACGCCAACCCGGGGGCCTAACCACCATGCGCCAAGTTGCCAAACCCAGGGGCCCAAGTTGAACCCAACCGCGCCATCTCCATGTTCGTCCACTGAACCTCGCTGCCCTGGCCCTTCCTGAGCTAACCCCCTGGTGCAGGCCGGTTCGTTCACCCATCCCAGAGCTCGGAGTTTTGACTTGCAGTAGGGGCAGCTGCTGCACACCCTCTCTTTCGCTTGCTTGCCCCCCTCCTCCGAGATGGCTCGCGCGACTCGGCGTGCTGGGGCTCCCTGTCCAGCCTGATAAGCTGCCATCTGGATGTCCCCCAGCCCCAACCTGTCGATCCAAGTGTCTATCCATCAACTGTCTGCATGGCCCTCCGTCTTGGGAAATTCTTTGTGTCCATCAGGCTTTTTCCTTGGACGTTCCCCGCAGGTGATTTGCGTTGAACCCATCCAACTGCTTGTCTTTTGCATCTGGCATTCCATTGCCAGGTCGTTCTCATCCTTTCGACTTTGACTTGACTGGGACAAGATATCTTTCACAAACCCCGCATACATGCTGAGGGCACAACCTCGTCCGCTCCTTTGACAATCATGTCCATCTACTCAGAGGCCCCCGAGGCGCGGCCCTTCAGCAAGGATAAGCCCAGTAAGCTACAACATCTACGTGAATGGAAGTCAAGTTCATATACTCATGTCTTCTTCGAATAGCTGCTCTCGTGTCAATTTGGATAACGTTGTTCTGCATTGCAATCATCATCCTCCGCCTGAGCGGTCGCTACGTCCGAGTCGAAAAGCTGCTCCGCGAAGACAAGATCGTCGCTTGTGCACTCATTCCTCTGATTTTGCGGGCTGTCTGTGTGCACTTTGTTCTTCTCTATGGAACGAACAATGTCAACCTCGATGGCCTCGACCTGACGCAGAGTGAGATCGACAAGAGGGTAATTGGCAGCCGTCTTGTCATGGCTACCCGTGTCTTCTACGCCGCGGTGTAAGTCTTTCCTTCATCCCATTGCTCCATCCGCTAATTGTGTATTATTTGTAGACTATGGATCATCAAGTACACCACCCTCGAATTCTTCAGTCGTCTCGCCGGCGCAACGAGAAAGAAGCTCCACGCCATGATCATCCTCGTCATGCGCTGGACTCTCGGCCTCACGTTCCTCGCCGTCGTCATCAGCGACCTGACCGAGTGCCAACCCTTTTCACACTACTGGCAGGTCACTCCTGACCCGGGACCCAAATGTCGGCAGGGCCTTGCGCAGATGCTCACCATGGGAGTGTGCAGCGTGGCTACGGACCTGGTGCTCATCGCCTTCCCCATCCCCATTATCCTCTCCAGCCAGATCGCCACGAAGCGCAAGGTGCTTCTCGTCATGCTCTTCTGCTTGGTATTTGTTACCGTCGGCATCACCCTCTACCGCATGCCGTTTTTGATCAAGCACCATGGCAGCCAGGTGGACCGAACCATGTGGGCCTCGGTTGAGATTCTGGCCGCAACCGCCGTGGGCAACACCGTCGCCCTAGGATCATTCCTGCGCGACAGTGGTGTCAAGCGCAAGAAGTTCAAGGGATCCAACAGCTACTCGGGCTACTCGGGCTCACGGTCGCAGTCAATGCCAACCAAGCTCACGCGGACGGCCGTCAGCCAGTGGGACGAGGAGCTCGAGGACGGGCCGCCTGTCAAGACGACGGAAGGCATCTGGGCCAGCAGCGGGGCGTCCCACACAACCACGGAATCCATCTCCAAGGCGGACGACATCCGCAAGGACTCATCCGAAAACCGCCCTGTCAGCCCCACGCAGAGCCATGATTCGCTCATCACCCGGGATCAGCAGCAGTCAGTGGATATCCCCCGGACAGACTTCCCTCTCCGACCAGGGGCGGCAGTCGTGGCTGGTGATTCGAGACAGGTGCAGCGCGCCAATACGAGTCGCGGAAGCAGAAGCTGAAAAGGGAATCAAGGCGTTGGCGATATGGATATGGATGGATATGGATATGGCGATATGAGATATTGGGGCGATTCAGGATGCCCAACGTATATTTTCAATGTTTAATATTGGGTCACACGACGTCAATGGCTAGGTCAGGCTAGAAGGAATTTCCCTACAACGTAGACTTCTCTATCAACAGACAATTTCTTTGAGTTTATCCATTATGCATATCCAAGACGTAAATTTAGTAGCATCATGTTGTGTCCATCTCAGCCCGCCACTAACACGCCACGGACATGACTCGCCCCAACGGCTACAACGGCCGACCAAATTATCAAGGCGCACCTGCGTAAGACTATAGCTGACAGACGGCCAAGACCTGTGTTGGTGCGCATGATGCCAGCATCAAGCAACAATCAATCATCTGGGGAGCGCACGCGAGGCCAATTCCTGTACGTAATAGCGAGCGCAGTGGGCGGGGATTCAGGGAATGGAGCCGCGGGGGGGGATCCATTGGTGATGCTGCCACTGTAGGTATCTGGTGCTTCCCCAGCTTCGTTCTTTTCCTGGCCTGAGCGCCCAACGCGGCTTGCGTCGTTTTTTCTCGTCGCTTGCCTGTTTTGCTCTCGTCTCGTTTTGCCCTTGTCCCCCGGCGCTTCCACAGGCTCCGAGTTTGTCCCACGATCTGGCCGAGCCGGCGACGCAATAGCCCACCGGCCAGATGCATCCCGGCGTCGAGAGGCTGTGGGCGCGCAGGGATGTGGAGAAAGCACCTACCTAATCGGGGCAGGCCAGGGGAAGGCTTGGCGCTACGGGCTGCCTGTCACTGCGCGGCCTGCAGCGTAGTACAGGGCCTACAGGGCCTACAGGGCCAGCAGGGCTTCTCGAACACTTCGGGGCACACTGCGGCAACACCACTCCGTCATCGACAGCCAGCCAGGGGGCAGCGGCCACTGCGCATCGAGAAGGTGAGGAGTGGTATAATGCACGATCCAGGGGGGGCGTGTATGAGGCGTTTAGGCCAGAAACCCCATCTATCATGCGTTGCGTCTTGATAAACGGAGTGCCCCTAGAGCCCTGGTGGGCCTCATCCCGGCCTCCCAGTCCCCCAGTGCGCATCGTTGCCGCGTGCAGGCACCGCGATGCTAAAACAACCCCAGAAAAAGGCCGCCAAGCCGAGAGGCAGGACGAATTGCGTCGCATGCGAGAGGACTCGAGCAACAGCAGCGGCGAGTCAAAAGACACAGCGACGAGGGTGAGGTAATTACGAAGAGCACCGGCCACATGGCATCGCCCATCACGACCCATCGCTTCTCGCAGCCCGCGGGCCATTTCAACCATTAACTATTACTTATCCATTCCCCCCATTTAGCCAGACAGCCTCCAGCCTAGCCGTCCTTGCCTTGCCTTGCTATCCGTTCCTTCCCTGCCTATCTGGCTGTCGCTCGTTTGCCGCGCCTCGTCGCTCCTTGTCCATAATAAACCCGCCACCGCCGCCGCCGCCGCACTTCCGCATCACCCAGAACGCAACACACCACACGCTCTTCCCGACGGCACGGCTCCTGCTCAAGGGACTCCCGGGGACGATCTTTGCATTCGACACCGACAGCCATCTCTCGTCGAATTCTGCGCGCCGTTACCTTGGCCAGCCGCGTAGTCCGTTGCATGGCTGTCACTGTCTCAGTCAGCAGCGTCACTGCCGCGTAAATCCCCCCGAAAGAAAAAAACGCCACCCGCCCGCGACTTTCCTCTTTTCGCAACCGCTCCAACGCCGGCCCGAGAACTTGGTGCTTCCAGAAGCATTTTCGAAGGCACCCGCATCGGCATCGCATCGGCTTCCGGGTTTTCTTCTTCAAGACATCGCGCGCCCGACCATCGTCTGCATATTAGTGTACAACGGGTCCTACCCCAGACTGGGGATTATTGCTTCTTTTTCTTTGCTTCTTCTCCTCTGCTTACCATCGCGTCGTTCCTTCCCCTTCCCATTCTGAAACCCCCCGGCATCTCATCCTCCGGACCCCACACACGTGACTCCCTACCCCAAGCCGGCCACGATGAAAGGCGACATCGTCCTCACGCGCGATGTCGAGGTGGTCGAGATGAAGGACCTCAGCACCGGGCCCGACAAGGGAACGTCGTGGAACATCTCCGCCAAGAAGCAGTCCTCGCGCCATCCCACCGACTGGATGGACGGCTTCCGCCGCGCCGAGCGACGTCCGCTCAAGAGCCGTGATGGCGGCTACCAGCCGACGACGGCTCCGACGGTGCCGGGAGACCGACAATATGACTTGCGGGCTGCCAATGCGAAGACGGCCAACACGGCGCTTGCCAGGGAACTCAAGGGCCGCCATCTGCAGATGATTGCGTTTGGTGGTGCCATCGGTATGTCTCTCTTCCTCCAGTTGCATCCTGCCAGGAACAAACAGCAGAGCGGGTTGCGGCATTGCAATATCAGAATCATTACTGACCTCTAACCAGGAACCGGTCTCTTCGTCGCCTCCGGAGCCGCGCTCTACAATGGCGGACCGGCATCAGTGCTTCTAGCATACATTCTGATCGGCGTTATGCAGTACTGCACCATGCAAGCCCTGGCCGAGCTGTGTGTGCTGTTTCCCATCGCCGGTTCCTTCTCCGCCTACTCCACTCGCTTTCTCGACCCTTCATGGGGATTCGCTATGGGTTGGAAGTAAGTTGCTCCCTATAGACAACTATACAGCCTCGAGTTGTCGACGGAATCTAACCGTACCCAGCTACTGCCTGCAATGGCTGTTTACTCTGCCGCTAGAAATCCTCGCGGGCGCCTATACTATTTCTTACTGGAACGAGTCGCTGCCCAAGGCTATCTTTGTCGCTATATTCCTCATCACAATCGTCCTCATCAACTTGTTCGGTATCAAGGCATACGGTGAGGCCGAATTCGTCTTTTCCATCGTCAAGGTCACTGCCATTATCGGCTTTATGTGAGTCCAACCTCTGAGAGTGTCCGGCGTCTGTCTCAGCCATTGTCTCAGTTGCTACAGTCTCTTCACCCCGTATAGTTCAATCGCTAACCGAACTAGCCTGCTCGCCATCGTCATCAACATTGGCGGCCAGCCGGATAGCGGCTACATCGGCGGCATGTACTGGCGCAACCCCGGCGCCTTCAACAACGGCTTCAAAGGCTTCTGCACCGTCCTCATCACGTCGGCCTTTTCCTTCAACGGCACCGAGCTCATCGGTCTTGCCGCTGCCGAAACCGCCAACCCCCGCAAGTCGCTCCCGACGGCCATCAAGCAGGTGTTCTGGCGTATCAGCATCTTCTACATCCTCGCCCTGATGCTTGTTGGGCTTTTGGTGCCCTCCAACGAGCCGCGCCTCATGGACGGCAAGAACAGCGCCGATGCCTCGGCCAGCCCCTTTGTCATTGCCATCGAAAGCGCGGGTACCACGATCCTCCCCAGTGTCATGAATGCCGTCATTTTGATTGCAGTCATCTCTGTCGGAAACTCTGCCGTCTTCGGTTCTTCCCGAACCCTAGCGGCGCTCGCTGAGCAGTCGCACGCCCCTCAAATCTTTGCCTACGTCGATAAGCAAGGTCGTCCCCTCATGGCCATTCTCTTTGCGTCGTGCCTCGGTCTTCTAGCCTTCTTGGCCGACTTGTCTGTCCACGACGCCATCTTCGACTGGCTGCTTTCCATCAGCAGTCTGTCAACGCTCTTCACCTGGGGCAGCATCTGCTTGTGCCACATCCGCTTCCGCCAAGCGTGGGGCTTCACTTCTCATTCCCTCGAGCAGCTGCCATTCCGCTCCAACGTGGGCATCTGGGGCTCCTGGTTCGGATGCATTGGCTACGCCCTGGTACTCATCTCGCAGATCTGGGTCGCCGTGTCACCCATACCGACAGCGGACCAGGACACCAGCACGGCCGGCATGGCGCAGACCTTCTTCCTCAAGGTCATGGCCATCCCGATTATCCTCATCTTCTACTCATTCCACAAGATCTGGTTCCGCACGTGCATCGTGCGTGTCGACGAGATGGATGTAGAGACGGGTCGCCGATACTTCCGAGTACACATCTCGTCCGAGGAGGAACGAGAGGAGAGGATGAAGTGGCCCTTGTGGAAGCGAATGTACCGACTACTTTGCTAAACGCGAGGGTGTCTTTGTTTCTTGAATGAATGGTATGATTGGCTTGGATACTTGGCTTACGGCGTTATTGAGAGGACCTTGTGCTAGATAATACCACCATTAGCGATCACTGGTATGTTGACGAGATTATTTATCGCAACAATCAAAAATCAAAATCAATTATTTACTTTATTTGTTTCTTCATCTGTGAAATGACAACTTGTACAGCCTCGAAGACTGGGTATGTCTTGGCGGTATACTTACTTTGCCACCAATTTCTCTCTCGTAGTCTGCCAGCGACTGTCATAATACTTGGGCCTAGGGCCTTAATATTACGAAAGGCATTATATTTATTATTTATGCCTTTATTTATTATGTTTTAGGATCCATTTAAAACACCTAGACTGTAAATCCTTGTTAGATATACATTGTTCAGGATATGTGAGCTGTTGTTGCCCCACTGTATTTTTTCCAGCCACAACGGGAACCGCCTGACGTAAAGTGGGTAGCTCGTCAACCTCCAACTTCAAACTTCCACCACGAACCTCGCCATTCTCACCCGCTCCCTGGCGTCGCATTCATTCAGCTACTGCCATCATGGATCCCAGCGCCATGGACGGTCTGGACGACTTTGAAAAGTCTCTTGCAGCTGGCAAGGCGGAGCGCGAACAGGAGGAACGCGACCGCGATGAGCGACGCCATCGCAAACACAGGCATCGCCATCGCCACGACTCGGAGCGGGATGGCGAGCGGGACAAGGACAAGGATGGGGACAGGCATAGACATCGCCGCCATCGGGATGACGACGATGATGGACACAGACACAAGCGCTCGCGGCACGGTCGCGACGACAAGGACGAAGAGCGTCGGTCACGGCATCGTCATGGCGAGGAGCGACACCACAAGACATCGGAGCCCGAGCCCAAAGAAGACGAAAAGACACCAAGCGACAATACAGCAGAATCCTCCAAACCCCTTGTCAGAGACTCTTGGATGACGGCACCTTCGTCAATCGAAATCGACTACGTCCACCGCCCCGACAAAACCCCCAAGCCGCCCTCGCCCAAACCAGAACCCAAGCGAGTCCTGCACCACCGCGAGCTCAACCGCAACATCGACGACGTCAAATTGGGCAAGACGGCCGATGACGAGGATGACACGCCCGCCGAGCGCACCTTTGACTACACATTCGGCGACATGGGCTCCGCCTGGCGCATGACCAAGCTGCGAACCGTCTACAGCCAGGCGGACGACAAGAATTGCCCCGTCGAGGAGGTGGCCGTGGAACGCTTCGGCAGCCTGCAGGAATTCGACGACGCGCGCGAAGAGCAGCAGGAGATGGAGCGGAGGAAGCTGTACGGGAAGGGCTTCAAGGGCCAGGACCAGCCGACGGGAGAGCTGTACCGACAGCGGCTGGAGAAGCAGCGCGACGAACCACCTCGCAAGCCAGAGCAGATGACAGCTCCTCAAGTCGTCGTTCCCGCTACGCCCGCCATTGACCAGACGGCCCTCAACCGGCTCCGCGCCGGGATGATGAAGGCCAAGCTCCGCCGCGCCCCCAACGCCGCGCAGCTCGAGGACGAGTACAACCGCGCCGCCGCGACCTTTGCCCAGCGCGGCCCCACGGCCGGCCCCGACGCCGTCGTGCTCGGCGTCATGGACAACCGGCAGCTCGCCGGAACCCGCGCCGAGGCCAAGGCCGTCGACACCAAGCGCGGGCGCGAGCGCGGCACGGTCGAGGAGAACGCCGACATGTCCATCGACGACATGGTGCGCGAGGAGCGCCGCACGCGGATGCAGGCTGGCGGCGAGGGCCTGCGGCTCGCGGAGCGCATCGCCAAGGACGCCAAGTTCGACAACGGCCTCGAGTACATGGACGACAACGCCGAGAAGCTCGCGCGCCGCGTGCACAAGAGCGAGGTCAACCTCAAGAACATGGCCGTAGGCGAGTTCCAGAAGATGAACCGCATCCTCGAGTCGTGCCCGCTGTGCCACAAGGAAGACACCTCGCAGCCGCCCGTCGCGCCCGTCGTTTCGCTCGGCACGCGCGTCTTCCTCACGCTGGCCACCGAGCCGGAGATCAGTCCCGGCGGCGCCGTGCTCGTGCCCATCGCGCACCGGCGCAACCTGCTCGAGTGCGACGACGACGAGTGGGAGGAGCTGCGCAACTTCATGAAGAGCCTCACGCGCATGTACCACGACCAAGGCCGCGAGGTCGTCTTCTACGAAAACGCCGCCGCGCCGAACCGCCACCCGCACGCCGCCATGGTCGCCGTGCCCATCCCCTACGCCGAGGGCGCCACCGCCCCGGCCTACTTCAAGGAGGCCTTCCTAGCCGCCGACGAGGAGTGGTCGCAGCACCCCAAGGTCGTCGACACGGCGAAGCGCGCGCGCGAGGGCATGGGCCGCGCCGCGTTCCGCCGCAGCATCGCCAAGGAGGCGCCGTACTTCCACGTGTGGTTTTCGCTGGACGGTGGACTGGGCCACATCGTCGAGGACTCGTCGCGCTGGCCAAAGGGGGATTTGTTTGCGCGTGAGGTGCTGGCTGGCATTGTCGATGCGGAGCCGCACATGGCCAAGAAGCAGGGGCGGTGGACGAGGGGCGATCCGCGGGTTGATGGCTTTAAGAAGGGGTGGAGGAAGTTTGACTGGACGCGGATGTTGGCTGAGGACTGAGCATCAGAGTTGTAGTCATGATGAATGATGGCTTACGGCTAAGGAGGAGGATCACAATCCCAGCGAAGGGAAGGTTTAAACTTGCAATGAATCAGATAATTCTCCGGCCATCATGCAGTCTCTAGGCTTCTAGAATAAGCACAAGAAAAACAAGAGTACCTGATCAATTTGTTTTGGGCTACACTCATTCATCTTATCTCATTCAATACACAACACCATAGATCACACAACAGCGTCCACTTGATCCAGCCTCCAGTCGGCCACAAAATGTAATTAAGACATTACTCTACTCGGGACATCGAGCCCTCCAGATTAGTCGTACATAGGTAGTAGAATGAGATGAGCGCTTTTCATCCCTGCTCACACGCTTCTTTACAATTGGCCCCAAACGGCATTTCGCACTCGGACGGCCAAAGCCCGTCTCTTTCCTTCCCGTCGGAGCCGCGGTTGACTCTTCTTCTCAGAGACCCAAGGATCCCTTTGCGGGTGGTGGTTGTCTTTCCAAACCTGGTAGTCGGCAGCGTGGAGGCATCTCGGTCGGTTCAAGCTCCGTGCTCCGTCGTCTTGGCCGCGAGCGTAAATATTAGAATAGCCGTCCTCAGGTGATATCCGTCCTCGGTAATATTAGGTCGTTTCTTAGATGGTCTCCGTGGATTATTCTCCCGGGTCGTCTCTTAAGATCCGCTCTTTGGCTCACTCATGACCTTGTCAGGGGACCTCGTCGACCCCTCTCGCGATCCCTTCGTCCATCCGCCCCTGTCACCTTCATCCAGTCCTCCCATTCCTTGCTCATTTCCATTAATACTGATCCCATTACCATCGCGCTGGCCATCAGACCGTGGCCCTCGCCTTCGAGTACTCGCACTTCGCAGCGGCGCATCGTCTTGCCGAGCCACTTGACGTTGTCGACGGGAACACGCGTATCCCTGCTTCCGTGGTGGATAACCACTGGCCGCGTAATGTCGACGTAGCGGAATCCAATCGTATGTCGTCGCTCCAGACATACCAGCAAATCCACGGCAGGGTTGGCTCCGGTAGTTGCCAACTCCCAGATGGCGTGTGTCAGCCGTAGATCATACGTCACTTGGCGTTCCTTGTCCGCCATCGCATCTTGTGCCGCAGCCAGAATCGCCGTCTCAGGATTCCTCGTGCCCTGGGGGGGATGCATCCGGTCCATGTTCTCCGTCGCATTGGGCTGTTCCAGCGGCATGTCACCATTCATCATGGCGTTTGGTGATTTTCCGTAGCCTTCGTGACCAATGTTCTCCTTATCCAGGCTGGGCGTCACGTTTCGGTGGCCGTCTTTGCCATCCTTTCCGTTTACGTTGGACTTTCGCTTACTCCTTCGAGGATTCTTAGGGAGGGAGCTGGTGATGGAACTGCTGGTCGCCGTCATGAAGCTGCTGTTGGCAGCCTTGAGAAGAGGCGTCGGGAGAGCGCGGAGGATCCTTTGCGACGTCGGGATGGCGTTTGTCGGGGGAAGCGTCTGAGACGTCCCAAACACGTTCATCTGGGACGGAGGAATCCATGGCGCCAGCAGGTGGATTCTGCCGCGGATATGCTGAGGCATTCGCAGAGCGGTTGCAAGAGCGTAGATGGCACCGGCGGAGTGAGCGAGGATGGAGAACTTGGTAATCTTCAATGCTTGGCAAATAGCATAAACGTCATCTATCACAGTTAGAACAGTCCTCTTGGGTGCGATGAGCACTTACCAGGCCAGCTGAGCGGCGTGGCCGTCCCGTCTGAATACGGCTCGCTGTCTCCCACACCAGGTCGGTCAGGAGTAATCAACCGCAGCTTCAGCGTCAAGGCAAGCTCGTCATAAAAGGCCGTAATATATCTCGTCAAGCCCATGCCCACGCAGCAGAAGACGGCCGAGCCCTCCGAATCACCCACCTCGGAGAAGGAAATCACACGACCCGTCTGAGGATGCTTGATCTTCTGAGACAAGCGAGGTGAGCAGAGGTAGGACTCGACAGCGTCGTCAACCGAGTCAGCGGACTGGGGGCGCTCGTAACCGGTCGGGATGGGGATCTGGCTGTCGCGAGCTGGGGATTCCTGTCGCTCCTCCGACTTGGGGTTGATGCCAGCAGATAGGCGCTTAAGCCTCGAGCTGCTGCGCTTGAGCTTCAGTCCGTCTGGCGGGATTGGGCTATGGTGTCCGGATCGACGGCGAGAATTACGGTCGCTGCTGTGATGTCGACGGCGACCCTGGGCCACGGCAGGGAATGGTGCGCCTTCGTCTTCGTCATCATCTCCTGGCAAGTCGTCTCCGACATCAAGGAAGCTTCGGCCGGCCATGGTCTTGGTCCTGGTTGGGGAGTGCGAGTCGTCGAAGCCGTAGATGGGAGACTTGGCGGATGCTCTCAGCATATCCTGGTCAGAATGGCGCTTTCTCCTGCCATGCTCACGGGATCGGCCATACTCTTCCGTCTCGGGGATAACTTCGCTCAGAGGCCCATCACTGTCTCGCTTGGACCGTCTTGCGCTGGTGCGTTTCCCACTTTGCGACGTCGACCTCCTCAGGCTAGAATCGCGGACTGGGATGGGGCATGGGCTCTCCATTCTGCGCTCGGCGTGGGCGTTGTGGTTCGGTTCCTCGTGAATAGCCGTCTCGGCGAAGAAGGGATCTCCCCGGCCGCCGGAGTGGGTGCTGCTCCCGGTGGCCAAGACTCCGGAGGCAGAGGCCGGGAGACCACCCGAGGCGCGCTTGCGCTCAACCTCCTTCTCGCGGAGTTGTTCTTTGGAGCTCATATACATGAGGCCCTTGGAGCTCCTCCCAGTCTTCTTGCCCCAACTATCATGCGACCGTTGGTGGTTCAGTTCTGGGCTTGGCGCAGAGCGGCGTTCGATGGACAGGTTTCCGATGCTGTGGGTGTCATCATTCTTGGAGACGGACGATCCCTTGGACGACGGGCGTGAGGTGCTGTTGCGGATAAAGGAGCGAAGACCACTCTCGCGACTCGGACTCCTCGGGCTCTTGGGGCTCTTGGCGGCCGTCAGGGGGGAGTAGCCGCTCGGGGGCTTGGAGGTGCGGATGACGGGCGGACAAGCGGCGAGGTCGTCGAGGGAGACGGCGGCCTGCCTCAGATCGTCGGCGTTGAGCGAGTGGAAGGCGCCGTAGTCGACGCCGAAGCTGCCGTGGCCGGGACTCGTGGGGACGGAGAGACTGGTCGGGGAGGCCTCGAAGTGGTTGTTGGCGGGCTTGGAGATGACGCTCAGGCTGGTGATGAGGTTGGAGATGACCTCGGGACTGGCAGGAGGCATGCTCGCACGTTTAACGGCCGATGGGGGCTGCAGTGAGCGAGGGCGGCCATGGTGACGGACTCGGGCCGGGATAGGGGGGGCGGCAGCGGGATCGAGTTCCATGGCGGCTGGAGGCGCGACGGGCTCTGGAAGTTAGTGAAACCGGAGATGGGATGGCCAGCTAGAAGGCTCGCGCGCTGGGCGGATGCGGCGCGAGGTGCGGCGCGTTTCCTGCGCGTGATGCTACGGAAGGAGTCTGGCGATGCGCGCGCGCAGAAGCGGAAGCGGTAGTGTGCAGTAGAGCGGATAATGCAGCACGGAGGCGCAGGACGTCGATGTCTCGCCCGGAGTGGGCTCGGGTTGTCTTGGGAGGTCTTAGACGCTGCAGCAAGTAATTGAAGGTGTCTCGCACGGCGCAAGTCAGGCGGTTGCAGCGACACAGCGGCGGCTGCTGCACTGTGCTGTCGAGGGTCGTCGATGGCGGAGGGAGTAGATGCAGTATGTGTATGTAGGGAGGGACTGTGGTGGAGGAGGTCGCGGCGGACTGGTTGGTGCAGCAGTAAAGTGGGTGGAGAAGAGTGAGTGCCTTAGTGCGAAGCGCAAGGTGGTTCGGTGCCGGGTTTGTGGTTGCAGGGACCTGCCTTGCAGGAGGAGGAAAGACAGGGAAGATGAGTACCAAGAGTGGATTGAATTGGCGACGGGCTAGAAGCGGGAAGGATGAGATGAAAGAGAGCGACAGCGTCAGATGACGACGACGAGCGACAGAAGCAAAGGAGAGAACAAGAGACAGATGTGAGAGGGGGGATACTCGGTAAATGGATAAATGGATGGATGGATGGATGGATGGATACATAGACGGATAGATTGGACGGATGGAGACACACACTGCACCGAGACTGGCCTGGGGGTTGAGGCCACAGGCCCAAGTTGGGACGGTGGCGTCGCCTACTTTGGTGTCCTGCTACTCCGTGATAGTACAGTGGTCCAGAGTCGGAGAGGCAATAAACTCTCTCTGTCCACAAGGCAACGGGCGGTCATTCCAGAACCCCAGAGACCAAAACAAGCACGAGTCATGTCAAGCGCCGGCGAGTAGATTGCCGCCGACGTTTGCTGACGAGATGGCGCCGAAAGAACCATCATCATCGGGGGGCGTGAGGCGGCGGGAGTTTTTTTTGGCAATCTAGGTAGGTACTGAAGAGGCTATTAAATGCCTAATTATTACCTAGGGGATCCGGCAGATGCCGCAGCCGCCAAAGTCCCATCGTCAGCCCCCATCTGCTTCATCCATACTTGATCGCCCTCTCCGGGTCTCTTCTTCTCGCATCTTCTTACAGTCGCATTGCAAAAATGCAAAATGCAAAATGCCCTGCACGTTTATGCGCCCGCCCTTGCATACAGGTACAGCAGACGCACGCCCGGGATCGCTGCTGCAGGACCCCCCCGCGCGCGCATATTCGTAAGATGCTTGTTTCGCCATGGGCAGACTCCCGACGGCGTCAGCGTGATCAGCTCCCACCACCACCACATCTCACTCACTCACTCTCCGGCTTTGTTGGGAAGATCCCGAGAGAGAGAGAGAGAGAGACAGAGAGTTTCGGGTCCAAGCTCCATGCAGCCATGGGAGACTCCGTATGCAGGAGAATGAACCGGGGCCAGCAAACCCAAAGAAAAGGCCCCGATTCAGCTGCGGTGGTGGTCGACCCCAATTGGGAACCGGGGGGAGACGGGGAGAGGAGAAGGGGGAGGGGGCACGCGGTAGATGGGGTTCCCGCACGCTGGGCTCTTCTGGAATGCGAATTGTAAATTAGGGGGCCATGATGCGGTGCGGTGCGGTTCATCCGGAGGCGCTTGACTCTTTCGTCACCGCTGGAGTTGCAGTCGAAGGTTTTTTTGCTTCCGGTGGACTGTAAGACGGCGGATAGCGGACGGGAGAGATGGCGTAATCGTAATCCAGTGAGGACAAGGAACACCAAACACAACAATTACACTCACACTCACACTTATTATTATTCTTCTTCTTCTTCTGTCACACTCTCACTCTCAACAGCTCATTGCGGTCCAACACAACTCCCATTGCTAGGGCCCATGATCCAGCTGCTCAGCGCTACAGCCAGCTAGCCCCGTGGCCAGCAGGGATCACACGCGCGCACGGGGTCAGGGGCCGCACGAGCTGTCCCGCCGGAATATCAAAGCCTGTCCTGTCCTGTCCTGTCCCCTCGCTCTTTGTTCTGCCTGCTGCAGGCTCCAGGGGTTTTTGTATTTTTCCTTCCGGCCTTCCCTATTGCTCAGGTTGTTCTCCGGCGCTCTCTGGGAGCTGGAACACTCCAGAACAAGCTGGGTATCCCTACTGAGCGGAGCGGCGGGGCTCCACCATGCACCCCCAGCCAGTGGGAACCTACTGTATGCACCCACTGATCTCCCGCTGGTTCCTACCTAACTTAGGGGGGCCGGCTCCTCTTCTCTCCGTCCTGTCCGCTGGGTCGTTCACTGGACCGCTGCTCTCTCCACTGGCAACTCCACTGGCAACTCCACTGGACACAAAAACGCCAGTGGACCCTCCAGGCACCACGACAGGGGAAGAAGCCCCCACTGCAAATGATGGAAATGATGGGAAATGGATGTCGTCAACTCCATCTGATTTGCCCGTCGATGGGCCGCATTAAAACATTTCATTATTGGTCCCCATCCCATCCCATCCCATCCCATCCACTCTCTCTCATCGTGTCCTAGACATCTCATCTCATCTCGCCTTGTCTCGTATGCTCCCGTAACCGCGTCCGGAGTAGAGTACCGGTCGATCCATCTCGAAATCACCTTAAATAGCCGAGGTGAGAGAGGCCGAGTCGCGTACCACAGAACACGAACACAAGCCGTAGCCGCCACCAACGGCATCAACGCCAGGAACGCGTGTATCCGGCCTGTGCTTGGCTGATAAGTGGCCTCACGGCTTCAGCAGCCGCCCCTAGATCCCAGCTCCCGTAGTGCTCCGCCGAAAAAGCACCTCGGGTCAACGGCTGCTTTTTTATAATGCCGCTGTAATTAACCCCGTCAGCCTTCAATCACCGACGTCCCATGTTCCCTGCCCAACGGGATTTGTGGCTGCTGCTCGTCTGACAAGCGATGGGTCCCTTAACATATGATGCACCAGCCACACTTGCTTGTGTCTGATAGGGGACTGCACCATTGCCATTATAGGGCTGGTGTGGGAAGGGAATCCTTGGCCCGTTCCGCTAGAACAGGCTACGTCATCGCTCGCAAGCTCCAGCCACACTTCTGATCCCCGTAAACCTGCCAACCTTTGACGACATGATGCGGCGAATCTACGAACCTCGACGTCATGATGGCTGATGGGTGTGCATTCCGGGTGTCGTCATTAACACATTCAACCATGTGTCTTATCTAGTATAACGTTCATACTATAATGCATGTTTCCTCTACCACATGCATGTGTCTCTGAACAAGTCCAGTGTCCTCAACACCATTCAACACCACATCCAACATCACCACTAACCACATCCAACATTACCACTCACCACACCCAACATCATAACTACACAACTCAAACAAACCACATCAGTCCAAAATGGACCTCCTCCTCTCCCTCCCAATAGCCTCCTACCTCCTCGCCCCCTCCTCAACCTCCCTCTCCACCTCGCTCAACCTGCTCTTCTTCTACATGACCTGGACCACCCTCATCCTCTCCCACTCGCCGCTCAAGATCCGCCTCGTCGGGTCTCTCGCCATCCGCCTCGCGCTATGGCTGATACCGTCTCTCATAACACTCCTATTCGACCTCGCCCTCCCCAGCCTTGCCGAGTCCATCAAGCTAGGCGGCCGCTCCGCCCTGCCTCCCAGGGATCCTCGTCGGCTGCTCAGACAGCTCGGCCTCGCGCTCTTTAACCTCGTCTTCATCACCGCTGCTGAAGGCGTCTCGAGTCTCGTGTTTGCGTACATCTTCCAGGAGCCCGACTTTAAGACCAACTCTGCCCTGCCTCTCCCATGGCAGATGGCAAAGCACATCTTGATACTCTTCTCCGCCCGCGAACTCCTCCACTACAACCTGCACCGCTACGTCCTCCACGGCACATCGTCCCTCGCAAAATACCACACCCGCTACGCCCACACCCGCGCCGCCGCTCCCTACAGCCTCCAGCTCTTCGCCGACCACCCGCTCCCGCTGCTGGTGCAGCGCTTCCTCCCCATCTACCTCCCGGCGCTGGTCCTCCGCCCGCACCTGCTCACCTACTTCCTCTTCCTCGCGCTGTGCACCGGCGAAGAGACGCTCGCCATGTCGGGCTACAGCGTCGTGCCCGGCATCATCATGGGCGGCATTGCGCGCCGTTGCGCCATCCACTATGCTGGTCAGGGGGCTTCCAACTACGGCGCGTGGGGACTGCTGGACTGGGTGAATGGGACGAGCCGCGGCGGGGACATGTTGGAGGATGTCAAAGCTGAAGCCGAAAAGCACCATCTCAAGGAACGGTCAGCAGACAAGGTTGACAATGGAGTGGGCATGATTCAAGGCGGACTTGATGCGTTGAGGAATGGGAATGGGCCCCGGAGGAGTCCCAGGACGAGATCGAGCAAGCGTGCATCCTAATTATCAGATGACACGCTTTATAATGTATGAGATATTTCACGAGTAGCCCTTAGTTACACCAAAAGCCGTGCTCTTTATGTTCAGACCATATGTACTTCTATTACGATGTATGCAGGCCCATGTACCCTGTATCCTCCGCTCTATTGTGCAAGACCAGTCTCCGGCTCCTGAGGGCCATCCAGTCTATCCGACCCAGCCCATCCATTAACAGCCAGTTAGTTGTACGCCATCTTCTTCTTGAACCACGCGAGCGTCTCTAGCCCGCTCTGCACCCTCATTCCCATCCTGGCATCCATGAGGTACACCTCCCAGACCTTGACAATGTCGAGTTGCTTCTGGCACTCGTCGAACTTCTGGCGGCGGTACGCGGCAATCTCCTCGACTGTCCCCTCGGGGGGGCTGCAGCACTCGACCCATGCGATGGAACCCAGCTCGTAGTTTGCGGCGGGCGGGACGTAGTCGTCCTTTGTAGTTCCCTTGAAGGCATACCTTGATATGATTAGTAAAGGACAGCAGGCTGTTTGGAATAACTCACTTGTCTTGCTTCAGGATGTGCTCTTGCAGAAGGGCTCGTGCCTCGTCATACTTGCCCATTCTCTTCAGCAAAGTCGCATTCAGAAGCGCCCATATGCCCATCTCGTCGACCTCCTTCTTTATCGCCTCAACAACCTCTCCCTTGGCAGTGCACCGCTCCCACTTGAGGTTGGCCGTGGCGCGCTCCAGCTCGACAGGACCCATCCGCTTGGGTCCGTTCCACATGTACGCCATCTCCAGAGCTGGGCTGGGACCAATGGCATCGGCAAGGTCAATCCCGGCGGCCTTGGCTCGCTCCTCCCACTTCTGAATCTTGCGGTGCAAGTATGTCTCGATCGGCAGCTGTCGCGCCATGAACTTCTTCTTTCCGACGACCGACGGGGCCTTGCCGAAGAACTCGTGCACCTTGACCTTTTGCCTGCGCGCCTCGTCTTCGTCTCCACTGTGCACGGCGTCCCGATACAGCTCCAGGGATGCGGATCCAGCCATGTAGTAGTACAAGGCCGGGCTCCAGTCGTTGACCTCGAGGCACCGCAGGAAGGCGTCGCGCATGCCGTCCCAGTTCTGGACAAACATGTAGCTAATGGACAGCTCAAAGTTGTTAACGGCGGCCACCTGCTTCATCTTGGACTCTTCGCCCGTCGTCAGGATCTCGACAGCCTTGGAAAGCTGCTGCTCGTTCGCATACTGTCTGGCCTCCTCCACGCGCCAGAGCCTCGAGTTGGGATACCGCTGTCGCATGGATGCCAGCAGCTGGTCACACTTCTCCCTGGGAGGGCCAACCACATCCGCGTGCTCGTCGAAATCCTTTTCGTCAGGCAGAATATCCACTACTCCCAGGAGGCCGTTGTAGTACGCCAGAAGAACCATTGCCGCAATCGCTCCGTTTACGTTGTTGTACGCAGTCGAGCGCCAGAGCATACGCACACCCCGTTCGCGATCTCCGCTGAATCCAACAACAGAGAGGATGCGAGAAAAGGCGGGCGGTACAAGAGTCAATATGAGGAGGAGGATGCCGAAGCACATGTTGGCGCCAGAGTGCACGAAAATATCCAACGGGTTGTCGAGGACCATTGTGTCAGACGTGACGGGCTTTGACTTGGCCTGGAGGGGAGCCTCGTCGGCAGTCTTTTCGCCATCGACTGTCCCCTCTGGCGAAGTGACGGTAGTGGAGGAATCAGTCGGGTTGGAGGGTGTCTGGACTCCTGAGGAGTCGCTTGAATCTCCAGTCTTTTCATCAATAATCTTCGATGTGTCTTCGAACTGGCCGTCTTTCCTTTCCTTCAACGCCTTCTCTTCGGCGGCGATGATTGCATCGAGCGTGAGAAAAGCCTTTCTCAACTTGTAAAAGCTCTTCATGGCCTCGATCAAGCTCTCGTGCAGCACGCCAACAACGGCGCCCATGAGCTGCGTCTCGGCGCGTACAAGCTCATACTCGGTCCCCGGCGGGTAAAGCTTACTCCCGGCGCGGGCCTTGCCGTGCCTCTGAGCCTTCTTGTAGTCATTCCAGGCGCGGGCCTCGCACTCGTCCAGCTTGGCTGTAGTCTCGGCCATGACCTCCTTCTCGAAGCCCAGCACCGAGCGCATGAAGATGGTGACGGCCAGACCCAGCTGGTGGAAGGAGGAGTCGCCGGTCTGCAGCTTCTCCCAGGCGCCGTCGATGTCGTCATTCATGATAAGCCCGGACGAGTTCATGGCGTCGTCAATGTCCTCCATCTCCTTGGCGACGTTGTCGCGCGAGGAGTCGCTGTCGCTGCCCGTGGCGCTGGCATCGTCGGGCTTTGCGCTCGAGCGGAACCACCCGGCTAATCGACTCATTTTGGTGAGACGACGGTTGGGGTTGTTGAGTGTGGTGGTAGTGGTGGTTTGGTGGGTGTAGCAGAAATTGAAAAGCGAAACCCCAGATTGCCAAGACGTGACCGATATTTACCAACCTTCCAGCACGCCAAAAATTACAGTTGTCAAGCACAGACCCGACGACTGTGATCTGGAGATATAGTTAATCTAGGGCGACTTTCCCGGAGGCTTCTCGAAGGGCTCAGCCTCGAATGCTGACGTCCCAGGCTGAATGCTGTCAGAGACTTGACGTAGTCTCCAGGGTTGTCTCGGGCGTCGGAGTGATTTGGGACCCCGCTATTGGGAACCAGCAGTCCAGCGGAGAGGAGAGCGGAGATATTATAAAGGGAAAAATTCGAAGCCTCGATTCACGGAGCTCGTTGTGTCCCTGAACTACCCAGAGAATGAGTGCAGGGTCGACAGAGGGTAGGATGCAAGAGCAAAACGAGCGAGTTTTGCTTGAGCTTTCCATGAAAGATGGAAAACCCGCCATAGCTGGAGATACCGGCACCTCGGGGCCGTGAGCGACACTGCCATAGGTCGGCCTTAGGGGACTTTAGGGGACTTTAGGCGGGACAATGGCGCCCCCGGTCCCCACTCCGTTGCGGCCGAAAGCGTCGTATTTTATCACAGCGTCTGCGGCGCCTTTGTGGCTTTCGGCGGGGTTGCCGTCTCACAGTTGCATTCAACTCGCGCTGCTCGTGTCGGAGGTTGCGGGGGATGATGGGATGGCTTTGAGGGTGACGTATGGCGAGGCAAAACAGGGAATGTTGTCAGCGGGTTGAGGCTATGAAGTTGAGCTTGGAAAGTTGAAGTGAGTGATGTGTTGGCTTCGCGTTGAAACTGTCTTTTGACAACACAATGCCATCATCTACATTTGTCCCTCCAAATATTGCAAAGCGATTTCTCAAAGCAAGGAAATAAATTGACCCAAATATAACACTTCATCAATCAGAAACACACCCCTCACTACCGGAACGATTACCGATGGGTCAAGACCAACCGATCCCTGTGCCGTCCAGCTCCAGTACAATGCTGATGCATCCCTCTTCCATCTCCTTCCACCACCTCCCTCCTACCCTATAGCGCCGCCGGCCCATCACTTCTTCCGCGCCCCGATCTCCGCCACGCCGCCGTCCAGCTCGCCGCCTCGTCGCGCAAGGCTCCGACCGTCAACATCGCCAGCCACAGAATCACCACCGCAGCTCACATCGCCGTCCTGAAGCCAGAAATCGGCCACTCCAGCAGGATACCCCACCGCCATCCTTAAACGCAAATCCCACATAACCGCGCAGTCACCGACATCCCTTCTTGCACCATGGCTTCCGACACCAAGCCCGCCGAAGAGAAGCCCGCTGAGCAGAAGCCCGAGCAGAAGCCCACCGCCCTAGGCGAGGACGATGAGTTCGAGGACTTCCCCGTCGATGGTACGAATCCCACCTGCACCCTCTATATTCCCCCCCATCCTGGTCCCCACGCCCCCGATCCCTTCCGACCTAGCAGCAGAGCTACGTAGCTAGGGAGCTGGCTACCCCCGTCAGCGAACAATCACTAACACGTCACACTCAGACTGGCCAGAGGATCAGACTGAGGCTGCCCAGGGCAGCGGCGAGACGAAGCACCTGTGGGAGGAGAGCTGGGACGATGACGACACGACCGATGACTTCTCGGCGCAGCTGAAGTGGGTTGCCCTTGATCCCCCCTCTCAAGTCCAAGATTCGACTGGACAGATTCGATTCGACAGATTCAATCTCGAAACGTCTTGTGGCAATATTTCGACGACACTGGCTAACAAAAACATAGGGAGGAACTCAAGAAGGTCGAGGCGGCGAAACGGAGGTGAACAAAAACGGTCACGAATGGGAACGAGGAATGGGACGGGGATAGACCACCATCAACATCATAGATCGGGTCCGTTATTAATGAATCATCAACACACACACTAGAACTGGGCATGGGATTCTCTCTGCCAAAGTTCATTCGCCCAATTGTCCAACCGTTCACCTGGCACCAAGCTTAGGACCGTGATTACGACACATTGCTTTGTTTGGTTCACAACTTTCAATGTCGGTTTCTATCTGGGTATGGATATTGCTTACTACAGACTAGCCCTCCCAAGCCGACCTTTTACGATTTTCAACATCCCTTCATAACAATTCGTACGGTAGATTAACATTTACTTACTCGACAGGGCGGTAACACCGGGCAGCTCCTTGCCCTCAAGGAGCTCCAGGGAAGCACCACCTCCGGTCGAGACGTGGCTGAGCTTGTCCTCGGCCTCGTACTTCTTGGCGACGGTAGCAGTGTCACCACCGCCGATGATGACAATCTTGCCCTTGTTCTGACAGCCGTCGACAACGGCGTCGAGGGTGGCCTTGGTGCCCTTGGCGAAGGCGTCGAACTCGAAGACACCGGCGGGGCCGTTCCAGAGGATGGTCTTGGCATCGGCAATAGCCTCCTCGTAGAGAACAACACTCTTCTCGCCGCAGTCCAGGCCCATCCAGCCGTCGGGGATACCGTCAGCGTCGGTGGCGTAGCCGGTCTCGGCATCAGGGGCAAACTTGTTGGCGGTGATGTAGTCGACGGGCAGGACAATCTTGACACCCTTGGCCTCGGCCTTCTTGACGAGGTCGCCGACAATCTTGGCGCCGGCCTCATCGAAGAGGGAGCCACCGATGGAGACGTTCTCAAGGGTCTTCTTGAAGGTAAAGGCCATGCCACCGCAGATGATGAGGGTGTTGACCTTGTCCAGCAGGTTGTCGATGAGCTGGATCTTGTCGGAGACCTTCGCACCACCGAGGATGGCAAGGAAGGGACGCTCAGGAGCCTCGATGACCTTGGCGAAGTAGTCGAGCTCCTTCTTCATGAGGAAGCCAGCAGCCTTCTGGGGGAGGTTGACACCAACCATGGAGGAGTGGGCACGGTGGGCAGTGCCGAAAGCGTCGTCTGGAGGATTGTTAGCATCATACGAGACATGGTGGCATGGGAGATGGAAGCTACTTACTGACGTAGACATCACCAAGAGCGGTCAGACCCTGGCGGAAGAGCTCAACCTGGGCCTTGTCGGCCTTGGTCTTGTTGCCCTCCTTGTCCTTGGAGCTGCCCTCCTCCTCAATGTGGAAGCGGAGGTTCTCGAGGAGGATGACGGCACCATCCTCGGCGCCGTTGACAAGGGCCTCGACCTCGGGGCCGACGGAATCGGGAGCGAAGGTGACGGACTTGCCGAGCAGCTTCTCGAGCTCGCCGACGACGGGGCGGAGGGTGTACTTGGGGTTGGGGGCACCGTTGGGACGGCCGAGGTGGGACATCAGGATGACGGCCTTGGCGCCGTTGTCAAGGGCATACTTGATGGTGGGCAGGGCACCGACGATGCGCTGGTTGTTGGTGACGTTGGACTCGGCGTCGAGGGGGACGTTGAAATCGACCTGGGAAATATCGTGTTAGCTTCATCATGAGGAAAAGTAACGCGGGGCAGAGCTTGGGACGTGGGCGGGGCGATGGGTGGGCAGACGGGTGGTTTTTGCTTGTGATGGAGAAGATGTGATGCTTGTAAGGGCCCGATGAAGGGATTGACTTGATGATTGACGCGTCAAAGCCCCCGAGAACGAAGCCCAGAGAGGCAGCTTCCCACAGTCACATCATGATGTCGCGCATCATGAAAGATTGTGATGGCGGGGCAACGCGACAAGGCGATGGTGACTTACTCGGATCAGGACCCTCTTGCCCTTGACGTCAACGTCGGTGATGGAGAGCTTGTTGGACAGAGACATGGCTGCGACCTCTGGCGGATTCGTGTATGTGGTGATGGAAGATGTCGAGAGAGGGAGTGGTCTGATAGCGGAAGAGAAGAAGAGGGAGGAGGAGGAGGAAGAGGAAGAAGAAGTGCCTCTGTTGACTAGGTGGGGGAGGGGAAGCAGATGACGGCGGGGTCGTGTCGAGGCCAGCCGCGAGGGCACGGGCTGCGACCGCTGGAGCAAGATGCGCTGTAGCGGTCTTGGCCCGGCCTTCCAGCGCCTGTAGAGTGCCCCCCAGCAGGCCAGTGGTGCGGTGTGGTACCGGTGTGCCGTGGTGTGGTGGTGTGGTGTGGTGTCGGGTGTGCTCTCGGTGATGTTGGGGAGCTAACATGGTGACCCCAGCGCTGCCCGTAGTGGCTGCAGCAACTGGCTCTTTGGTGGGGTTGCTGCTGTCTACAGGGAGTTGAGAGACGAGAGGAGTGGGGGTTCCGCTGGCTGGCGTGACGTGACGCTGATGCTATGGTACAACCACCTTCAACTGAGGCTGAGACCCACGCAAAAATCACTCAGGTCGTCGCCTTGGCCGCCGACGGACGCTGCTCGGCCACATGCCGTGAGGACGCCTTCCCGGGCCCATCCGGGTTCTGGCGATGCGGCAATGCCGGGCTGCAGCTGCGGGACACCGCCGCGGGATGCGGATGTAGACGCCTGACTTCCCCGGGTCACTGTGTTTTCGTTGCCCAAGATCCAACCGCTAACGAGAGGGATCTGGCGGCGTGCGGGTGGATCACTCAACATGACATACGGGACGTCGCCAAGACCACCGTGATAGAGCGGCCAAGGTCGGGTTGGCCTCATCCATGCTTCAAAGATACATAACGGCTATTGGCTGAGTTGCGGGACAAGGGAGATCCCATCGCGGGCCGAGGGAATGAAGCATCATCGACCGGGTAATGGTAGCTAGCTCCATGCCAGACCCGCCCAAGACGACAACCCAACCTTGTTTGGAGGCGAGCTCACGCATCATGCAACGTACCACATCCTGATATCGGTGAATTCTTTCCTTCATTCTATCTTGCCATCCATGTAACCCATCCACTTGTCAAATATATTGCAATCGGCCCTTGTTGTGAGCCCCTTGTTAGTCCCATGAACCGTGACCAGAACTAGCCAAGGCCAGCCCCAACCGGATGCCTCAAGACTCCCCAAACGCCATGCCCTCGTGCAAGCCTGTCGAGAACCAGAGAACCAGAGACCCAAAACCCAAACCTAAGAAGCAAAGTAACCGATGGGAGGCCAGATCTCCCGTCGATGCTCCAAGAGAATGCAAGCAACCCCTCTACCAGGTAGAAACCGCTGGAAAATGGACTAGCCCGAAATGAACCAGGGCAGTCGAGCCACAGCACCTTCCCATCATCTCTGTCTCATAGAGGATGATGATGAGTATTGAATTTATAACATAGAGAAGCATCCGTCTTTTGTCCGGATATGAATCGTCTCCTACTCGTCAGAAGCGTTTGTCAGGGACAGATACGCAGTCCAAGCAATACCAATCGTCGACACAAAGGGCTACAAGTTATTAGCATCAAGACCCAGCATCGAAAATCGTCTCCAGAGCAACTTACAAGCTGGTACTGAACAGGCATGAGGCGGAAGTTGACAATCTGCACCGCCGGCCAGACGACATAGTTGGCCTTGAGGGTGGGAATATACATGTCCTTCAGCTTGTGGGTAACAGCACGACGACCACCACCTTCGGCGACAGTCATGGCTGTGAAGAAGATACCAACACCAAAAGGCGCAAATATGAGCTGGTCAAAAGCGACTCGCTTCATGGCAGGTCCAAAGGCGCTGGTCTTGGTGATGGGGAAGATGCGCTCGAGGAATCGGAACCACTTGAACTGGACGGGCGCCATGCAGAAACCGTATGCCATGAATCGGGTCAGGCGCTCGAAATCGAAGGTGGGAGGCAGGGCCTTGGAGTTGGGGACGAGGCCACGGTCGTAGACGGAGCCCTTGCGATCGAGATCGGAGAGGGGGATAGACATGCCGTCGTCCTTGTCATTGGGCCTGAGCAGAGATCGCTGTCGAAAGGCAGTAATGGTCTGGGCAACAGTATCGGCAATACCACCAAGGATGGCGTTGGTGACCATCATGGTCATCACTATTGAGAACGAATTCTACGTCAGCAAATGTAAAGCAATTATGAAGCAATTGTGCGAGGGAGAGGTCGGCATCGATCGCTCGGTCGGTCGCTGGAAATCGGGACGGCTGGGAAGGGGATAGCTGTCACGTACGTGGTCGCTCGTCATAGTACGAGTTGAATCTGGCCGTGAGCCGAGCAGCGAGTGCCATCTCGATGAGGAAGACGATGGTGTGGAGGAGAGGCTGTGCAGGTCAGGAATTGTCAGCATCGAGCGGGATTGATATGGATTTAGAGTGTCGATGGGAATTGAGGTGAGGCGACTGGGGAATAGTGTTGATGGAAGAAATGGTGGATTTGAGATGTTGAATAGGGAAGATGGAGAAGCAGTTGAGGAGGCTAGGCAATAGGTGGCAACGGATCTCCAAACAGTAGCAGGGTTGGCGGCTGTGGTGGTGTAGATAACAGCCACCTCCACGTGCGGCTGCGGAGGCGGAGGTAGAGCAGCGACAGGAAAAGGGCAAAACCTACAACCCGTCCGTAGATGTATTTGCTGTTGATAGAGCGAGTGAATCGCTTCATGGTCTGTTGCAACGCCATGGTGACTGCGAGCCTGGGGGCGTCGGTGTCGTCTGGGCTATCGAAATGGAAAACGTGCAAAGGGCGAGAAGTGGCAATGACGACTCCGGTCAAGGGCGGATTTTCGATGACGACAGTCACGCGCACAGTCTGTGCTCTCGGTGTGCCTTGGAAGGGCGGCGGGGCTCGATGTCGCTCTCGTCGTCGTCGGTTCGCGCCTGTAAAGTTGACGATGCCGAATGTCGATGCAGAAGATGGAAATGATGGAGGAGGGGACGAGGGAGAAACGCAGCCAAGGTGGGATTTCAGGAAAAGTCATGCGACCGGGGAAGGAGCGTGTGCTCGTCCGGCCAGCCTCCTTCCTTCCTTTGCATCCTTTACGACATCGTATACTGTGTATACCGTGTTGCGTCAGTGGTGGCTGCGATGCGTGCGCACAGTGTGGATGGGAGGCAGTGCTGTCCGGGCACCCTCCGGAATAGCATACTTTAGCGCCGTTTCGCATTGGTGCAGCGCCTGCCAACCGCCAACAGCCAACTGAAGCCACTGGAGCCAACTGCAGCATATGCGACTTGTCGAGGGCATCAAGCACTGTGCGCATTCCGCAGTGAAACCTTGATGCTCGCTCTCTGAGACACACAGTATATCCATGACGATGCCGCCCTTGATTTTGATTCTCTTCATGCGCACACGAAGTTTTCTTTTCTCGCCTCCCTTTTTTTACTGCTAAGCCCGAGATCGGCCGTCCTTGCATCATTTCGCCCTTCACTCATTATCAAGCGAGACAAGGCAAGCTGTAGCCTGCAGATGTGTGGACCAGGGTTCCATCCAAATCCATGTTATCCCCACATGAACTGACATGTGCGGAGTCCCGTCGGATCCGAGAGTCCGGTCGTAACTTGATTACGGTATTGCCATTAATTATACGTTAGAGACTACATTGGAGGCACCTTAGGTAGCAGGCTTTAGACCTTAGCGCTTGGCAATATAAATAAAAAAATACCACTTAGTGTGTACTGTGTCGTATGCAGTCGACAAACTTTGAGTTGTGCTGACGACGCAACCACAAGGGGAAATTGGTGGCACAGGATACCGCCAAGAATTAAGGATGCGTATGTCAAGCCCGCTGTATAATTCACATTACGGGATGAGAGTAGATATTGTAGACTCAAGAACAACTTACTATACCGATGCCATTACCGAACCCCATTTATAAGCCCATCTTTTAACAACCATGTCCTACGTGGCCGGGTTCTCTCCTCCCTTGTCTCGTACCAATGTTGAATCATCCACACCTCAAGCTGCCTTTGCCAGCCCACAATGGGTATTTCCCCTCTTGTTGCTATAGCTCAAATAGCCGTGAAGACTATTTTTTCTCGATAGCACTCCCAATAAAGACAACCTCCACAGCAGCGAACCTAAATACCCCAGTTAGCTCTCAGATTGGCTGCTCATACAGAAATTCTGGGATTGAAGCGCCACTCACGTAGCAGTCGCAGCAAAAATCTCAACCCTCTTAGCATTGCTGAAGACAGCCAACACGGTGGCGAACAAAACTGTAAATCCTAGAGTGACAAGAATTCGAATATTGGTAGATGGCAGAATGTTTAGGACGAAGATTGTAAGCACTGGTATAATGCAGGCGAGAATCGTGGTGCCAAAGTTGCTAATTCTGCTAACAACGCTTCTGCTGTACGAAGTATGACGGGAAATTTCGTCTACGGTCTCTCCGGTGTTGAGTCGATCTCCCATGAAGTGATGATAGGCTCGCAGAAGAACGTTTGAAACGAATCGACTGAATGAATCATCCTCCGTTGCTGTCGGCTGCAGGCACATGTACTGTCGCTTGTCGGCATCGCTCCAGGTTCCTATTTCGTGTTCTTCTAGGAAAGGGTGACCAAGGTTTTGGTCTCTGAGCCAGTCTTCGAGCATTTCGAGTTGCGAGCCCACTGGAGAGCCAATGTGATTCAGTTGCGATACTGCTTGAATTTAGACTAGAATACGGTCGCATGCTGATTACTGACTTTGTATAGCTAACTCATCTATCGTCGCAATACGGTTTTTAGTGATTGTAATATCCAGATGACGCAGTGAGTTTTGGATCGCGTCATTACGTACTGTATTCCCTGAGCTTTCCCCGTATTTTCTCTAGTAACTGAAACTGATGGCTATTTCTGTCTCGAGACAGCCTGAAGTTTCTGGCATAATGAGATGGGCTGACGGCTTGATCTCCCTGGGCCGTGGAAGCGCTGTGGACTGTGTCATTGTCTGCACGGGTGGTAATGCGCAGTTCAACTTCTAGTTGGACAATTTCTGCTTGAAGCGCAAGAAGGCTAAGAATATTCAGGCTATCGAAACGGCGAAAGATGGCAACGTCCTTCTCCCTTGCCATCAAATTCGCCAGTCTCGGATACCCTTTTGGCTGATAGCCCATGTTGGCGGTGGCTGATTTGTAGGAGGAAGGCCTTGGTTTGGCATGAGACACAAGAACGGAAAGTGTTGGCGACCAGGCTGCAGGCCAAAGAGTAGGCAAAAGTAGGCAAATTTGAGGCAAACCAAACTCCGTCGCGGTGGCTTGCATGAGGGCGCTTAGCTATTGATCAGCTCCAAGATTTTGGTCGCATATACCATTTTATTGGACAAGAGTGCGAGACAAGAGGCGAATCGTTAGGCAGATGCCAGATTTCTGCAGGCCTAACCACGTCGCGTGCATAAAGGCGTTCAGCTCATTGCCCAACCTGGATTTCAACCATAGACACAAGATTAGACCGCGAGCTGAAACAGTACCGCGTTCTTCTCGAACCGTGATTGGTGGCCTGGTCAGATTTCAATCATGGAAATTGTTTCTCGAGACTTCTTAAAGTCGAGAGAGCCTGCTCCCTGAAGTAAAGGAAATCAAATCCTTTTCTGCAAAAAGTAGGCGGTGACCGTTGTCTGACCTGACGTCGCAGCATATCACGATGGAGTCAACCCTTGTTGTCACGACTTCCATCCTGGCACTCGCATCAACGAGTGGCGCACTCACGACTTCTCTCCTGTCTTTGAAACGCGACCTCACCCGGGCACCTGCCGCCCATTATTCATTACTGCGTGAAGTCGCTGTCCTGCGAGATATCGTGGATGAATGCACGCACACGCTCGACGGTCTATCGCAAGTCCCCGTCCATATTCGTCAAACGCTTATATCATGTTTCGAGGCTGGGGAGAAGGTTCACATCTTACTCGAAATGCGCAAGTTTGTATCACCAAGGGTTGGCGCCGCAGACTTCCCTGGCTGGCTTCCTGCCTTCAAGTTATACACGTACTCAAGGGAAAAGGATTTGGCAGGCGAAGTCAGTCAATTTCGGGAACGTGTGTACCTCTTACGGGACATGTGCTCTGAGTAAGGCCTTGATAGTTGACACCCTTGATGGCATGGGCTGATCCTCTACAGAATCAAGACTGGGAGCCAGCTTCTTGAAGCAAGGTACGTTGACTAAAAGGAAACGGAAAGCTAGTTGATTGTATTTCTAACCATTGCAATTACAGCGCAGCCATTTTCAAGTTGATGAGCCTAACGGAGCATGAAAGTCACCTTACACGGGCGGAGCTCGAAACCCTCAGAAAGCGGATGTCGGAAAGGGACCAAAACGGTTGGACTGATCACGACGACGACATAACTCATGGTGGTGGTCTGAGCCGATCCAACTCCGAGAGCGAGTTTGAAGCATTAAACGCAGCCCAAAAACCAAGCGAGGCGACCGAGACAAACAAGACAAACGGGATCTTGTTGCGAAACCGACGCCAACCTCTTGCAGAGCAGGTGATGGCCTTGGTGAAATCGAACTACATTGTAGACGCTACAGTTTTGGTCGAAAACTCCACCAAACATGGCGGCCGACGATTCAACCAAGCGCCCGCCAACGTCCAATACTATCCCGGAAGGGTAAAACTCGACACCGGGTCTGAAGCCGACCTCGCATCTTTGCAGTATCTGCTAGATGCTGGTTTGAACAAGGATGACCTGACGCCAATCCCTGTCGCAAATCAATGTTAGGTCGAGGGCATCGGCGGTACGCTTTTCACTCCACAATTCGAGGTCGAGCTGAGATGGTTCCGACACGGAGAACCGCGAACCAACAAAGACCGTTTCTTGGTTGTAGACCAGGCACCTTTTGATTTGTTGCTTTCCTCTAGACGCTTCGCCCAAGAGGCGAGACTGATATCTCTGCCGCTGATGCGGCGGAGAAAGCCAAGAGGTATGTTGTCCTTCAGCAAGATAACTAAAAGATTCCGAACAAGACTAACTCGTGTCCTGTCACAGAGGAAATTGCCAAGGAGCTCAAGGAGGAGAAGAAACGGATTGAAGCGGCAAACGCCTTGGAAGAACAAGAATACCAACAAGAGAGGGTGAGGAGAATGGAAATGGGACGGGTGTCAACCATCCACACGACGCATAATGACAACATAGTCTAGGTATGCCGGTGTTAGAGTTTGTAATTAACGGCTAGCTCTCCTACAGAATCAACACTGACGCAATATGCCCAGATCCTCTATTGCTACATGATCCATAACGAGGGATTTTAATATACATTATCTACTGCGTTGCTTTTATATATTCAATTCTTATCCCAGGTTTCATTAATTTAAAGTCGACTTTTTATTAATATATGCTATAGTACCTTACTCTATTTCTTACTGAGTATTTTCTTTTTAACAGTAGCTAACTAATTTTGCGTTATACTGACCACTTAACCAAGAGGGGAAGTGGTGGCACAGGATATCGCCTAGAATGAACCCGCCGCATAATTCACATTATGGCGTAAGAGTAGACATCGTAGACTCAAGAATGCCCTGCTATAGCGATACCATTACCGAACCCAATTTCTCAGCCAATCTTTTGACAGCCCTGTCCCACGTGGCCGGCTTCTCTCCTCCCTGGTCTCGTACCAATCAATCATCATCCACACCTCAAGCTGAGTCCTCACACCCGGCCCGGTACCGGATAGCCAAGATAGGGCGTTAAGCCTCATATCGTACTTTATTTTAGCGTCTCCGATACGGGCGTAGCTCCGATATTTTAAGCTCTCTTTTCTCCTTACCTGTACCAGCCTAATCTTGCCCAACCATCATGGTCCGCCTCGCAACTCTCCGGTGGAGAGACTTCCGGCGGGGTGCAGGAACCGCTGGATATAGGCCCAACATTTTCCCCGGAGCCCCCTATCATAGAGCTCCAACTGGTAGCGCTCGTCGTATAGAGCCCCTCAGCATGGCCGCAGCTGGCCATTGACCATCAGCTGCTACACCAGTGGGGTCGCGGGGGACGGAAATGCGGCCCTTGAAGCCGGTCCTATATGCTTAAAGAGCCCTCGTCAGCTCATTCTCAACGACCATTTCCCCGCAAACCTTCGGGCTACAACCAAGTACAACTAGTTGATGATGCTTTTCGAACAGGAAAACCGCCTGGTATATGCCTACGATGCCGAACAGCTCTGGGTTGAGCCATGGGGAAAAGGCTTGCGCGTCCGCGCTACCAAGATGAGCTCCATGCCCACCGAGAACTGGGCTTTGGAAGAGCCGTCTTCGACTAAGCCAGAAATATCCATTGAAAAGACCTCTGCATCTATCGTCAACGGCAAGATCAAGGCCGTCGTCACCGCTGGTGGCAAGTTGACAGTCTTCAACTCCGAGGGGAAATTGCTGCTTGAAGAGTACTCCCGCAACTTGCACGATTTGGCCGACCCTAAATGCAGTTCGCTCAACATCGATGCTCGCGAGTTCAAGCCCATCATAGGTGGCGACTACCACCTGACGGCCCGGTTTGAGAGTCTGGATCCCAAGGAGAAGATCTTTGGCTTCGGCCAGTACCAGCAGCCGTATCTCGACTTGAAGGGAACCCAACTCGAACTAGCCCAACGAAACTCCCAGGCCAGCGTTCCCTTTGCCGTATCCTCCCACGGATACGGTTTCTTGTGGAACAATCCTGCCATTGGCAACGCCGTATTTGGCAAGAACATCATGAGTTTCGAGGCCCTCTCCACCAAGTCCCTCGATTACTGGATCGTGGCCGGAGACGCGCCTGCAGAAATTGTCCAGGCCTACGCGGACGTAACAGGCAAGGTTCCCATGATGCCAGAGTTTGGACTCGGGTTCTGGCAATGCAAGCTGCGTTATCAGACACAAGAAGAGCTCCTCGAGGTGGCACGAGAGTACAAGAAGCGCGAGCTGCCCATTGATCTCATCGTTGTAGACTTCTTCCACTGGCCCAAGCAGGGCGACTGGCGGTTTGATCCTACGTATTGGCCGGATCCAGGTGAGTCCCGTGTGAGAAACGTACCCTGCGCAAGGACTAATTTGTGACTTAGACGCCATGATCCAGGAGCTCAAGAGTTTGGGCATCGAACTCATGGTCTCCATTTGGCCCACAGTCGACAAACTCTCTGAAAACTATGAAGAGATGCTTGAAAGAGGATTTCTCATCCGGGCAGACCGTGGGGTCCGCACTGGTCTCGACTTCCAAGGCGACACTATCCACTACGACACGACCCACCCCGGGTCCCGGGAGTATGTGTGGGACAAGGTTAAGAAGAACTACTTCTCCAAGGGCATCAAAGTCTTTTGGCTCGACGAAGCAGAGCCGGAATATCGGGTCTATGACTTTGAAAATTACCGCTATCACCTTGGTCCCAACGTCGCCGTCGGAAACATCTACCCGCGCGAGTACGCCCGCGGCTTCTACGAGGGCCAAACCCGTGAAGGGCAGTCCAACATCGTCAACCTGCTGCGCTGCGCCTGGGCCGGAAGCCAGAAATTCGGCGCCCTCGTGTGGAGCGGCGACGTGGCGTCCTCGTGGTCAAGCTTCAGAAGCCAGTTGGCAGCAGGCCTGAGCATGGGACTCGCTGGCATCCCGTGGTGGACGACGGACATTGGCGGCTTCCACGGCGGCGACGTAAACGATCCGGCCTTCCACGAGCTGCTTGTCCGTTGGTTCCAGTGGGGTGCGTTCTGCCCTGTGATGCGCTTGCATGGTAATCGGCTGCCCCAGATGCCTCAGCATGGTACGACTGGCGGCGCGGGGTGTCTCAGCGGAGCGCCCAACGAGGTGTGGTCGTATGGAGAGGAAGTGTATGGCATCTGTCGCAAGTACATGGCCATCCGCGAAGAATTGCGAGAGTATACCCGAGGCTTGATGAAGGAGGCGCACGAGAAGGGGTCACCTGTGATCCGGACGCTGTTCTACGAGTTCCCCGACGATTCTGCGGCGTGGGACATTGAGCAGCAGTACATGTACGGGGACAAGTACCTGTGCTGTCCTATTCTAGAGCCGGGTGAGAGGAAAGTGAGCGTGTACTTTCCGGTGCTCCCTTCGGGTGGCAAGTGGAAGGTGTTCAAAGGGGATGGAGAATATGAGGGCGGGACTACTGTTGAGGTGGAGTGTCCGCTGGACACGATGCCCGTGTTTGTTAGAGAGTGAAGTCGGACGTGGTCCCGGAGGAGGTCCGGAACCGGCCCCACTCGGCTCCAACCCGGCAATCCAAAACCAACGACACTTGAGGACATACCCTAGGTAGAAAGCTCAACTCTGTGAAACCATAAATACTAATCCATCCAATAAATTGAGCCCCCAGCAAGTGAAAGGTAGTGCCAAGGAACTCTCCTTGTTCCAAATTAGTCAAAATATCGGCCCTAGGGTGGTCCACCACCGCCAGGCTCCGTCTTCGCACATGATCAACCACTTGCTCTCCGATTCACAGTCAGCACGGGACACATGATGATATAAAAAAGCCGTGAACCTAACAGGTGCTCAACGTACCTGAACTAGTTCATCCCCCAAAAAGGAATAAGGGGAGGAACGGACTAGGACAAAAAAAGAAGATATATCGACCCAGCTAGGGCTCGAACCTAGAACCTTTGCCACCGGAAAGCAATGCCCTGCCATTGAGCCACTAGGCCGCAACATAAAAGAATAGAGAGCCTGGTTCAGTATGTCTGGTCCAAACTGCGGTCCGGGTTGACTTGGAGGACATCTCGGACGTAGCTGAAACGATGATGATTGAGATTGACAGGTGAGGAAGGTATGGGAGGGGTGTAAGTATGCTCCTATGTACCAAACTTACTCAATTGGGAGTAGTATTGCTGTTCCGACACAGGTACAAGTTCTTCTAGTTAAACCACAGACCAATGTACCCAGAATGCATCGTTAAAAGCCTGCCTTTACCATCAAACCTAACTTAATAAACACAACAGGAGCAATGATTAGCGGATCAACAACAATGACAAAGGTTTAAAACGTTATTTCCTAAACTGTTGTGTTAGGTGGATTGTTGATGATCATCTTTAGATCGGAGTATGGACTTGTGTGGCGAATAGCAATGCTCGTTGGGAAACTAGGATGATTAGATGGTCTAGAACTGGATCAAAGACAACCTGGCTCGCCTAGAATAGGCATCGCCAACGTCGACATTCCTGGAGGCAGCCTCTGCAACACCTTGCAGTTTTGATCTCGGGAGACTTTAACCACAATGATCTTCGCGAAGCTGCCACTGAAAGAGACGAGGAATGATCGCAACAAGAGCTGGGTACCAGAATGGTACAGACAGGGTAGGACGTAAACCCAATAAGTGGCGCGGCTCTGTGTCGACTGTCGCACCCGTGTAACATTGCACCGAGGGCAGACTTCCGAAAGGACAGACGTGTTATCCGAGAAACAAAGGGCTTGGAAGTGAGAAAAAACCGAAGCGGGTGAAGAAATGTAAAGTCACGAGACGAGTTGTGGCACGTTTGTGCAGAAAGGCGCAGTTTCTAAATGTCAAGTCTCCTTGTCTCGTTCAATTTAGCCGCCATCCTAAATTATTTAGCCCTAATTCTTGTTCTACATTTATTATATAGATACAACCTGTCAGTCCGTATTCTAACCCTTTTTCTCGGGATCTGGCATAACTGCATCTGGCGAACACTCATGGGTAATGAGAGGAGGGCGGGAGCATATGGGCACCGATTCTCACGTAGCCTACATGAACTCAACTCACCATCAGAACGGCCAGCAGTTAATGAACATCATGAAAGATTTTATCTATCCTCGTCTAGATTCGTACACGAAACCATCAACCAGACAACAGATCCATCAAGAAAGAACATGAGAACTTTTGTTGTGACCATTAGGAAAAAGCGTTGTATCAACACATGTGCGCCATCAATCAGTATTAGCTGCATTATTCACCCCAGGCAAAGCTCTCGAAGCCTTGCTGGGACCTCGCTGAATTCTCTCAGGGTAATCACTGATCCCTTGAGTCTTGGTATCCCAACCAAGATAGAACGCCGAGAGGTGGTTTCCAAGGCACCGTTGGCCTTTTCCCCTTTCCTCCTGACTGGAGGATTCTACGCTGCGCATGCTATGAGAGAGGTTCACAGAACCATAAAATAAGGAAAGAAATGTCAAAGGAGTGAACTCGTTAGATGGCGAGGCCAGGGATAGCACTGCCGTGCAAGCTATGCCGTCCTCACACGTTATTGTGTGGTATACGTGCTTCGCTGTCGCATCATATGCGCAGGAAGTTCACGTCTGAGATGCTTCGGTGCCTCTTGTGGTTGCTGTTGGCGTCGCCGGAGGCCTTGCGCTTTGCGGACACCGAATCCAGGGGGCTTCGTGCGGCGTCGCTCAAGTGCCTCTTGTGCCGTCGCATTGGGGTCAGGGGTACTGCGGCAGTGTCGAAGCGGTCCGACTTGAGCCCCTTGAGAGCAGTGTAGTTGTATGGTCCACTGAATGCTAGTGAATCCTGTGTGGCTTGGTTGCTTAGGATGAGTTGTTGGTTGATCTGGTTGCGGCGGAAGGCGCCGACTGTCTCAGAGTTGAGATGCGACAAGACTTCAACCTCACTTCCAGCTGTGCTGGGACGAGCAGGGGTTGATGCCGGGTTCCATTCACCCTCGCCTTCGTCACCTGAAGAGTGACCGTCGTCCCACATGATGAAATCATTAATATCCAGCCCCTTCTCCGCATCATCCTCGTCTTCGTGTAGGCTGGCGGAGGAACTTTCGTCGGCAGTGTTGGCCTCGGATTGGAAGGGGAAGAAGGCCTCGGCAGGACCCATGGCTTGTGTGTTGATAAAGTCGCCAAAGGTGTTGGAAGAGAACATGGCGCTGAGCATCATGTTGGCCGAGTTGCTCAGGATGGGAGATGATTGCTCCTCCATCTCCATGGGCCACGGGAAATGGAATTGCTCCGGTGACAGGTCGAGCTGGCGGCGGCGGTGGGGAGTAAAGATCATCATCTTCCGGGTGAGAGGATTCAGGACAGCGATGGGCTTCCTGTCGGATCGGTCCAAGTTGAAGCGACCAACACGGGGTTGGCCGCGCTGGGATTTGACCGGGCTGTCCGTGTCGGAATCGGACGTGTCGCTCATGGGATGGGAAGGGCGACGAGTCTTTCTACGGACAGGAGGCTCAGGTATGTCTTCTTCGGTGGTATCGCCATCAGCTGAAACAGGGAGGTTAGCACTGGGAAGATAAAGCGTCCCGCATGGCAGGACTCACTCTCATAGCCATCCAGCTCTTGTGGCTCTTCAAAAGCGGGCACAGGAGTCGAGGCGACGGTGGCAGGCTGGGAAGCCATTGGAGTAGCAGTTGGAGTGTCATCATCAGACAGCTGGCGGACAACCTCCTCGGCATCCGAGTCAGGTTGGTTATGGCTGTAGCTGTAGTCCCAGAAAGAACCAGAGTCGGATGACTCGTTGGGGTCGTTCTCAATCTCCCGACGGAAGGCAGGGTCGAGAGCGTTCTGGGAGACAAAAATGTCTGGGAAGAGGTCGGCATGATCATCTTCTGTATCAGTGGAATCGGAGTCACTGGAGGGCACGTCGAAGTGAACGTGGCGCTCGATAGGGGTATCGGAGCCAAAGGCATTGGCATCCTGGAAGAAGTCGGAGACGTTGCTCTCGTCGACTTCGGACATGATGCCAGCCCAGCTGCCGGTATCGTCCTCATCGGCATCGGCATCGAGGCCGTCATCATCGTCATCGTCGTCATCGTCATCATCATCAGCATCGTCTGCAATCTCGGGATCCTCTTCGAAGATCAGGCGCGGCCGAGGAGCGGTTGGGGTTGGAACATTCGTCTCCCCGAGAATGTTCTCCTCCTCGGCCGCAGCAACATCCTCCTCGTCATCATCGGAGGAGTCGCTGATTTCCTCGACGGCCGAATAACCGTCCTCGTCCGAGAGGTCGAAGGAGGAGGACGAGGTATCGGAAACCCGGCGGCGCCGCTTGGTGGCCTTGACCGGGGTCGTGGAGAACTTTCGTCGAACGTTGCGAGACATGGTGGATTCTGGTGTGGGGATGAAGATGAAACTCGTCTGATGGGTTAATAGCTGGAAGCAGCGGTTTTTCTGACTCCCGGAGGTAGTTGTCGTGTCTGGTTAGAGGTGTTGGATGTGGAGCCTTTGGAGTTGGCGTTCTAGGTCGTTTCCGGTGGTCAAGTCTGGAAAAGGAGAGGATAAAGCGGGATCGACAAAATCCTAGAGTAGCAGAGGCAAGAAGCGAGAGTAAAGAGGACTCTAGAGATGTCTTGCTTGGAGGAGGTTAAAAAGGAAGCCAAACAGGCGACAGGGTCGGGCGTCTGAGGAGCAGGTTGTGGTGGTGGTGATTGTGTGTAGATAAAAAAGCCGTCGCATTTACGGGCAGTCGCAGGATCGTTGATTTCAGAGACAGACTCTCGGTTGAGCTGGGGAGCTCAGGAGCGGGAAAGCCTGTGGGAAACTGGGTCGAGGTTGGGATTGAATGGTGGTAACTCGGAGAACTGCTGGACTGCGGGCCAGGACCATGGGGAAGGCATGGCCCGCAGTGGGCGTTTACAGTTCAGCGGCGGCCGAAGGCATTGTGACTCGACGAAGTTTCGGTAGGGGGTGTTCTCTGATCTAGGGGATCTGGAAAAGTGCGACTTCGTTGTCTTGGGGGGATGGGTGAGTTGGTGATGCCGAAGGAGAGAGAAATCAAAGGCGAAGTGGAGGAGGAGAAGAGAAATATCCCAAACTTTTCCGCCCGCGGTGGGGTCGACGTTGATTGGCCGGAGGGACCTCTGTACGCCCACTGCACTTCCACTGCACCTCCACTGCACCTCCACTGCAGCCCACTGCGAGGGTCCTGGGGCTCCAGCGCACTCCAGAGCCAGTGCCAGCGCTGCGGTCCAGTGCGGCGCCTCTGAGCGCCTCTGCGTAGCACCCTGGCGCCAGCGGCCGGGGGTCTGAGCTCCACCCAGGAGTCTGCTAGGCCGTTTCGGGGTCCGCTGGCACGCCGTCACCGCTTTTTGGGAGCCTCGACATCTGGAGGAGTCACAGGCTCACAGGCCAGCGAAACCCTCACGAGGAGCGCCAGCCGCCCTGTGACGTGAGTTGGCGATCCTCACGGGGGGGACCGCGCCGGCCTCTGTTTCGCTCGCTACGATGCAGGGCGGGAAGCTGCGAAATGCGCACAACATTTTTGGGATTTGAATATCCCCGATTTTACAAGGGCCCCCGTCGAGGCGCACGACCGGGCTCGCTGCTAGGCCTGCCATGTCTGATCAGTGATATCCCCTCGCCAGACATGGACCCCGGCCTTGCCTGGCCTCGGTTGGCCTGGGGGATATGGAGTCAATCGAACATTCTACCAGAGACACAGTTCGAGAAACGGGGGCAGGAAACAGAGACAGAGGGCCAAAGTGGCTCCATGGCAGGCTGCTAGCTCAACGGGAGTGCGTGCAACGTACGTACATACGTACATATGACATGGTGATGTACATGAGTGGACGGGATGGCACAGGACAGGGACCCCTTCATGCTTCTCGCTTGATGCTGGACCCAGGAGGTTGCGTCTCAGTAGTTCCAGGTGCATGCTCGGCAGTGTGGTACGTACTGCAAAGGAGGACTGAGAATCTCTCTAATGGTTCCCACACGAGGTGTACAGTGCGGCAATGGATATCATGCCCGATGCGTTCGCTACACGGCGAACAGCCGACATGGACAAGGACCCAGAGCATGCAACTGGAGCATGGAAGTTGCAACTGCCAGATAGGCACTGGAGGCCCTGCAACCTCAAACGTCGACTCCCCTTGGGCGCATTGGGCCGGCATGGGCAAAAAAAAGGACCCTCTGGAACCCCCTCCCCTCGTATGGATCCGCAGTGACGGCAACTCCACCACCAGAAACAGGGGGACGTGAGCTCTATTACGGGTCCTGGCGCTTCCCAGGGTCTCTGGCTCAGAGACGTGGAGCGTGCTGCAGCTTGGCTGAGGCGGCAATGCCACTGGCCAAGCTTTGTCGAAGCCATTGCGCCCTCTGCGGTGGTGTTTGCTTGAGTTCCCACGAGACAGAGTGGACTGCGAATACGATCCCCTCAGAGAAGACCGGAGGGGGGTTCCAGACAGAATGTCACTCTGTCCGTAATGACATACGCACTGCTATGCTCTGTACGTAAATCTCACTTTTTTTTTCTTTACCCCTCGACTGCATCCATCAATGTTGCCACGGCCACTGATGGGGTTCTCCTAATCCTCTCAACGGAATCGGCCTCGACGGCAAACTAGTCCAGTCTGGATTGTCTCCAGTAGCTCGGACAGACAGGTTGACAGGTAGGAAGGAAAAAAAATTGACGAGGGGAGCGGGAATGGCGGATGAATCATGTACGCCGGGTACCTTTCCATTTTTCCTGGCTCAACCCCGGGGGCAATTACTCGGGTATGACGACGGGCAAATTCTCCTTGATTTTTTTTCACCAGGACTCCCTGGCTCTGGATCGAGCCGCCTCACCTTGCCTCACCTGCCCGCTCTGTTAGGACACGCGGTTGGTAATTGGCACATCACGATCTCTGATGGCCTCTGCGTTCAATTCCAATCATCTATTCCCCTCATCTCAATCAATCCTCTTCACTTCCCCTCTCTTCCTTCAACCCCTCCTCTTCCTCTGGCCGCCCCTCCCGCCCTAACAGGCACTGCCGTCATCAGAGTCTACTAGCGCGACATTAGAGCCAGACGCCAGTGTAGGGAGCTAGCTTTACGGAGCACCTGTCCTCATGGTGGCCATTGTCCCATGGGACCCTCGCAAGCCTCGGAGCTCTGAGTTTTTTTCTCTCTCTCGTTGCTGTTGATCTGCCAATCAATGTCTCCGCATTAGCACAGGACTACGTAACGAGAGGCAACAAGGACAACAATGCCATTGAGATGTGCTACGTAGTAGTAGCAGAGGCTGCCTGTTGTGCCCACCTTGTGTTCGGCTTTTATCATGATGGTTTCATGATGACTCTTGCTTTTGCTGCTGCCTCTGCCGTGGTGACATCTGTGAGTCAAGCCTAAAGATCTCATCTCCCCATCAAGCAGTCAGACTGCGCAACCATCCAACCCGATTGGCTGGAGAATTAGATGTCAATGCCGCCCACCCTCCAACTTCTCCAAAGCATCTTATGACTCTACCGGTATTGGAAACTCTGTATAAAGTCTGCCCATTCCTGCCTGGCGGTTTCCGCCACTCAACCTTAACTCCAGTCCGGTCCTCGCTTGCACACGTGAGGCGTCGCTGAGTTCAAGTAAGATGACGGAGATGTGCATCGCAGAGCAGCATCGGATGAAGAATGAAACCTGGACGGGATGGGATCAGCGCAATAGGCGGCGTCTCCTCACCCTTGCCCGCGCCCGAGGCTGCATTCAATCGGCCGAAAACCTTACGATGGAACCGTGCCAGTGACACCACCGGAGGAGCTGTCGTTGCAGGTCACGTTCCAGGCGGAGCCTCGACTTGGGTTCCTCGACCCCTGGGCTTTTGGTGTAAATTGCTCGCATGGATGATGGCTGGCTTCCGACGTGCTTCTGGAGCTCCGCGCCTAGAACGGGTCGGCGGTACGTACCCTGCAAGTAAAGAGGTCTGTGCACCATCCCGCGCGTCAAAAGCGCTTAACCTCGCTGGATCTTATCTTATCGTACCTGGCCGCAGGTTGCCCGGCCAGCAGCATGTAT
This sequence comes from Ilyonectria destructans, assembly GCA_020740775.1. NCBI lineage: Eukaryota > Fungi > Ascomycota > Sordariomycetes > Hypocreales > Nectriaceae > Ilyonectria > Ilyonectria destructans. Next base: position 869,213 of record JAHEWK010000016.1, read on the forward strand.
CACGCAAGCTCGGTAAACAGCGACGGTAGCTGAAATGTGCAACCCGCATTGTTAGTGACCACCAATGATCTATCTGTGAACCTAGCCAGCTCCGTTCCTACTCCATCACCACGCCTGCGACCCTATCTTCAGCCTCAAACTCAGTCTCGTTTGTTGAAAAAGTAACTGTTGGCCTGTCCATTCACAATGGACGCGTCGCGCAAGACCTCCCACAACCTCTTCGAGGTCTACCTCCGCCTGCGACCACCGCCGCATGGCAACGCCAACCCCGAGCGCATTCTTGACATTGAGGCCCCCGAGACGGACTCGCATCCGACGCACATCACCCTGAACCCGCCTACCGACCGGCGGCGCGCCATCGAGAAGTTTGCCTTCACCCAGGTCTTCAAGGAGGATGCCTCGCAGCTCGATGTCTTCCACAGCTTGGAGATTGCCTCGCTCGTCGAGGGTGTGCTGGCGCCCCAAGGCGGCGAGGGCACTGACGCCGTCGTAGCCACCCTGGGCGTTACTGGCTCAGGAAAGGTAAACATTGCCCCGAGACGGTATACGACGCGATGCTGATCAAGCGCAGACACACACGATCCTGGGATCCAAGAACCAGCGCGGCTTGACACAGCTCGCCGTCGACGTCGTATTCCGCTCCATTGGCGAAAACATGCTCGATATGCACTCGCTCTACGCCGCGCAAGACTCCCTCCAGGCATGCGACGCCTCCGAATCGCCCCTGACGCTCGCGTCTCAGTTCTTCGATGCCGGCGAGCACTTAGGAGCATCCCGGGCCGGCTCTCGCGCCGGAACCCCTATGATTGTACGACCCCGACAACCAACCCTCTCCTCTATCAACTCACCTAGCGCGGTCCGTCAAGTGTCGACGCTGCTCGGGACAATCCCTGGCGCATTTCCCCGGGAATCGGTGACAAGTCTGAAAAGTGTCCGGCTTGTCAACGACACCGAGGAGACTCTCCGTTACGAGGAGCGATAGTATCGTTCTACCGACTGCGAGAGACTGCCGCTGGGGAATCTCAAGCCATCTGCGAGCACCATGAATTGCCCTGCGACGCCCAAGCGGGCCAAGCCAAGGAGCTTTATGTCCCTCACCACCGCAAGCCGTGTCAAGAATATTGCTAAAGATTATGTAAAGGGCGACCACAGCGTTCTCTCTCCTCCACCTCGACGCCAACCGCAGCGCACATCGGCACTCCCCCAACTGCCCGACGTCAGCGGCATCAACGTCTCGTGCGACCCGTCAGCTGAGTATGCTGTTGTCATCTCCATGTACGAGGTGCACAACGACCGCATCTACGACCTCCTGACCCCGCCCTCCAAGTCGGGTGCGACCAAGGAACTTCGCCGCCGGCCTCTTCTCTTCAAGTCCACCGAGCTCTCGCCCGACCGGAAGGTTGTGGCAGGGTTGCGCAAGGTGGTCTGTAGCACGTACGGCGAAGCTCTCATGGTGATTGAGGCCGGACTCCAGGAACGAAGAGTGACGGGAACTGGCAGCAACAGTGTCTCCAGCCGAAGTCACGGTTTCTTCTGTTTTGAGGTCAAGAAGCGCACCCGAAGCAGGAGAGGCGGTCCTTGGGAAGGCAGCAGGTTCACCATTGTCGATCTTGCGGGCAGTGAGCGAGCGCGAGACGCCAAGACGCAGGGTGCTACGCTCGCCGAGGCCGGCAAGATCAACGAGAGTCTGATGTATCTGGGCCAATGTCTTCAGACGCAGAGCGAAGTGGGCACTTCCACCAAGGTAAGCAACATGCCTCAACATGACGCAGTGGACACTGAACTAACATGTCACAGCCCAATGTTGTGCCTTACCGGCAATGCAAGCTTACGGAACTGCTCTTCTCCAACTCGTTCCCATCCTCGTCCGCCGCGACAAACCCTCATGCCCCCCGCCATAACCCCCAGAAAGGTGTCATGATTGTCACGGCCGACCCTCGAGGCGACTTCAACGCTACCTCACAGATCCTGCGATATAGTGCTCTGGCACGCGAAGTCACTGTGCCGCGCATTCCTTCCATCACCAAAACGATCCTCGCGCATCCTCCCGTCATGGCCAGCAACCGGTCGCCCAGCCCCAGCCACCAGCACCCTCGGCCATTTGCGCCCGCAGGATCGGGCTCGTATAGGAACTACACCCCGCCCATGAGCTCTGATGAGCGTGCTACCATGGAGATTGCTGCGCTGGAAATCGCCCGCCTTAGTGATGAGGTCGATCAACTGCGCGCTGAGGTGGACCACCAGACGGACGCACGCGTCTCCGCTGAGGCGCATCTTCTGACCATGGAGGACAAGATGCTGGACCTCGAGATGGCGATCCGTGATGACTGCGCTATCGAGTTCGAGCAGCGCCTCGCTCTGGAGCTGGCACGCTGGAAGGCGTCAATGGCTCTCGAGCAGGAGCGCAATGACGAGCACTGGGACCGCAAGGTCGAGGTCCTGGAACGTGGTCTGGCTCCTGGCGAAGACGACGCCGACTACGACAAGGAGAATGTTCTGATCGAGGACCTCGAGGACGAAGTCGAGCGCCTGCGCCGCGAGAACGGCATCCTCAAGCGCGAGCTGGCGTCACGCAGCCCGACCAAGCGTCGCCCCCTCGAGGAGCGCGACGACTTTGCGCCGCAGTCCGGATCCAAGGGCGCCGCAGCCGACGGCGTCTCGAACCTGGGCCGCAAGCTGGAGCGGATGCGCGTTAGCGGCGAGAGCGCCCGTTCGGCCAGCGGCGCGAGCAATGGGAGTCCCAAGAAGATGCGCAAGCTGGGGACGCGGCGGTGGGAGGAGCACGAGGAACACGAGTAGGACTTGTGATGTTTATGGCTACTACGTGCGACTCCCATCTGGTTGGTTCTGGTTCTGGTTTCTATTGCGATAGACTTTGGCTTGGCGGATAAGCAGGGGTTCGGTTGTCTTTTGTGCGAGTTGTTCAGGAAAGGCTTGGAGTATACCCATTCGTGTAATGTTTGTCGATATTTAGTGCTGGGTTTGTCTATAATTCACTCTGTTCAATGTCTTGAAACTGCGGTTGGATCATGGGTATTTGTGATTGTTGATCCGTATCTTCAGGTTCGAAGCAGGGCATCTATACGCGTTCTATGGGATATCGGCCGTTTCGCCCCTTTCCAACATTACAATTATCAAGATTTCGGTGTAGTATCAAACGATTGACGCTCTAAATCAGACCATTTACTCCATCCCTTTCAAACTGAGAGTTTCTCATCGTCCTGACGGGGTGTAGTACTCGGTGATGGCCGGGTTGGCAGGCTGAGTGCTGGACTCTCCCTGCTTGTCGTTCACAATCGGCTGCTCTGGCTGCTTGCCGTTGCCGGTCTGCTGCTGCTCCGCCGGGCTTCTGTTCTGAAGAGGAATGTTGTGCTGCGGCACTGCGGTGTTCTGCCCCTGGTTCTGGGGTGTTTGCGCGTAGTACTGCGGCATTGGCTGCCAGCCCTGGGCCATGGGGCCCCAGTAAGGCGGCGCAACGACGGTGACAACGCGGCGCTTGGAGCGGTTGCGCCGAGCGGTCTCGATGCAGCCGTTGACGAAGAGGGTGAAGTGGATGAGCCACACGAGGCACGAGAAGACGGCCACGGCGGTGAAGAGGCCGGCCTGGCCGTCGTAGGAGTTGGAGGTGGTGCAGGACTCGTACGACTGCGATTCGTAGTCCCAGCAGTCACTGCTGTCGTTGACGACGTAGGCGACATAGGCGGCCTGGATGCCGCCGACGATGGCGGCGCCGAGCCAGATGATCAGCGAGACGCCGACGTGGGCGCCCGGATGGATGCCTGCCTTGCGCTTGCGGCAGAACCAGGTGATGATTTCGGCGAGATCCCAGATGAGGGCGAGGAAGAACTGGCTGCGTTAGTATTTGGGGGTTAACGGTGGAGGGATCAAGGGACGTACGATGGGCGTGCATAGCGTGAAGACGTAGCCAGTCTCGCTGAAGGTGCCGACGTGGAAGCTGATGCCAATGGCCACGATACAGCAGATGATGTCGGCCGCATGGAGGGCGATCCTGGTCAACACCCAGGCCTTGACGGCGTTGGCGACGTACGCAGGCTGCTGTTGTTGCTGCTGGAACTGCTGATACTGCTGAAACTGCTGAAGCTGCCCGGCCGTAGGCTGCTGGAACTGACCCTGGGGCAGCGTCTGGGCGTTGTAGGGCACGAAGGGCTGGCCATAGGCGCCAGGATACTGCTGGAAGTAGGCGGGTTGGAACTGGCCCTGCATCTGAGGTTGCGGCTGCTGGGTGCCTGGGATCTGTTGCTGCGGCGGTTGCTGCGTGGGCGGCGGAGGAAGAGGAGAGGATGTCGTCGTGGTTGTGTCCATCGACACTGCGTTGGAGTCGCGGTTGACGGCCTGGGACGACTGTTCAGGCACCATGATGGGCAAGATACGCTTCTGTCTGCGAGGGTGAATGTGGAAAATGTACAGTCTGGTCGATCAGACTGAGGTTGGGATGCCGCTCCCTTTGTGTTGTCGCGTGGGCCGAAATGTGAACCGCAGTGTGGGTTGAGTTGCGAAAGCGATCGTGAGTCTCCAATACTTTAAAAAAGACCAAGACGGAGAACAAAGCAAAAACGACAGGAATGAGGAGAGGCAAAATAACGAGTGATGGCCCTTTCCTGGAGAAAAAGAAGAAGAAGGGAAGGGAAATTGAATTTATGCCACCAAGTGTTGCCATGTTCCCCGTCCGAATTCTGCTGCTAATTAACTTAAGCGACGGCCGCCGCAGGGCTGCCCTCTGCCTGGGCTCGTCGCAGGCGAAGTGGCAACCCCATGAAAAGGGACCCAAAGGATTCACGCCCAGGCCAGGACGGGTTTTTTTCCCGCAGCTGCTAGGGTGGAAGCGTGTTAGCCGTAGGCGTCGATTGGTGAATCACGGCGGTAGCGGCGCTGGCCCCAGCCCGTGTAGTCCCCTGTAGCGCCCTGTAGCGTGCCATGCTGGCTCCCCTGTGGCGAACCCCCCGTCCGGACACTGCTGTTCCGGGAATGCACCGGTCGCAGGGAGACAGAGGATTGGATGGTGAGCGAGGCGGCAGGGGATGGTGTTAAATAAAGATTGGAGAATGGCCAGCCTTGTGGACCAGGTGACAGTGAGTATGAGTCTGAATGTTGCAGCCACATTGCCGAGATTGTATAGTGAATAGGCAGAACATGTCTACACTCGAGAGAACCATCTCATAAGTGCTGCCACGTAGTAGTTGCTATTTCTCATCTTGGTTAGCAATAGTATCAGAGGATCCAGGGTGAGACAACCCTCATTCAAGCGGCTACACCTGAACAGGCCTCCATCACCCGAACCAACAGCCTGCATCTGTCGTTTTTGGCACAACTCAGACCCAACCATCTGTCCCGTCCACACGAGTCAAAACCCAGTGTCGATGACCAATACTGGACGATGCAGAAACTCGCGCCAGTTAGGTCAACCGCGGACTGGCAAGGGAAATGACCGTTTAACATATTTTCGGCAATGATCGGCATCGACTGAAGAAAATAGGCCCACCGCGGCACGGCGGTGCCACGTTGGAAGCGCTTTCTCCGTCTCGACTGGCCGGCGTTGGCGACGGTCCTAGACTCGCGCTCCATTGTCCTCCCTTGCGTTGCCTCTCGGCATTGTCTGAGTCTAGTCGGTGGCTAACTTGTACGTGCCACCAGAATCGCGGGCACTCGTCCGAACTTCGGTCCCGAAAGCTCTCAGTAGGCAACTTCAACATCAAGTGCCGGGTCATAGGTGGGTATCAAATCCAGATTCCGTGGTTATGGTATATGATTCTGTCCTCCACATCGCTCGCTCGCTGTCTTTTGTCCCCTGACGCCTAATGCCCTCCACATCTATTCCCGCTGCAACACCACCAAGAGACCCATGATTCCCAGCATCACCGTCTTGAGCCAGGGGTGCTCCGACAGGAGAATCGTCACATACCCAACAAACGGCATGAACCCCACAACGCTGCCGATGATGTCCTTGCGCACTAGGTAGTCCTGCCCCTTGGCGTACAGCTCCGTGTCGTCGGAAAGGTTGTTGTCTCCCTTGGTCAGGAGCTGCGCCTTCTCTCTGTAGTGCCCACGGCATGTTAGCGTTGCTTCTCCACCAATTTCTAGGACCGGGGGATTCTGACCCGCTGCCAAACTTGCGAACAATTCGGTGGACAATCGGGATGTCCTTGTCTCGCACCTCGTAGACTACCACCTCGCCCACTTGCGTCTCGCTCAGCACGTTTCGGTTCCACAGAAAGAGTAGGTCGCCGCGCTGGAATGCAGGCTCCATAGAGCCGGAGAGGACGACGACGATCGGGGACGGCGAATCGGTGATGACGGAGAGGCCCTTCCACATCTGCAAAGACCAAGTCAGCTGTGAGCTCCCGGGGAGGAAAGGGGACGAGCGCGTACCATAAAGGCGGTCGACAGGATGAGCGCAAAGTTCATGAGCTGCGCAGCCGCCTGCCGCGGGTTCCCGAGACTGGAGAGCATGGTGGCGGGTGTTGCGGTAGGGTCGTGGAGGCGGGAATCGACAAGCTCGAGCTTGGTGGTGATGCTGGGTCGCGGGCGCGGATGGAGGTTGAGATCTGGACATGGTGGCTCTGGAGAGCGCACGGGCCAAGCTTGTAGGTGTTCAATTGAGGCAGGCACCCGAGCACATGCATGTGCTTTTGTGGCTTGCCGTTGTGGCTCCCATCGGCGCTGTGGCTTGTCGCGGGGGCCCCACCACAGGATCGGGATCGTCTTGGGGAACGTGTGGAGGGGCAGCCACATTCAATCAGTGATGTCATGAACGCAAGACAAGCACGAGATCGATGTCATCGCTCGATTGGCACAGGACAGAAAGCTTGTGGTGGGCGTATTTAAAGACAGAGAGCTGCCGGTAATTCTCCAATACTCAGTTATTTTAGATTCATCCACAGTTGAATTGATACTTGCCCACACCTCGGCACACTTACAAGCTACAAGATACCTCGTCACCATGGCCGACAACAACAGCAACAACAACAGCAACAACAACCCAGAGCAACCGCAGAGCACCTCGCAGCCAGGTCTCATCGGAAGCCACTACCAGTATGTCAAGGGCGCCGCAGAGGTAAGTGTCGCTCAGCATCCACTGCGCATTTGATGCAGGACCCATTCTGACCTACCCCTTCTCTCCTCTAGGCCACCGTCGGCGTTCTAACCAACTCCCACGCCTGGAAAGCCTCGGGCGAGCAAGACAAGGCGGCAGGACTCGCGGCGCTGAAGAAGGTTGGCGAGCAGCGAAGCCAACACCCCGAACAGGGCTATGGCAGGGTCGAGCAGATGGCGGGGAAGATTACTGGGTGTGAGGGGATGATGCGGGAGGGCGGTGCCAGCATCAAGAAGAAGGACTAAGAGTGTTGTTTCGAGTTTAATGTGAATGGGCGCGTGTAGGATAATTATTTGGGATGATGCAATGAATATTCGACATTTCTTCTGCCTTTTCGGGCCACTGGCCTCTGTATTCAAACCGAGCAACATCAATCCAGCCAAGGCCGATACTCATGTCCTGATTTGGATGTGTGAATCGCAGAGGTGGTGGCTGTTCCTGCCTCAAAAACATGGCCGTTTCTGAACCAACATCTCAACACCTGCCTTCCTCCGCCTCAGAAAGAACGGCAGGTGCTTCCACTTGTACCACGGTGCTCCAGCCCATTCACAACAGGAGCCGATCCTCCTCATTCTCCCACCAAAACGCCCATCGTCTTCCTCCTCCTCCACCATCGTCGCCTGTCCCAACCAGCTTGCTCCATCTTCAGCTGGGCCCCATCACCCTCTCCTCTGCTCTGGCTTCAGCATCACTTATTGTTGTCCCTTCGCTGTGGACTTGATCATCTTTTACTCCTCATTCTTGACCCTTTGCTTCAATGGACACTGCTCCACTTCTCACGGCCATCGGGGGCCTTCCCGGGCCAAACATCTTGCAGGACCATGTGAGCCTCTGTCCTGGTCAACCTCTTGTGCGTTGCGTTGCTGATGGTATCTCTTCGACAGCCTGCTTTTTTGCGAGCCTGCCATTCGCCATGGCGTTTCATCCCCCAAAACGTCCTCGTCATCCTTCGAGGCATTGTTCTCGCCTCCATCGTGGCCACCGGTGTCATGGTCACCCACTACAAGCTCAGCGAAGAGTCGGAACTCACCAACTGGAGACACTTGTTCGACTTTTCCATCGTCAGCTTCATCATGGTGTTCCTCTACCACCTCATCACCTTTGTGAGTCTCAATGCACCTGAACATCCACCTTGGCGTCACTAACCATCCTTCTCCAACCAGTCCTGGACCTTCACCCACCTGTACTACCCTCATCGAGAAGACTGTGTGGGCGGCATCGAGTCATGGATTGTTGCGGCCATGTCCCTTCCCCGCAACATGGCTAGCCTTCGGAAACAGTTCTACTTCACCATGTTCTACACCGCCACTGTCGTTGCATGCTTCATGAATTCAACCATCTACTGGCTCATTACTCGTCAACGTGACAGTGGTGACTCAGCTACACCCGAGTTCTTCGACTGGACGGTTGTGGCCGAGGACGAGGAACTATACTGGGCCGATACCTCGATACCGGTTCCTGACGCGCCATGTAAGTTATTTTATGGCCGTACGCGTCTCATTCGCTGACCGCTTTTACAGTCAGCGACCTGTTTGGTGAGGGGTGGTTCAACGCATTTGTAATCGTGGCTCTGTATGGAATCACATCGGTGGTCATGGCAACTGAGGTGTTTTGGCTCAACAGCATCAAGCGCCCCATCGTAAGGCACCAATAGACCCGACGACAACTGATACTGACAGCGATTAGGCAATCGGCACTCATATCCTCGGGCTCCTCTTCCTCTCTGGTCTTTATCTGGGTTGGGCTGCCATTGGCAAGATCGTCACAGACTGGTACCCATTCTTCTGGCTCGATGAGGGCGAAGTTGGCTCCCAAGAGGCCGTGACCGCCTACTGCATTGGGTTTGTTCTCTTGGCGCCCATGAGTAAGTGAATACCGAGGTTGGGTCTTGATGAGGAGCTAATGCCCGGATAGTGTACACTCTGATGCAAGGATTCGTCGGCATTCGCGAGGGCCTCACCCGATCGCTGGCGGAGGCGCGCGCAGTCGCAGCCGCCGAGGAGGCACTGGATGATTGAACCCGACGTCATTGACATGAACGGGTTCCTTGTTTGTTTCATTCCCCTGGACAAGATGCGTTGTCGAGTGCGGTGAAGACAGAGGCCGGAAGCTGAGGGGAGTTGGGTTGCCATGGGCATGGGCTTGGGCTCTTTCGGGCATAGGGATGGATCACTTGACCTAGAACACGCGCTGCGGTTGATGAATCGGTTGAATTCAATTTGAAACTGGCCCCTGAATTGAGTCTTTTACGTGCAGATGTTACGAACGCGACGCGGAGGTGTTGCGGTCATGGGGAGTTGCCGAGGGTGTCGATGGTCGGGGCTCTACACCGCCTGCACCAAGCTTGTATGATTGCGGTTCTCGGAGTCTAGATCCACGGGGGCCCAATCAATTTGGATCTGTCGCTAAAATCGGATGTTCCGCCGATTGCATCTCGATGATGCTACATTTAGCACGAGTTCCGCTGGCTTTACTCCACTTCTAGATGGCGGAGCGGTTCTGGAAGGCTCTCATGGCATGCAAGTGTCGAGATGGTTCGTTCGGCTACTCAAAGGCGCATGGGTGCCTGTTGTACCTTAGCGTCCGTGAAGCAGTCGATCATTCGTAGACAGTGTCTCGGGAGCAATTAAGGTACAGGCTTGAGACAGCGTTGTAGACTTGTAGTGGGATACGTACCACGGCGTGGCGATTCCCCGTGTTTTTGGGGTAGGCAGGTTGCGTCAACACTATCTTGGGCTTAGATGTGTCTCATCTGGGTGTCTGGGAGGCAGCCGGACCAGGTGGGGCGGGCCAACCAGGCCATCGCAGCTGAGATGGCAGCTGAGAGATGCAAATGGGACGGCTGGGCAGTGTTGTGAGGGGGGTCAATAAGGGGGGAGTCGATTGGGCATGTAACCGGTGAGGAGTGACACGACATGTCGGTGATTTCAGTGGCTGCTGGAGTGAGGCCATGGACCAGTGACGTGCAAGTATCAAGAGGGGGTGAAGTGGCGGTTGAATGTCCGACTTGTCACTTGGAACATTTCAAGGTCAAGTCCAATCCAAGGCGAGCGCCGGACGTTGGGTTCCGGCGAGGCGGCTAGATAGGATCCGAACGGCAGGGAGACGGCACGACACCGACGGGATCCCGACGGGCGGAGCAAATAGGAACAAGTGGGAACAGGCCGGCCGAGCAAGGACTGGGCTGGACGGGATGGTGTGCGCTGTGCGGTGCCGTACGCCGGCGAGGAGGGGCACGGCATTGGGCATCTATCTCGCGGCGGGAGGAGGCATTTCGCTGCGCTGGCCGCAGGAACAGTGAGGAGAAGACTGGGTAATTACCCCTCGTCTCATTTACCGCGTCGGGGTTGGGCGGTGGGCGAATTGACGCATGGCCAGATGCTCACGTGCGACGAATGACTGCGAAGACGAGAAAGGAAATGGAAGAAGATGGAAGAGATGGAAGATGGGACAGCGCATCGCCTGCGTCAAGTGCCCGCGTCGAGTGCCCGTGTCGAGCGTGTATCAGTCACGGCTCCCGCGCTGCACGGAAGACTGAGGCCGGAGGGGACGAGGGCGGGCGTGTGCTGTCGCTAACCTCTGCTTGGCCAAGAGCGGGCGGGGAGTGTTTAACGGTCAGGTACCCATCTCCCGGATGAGCCCCGGGGCTTGTACTGGGCCTAAAATAAGGTACCCGATTCACCTGAGTGACGTGGTGCCGTGGTGGTGGTGTAGTCGTTGTGAGTGACTGAGTGTCTCGGTGGTCCGGGGGTGTCATGGCGATGGCTCTGTTAACGGTACCTACGAATAAGCCGGCGGCGCTACGACGCACTGGGCGAATAAGGCGTCCCAGGACGGCTTGGTTTCGCAGGGCTGTCCGGGGGGGGTGCCTGTTGTCAGATCGCCTCCATCTTCAATTGTGAATGGCTGGGGACTCGGCCGTGGCGAATGGGAGCCCAGGGAAGCGCGCAAAGGTGGGTGCTGAGGCCGTACAAATATCCCACACGCCTCTTCGCTGACGACTCCGGCCTTCTCTTCTTCTCCCCCCCACACACAACCAAAAAAGGGTCGCAAAGCTATCACGAGGATCTTGTCTTGCCAGAGGCATCTTCTTCCGCCCGGACCCCTTGTCAATCTTTTGTGCGTCGCTCTCTCTCACCCTCACTCTCTTTCCGCCCCCCCTCCCCCTCTTTCCCGCTTCTTTCCTCTCTTCGCTCTTTTCGTCGCTCTCTAGCCAAGTTATCAAGTTGGGAGCCCACCCCTCCGAGAATACCTATATAAACCACCCGCAACCGACCTGCTACCTCGACTCGGTTGTCCTTCACTCTCTCGGACTACACTCCCCTCTCGAATCCCGCACGAGTACACTCTCTAGTTGTGCGAACCCTACTTCCAAGTCTATCACCGCTACCCCGCCAAAACAAACAACCGCCGCCATGTTCAAGCGCTCGTTCCGGTCTCAGGACCAGACGCAGAGCCGCGTCGACAAGGCCGCAAGACTCAAGAAGTCGGGCTCCGTACGGGATCCCACGAAGCTTTCGAAACTGCAACGGTCGCTCACAGAGCAGGACTCGACCAAACCTAACCCCAAGGCTAAAAAGTCCGCTCCCGCCCCCGCAGCGCCCCCCGCCGCCACGGCCTCGCCCTCGCCCATCGTCACTCTGACCGTGGGCCGCGACGGCCGGCTCTTTGCAGCGCACGAGGATGTCCTCCGCCAGTCGCCCTTCTTCGAGGCCGCCTTGCGGACCGGCTACCACGATGCGCAGAGCAGGAGAATCTCCCTCCCCGACGAAGAACCCGAGGTCTTCTCCGCCATCCTCGAGTACCTGTACAAGGGGGACTACTACCCCCGCCTGTTGCACAACCGCTCCCGCAACTCCTGGGAGCTCGAGGACCAGGGACGGACACCTCAAACCTCCCCCAACCCCGAAAACGGAGGTGGCCGCGCAGGCACCGGTGTCGCCACCGGCTCCGAGGCCACCGTCTTCCTGTCCAGCGTCAACGCCGCCATCCTCCGCGACACAGTCATCTACTGCGCCGCGGACCGATACGGCCTCGAGGAGCTCAAGCGTCTGTCCCTGCGCAAGCAGGGGCTGCAGGCCGGCATCGACGTTGCCACCATCCTGCGGTCCGCACAGTACGCCTACGCTCACACCCCCGACACTGACAGCCGCCTGCGCGCTCACTACCTCGCCCTGATCATCCGCTGCCGCAAGACGTTCAAGCGGAGCGGGACCATGCAGGCTGAGATGGAGGCGGGTGGCAGCAAGCTGTTCTTCGACCTGTTCGTGGCCATGTGCAACCACCTCGACGACGTCATCGACGTGAGCAACGCTCGCACGCCGAGAACCGTCTGAAGGCTGGACCGCTGCACGGAACTACTCTCAGGCCTCCAGAAACGCGTACAAAGATCAAGGAAGATCATTCGCTGGAGGATGAGCACGGAACAAAACACCATACCACAAAACAAAAGCACAAAAAAAAGGCGACACCATGGGAACTTTGGACTTTAGCCGGCGTTGGTTTGCTTTTCACGCTCCCTCATCAGATTGACGTCCCATTCGGGAGCTTGTTGCTTGCACTTTCTCCACTTCTCAAGAGGTTGGCCGACCGAAATTTGATGAGTACATGAGCTGAGAGGATCTAATCCGCCGCATACGAGCCGTCGTCCTCCGCTCCATTTGTTGTGTTTTTTGTGAGTCTTGGCGTTACCAGTTCTGCCTCGTCATTATACAACTCCGCATTGATACCCTACTTACATGGCGTTACTGGGACATTTTCTTTTCCACTCTGGCGTTTATTTACAGGGCACTGGATCTTGCTTTGCATTATACAAACGACAGAAGCCGGGAAAAAATGGATTAGACAGTTTGTCTGTTACTCGCGCGCAATCGGGCCAAGATTGATCAACCGAAATTTTGCCCATCTCAGAAACAGTTTTACCGGATGGAATCGCTTGTTTGAATTTGCTTTCACGGAATGGTTGGCGTTTTTCAATGCATAGACCACTGGGACGGCAAAAAAGAAACTCTCCATTCGGAACCCATCAGGCGGCGCCCAAGTGGTGAGAGGTCATCGTCGCGCGCGGTCCACAGGCTGGACTCGCGTGAGCCTCCACCGCGGGGTTTGCCGCCTTGCAAAAACACCAAAAAACAAAACATTCACATCTCATGGCATTTGACAATCGTTTACACTCTTTTCCTTTGTATAGCTGGGAGGAAGCATGAATCGGAGATGCGATATGGACTCTGCATGGTCTCGGGGGCGATGGTTTCGCCGAAAATGATGTTACGATCTTGATGATTGATACCTAGATAGTTAAGGGTCGCAGCGCGATCCTCCCTGGCGTGAGCTCCGTCAGGGTCGAGGTAATGAGAAATTCGGCCACCTCAAGTTGTTTCAGTTTCTGAGCATGTGATGTGATGTTGTGTTGTGATTTGGCATTTGAAGTTGTGGATCTAGGGGGTCGCTAACTGACTACTTCTCCCATTGAACGTCAAAGTCATTGAACTTGGCCTCCAACTCATCCGTGGCAACCTTTCCAGGTCGGGCCGCCAAGGCACTCACTTCCACGTCCAATCCCTCGCCCCCATTCTCTCCCAGCACCCAGCAAATCTCCCTCAGCGGCGTCTTCTTGTCGCCATCGACATGGTAGACCCACCAGGAGCTGCCATTCTCATCGGCCTCCCTAACCACGTTGATGGTGACGCTCTTCGCGCCAGCGATAATGTCGTCGCCAGACGCGACGTCGGCGACGCTCCAATCAGCCCAGGCGTCGCAGCAGACGACGGAGAGGCGCGGGCTGCCGTTGTAGAACTCGATGCCCGCCTTGATCCACTTGCGCGGGGCCGCGGGGTTGGCGGGGTTGGTGATGGTCAGCAGAATGCCCGCCTGGTCGTACTGCTGCGTGTAGGTTGTGGTGAAGGTGATGGCTGCGGAAGCGAAGGTGTTGACGGGGCCGGAGGAGTGTGGGCGGAAGGGTGCTAGAAGTGATTGGTTAGTTGATGGGTGAGGTGAGGCTAGGTGAGGTTGATGATGAATGAGGCGGCGGGCCGTACCTTTAAAGACGTCCGTGAAGGGAGGCTTCTTCCAGATGTCAGTGCTAGGACAAGCGGAGAGCGTGAATGTCGAAGCCATAGCGAAGGATATGATCAGTGCAACAGGTGGGGGAGTAGGTGAATGAGTGAATCAAAGTTGATACGAGCAGAAAGTTGCTGTTCAGTTAAGGTATGCTTCAGAGGAAACTGAGGAATCAATCCATCACAACAACGCGGGGGACGCAGCTGACAAATTGGCCGCCTCCCTGCCGTGACTCGGCCCAGTCCGTCCCAGCAGCGTCCAATTAGCAATGCAGAGCAGCATTATTTCGTAGAACGCCGTTTTCGACGCAGGGCGCGCCGCAAGGGATGGGAGGCACGTCCGAAGAATCTGTGACGTATTTGCGATGCAGGCGTGGCGGGAGACGGGCCCGACGAGCCGGCCGGTCGAGTCACTGCGCGGGCGGTGCAGAACTTCACGATGGCGTGCAGATGAGGGGTGCGGGCGTGCACGTGGATGGGATGCCTGTGAATTGTGAAGGCTGATATTGATTGTTTACGATTGTATACAGGGGAGGCGTCGTGCAGAGGTACAAGGAGGATACAATGACGCACGCGAAGTGACAACCGTGGGCATTCAGCTCTAGCAATCAACGGTACAAGTACAGAGAGACTCCAAGGGCAGCCATCTACGGATCCAGAGTGGAGAGCTGCTCCGTCTGAGCTGCTCCGTCCCAGCTCCTCCGGCGATGCTGGATAAACCTCGGAAGCTGGCTGCTCGTCACCAACCACTCAAGGAAGTGCGGACATACGGGTTCCTTTTTGCTTCATCATGGGAAAAAGCGTTTCTGGAATTTTTGCATATCCCAAGGTACTTGCGTTGTCCCCAAAGACGTTAATACGCCAACACCTCGTGCCACAGCCCAACACCGAAAATCATCACCGGCCGGTATTCGAACCTTCGCTGCCTGGACTTCTCACCACATGACTCAAACTGGTTGTGCATGCTAAGCGAGACATTGCACTTCCCCACTCGACCACGGCCCTCCGGCCACCACCACAAAAAACCCCGCCACGGCCACGGCTCTCGATTTTCCTCGACCAATATCCCGCCCTTGCTCAGACGCGTCTCGCCTGTGTCCACTTACATCGCCTGCGCGGGCTCACTAACCGGCATTTCTTTCATCTGCTTCGCCTTCCTTTGCGCCATAACTTGCTACCCGACTTGAGCTGGCCGTCCGACGGTCTGGGGGAGGAGAGAGAGAATTTAGTCCTAGGTCAGGAGAACCGCCCACGACACTCCGCCGCCGAATGCCATCGACTTTTCTAGCTTTCGTTACTTTACGTTGCTCGAGCACCATTTCTTGAGCCCCGATTGAACCTCAATCAACCCTCGCTTGACCTTCACTCACTCGCCATGTCTTCGTTCCTTACCCCGCCCAAGACGGGCCCCAGCGGCCAGCGTCCCGTTGCGAAGCCTCGATTTGCAAAGCCCAATCCCGTCCGAGCCATGCGAGAGCGCGAAGAGCGTCGAGCCGCCGCCGCCACCCACGCCCAGAACTCCCGAGCCGCTGTCAACCGGAATGCCTCGCTCGCCCACCCGTCCCGCCCGCAATGTCCCAACAAGGCGTGTCCGAAGCCCAATGTCGTCGACGGCACCTGCCAGACTTGCGGTCGTATCGCTGACGACAGCAACATTGTCGCCGAGGTGCAATTCGGCGAGACGTCTTCGGGTGCCGCCATGGTGCAGGGATCGTACATTGGTGCCGACCAGGCCGGTGTCCGCAGCATGGGCCCGGCCTTCAGGAGAGTGGGAGGATCCGACGACCGGGAAAAGAGCATTCGAGAGGCAAAGAGCTTGATGCAGGGTTATGCTCAGCAGCTCAACGTCAGCGACAGCTTGGTGACTGCCGGAACCCAGGTCTTCAAGCTGGCTTCCAGTGCCAACTTTATCCAGGGCCGCACGCTGACCAGTGTGGCTGCCGTGTGCCTCTACGCTGCGTGTCGAGCGGAACCGCCTTGCAAGGTCATGCTAATCGATCTGGCTGATTTGGTCCAGCTCAACGTCTTCAAACTCGGCCGCATTTTCAAGAAACTGAACGAGGTGGTTCCCATTGGCAACGACGGCTTGATCCCCGTTTACCCCGAGGATCTGATTTGGCGATTTGCAACAAAGATGGAGTTTCACCAAGAGACGGCAAAGGTCGCCGAGGATGCCGTTCGACTTGTCAAGCGAATGAGCCGAGATTGGATGGTTATGGGCCGTCGCCCCTCGGGCATCTGTGGCGCCTGCTTGCTCATGGCGGCACGAATGCACAACTTTCGAAGAACCGTCCGCGAAGTGGTTTACATCGTCAAGGTCACCAATCACACCATCCAGAGTCGCCTGCAGGAGTTCAAATTCACCGAATCTAGTCGCATGTCGGTCGAAGACTTTCTGAAGCAGGACTTCCTGGAGAGCTCACACGACCCACCTTCGTTTTACAAGCAGTCGGAGGAGTACAAGCAGATGGCCGACAGCAAATCCCGGAAGCGGAAGAGGCCAGCGGCCGGGGAGGACGATGAGGCTGACGGCGACGCGTCAAGGTCCAGAGCTAACGCACAACCTCGAGGAGGTGCCGATCTCACCAAAGCCCCCGCCGTGGAGTACCGCCGTGACGAAGATGGATTCATCATCCCGCCTCTGCCATCACAGATTGCCGAAAATCCTTCCCTGGTCAACAAACTTCATGCAAACACGGAAGAGGGAGAAGGGGAAGAGAACAACGTGGAAACCCTGGACACCCTCGTGGAAGAGTTTGGCGACGCCTTGGACGAAGATGCCGCGCAGGAATCATCCGGACAACGCGGGAAAGGAAACAAGTCGGACAAGCCCCAGTTACCCATCAACGAGGAGTGGGAGCAAGACGAGCAGGAGTTGGAGGGTGTCATTGAGGAAATCTTCAACGATCCGCTGACGTATGAGCACGCCATGGCCTACTCAACCGCCGAACAGCGTGCGCAGATCCACACCGTTTGGGCTCTACAGCAGCGACCTCAAAAGGAGATTTCCATGTCCGCGGATGTTACGGAGGATGAGTTTGCCGACGATCTCGAGGTCATCAACTGTCTGCTGTCACCAGAGGAAGCACAAATCAAGGAGATGATTTGGGTGAATCAGAACAAGGAGTGGCTCCGCAAGCACCAGGAGAAGGTGTTTAGAAAGAAGCTCGAAGCGGAACGGCCGAAACAAACCCGAAAGCGACGCAAGCGTGCCAGGATGGGCGAAGGACAAACAAGCCCTGCCAGCTCTGCCGCCGAGGCAGCCATCAACGTGGCCAAGGATCGAGCATGGTCCAAGAGGATCAACTACGACGCCATCCGCAACATCTTCGACATGCCCAACGTCGGCGGTCCTGGATCCGAGGCCACCAGCCGCAAGACAAGCATGGCAGGCAGCACATTCGGAGCCGACGACGCGAATGAGGCGCCTGACGATAGTGTCGCCGGCGATGACGTGGGCGCTCCCGCCGAGGAGGAGGAAGAGGAGTACGACGAGACGGAGCACTACAACGAAGAAGGAGAGGAGTTTGGGGGAGGCGGCGGCGAATTCGAGGGCGGGTTTGAAGACGACGACAATCCCGACATGGATGCGGAGTATGGGCTGGACGAGGAGTTTGCATAAAGTGCCATGGGAGGTTTCAGCGGCGTTGAGGACGAAAATTGGACCAGACAACGGGCGGATATTTTGATACCCAGACGTAAGGGATAGACGGGCTTTGCCATTGCCGTCCACTTGAAGATAAATATCATAGGAATTGTTAAGTAGCATAACCTTACTTTATGGCATAACCATTTAGTTAATGACAAAAGTAATTACTCCATGCTCATGCCACTGACTCCATCACCACCACGCAACCGCCTCGGACGTGACGGCGCAAAAGGGTATCACCGACGTCAACTTCGCGATCCGCACCATTGCCGACACCGGATAATAGTCTGGCTAATGCCGTGTGTAAACGACGACTGCCGGCCTCATGGCACATGATGCGTGCGCGATGCAGCTGAAGAGGGTGGTGTGTCTGGGGCGCATTAGCTAGCCCCATTCTTCAACCTCCCAAGAGGTCGCTTCTCAGCCCTTCAACCTTCCTTGGCATTCAAGTCAGCTGGACGAAGGTCGGTTAATGGGCATCGGCATTTTCAACTCGGACTTGCTGCGCCCGCCGGCCGTCATCGGGAAAAGGGAAGCTGGATTTCCAATCACCTGGCGGCATGTTGCAGGCATGATATCACAAGTGCCTTCGCCTCACTCTGATACAGAGTAGACAATAAAGTCTATTTGGCAATAGGTGAATTTATCTTATCTTCTGTCGCCCCCTGCAAATGGTTTGGTTCACTAGCAACTCTGCCATAAACCTGCTCCAATGGATCCTTTATCAATCACCGCCAGCATTGTGGCGCTGCTCCAAGCAACTACCGCCGTGGGAAAGGGAATCAAGTTCCTTCACTCCCTCAGCCACATCCCCGACGAATTCTGCGACTTGGTCAATGAGCTCGCAACCCTGCAGGCCGTCCTGGGACAAGTCACCAGCGCGCTCAAGGAACTCCAGGGCGACAACCCAGCCGCGCCTGTGCTTCGGGTTGATCTGACCAAGGCGCTGGTCTTGGAAAATGAACTGCGACAAACCGTTGGTGAGATTGACGCCCTATGCGTCCGGCTCCAGAAACGGCCCGCGCCACGAGGCGAGATGGGAAGCTGGCGATATCTAAGAAGAGGTGGCTTCGAGAGCGGAGTAGCATTGCCCATCTCAAGGCGAAAGCGTGTGCGGCAAAGAGTGATTTGTCGCTGTGTTTCGAATCCCTCATTTCCACCCAAAGGTTGTGAGCAACACATCTCAGACTCAGGCTTTAGCTAACACGTAGATGACAGCGCAAGGCAAACGCGGGTTTCAATCGATATCCACCGGTTGGTGGCCATGACCTATGACGGCCTGACCTCGGAGGTCGAGAGGAGCGCCAAAATTGCCGAGACGCACCAGAGTAGCTTTGACAAAGTGCACGAGTCTCTCAATCGGCTTCATGCAAAAGCGCTTGATCTTGAGCAACTGATCCGCACGACTGTCAAGCCAATGCCAACCCACAATGGCGGTGCTGCGAGCCACATGGATGAAATCTATACGAGCGGTACTGTCTGGTCATTTCAAGCCTCGCTGCGATTGCCATGCTCGGCGTACTGCAACTGCCAATGCCATCGTCAATCTCAAGTCGAAACTCCGAAATGGATCCGTTCTGCGTTTGGCTCCTTGTTCCTCCGGTACAACAGCCTTCCCGTTTGGGACACGCGGCCATGCCGAGTAGAAAAATGCAAACGATCCCATGGCTCCATCCGGCTGCGATATACCTTCCCGCAATGGATGATAGCTAGGGAGGTTTCCCTTGCAACGTCTGGACACAGCATCGTGGGATATGGAGCTGCACTGCATGCAAAGATCCGGAGGGTTTTGCCCGACGGTCTGGCGCTTGCGGCCATTGCGTTTAACGATCTGGAATGGCTGAAGAGGGCTCTCGTCAGTAATAAGCTGCACGTCACGGACCTTGACCAATCTGGGAAGTCGCTGATGAATGTACGTTGGACATCTGATGCACTTACTGCACTAACGCCATTCAGCTCGCACTCTATCATCGAAATCTGAAAGTTACCAGGTTTCTCTTCGAGCATGGTTCGCCTCCAGGCGGAGAAGACAACTATGGATGGTACGTCAAATGCCCCAAGTACCTAGTCGTCGGGGAAATTTAGCTTACCTACATCGTAGGTCGGTCGCAAAGGAGGCCCGTCTGAAGCTCTATTCACCAAAGGCAATCTATCGAGACCCTGGGGACAATGATTTGCTCCGCAGACTCTCCGAATTGGGAGACGAAGATGAGGTCCGAATATCGACATTGATTCACGATTGTTTGCTGGGAATCAACCCCATATCTCTTTCTACCGCTATTGCCCAGGTTCCGTCTGATATCAACCGTCTCGACGATTTTGACCTCGCTCCGATCCACTGGTGTATTAGGAAACATGATTTTGTTTCGTTCAAGATGCTACTCGCTCATCCGCCGGTCGATATTCACATTACCCACCCCTTTGGTACATTCCTCCATTGGGCTGCGCGTAATGAGTACCCTGGATCCTCAGACATGGCCCGGTCTCTACTGGATGCCGGACTAGACGCCAATTCTCAGAATGGGCATAACCGCACTCCAATCTATTTTTCATTTCACAACCCCGAGACGGTTCAGCTACTGCTTGAACACGGCGCAACTACGGTGAACTTTTCTCAACATGAATCGGAGATGGAGAACCCAGTCTCTTGGTTCGTGGAGCGATGGAACAACATCCGGAGGAGCGACCCTCAACGACAAAACTGGGAGCGGTCTTTGAAGCTGCTCCTCGGGTTTGGTGTTGATCTTGACACTTCGCAATGGGAAGGGCGGACTTTGATACACCGCGCTATTTTGTATCAGAACAACGCTCTTTTAGAGCTTCTAATCCAGTATGGGGCCAGAACAGACGCCGTCGATAACGACGGGAATGGAATCTTGCATTTTGCGGCCCAAGCTGGGGACCTAGAGTTGATCGAGGTGCTGAGCGATGCCAAGATCCAGGGGATCAAGACAAATGCATTGAATGAGGCTGGCGAAACCCCATCGCGAATCATGGCGGTAAGAATGACTGGGCAGCTCAAGGACGAATGGGGCCCCGGAGTGAATGTTGCGACATATGAAGAGTTCCTGTTGTTCAGATTGCTGCTAGAGGAGATTGACGAAAGGAACCGGAGTGGTCAGTATGCAGTCGATGGAGTTGACGTTTCCCCCGATGCCAGGATTGATGCTCTCGACATTGACGAAGAAACAGGACAAGATGGAGCGGCTTCCGAGGGCAGCTTTCGGAGCGAAGTTGCTTTTGCAAATTCTGATGCGTCAACAATGGACCTGTTGTCGGAATCCGATGATGATCAATACAGGGACTCGAACCGGTCTGAGAATGACGGGAGTGAGGATGAGTTTATGGATGCGAGAGATAGTTGGGGTTAATTTTGCTGGACTTCATGACGACTTGGCAATCCTCGGGAAATATGTGGAGCACGGGAATATTGAGCTGCACAGGCAGCAGAGGCATGAGATGTTATGTGAAATTGAAGGTATAGTTGGAATGAGCGAAGGTAGCAAAGGTTGATATATGATACGGGTTGTGACACTATCTCTAATATGAGAGAAGTTGGGGCGTTACGCATGCTTGCCTGTCACATTGAGTGAATATGATCATGATAATGATGTCGGAGTGGCACTTCAGGCTCCAACTGGAGGAACCCCTCCCAAACAAAATAAAGAGAAAGAAGAGAAATAAGTGCCGCCAAGTAAGTGCAGACTTTCAGTTGGCTGGAAACCCCCCATCCTCTCTAGCTGTTCATCACAGTCCACTTTGAATCGGCGCAGGCAATGTGCAGAGAGTGGTGCGAAAAGGGGGAAAATATGACCGGCTGCTGGCGGCTGCTGGCTGCTGGCTGCTGGTTAATTGCCAAGGCGGGCTGCTGGGCGGGCTACGGTTGCGGGCTACAGTCACAGCTTGGAACGGGGGATTGACGCGCGAGCAGAAGAGAGTTAATTGATCTATTTGACCGCTACGGCAGTTACGGATTCTTTAGAATTGCTGTCTACTTCATTGATATAGGTAGGAAGGTATTCCAGTTGGCAGTTGCGGCTTGAGCTGCTGGGCGGGCTGCTGGGCAGGCTAAGCTGTAGGCAGCTAGCAGGCTGTTAGCAGCTGAATAGGCTGTTAGGTGGGGACAGGCTGTGGGCAGCTGGGCGGGCCGTTGGGCGGGCACAGGCTATTGGTAGCAGGGCAGGCTGTTTGACAGCTGGGCAGGCTGTTTGACAGCTGGGCAGGCTGTCAGGCAGCTGGGTATGATATGTAGGTCCAGCTGTGGGCAGCTGGTGCAGCCGTCACCAACGCCCGTGTACCTGAGGCTGCAGTGTGAGGCTTGGAGGTCGCATGTGTCGAATGGCCCGTGCGCGTGACTGCCTTACCTTAGGCACCACCTACCGAGTTGCCGGTCTGTTCATCTCCTCCGTGGTGCTCAGGCACAGAGTACATTGCAGCAAGTACGGACCCACATACAAACATAAGGTAGTGGGGGAGTGGCGCTGCAACAAGTATTCAGTGCCTGAGATCTGCGAAAGCGATCGGACTAGCAGGGTCCGTGCGGGGCCATGCCACTGCCTAAAACGTCGTCGTTGACGAATCCCTTAAGTTAAGTATAAGTAGTCCCTTCCTCTTCCCTCACCTCACACCACCTCACATCACTTTGCATCTCACCATCTTCACCTTCACCTTGAGAATGCATTTGTCTCCTTCCTCCACCACCAACCCAACGCCATGGAAGTTGCCAAAGGGTCAGTTCTTGGTCTTCGCTTCTAGCGGATGACTGGACGCGCACGGCGCGTAATGATAAGGTCACTGCATTGCACATCGCAGGCGCTCGGTTCGGTGAGGAAGTGTGCCCGGGCCGTCCATCTCCAAGCTACGGATTGTGGTCCGGGAATGGAAAGGGACTTGCTCTTGAGCAAGTCGCCTGGTGAGCTTCGTGGAGTCGGCTTCATCGGTATCATTGCCGCTGGTGCGCGTCCAGTTCTCCGCTTGATGCCGAGTCAACGAGTCGACGCCTTTCAGAACCATGCCCGCTCTTGGGAAAGCTGAAATGAACGAACCGATAGTTCTTCTTCTCCTGTTCACCATGCTTCACCTCTGCAGCAGGTGTTCTGTAGGTGCGTCTCCCACCACGTACGGGTTGGCTAATGTTTTGCCTCTTTTATAGGATCCCAACTCCCTCTCGCGAATCAACGGAAAGGTTTCTTGAGAACTTTTGAACCTGGCCGTCGTTTCTTGGCTCAATGCCTCTCATGAAACACAATACCTTTGCCCTGACCCCAATACCCAATCACGCCATGTCTTCTTCTCTATAGACTACAGCAGTGAGGCCGCGACTGTCTTGTTCAAGATTCGACTCCCAATTAAACAGAAGACTTCATCCCATACGAAGAGGCACCTGTTTCTGTTCATCCACCCGGAGCAAGTCATATTCTTAACTCACCATGGTCTTGAACCTGACGAGACGCCTGAACAAGTACGCCAAAAACTTGGGGATGGTGTAATCTGCCTCAAGTTCCAGCTGAGTACTCGTCCAGACATAATTGTACCCAAGCCCTTTGCACCCAAGAAGCGGGAGGATTGCGAAACGCTAGATGCCATGAAGCAACTCGCTCGACAAGCAGCTCTGAATATCTATGTAGGACGCGACGTTCTACCAGATGCCCAAGCTCGCATCCTCTGCCACATAGCCCTTGATCCTGAAACCAGGACAAGTTGCTTGGAAAACCATCTTGCGACTGTCTACGGACGCAATCGTGCCAGGCGTTGGCTAGACTCTACAGATGCGCCAGCAGCATCGTCTCCATCATACAACCAAGCACAATGTGAATTGCCGCTCGTCGCCGAAAAGGGCAAGACATTATTACTCCCCGACCCCCAAGCCCACTTCTATTTACTAGTCTAGAAGCTACCATAGTAGATACTGAAATTGCGACCAAGAAGCGGAAGAGAAATGGTGAAGGAGAAGCACGTTATTTCGAGTCAGCCTTACTCAAGGCCGTCGAGAAGCCCGTCGAGATGGTTGTCAAGACACAACTCGCCGACATTTCCGACATGAATTATAATAGGTTAAGAAGGAAATCCTGGCGCACGTCGACAAGCAATTCGACAATCTCGACATGTACAACAAGGGTGAGGTGGACGATAGATTCTACGTGCTGGAGAAACAGGCCGAGGGCATAATGTCGACAAAGGTTGATGAGGATAACCTAGACGATATCAAGATAAAACTAGAGGTTTACGCGAAGGAATAGATTATGGAAATGGGGATTAAGGTGGAAAAACGCCGCCTTATCAAGCGCCTTAAGGCGTGTTCGTGGAACTTCGAGATGGACAGCGACAGTAAGACTAATTTGCCTTCGTCTTGAGGTGGCAATAAAATGAACCTACCGCACAAATTTCGACCGGAATACGTTCGTTTTGTTCTTCTCGTTTAAGTGAAGTGCGTGCTATCCCGGATGATACCAGCAGATGGATGATTGTTCAGCCATTGTTCTCGTTGCTGCCACGGCCGCAGCCTCTCTCCTTCAACTTGACGCGCATTAACACCAGGAGTATGGTGCCCCGCGGCATGCCGATGAAGTGGAAATCCCTGCAGAAGAAAAAAGATGCATTGTATTAGAGTTCACTGCAGGTAGTTGCCTCAAATTGCTAATTAAAGAATTAGAGAAATAAAGCCACGCTCACTCCCTTCGATTCCTTATCAACAACCTCCACCGCCACCGCCACCTCCGTCTCCCCCTCCACAGCCACCACCTCCACCTCCATCACCAATGGAGCCAAGTGCATCAACCAGTCCAGAGAAATCAAAGTAATGCTGATCATTGTCCCTAACACCAACTCTCCTACGTCGAAATATTCTCAGCTTATAGACGTCCTTTCCTCCGGTTTGTGCAACATTTAGCCTGTAGAGCTCCTTCTCATCGGATGTCGTACAGGGTAGGGTGGATGATGAAAGTGGAGTCTCAACTGCGGCGACTCGCTTCGGAGACTCTTCAGAATGCCTCCTTGATGGGATAGTAGACGGGGGCGTTTGGGTCTGATCTCCAGGTGTAGAGCTGAGGCTTGATTTCTTGGAACTGTCCATGGATCGGATGCTAGGCGATAGAAGAGGAGCCTCAGGTGAGGGGCGAGTATGCAAGGTTGATTTCTTGGTGTCGTTTGGGTATCGCACTGTGGATGGTAGACGAGGAATTTGAGCTACCGGGGTGGTTTTGGCCATTTTGGCTGGAGCATAATGATTTGGTCTGAGCCTGAATGGAAGACACATGGTTGTGGAGAGTGGATGCGAGATATTTGTGGAGTGTTATGGTCGCATGGGCATGAAAATAACATTCAGTTCTCAGGTTGATATGTGGAAAAGGCGATGTACTGTTGATGATGATTATAATAAATGAATGGGTGAGTGGCCTCAATCGCAAGTCTGGATATTGATATGCGAATAATATACGAAGAGTATTGTTGGGAGTTCTGCCATTTATCTATTGTGGAGGTCACATCGCGACGCTTGGACAGGCTCCCCACTTGGTATGCATCATGCGCCCGGTTTGTGTGCTTCTCGAAGCACACCTGGGCTGTGCAGCAGCCCTGTATGACCAACCTCTCTTTCATAGCTGCCTGGCTAAAAAAGATGCCGCCAAAAGAGCGGGGTAGCGTATTTTATCCGCAGGTCATTTGCCAATCACTTCCGTCGTTATCATGCCACAATGGCCTTGTCTGCTGTGGTTGTATTAACTGAGGCGAAGCGCCACGGTCACACCTCGGTAAGAGCTCCGCCACAACGTTGATCTTAACCGAGTGCTGTGTTGCATGCCACCGCTTTCCCCCACCTGCCTTAATGGGCACCGACTTACCAAAAAAGTCAAGCTGAACGGGGAGATGGTGGGTTGATTGAGCGATAATTCCCTTTAAGGGTTGTATTGCGATAATTTAGTGCAATCTGAAAAACGAGACCTCTAACTACTGTGCTCTACCGCCTCACTTTCGGTGTTGTTGCCCGTGTGATCCGAGCCATCCTTCTCTTGGTTGTTGGCAACCCAGGAACTGCTCTTGATTGGGTTGACGTGCTGGACGTACATCGTGTCAATCTCCTCAAGGGTACGGTCCTTTGACTCGATGAGGAAGAAGAAGACGATGAGCACAAGAGCTGCGCAGCATCCTGCAAAAACAAGACCGTACAGGTAGTCAATGGCGTCAGTAATGAATCGAGTGCTAGGTGTGGTGTTAGTATATCGACGCTTTGACATTATTTCGATTAGATACTCACAAGAAAGAAATCATACTAGTTCAAGTTAGTAAGAGGATCATCAAGTGGAAAAGATAATGATTGGTGACTTACAAGTTCCAGAACCAGTTGGCAGCAGTGGCGAGAGCCATGCATTTACCGCGGTATTGGGCAGGGTACAGTTCAGCAACAACCGC
Source organism: Ilyonectria destructans (assembly GCA_020740775.1). Classification (NCBI taxonomy): domain Eukaryota; kingdom Fungi; phylum Ascomycota; class Sordariomycetes; order Hypocreales; family Nectriaceae; genus Ilyonectria; species Ilyonectria destructans. Next base: position 895,437 of record JAHEWK010000016.1, read on the forward strand.
CCAGACGAGAGGACCCCAGGTAGTAGCGAACGCAGCAATAAACAAGCAAGAGAAGGCGATGAGAACAGTCCCGGCCTTGGGGGTATTCATCGGGTTCTCATGATCGAGCGAGAAGTGTCCAACGAAGGCGTAGACGCTGACGGATTAGAATTAGCAAAGGTTGCACATGGATTAGCATAGCAGGAAACTCACAAGAAGCACATCATCATCCAGAGTCCACCAATCATTAAAGCCTTGCGCCGGCCGCACTTTGCCACGACCCACAGCCCACCAAAGGTACAGGCGACGTTCACGGATCCGAGAATGATCTGAGTAACATAGCTGTTGCTGATACCGGTGGAAGAGAAGGCCGTAGTTCCGAAATAAAAAAAGAAATTCGCACCTGTGAGTTGCTGGCCAGCCTGGAGGGTCATGCCGAGAAGCGTGCGGTAAAGCATTCGGGGCCCAGTGAAGATCTCATACCACTTCGTATCGGTGCTAGCCTTCTCCTCTTCCTGCTTGGCGCGAATATCATCAATTTGCTTCGAAACGCTGTAGTCGTCAGGCGCAACACCGGCCAGTCTGGCAATGGTGTTTCGAGCTTCCTCAACGCGGCCCTTTCGGTACGCATAGCGAGGAGACTCGGGAAGCAGGAGGATACCTCCGCCAAGAATCAGGGCCCAGAGGAAGGAAAGGCCGTTGGGGACTCTCCAAGATGCGCTGCTCTGGTTCGTCTCCGTTCCCCAGTTCACCATCTCGGCGGTCCAGATTCCTAGAGTGATGAAGAGCTGGTATGTTGATACCAGAATACCGCGAATGATGGCCGGGCTGCTCTCGGACTGGTACATTGGGACGACGACTGACAAAGATCCGATGCCAAGTCCTGTTACCAGACGGCCAACAGCGAACTGAGCCCATTGCTTCTCAGATGAAATCTCAATGATTGTGCCAATCATGGTGAAGAGAGCCGAGGATGAGATAGTGAGACGGCGACCAATGATATCGGACATTGAGCCTGAGATGAGGGACCCAATCAGACAACCGACACAGAGAAGGCCAACAATGGTACCCTGTCGGGCAGCACTGAATGTGAAGGATCCATCAGACTGCTCCTCGCCAAAGCGTTCGGCATAGTTGTCCATGAGAAAGAAGCCGGAAATTTGACCACTGTAGATTGGATTAGACACGCCTTGGGCATTACGGGCCTGACTTCACCTACCTGACATATCCAAACATGAATCCACCAATGCTGGCAACCAGACCCAGGAAGCAAGCAATGGCAGTGACTTTTTGATGCGCAACGTCATTCGAAGGGCCGTTGCTCGAGGGCTCCACACGCCCACGCCCTTTGAGATGGCTCATTATCGCCATGATCAAGATAGTAAAGATAAGGTTGATGTTGTTTTTGTTAACCACAGATGAGTAAAGTGAGTCATCGACTGTTGATATTTTCACATTTAGCAAGAGAGGGCGAACGAGATCCTTTTACGCTGCGGTTTAATGGGCCTCATGACCCCCACCGCGTGGACGCACCATCCGATGCTTAGTGAGTCCACGGCGATGCGTCGGAGGAGGCATATATGGGTCCGTCATGGGATTTCCAAATATTTCAGGCACAAGAGTAAATTGCCCGAGCGATTCGTGCTGCCGGGGAAGCCGAAGGCGGAGCTTTGACGTCAGTGAGGGCTCTCGGTCGGGCCTATTCAAACTGCTCGCCTCATCCTCAAAACTACGTCATCGCGGCGCAATTGCGCGGATTCTGCTGTCTGCTCGATGATGGCAGAATCTTTTTTAAATTTCTCAATTCTCCAGGACCCTTTGGCCGCGGCTTTAGTATTTATGGCCATCCAGCTATCACGTCTTGATTCCATGAGATAAAAGGATGGATGTGAAATCTTTGTGTTCGCCACCCGGGACCCGGTTGTCTCAGGCGGGTACGTGATAAGCGGCACTTGAAGATAGGATCCGGTGGATCTCAAGCGGGCCGATGGACCCAGATTTCTTGTTTTAGACCCGAGCTAGCGGTTGAGAGATTGAGGCTCAAGATGAGGCTCAACAGCGCATTACGTCGCACCGATTCGTTTCGCGAGCCCAGGCGCCATGGACATCGAGAACCAGATGAATCCAAACGACCTGGACATAAGCCCATATTGGAAAGTTCATCTTTTGGCATTTTTCTTGTCCCTCCCGCGATTTGCATCTCTCCTTTTCCGTTATCTCTATCATCTCATGTTAAGCGAGAAGTGTCGTTCAACGAAAATTCACCGAGATTCGGCCCGATCATCATGCTTCCGTTAAGTCCGTTACACGTTCCACCCTTGGCACCGTAATCCAGATAATTGTGGATTTCAAAGTGTTGTCATCATGCAACTGCAGGAACATGCATGCAAGGATTGCTTCGTGATTTCAGATTCTGGGTCGAACGATTCAAGATTCGCGGTAGCTGCCGCTCCCTAACGGCGCATTTATCACTCGCGATGCATTGGAATTGACTGCTCGAACATCACTCAAGCGACCTGCAATAGGAAGTTTCCTTCTGCAATTTAGTTTTGCACTCTGGCATTGTTTTCATTGTTATACCCTGAGATCACGCCACGGCCTGCTCCTGGCGCCGATGGGAGCAACATTCAAACAAGCTTTGATCAAGGGTATCACTCTAGACCCCTGCAGCTACGCTGAGTGATTAACTCCATATTTACACCGGAGATGCCACCGGTGAGAGTGATTTGAGACCGCCATGTGGAGAGGGTATACGTAAAGGAAGGTCACTGGTGCCAATAAAATGCCCGGTGTATTAGGTACCACTCTATACGATATTTTCTGAAAGTGTAGAGCTGAATATATCGTTCGAGTCCCCCATTCTTGTGATTGAGCTTCACGTTCCGATGCAACAGTCTTATCAGTCGGCGGATATCCATACGATGCATGGGACGGTGGCCAGAACTTGCGCGATTTTGAACCGCAGGTATTGAAGCACATAAAAGATCATCCCACATATTGATATTAGGCTTGCAGCTGCGGAACTGTTTCCGAGTTCAAAGATGTGGCCTGGATGCCGCGGAAGACTGCAGGGCTGTCCAGTGCAGCACCATTCTGGTCGCCCATAAGCATATCTTCACATGTGCTTCCTAGAGAGGGAAACTAGACTAAGTTAGTTACTGGCGTCATATTTCAGAGTCATAAAATTTATCCCTGGACCCAAGTCGGCTCCCAGCAGAAGATGCATCCCCAGGACCGAGTCCAGTCACGACTTCCGTAACGCGCTTCACAAAATCCATCTGTCCATTGACCATGTGTGGATTCGAATCGAATGAAGACGGAAATGGCCCAAAGGAGTCTGAACATGATGACGGCCTAATTTATTTTGTTTGTAAATGTGGAATACCCCTGCATGCGTACTGACCAAAACTTTCAGCAATAACAACCTCTTTGGCCAAGACCTGCGACAATGCTCTTACTGTTACATTCAGGCCATCAAGACTAGCCAGCGGGCGAAAAGATGGGTCATATGAGAAACATATCCTATTTAGCATTGGTCTAGAATGAGTGAGTGGTGACTGCACCATACCTACGATGTCGAAGTCCATGATAGTGAGTGGGCCCTGCCTGTCACAGCGTATGACGCGACACAGGCAGTCACATGGGAACCCTAAGCCAGTTATTAAAATAGTATTCCTACTTCTTGAAAAGATATTACTAATCTTTATAAATTTCTCTTATATTATATAGTTGTTGATACACGTTTCAACAGTTGCTTAAGAGACTTGATATAGCTACGAAGCTTTCAAGACTAACTACTCTTATACCCAGCCTATACAGCAGCCTATATAACGTCATGGGGGTTTCCGGCTATTCTAAACAACATGGTGTCATTACTTTTGCGTTATTTGTTGTAGTGCACGAGAAAACGTAGTTGAAATACAAGAGGTGGTCGTGTGGAAGGTAGAAAATGGTTGGCCCGCTTCTAGGGTGGTTGACTATATCAGTCGCCCAGGTCATAATAGAGCTAACAAAAATCTCTAGAATAAAGCTTTTTTATGTTTTCTCATAGGAAGTCCCCCAACGCGGCATCCAGCGTGCTAGCCTCCTTCATGGGAACCGCTTCGCCCTTCTTAGACAAACCGACCTTATTGTGCCAGACGACCTTCATACCGGCATCCGTCGCCCCCTGGACATCTCCCGAACTGCCTGCAACGAACAATACATCACTCGCGTCGAGCCCCATTTTCGTCAAGAGAGCCTCATACGCCTGCCTGGTCGGCTTGTAAAACCCGCTCTCTTCAGCCGTGATAACGGCATCGAAGGTAAAGTCGTGCCCGCTCCCTGTACTCGTGCACTCCTCTGCTCTGCGAACCGCAATGTGTCCTTGGTGTTTCGAGCAATTCGTCACGACGCCGAGCTTATAGCCTCGCTCCCTCAACGCCGGTAATACCATTGCGACCTCGGGCCACGCCTGCAAGTTTCCCCAGTTGCGAAGCAGAGTTTCTGGGGCGGATTCCGGCAAGCCTATGTCGCGTGCAGCTTGTCTGACGCAATCTTCATACGGCGTGTATGCCCCTCCTGGTATGCTGAAGGTGAGTTCAAGGTAGCGATGTCGCCAGGGCCTCCCTTCGGATGGGGTGCCCGATGGCGTTGACGCATCCCAGACGCTCCATGAGTCAAGAAGTGCCGTGAGAAGGTCGAATACGATAGCTTTAGGTCGCCAATTGGGGCCGGCGTTGACTGTGGAGACAGACATTGAAAAGAATTAGATAGTGAGGAACGGCTTGAGCGGGGTCGAGAACGGCGGTAAGGTCGGATAAAGTTAACCTAAGTCGAGACGCCCTTTAAACTAAGCATCGAGTTCTGCGTTCAATGACGATACCATCTGGATATTCACGAAAGAAGTACTTCGCACGCGCCCTCCGGGTGACATCTATGTGCGGGGTCTCATGACTCAACTGAAGATCAAAAGTCGGGCCGGGACAGGCCGATGATGGATATTTTCGGCAACCTCTGGTGAATCGCCGAGCGTGAGCCCCATGGTGGACGGCAACATCACCTACTTATGCCGCACTGCTAGTAACCAAAACAGCCCGTGTTTGCCAACCAGCGCGGGTGAGAAAACAGAGCGAAAACAGAGCGAATTTTGGAACGGCACCACCATCCGATACGCAAGAGATTTTGTGCTGGTATTTGTGAGATACGATGAAGGTCCAGTCGAACAAAAAAGCGACGTTCTAAAAAATACTGATCATAATTCTACATGTCATATATTCCTTCCGAAACTCCCGTCCCATTACCTCCGTCAGTCAGACCGTTGCTGGTTGTGCCCGTTGTGGATTCATTCGCCATGTTGAGAACGTCCAAAACCCAGTCAGCTGTTGTCAAGTCTTCGCTGGGTGGTACGGCCCAAGTGAAGTCTGAGGTAGACTCGTCTGGGAAAGCAACCTCATCGGTGGCTGGATCCTTTTGCAGCAGGCTAGTGCTCGGTACCGGGAATTCGAGGCCGTGATATTGCGCCAGCCCCTGCGGAGTCTGTTCGAGACCTCGCTCACAGCTATTTGATTCTGCTGGGTGGGTGAGAACGTCGTCTGTGATCAGCGATGGCGGAGTCTCATCCGGCAGACTTGCGTCGCTGGGGCTTCCCTGTAGCCTGTTGACGAGCATAGCCGTTGCGTCCCTCACAACGGTTGTAAAGAGTGCCGCAAGGTCCCTCTCCTCATTGTGCCTGTCATAGGGTATTTCCCGGGACCGCACATGGTTAGCGACCATTTCTCGTCCATGCTCCTCAATGAAGTCGCTAAAACCCAGTAGGGTCTCGATTTCTGGGTCTTGTACGTATGCTGATGAAGGGCGAGGGGTGTCGGGGAACACAATGTCCCACACAGTAAACCACTGGTGTTCCAAGGTCATCATTCTGTCCACGCGCGAGGAAAACTTGTCTTTGTGGTCGTCAGTGATACCCTCTGGCTCTTGGTATTCTTGTCTGGAGCACGACTGCGTCCTGATGTGATCCCGCTCATCTCCCTTGGTTTCGAACTCCTGACCACACAAGGGACAGAAATGTGGCTGAATATGTTTACGACACAAATGTTGCTTGACATCCTTGATCCTTTTCAACTTGAAGTCTCGAAGACAAAGCTTGTGCTTGAACTTGTCCTTCTTGTAGTAAGGGCAGGCGAGCAGCAGCGATTTGTCGTCCACATCGCTCAATCTGGACTTCTTTCCGTACTTGGTGTTCCTGCTATCTTCCTCTCCTGAGCTCATCCCTGCACCTTGTTGTCTTGTCCTGTTCCTCTTCTGCGATTTAGAAAAAGACTTGCTCGAGCCGCTCAATCGTTTTGAGTCGTTGGAACCAGTTGAGCTTTGTTGTTCTGAGCTGCCTCGCTGCTTTCCATATTCTTCGAGTGCAATCTGGACGAGGCTTGGAACTTCTTGACGAAGGGGATGCTCATTATCCAAAGTTTCGTCATCCGAAGTACAAGAACTGTACATGAAATCTGACGAACTGTCATCTGTGTACTCGCTCTCAGTAGCCTCTGTCCAACAAGCCTGCGTAAGATACGACTCTAGAGACGAGACGAGAGAATCGTTGTCTTTAGATTCCACAGGAGTTTGTGATTCTGGACTGTGGTGCTGTGAAGTTCCGAGACCGTCAACCTTTGTAATTGTGGACCCTGTGAGAATCTCCTGGCAGTTTGCGTCGAATCGTAAATTCCACAATCGCATAGAGCGCATGAAGCGCTTCGTGCCACGAAGCTGGCGTTCGCGGCCGAAAAGAAGCTCAACAAATTCCACACCCTCTTTCTCGCCTAGTTGCGTAGTACCTTTCCTCTTACTGGGCTTGGGCATGAGTCGTTCGCACCGCTTTAGCAGGGAGTTGAGTTTATCCAACAATCGTTCCCCTCCCTCAATGAACTCATGGATGAGTTTCCTCTCGTCTCCTGAGATGCTTGATACGCAGGCTTCCGAGAAATCCTTCTTGCTGATAAGTTGGATCAAAAGTTGCCAGAGATCGTGTGCCATTTCCGAAATGGGGTTTCCTAACCCGTGGCGGAAAACAGCCCAGTCGTAGATCCACTTGCCTAGAGAGTTGCCGCCAAACACCCCGCCGAGTAGTAAAATAGGCTCTTCATTAGGATCCCAGTGCTCAAGCGAGTATCCGCTAGGGATTTGGTGTTTCTCCACGTCTTCTTTCGTAGCTTTTCTAAATGAAGCTGACGTTGGTTGGGTCCGTATCGGCCGGGAGCGAGCGACCATCAGTTTACTCGCCTGATAATCCACCTTTCTATTACCCGAGGAATCGGCAATAAATCTTGCCCGACTTTCCAGATTCTCCGTCCTCAGATTGATTTTTTCAACATGCGAAGCGGGGCGAGTTTCTGGTTCGTCGCTGATGGACTCCCATGCAGGCTGCCTGTGTGATGATTGTCTGGATAGAAAATTAACCCGTAGATCGTCCCGACTGCCTGAGATTGTTCCGTCTTGGGTGGAATGTAGTTCCGCTAATGGTTCCTGTGGAGCGTCCTCTGAGTGCTTTTTTCTCCGTCTCGATGCGATTTTCTGGCCCCGCGACACCAAATTCGGCATTGAATTCGGAATTGGATCTTTCGTCGTGATTTTGTTAACGGATATTGTTGTTTGGTCAGTTGTATTGACTTCTCGACTAGGACCGCGTTGTGGGAGAGAATCGCTAAGGAACGGGGAAGCAGTCGACGGATTGGATCGCGATGGAAGGAAAGACGTAGATAACCGAATTTGTTGATGCTTTTCATTCTTTGTATCGGCATGTTGAAGTGATCTTTGGAAAGTTGCGAGGCATGGAGATTCCCTGGGGAACTTGACATGATCTGGTTGAGAAGTGTTACGCTCAGAGTTATGCGACTTAATACAGAGTTTCCCCGCATTGTGGCTCTTGCTGGAAGAGTCGCGGTCAGCGCCAACCGGTAGGCGACGGCCATATCTTAGTCTGCTCTTGTCGTAGAGAACTGACTTTTTTTGAAGACCTTACTTAATGTTAATGTGAGGATGCAAAAATAGGGACAGTGGGCTAGCCACTTACCCAGCCGAGAATCCGATAGTGAGAAGTCCCCTTGACTATCAAACCCTCCCCGCATCCCTTCCGTTGAACACCTGGCCGAGAAGGCCGGGCCAGGCGAGCGGAGGCTGACGGGAGACGGAGACCTGCCAAAAGTGACCATGGCGAATGATAACACGTGGAAGTCTAGCTCAATTGTGTCATAAAAAGCGGCATTGGCGCCAACAGAACTCAAGGTAGTGCGATTGAGAGGAGAGAGCGAAAGAATGAGGTGAGGGATATGTTGGTGCATTGAGACTGATGTAAGGCGCCGCTGTGCCCATTCTTTCAGTGCATAGTGGCGCAGCTCAGTAGGCTCATGTATTGGACATTCGGCTGCATGCTGCATGGGTAAGCCCTTAGCTGCAACTCCATCATCTCTTTTGGTTGGTGATATGAGGAGAATGGGTCTCGCTCATCCAGTAAGCCGTTTTCATTGGCCCCAATCTTTCAAGCATGTCTGTCTGTACGTGCAATGACACTTAGGGCGCTGGCGTGCTCTATGATACTTTTACACGAAGATTGAATATGCCATTCAGATCTGGCTATATGTTATATGATAAAGGTTCGTAGCCGTACACATGATACTTCAAAAGACACGCCTGAAAAAATAAGATAAACATTTGATTACCATAATTAATCAACTCATATTCTTCCTTGTTATCAATTCCAAATTCCAGTCTACAACAATGACTAACGAAGCGGCACATTCATCCATCAGTCAAACCAATTGTTCCCAAGGGTAAGCCCCCCTCCCATGCAAGTGCGTTCGTGGCTCATATTCTACCAAAGAAAACGCCCATCAAATCATTCAAGAACTAAACAGAAAGGCTATGGAATTAAATCACGGCGGGCTTCGGAGTATGAGAACGACAACGTGCTGGCGAAGTGCATGTTTGGTAATACTACTGAAGCCGAGAGTGTGAGGATTCATGAGGTCCGTGCTCAGGATGCTATTGCCGCCTTCTCAAGAGCATTCACGTCTGCACCCAGAAGCAAATAAGGTGAGGGATACAATTGGGTAGATGCTCTTATTTCTCAGCTTTAAGCTGGAGATGTACTATTATGGAAAGTCTGGTGTGTCTCAGGACACATCTTCGATAGGACACCTCGGCAGTGTATCATTCTGACCTTTGTCTTAGACATTGACTAGGATAAGGTGGATATAAGCCTCCAATAGAGGAAAATGCACCAAAGACTTGTGCTTCTGACTGAAATCTCAGTGGTGAGTCGAGGCCAGGTATGCATGAAGAGATTCTTCTTACGATGCTATCATGAGTAAAGTAGCCAATGAATACGAAGGCAGGATTACGTACTCTGGTCAGTCTCCAGATGACTCCTAAGCGAATGGTATTCCTCCCTTACTGTATGGTGGTTAGAATATTATACGGTGTCGTTTGAAAACAGCGACCTCCTTATGCTGGCCGAAATGAAGGTGTTCTACACCAACATCAGCCATGGTGTCGGAGACGAAGTCAATGGGTGCGAAAATTTTCTTGGCATGGATCGCATCAAGAAGATCAGCAGCACTCTTATCAACTTGTGAGCGGATTTGAAGCCTGGGAAAATGCATGCATACTCCGCATATTGGTCTAGTCGAGGCCGAGGTGAAGGCATTGTAACCATGTGCCAATAACAATACTCTATCCCATTGTGCTTGCCACAAGAGGGTGACCCAGATTAGAACCACTCAATTCCCTTAATTGCCACTGAATAAATGCGCTCGTGCGTCTCTGAATCGTTCCTGCACCCAAGTTGGGAGACCACGAAATCCAGACCCAAAGCTGTAATACCCTGGTAAGAACACCTGGCCGCTCTTACCTCTAAGCACCTGCCGCGTAATTGCATCGGCAACATCATTTGGTTGTAGGAGTGTGTCTGTAAATGCCTTTTTCTTCAATGCTGAGTCGAACATGGCGGTGCGAATCCACATCGGGTGAACAACACTATGAAGTATGATTAGCATTTACGTTACTGGGGATGCTGGCTTGTTACCTGGTATTGATGTTGCTAGCATGATAATTATGCTTCAGCTCCTGCGCGAGCCCTTCGTGAAACGCCAAGGCAGCAGCCTTTGAACAACAATAGTCGACATTATATGCGACAGTCACAAAACTGGCCATGCTCGCAATGGTGATGATATGTCCATGATTCTGGCTGATCATCCATGGCAAGAACTCCCTAACAAGGAAAAAGTGTGCAACAATATTGACATCAAATGTGCGGCGGATTTCTAGGTCTGTCTCTTCGAGGATCGGCTTCATTGATGCGACGCCAGCATTGTTGATCAATACCGTGGGCTCCCCTACATCACGACGTATGGATTCGGATACTTGTCGGATTTCTTCGGGAGATGTGACATCAAGCTGATAGAAGGAAACATTGTCTGGAACGGGTGTTTTCGGGGGGTAGAGATCGACAGAAACAACCTTGATGCCCTTTCCAGAAAGCTTCCTAACAACAAGCTCACCGATACCATTGCTTCCTCCCGTGACGAGGACAATTTCCTTTGACCAGTTCCATTGAGATGAGTCCGAGAAACCTCTTTGCCTCCGCCGGACGATTGCGTAGATTAGGCTGAGAGCGGCAACAGTGCCAAGAGTATTCCCGAGATTGATCGATGTCGGTAGTTGCCTCAGCGCATCCATCTCGGCGATTCTCCTGAATGTTGGAAAAGGTAAACTATGAGGTGCCCGTATCCGTGGCGGCAGGTAATCAAAAGGACTCGTAGAATAGGACTTGAACTCGGACTCAGAGAACAAAATGACATATTTCTATGGAAAAGGGCGAAAGCACAAGCCTCAATCGTACCATTATACCTCGGCCCATTGTCCATCCGCGTCCAAGAGACCATCCTCTGTGCTTGGCGTATCGCTTGTGGGCCCATAATCTTCCCATTAAAACTGAGAATCGCATGTCGCCATGTACTGTAGAAGCGTTCTAGCTCTTATATTATTGGGGGAGAGAATATGACCGGGAGATTTGCCTTGCGTGGATATCGCTAACTGTCCCCGGGCCTGGTTTGCGAAGCAGATGCGGGGTGTTTCGCCGCTGATTCGTAACGGGCGGCCGTGCCAACTCACGTGTCTAGTTTGAGACCTTGTTTGCGAGCTGCGTTGGCATACAGTACAGGTGTATCGAATGATCATGCCTTTAAAATTAGATTAGTATCGAAAGGTTGCGTTTCGAGCTTCCGGGGCATGGTGTTGAAGTTCGATGGTGGGCTGATGTTTTTATCAGACAGGCGCAGTGTCGAAGCCCGGTTCGAGGTCTCCACTGGGAATGGGTTTGGGTACACTAATACTTAAAGGCCCTGTAACCCATCTGAGGCTCTGGAAGCATTATCCGAGTCCCATAAATCGATATGTAATTCGGTTACACGTCAGGTGCTGATGAGTAATGCTTCTTCAATCATCAGTACGTCGGCTCTTTTCCCTGTTTATGTTATTATCCATGACTATCCTCCCTGCCTTCACTGATCATGAGAGGCCATCTCTCCATCATCGGCATATTATTGAAGAAAGAAGTCGACCCATAAAAATTACTCAACAAGTTACAGCCAACTATATCTTCAATTTTACAGCTCATAAAAGACCGACCAGCGATCTCGAGAAGGACCATAGGACCATACGACTCGTCATTATTCCCCCATCGGCCAAATTGGAAAGCCAGTCGGAGCGGAGTGGCGTCTTGGGGAGGGGACTTCAAAATGGTCCAACGTGGAACAAAATTCTAATTGATGTCTAAAGAAACTGAAGCAGGCCTTGGCAAGGCTACGAGACAGGCGAGATCGCTCGGGACTCCAACGGCTATACGATTGCACAGACGCCATGAATGGCCGAGGCAGCACGGATCGCAGAGGATGAAGCGTGGCTGTGTCGCATGAAAAGCCAGATTGATAGCATTCGCAATCGCATTTAGGGAATGTCGCATGAATTTCCCCTGGATGTGCAGCCAATCTTGACGATTCTCGGCATGGCCGGGAGCTCTGATGGTAAAAACACGGCGTGTCTTGGCAGGGATCCTCAGCGCTTGGATGATAGTCTCACGGGGAGCGAATTAGCTGCAGCGAAAAACCCCGCGCGCCAATCGGGAGTTCGGGCTCTTATGCTCCCCGTCAAACGGGCAGAAAAGATCTAGGGAGCCGCGCTTCCCCCAATGTCCTTCCCTCTGCATCTCCTGTCGTATCTGTCCTTTCCCACCCCTACTACGCAGTAACACCGCAGCCGAAACACAGTAAAGACGGTCTATTCTCGTCGGCCCCTTGTCCTACTATTTGAAAGCCCTGATTTCACACTCCTTGGTGCGAGGGGTGCCGTCAAGATGCAGAGCCTCCCTTCCGCCACAGCGTCTCCACTCAATGGCGACAGCCCTATGAACTCCAGATCTCCAAGGATCCTATCGTGTGTTCTCTGTCAGCAGCGAAAGATCAAATGCGATAAAGGCGCGCCCTGCTCGAACTGTGACAAGGTTAGCACCAGCTAAAGGATATGAGAATAATTCAGGTCTAAGAGATGCAGGTCGGCGCCATATGTACTCCCTCCACTCCAGCCCCTGCACGTAAAAGCAGGCGGACGAATCGAGATTTACGAGAGAGGCTAGCAAGGTGTGAGGCCTTACTGAAGCAACATGAGCTATCATCCAGCACAATTGAGCCGGCTGCTGCTTCCACGTCTCGTTCTACCGACTACGCCGCCTCCATGTCGGATGCATCTCCGAGCCCGTCTCAACAATTAACCCCATTTGCGGATGATGAAAGAGAAAGAGAACTTAACCCCATTTGGATGCCTCAGGGGAAGGTCATAGTTGAGAATGGTAGCGTCAAGTATGTCGACAACTTCCCTTGGGCAACAATCCAGAACCAAGTAAGTGTCTCGTCATGCACAAGATGCTGTATCCCACAGAACGACATAGCCTCCATCCTTAACATCATTCCATTTCTCACCTGGTTCACTAATCTCATCTATAGCTTCAAACTATCCATCAGCTTCTAGATGACGAAGAACGAAGCGCGACGGATTCTGACATGACTCCTCCTCGAGAAGACATCCAAGTCTCATTCGGCGATGCCACCACCACTGAGGATGTCACCCCAACACCTGTGCAGATCTTCAAGCTCTGGCAGATCTTTCTGGAGAGAGTCAATCCGCTCACCAAGCTCATACATGCTCCAAGTCTACAGCCTCTCGTGGTGGAAGCCTCGAATGACCACACCAGCATCCCCCAAAACGCCCAGGCACTGCTATTTTCCATCTATTCCGTGGCCACTATCTCCTTGACGGAAGAGGAATCTGCTCAAGTGTTGAAAATGTCCAAAGAAAAAGCTCTTCTGAGATTTGCTTCTGGGGCAAAGGTTGCCTTTATGCGAGCGAAATTCTTGGAAAAATATGATTTGATGACCTTGCAAGCAATAGTCCTATATCTGGTAGAGCTTACCCAATGTCCCTTGTTTTAGATCAGAACCGAGTGAGCTAATTCACGAAATAGTTGTCTCTTCACGGTTATACCAGCCGTCATGAAACGTGGATTCTGAGCGGTATCTTAATCAGAATGGCCCAGAAATTAGGACTACACAAGGATGGCGAAGCCTTGAACCTCCCGCCGTTTGAAGCAGAGATGCGTAGGCGGGTTTGGTGGCAAATACTCATGTCTGACACGAAATACGCCATAGCATCGGGCTTTCACGAACCCTTACTGACGTGGAATTGGGACACAAAGTTTCCACACAACGTCAACGACGCTGATCTCTTCCCAAATTTCATGGAGCCGATCCGCCCCCGCGACAGTCCGACCGAAATGGGATTTTATCTAATGTTCTGCGAACTGTGTCAGTTCATGATTGAGAATCGCATTACCGACTTCCAGACACTGACCCTCGGCCATGCCAATGGGACAAAACAAACACCAATGGCATCAATCACGTACCAGACTCTGGTTCAACTCCTCGACGCAAAACTTACGGCTCTTGAACAGAAGTACATCGACACGTCAGTTGGCCCTTTACATCTGCTAGCGAGCAAGACTCGAATCTTCATCACAGCCGAGCTACTATCCATCCTAACACCAGTACACGAAATACCCGAATGGGGGACCGAGATCTTCAACGCCGAGGACAACGTGTTTAGAATATGCCTCATACACTTTGAGAATCACTCCAACATATGCGAGGAGATGAGGGACACCAACTTCATATGGTTCTTGAAGCTCCATTTCGAGATTGATGCTGTTCTATTCATTGCTGGTCAGCTTCAAAATCGAACCCTCGGTGGATTGGTCGATCGCGCGTGGATTTTGATGGACCGTGTTTACCACATTCAACCAGAACTGTGGAATATGTCGAAAAAGGAGAATGTCAAGGTCGGACTCTCCATTCTCAAGGCATGGCGAGAGCGTGAACGAGCCCTGTTTCAGCTAGGTCTTCCGTACGAGGTTTCTCCGGTTGTGTCCAAGCTACAGAGGATTGTACCTCAGTCCAGCCCACCTCCTGCACTACTACCGCCACCAAAGATCGAAGCCCAGGGGCCACTGAGTACGGATTGGATAGTTGACCAACTCTCCAATTATATGATTGACACATCGAATTTTATGCCGCCGGGACCTCATGAGCATTTCTGAGGCGGCTGGAAATGAAAGCAGGAACCTTGTGTGATTCTGGGTGTAGACTACCCACTGAGGACTTGATCATCGGAAAGCGCTTGGGGAATGAGTTGCTAGGCTACCGGAAATTTCGCCTCTATCTCCTAATGACCAGAATATTCCGACATAGTGGTGAGGGGATAGTTGCAAGACGCAATAACCATCTAGCGCGACGACCTCAGTCGAAGGATGGGGTGACGATGGGCAACGGTGTGGATGTTGAACAAACAGATATACCCACAGGGCCGGCATCTATGTTGAAAAAATTAGGTTGGTCATTTCAAGGACGGAGTAGAGCTAAGCGCGTTGAGTTGCAGTCACGGTGGAGAGGAAGTGGCTTTGTATTGGGACTGGGTTGAGGCACCATCGAGGCGAAACTGGAGCAATCATGTTGGAGGATGTTATTTGCGTGCTGTATAGAATTAAAAAAGATAAACTCAATCTCATTACCTTTTAATCTCGCCGGTACTCGGTATGATGGATATCGGGTGCGGCATCGATTTCCTAGCACAAGGCCACTACCAAGAACAGAATTCCCACAAGGCATGTTTCTCACTCACAGAAGAAAACTAATCACTTGTTTGTATTTCTTAACAATAGCTGTGATTACTTGTTATCTATGGCATCTGTAATGCGGATAATAGAGGGAGAGAGCCTATGTATCTGAAAGGGTCCAGGGTAATATGAGTCCAGCGTTGAACTGCAGCTGCATCCACTGCATCCCTACGTCGGAGTCTCTAAGGATCGGTGGTTTCTATCATGGAAGCGCAGGGATTGCTCCCATCAATCCAGTAGGCAGATTCTTCCCAGCCTTTCCCTTGCCTAGCTGTGGGACTAGGTTGTCTCCTCAACCCCTACTTTAATATCCAAGATGGACAAGACTTTGGAGGCGCTTGTATGAGAAGTATCTCAAACTACCCTCAACTAAACTCAATCCATCTTTGTTCACGCCTTTCACCTCTGCTGTTCCCCTTGCTGAGCATTCCGCAACTAATTCTAAACCCTGAAAAATATTTCAACTCATTTCTAATAAACCTCATTTATGAAAAAGTCATTTGAAGGGGTATTAATGCTTGCAAGCACTTCGCAGATCATTCGCACCGATACCGTATCGACTCAGTAAATTGGCCCGGACTCCTTCCCCCACTTATTGCCTTCGGGCTTTTATATACGCAATGATTTAAGAAATCTAAGCCTCATATAGCTTAGCTTCGGCCCATAAAAACAGGGCCAATTTATCGAGTCGATACGGTAGTCGTCTATGTGGCGACAGGGGCTGCGTGCGTAGACGTCATATAAAATATAGTGAGGCTGAGACTGCCTCCCCTCGTTGTCGGTGCCTGGGATTTGTGCTTATTTATGTTGGCATTCTCCATATTTTCCCAGACTCGATATAGTTCATTCATGAATCTCGTATTTTGGCCAATCCGCTGTCTTGGGGCTGAACTTCTGAAACGATGATCCCCGTGGGCCAGGATTCTTGTGCTGGCAAGGTTACAACCAGAAACCGCCCCCAGGATACTTCAGCGCTCACCTAATTTCGGCGACCGCAGAAGTAGCATGTATCCCTGTCAGGGCTGGAATCTTGGTGAGATTTGCGCTGCATTTGCCAAGAAAGCACCGCCTGGGAAAGACTCGGGGCAGTCATAACACAGCGGAGAACCTACTTTTCCCACCGAGGACAGGACTTTAATCCCTCGTCGCCAATACTGCGATTGCCGCCATGCGCTTCTCCACCCGCCTACAACTCGTAGGCCCTCTCTCTCTAGCCGCACTGTTTGCTGGCGGCCTACTCTTACTCCTTGTTGGCATCAACACACTCGCCGCTCCGACCGGAGACAGCCGCAAACCAGGGGAAGAGAGAGCTTTCGAATCCGACGTGTACGTCCAGTTTCTGTACGGCTCCCATCTCAGTGTCCAGGCCTGGTTAGCCATCGTTGGCATTGGCTTTGGGCTTCTGTCCTATGGATACAGGGAAACATATGCCCATATTTTCGACTGGTGGTGTAGTCGCCAATCCAAAGGACAGGCTGGACTCGACTATGCGCGATATCTAAACTCGCAGGCTCGAGCGCCCGTCCTTTACGGCTCCCGAGGTTTCGCTGGTTTCATTACTATACGATATTTTTTGATCCTGGCGAGCGTGGCTGCTTCAATTGGTTACAAGTTTGGCATCGTCCAGATTAGTGCCGACTCCTTCGATGTCTTCAACAACTACGTCTTTATAATGACTCCGCCGCCTCTAAATGGTCTCCACAACGGCGCCATTAGCCCATGGTTTAGCGATCAGCCGTCCTCCATGGGGGCTAATCAAGCTTTTAGTCACGAAGTCGTTGCGGGTGATGATGACACAGGTGTCGACGTACTTGAACCGCCATTGAGCATCATAATGGCCGGGTGCTGGCAAGATGTTTCACATCTCTTCCAGCATTCTGACTGGGGACAAATGTATTCACGCGAAATTGTCATGGTGGCTAATAAGACAGAGGAGAAGGGCTCCTTCTTCATGACCACAAATCATACTGGATGGACACGTACGCAAACTTCCAATAGGACCTGGATTGGCAAGTCAGGACCTGACCAGGCGGTGGTGGACTATCGCATCGTGAAACCTGGCAAGGTGCAGATCCAATGGGCGCGACTTGGGTGCTGGTTCAGCGGTGAATGTGACAACAGCAGCGACTCAACCAACCAGTCTGTAGCACATCGTCTAACATACACCATGCACTACGCGGTTGCGGAGGTTTCGAGGGAGCTCTACCAGGGAGGGTCTTTGCGGCTTACCGACGGAGGAGTAACAATCTTCTCCAACGATGAAAACCCCCCAGTCACGGAATATCGCAACGGCTCATTGCCACATTATGAGAACTGGGTGGATGCCATCATATCCAGCGACGAATCTTCCGTTTTGTACGGCGTCAGCGCCTTTGTTAGGGCTGTGATGGCAGGCTGGGCCTCAGTAGGAGTGGATAAGTTTGACGGGCGAGGGATTGCGATTTTGAATCCAGAGGATGAGCCATTTGGCACCGAAGAAACACAGAAAGGCCTCCTCGCCTCGACCTACCATCTCAATATTACGGAGTACCCCTTCTTCAAAGGAGTTCGATCCGCGACGTTGACGGGGTGTTATCGTACTGCGGCGTATCTGTTCATACTCTTAGGAGTCATCTCCTTTCTTGTCGGGCTATTTCGAATCTGGCTAGGCCCGCCTTCAGTTACTTCTTGGATGGGCCAGCATGTGTATCTGGCTCTAGGCGGTGCGGTGTCGATAGAAGGGAACCCAGATGATCTAGCTACGGGCTATAAGGCTGCGCCACGGGGGCTTGGGAGATTGCGATTGACATCCGATGCGACGCTTTCTTCGCACCTGCTGAGAGTTGCAAAGCGGGAGGATGAACCTGACGCATAAATTTGCGCATCATGGTAGATATAATGAGTGCGCATACTGCAGAGTAGTTTCGGTCTCACTAATTGCTAAAGCTAAATACAAACATGAAGAAGATTCATAGGTATTGAATAGCAACGATGCATTCAATAAGAGATCAATCACAATGTTTGCAGCGGTGGCAGTTGATAGAATAGTTGGGGACATTGAGCAAGTTCGGACTGAGTTCGGGGCTACACGGTTCCTCTTCCGGACTGTAGTGCTACTATATAACCCTATACAGGTTCAGATAGATTATGAGTGAAAAATAAAAAATAGATCCCAGGGCCAGGGCTTCAGCACCAATGAAGCATTTAAGCTCTATTTATTTAGTTCGTGGTCCTCGCCTTGTTGAACTCGAGGTAGCAACTTGATATATACTTTTAAGTTAGTAGAAGGAATTTGGTACCTACATATCGCGATTAAGAAGGATGATCTCAGTAGCCAGTAGAGCCTATAACCAGAAAAATGGAAGAGAAATATTCGGTCAAGTCACATCTAGGAGAGGAATAAAGAGGCACGGGTTATAGACAGACAAGGATAGTGACATAAGTGTAGTTCATACCTAAATACACGAATTGAAGCAACCATACAAGCCAACAACTCAGCCCACAAAGTACTAGGAATCAAACAGCCCAAGAGCGATCCTCTCCCTGACATGAATGAAATCTCCCAGGTCCAGCACAACCCACTCTGAAAATCTCGTCTAAGAGATCTTGACACCTTAACCAGTGTAGTCGCAGTAGACCTCGTAGGTTCCAGAAGTTCCGCAGTCGGTCAAAATCTTGCTGTTCTGGCGAATGTCGATAATGGTGGCTCCCGAAACGCCGACAGTGCTACCACTAGTCGTAGTGGCCTTGGCGTTGGTAAAAACGAACTCACCAAAGTTGGCAAAGGGCACAAGACTGCTGCCAGACTGGAAGTCCTCCACAATCCACTCGGCATTGGTCTCGCACAGGCTCGCCGTTTGGCTACTGAAAGAATGGCTGGTGGACTTGCCGGTGGTTAAGTTTTCAATGGTAGCCTTTCCAGCCGTCTTTGAGGTGGCCGCGACGGTCATTCTGATGGAATCGCCAGCAGAAATAGCAAATCCAGTGAATGTATAAGAGTCTGCATAGGTGAAAGGTTAGAGGCACAATTTCAGTTAATGATCAAGTATATAACTCACAATCAGGGTACCACTCGTACCATGCCTCGTAAATGTACGAGGTACCTTGAATTCCGACATCAATACCAGTCTGGAGGATGGCAGTCTCGCAAGTGTCGCCATCAAGACCAACCCATGCAGAGGCATAGTAAGTGGTCCTGGAGCTGCCACCACTGGGAATGCTGGGCTTAGGGACGGTCACAGTTCCGGTAACAGAATTGTATCCAGTACCAATGAGGACAGCACCAGCCCAGTTGGTCGAGTACTCGGCGTAGGAGGTGTTGGCCAACTCAGTCAGTGAACCATCGGTGTCAACTGCAGGGAACCTGAGGTTGGAGTTCCTGTTTCCAGCGGAGCGAACGGCAAGCTTCTCGACATTGCGGGCACGTCGTGCCTCTGTACCAAGGGCCGCGAGGGAGCCGCTGGCGAAAAGAAGAGTTGAAACAAGACCGGAAGTCTTCATGTTGGCAGTAATAAGACTTGAAGAGTGATAGAGAGGACTGTGCTGTGCTGGAGCTAATGAGGATGAAGGTGAACATCGAAAAGATCAGAAGCCTTCTCATTTATACTTGAAGATACCCTCGTTGTATGGATACTGAGGCAATCATTCCACTTCCTCCGTTGAACGTCGGATGGAATCTTGGCATCCAAAAGTTCCAGTTCGACGGACCTATTGCCTCCTAGAACAATATCACCGAGTGACGCGCATTCTCTCCCGACGTTCTCTTCATCCATTTTAAGAAGGTGGAGGGCCAGGAACTTATGGCGGTTGCAGTTTAGACTGAACCCATACGCGTTTGTGATTGAATATAGTCTACTTACTGAAATATGTAGCCTTGTCATTTTTGCTCTTTATTTGGCTGTGTTATGAGTCGAACTAGTAGAAATAAGTTACTTCCATTCCCCACGTAGCATGTATCTTGCCCTCTATCTCACATGAGGGCCACTTTTTGACTAGCCTGTGTTGGAAACTCAATATGCATTCTACATCTTATCCGTTGTCGTCCGGGGTGACTGGGGTCATTGGATAGATCGGCACTGGTGGTTCGGAAAATGGAAATCGACCCCGGCTCCCTACCCCGGCCTCTATTCCGAAAGCGAGGCCTGAAGAAAGCCGTGCCAAGGTGCCAAGGACCCGCGAGCCGGGCCAGAGTGTAGAGCCAAGACATTGAAATGCACAATTGACGTCTTGGCATATTTTAGAGGATTGATGATGAGAAATATCTTCATTAATAACGTCAAAATTGGTTTGCGCTGCAGTCGTTATATTTTCTAGCGTGTTTATTGATGTACATTGTCCATTGTCCATTGTTGCTATGAGCTGATAGCTATCTTCGCTGCCCCGGCAGGCTTGTTTGTCCCATGCGTATTGAGCAAGGGCCGAATGAAGTTCATCGTGCAATGTTGAGATAGACAACCTCCTCCTCCGAATGGTTGATGCTACATTTCAAAGATCAAAAGTGCCTATGCTGCCTTGTTTGGGACCGTGAAGGCCTCGCCCTCCGGTGTCCAAGTCGGTTTTCGGAAGGTGGACGGATCTCGGCACAGCGATGGTCAACTGATCGAGATAGCCCTCAAAGACAACCCCACGTATCAACGCACGCCGCGCTCGAAGCCGTCCGTCCACAGAACATCCCTGTTAGAGCCGATAAACAAGGATTTATGCTTGATAGCAATTGAACCCCACCTTAATCACCTCACGCCGGCCCGTTCCGACAAATACCGTGAGCACTTGGAAACTGGATTATGCCTGTCAAACCAAGGTGACGGGTAATACGAATTGGATACGCGGATACCTTTGTTAAATGCCGTAAGTAAGCACTGTAATATCATCTGCCGACCGTTTGTGGATAGAAGAGTCGTCAGGTATTATCTCAGCATTTCTTTCTGTCCTATCTGGTTTTTGCTCCGCATGGCCGGCGACCCATATATCGCGGAGCTCTTGGTGGAATGGATTTGCGCCTCGAACAGCTGTGCGGAAAACGTCGCAGTCAAAATTCCGTCTCTCAATCCCTGCATTATTTTGGTGAGCTGTTCTGGGGTTTTAATCCTGCATTTGGACGACGAATGCAATCCAGCTCCCAGCTTGTGTCCGGAGTCATGAGAGGGGTATAGTTGCTGGACACCAAACCCCGGACCAAGGCATATTGCTGTGGTATAGAATTCACTCTCACTTGCGGCTTGAAATACGAACTTGGATACTTGCCGATCGGGAGATGAACCTATCGTTTCTGCTTTGGCGTCCAGTTCCAATGCCATGCGAATGGTGTAGTAGTGATGCGCTTTTCCACGATGGAGAATAAAGAGATTGAGGATAATAGAAATAATAAAAATGGACAACATATTATAGGTACTGCTATTGATGTGATTGGATCAAACTATGCAAGAGGCTATAATACTATAAATTGAGCTGCTAGTGACGATGCTTACTGATAAAGGTGCGCAATCTATCCTCTTGTACCCAAAACCTGCCCTGTGAGTTTCCAAAACTGACTAATCAGAGTGAACCAACAGGTCTAAGCAAGCGGAACTTCCTGTTGAAGGCAGCCCACCGTGGATTCCTTCCTATCAAGAGTAAGGAATCTATATATCCTATTTCCCCCAAACCTAAGGGTCACTAACAAGTCCCTCGCCTGACTAGTTGTTCCTGAAGTATTCCAAAGCGCACAAGTAGATTCGCTATTAATCTTGACGTTATATTCTTTTTCTCTCGACAAAATCAGTCGTCTTTACAAGCCGATATCCGGATCAACCCCTGCGGATTGATCGCCCATGAGTGGACCCACACGGAGCCAGGACGGTTCGGGCATTCCATACCGCGGGTATGACTTATGATGGCGGTAAATAGGGGTTCTCAGTATGTCTATGATAAATTGAGAAAGGAGATCCGTTGAATTATGCCTTATAAAGTCCCCACCAGTAGTTAGGCGCACCAAGTAGCGGGGACCGGCTAATGACAGGCTGCCATAACGAACCTGCCTAACTCGAGAACCAGCCGTCCATTCCTAGTATTATTATCTTTTAGCGAGAATATGTAGTTTTGATTGATATCTTATTGTCATTGTCATTTTGTAGTCGGGATCTAGGCGGGCTACGAGTCATGACTGGAGTGAAGGGGAACTGGCATCAGTTTCATGCTGCACCAGTCCAATATCAGATATGGAGGGGTGCCATAATAACCCAAAGGCTAGCCTAAAACGCTAAATATGATAAATATGATAAATATGATAAATATGATAAATATGATAAATATGATAAATATGATAAATATGATAAATATGATAAATATGATAAATATGATAAATATGATATTTAAATACCTTAATTGAAAGGGACAATACTACGAATTAGGTTCTTCGATATTCGAACATTTGCTACTACGTGTAAGGTAGTGACGACATATATGCGAATAAAGTACTTCATATATACATTCTCTACTGATAAAATAAGCCTAGAGCGATTTTATTGGTGCGTGTAGGATGATATGCCATTGGCACAACTCGAATTGTTCCATCCTACTCTCGGCAAGCTGTGAAATCTTTAAGGCCAGCATCCGGCACGGTCGCCTTCGGCAAACAGAAGTCCACATCCTCTCCCTTCAGCTCGTCAAATACCAGTGAATATTCACGCTGAGCTATGATTAGCATATAGTTCAACTAAGCCAGAGAGCATAACGCGGAGTACTTGGTGTAGACAGATGACTGGAGGGAACATACCTTTGCAATATGGACAAACTCGTTATAGATGCCATCCTCCTTCATTTTCTGCCGAACGAGGTCGGTGACGCCACCTAGTAGGGCCACTACAGTGGTGACCTTGCTGTCCCAGGTTAATAGGGCCGAGACTAATTCGCCATCTACCCTCGTAGACTCGGTACTTCCGTAGGGGTCTACAGTTTCGTATAAGCATTTACTCTGGAAACAAGAGACTGGGATGCTGTCAACTTACTCTGCATCTTCTTTCCAACAATCATGTTTCTCCACCAAGCGAGGCCTACGGCCTTGTCAAACATAACGGTCGGGAAAACACTGTACGGGGTGATGACATCATGTTCCTGTTCCGTTTGACTTGCCACCGACGGGATGCCAGCCGGAGAAATGTAACCAATGATGGTGTCTGTCTTAGGGTCGGTCGAGTTGTTGACCGACGCGTACATCCCTGGAACCTTGGTGACAACCGAGTTGCAGGTCCGAACGCGTTCTCCGTTTTTGAAGAGGCGACTAAGAAAGTGATATCAGTAGGAGCTATTATGTACTATGACGCGAAACTTACTGGATAATGTCGACATCGTAGTAAGGCAACTCAAGCTGGTTCCAGATCTCGTGGCTGGAGAACCAAAAACCTGTGCATAACAGTTAGAGATATTTACTTGGAACACAATGGAAGGAGACAAAAGTCCACTCGCCTTTTCGAACCGTAATCGGGCCAACCCCTCCCATATTATACTCGGCACTCTCCAGCTTTGGACGCTTGTATTCCCAGAGCTTCTGCTTCTCCTTCTTCGACAAGTCCCCGAAGAACTGCAAGAAGTACGTCAAGAGTTCGCCTTCATATGGGTCATCGAGATACGTTGGCGTTTCGCATTTGTAGCTCTGCTTCGAATCGTGGATCGGCAAAGTCTGGTCTGCAATTGAAGTGACCGCGCAGACTTTCCCATCGCCAATGTGGAAGATGTCGGCTGCTGTTGACGCGACATAGTCGAGCCAATCCTGCCAGCCGTTGGCAATCTTGGTAAACTTTGACTTGTGTTGGCTCCTGAGGGCTTCGACACAGCCATAAACGGCCCAGATGAGTTCTCTTGAAGAATAACATTAGACTTGTCTCGGGATGCTGAAAGACTCTTGCTTACCCGTTATCTAAACCGGGGACCCTGTTGACCCAGTCGTCGGTTGGCCTTATGGCATCCTCGTCGGTTAGCATCCAAGGCAAAAAGCCACCAAAGCCAGGGAACGTCTCATTGAATTGAAGGTAGGTCTTCAATTTGACTTCCATGATGGAGGCTGCAAAAGCGGGAGCTGCCTTGAGGTCATTGGGAGTCAAAAATCTGGCAGCCTCTCGAGAACCGGCGATCGCCTGGGCATAGAGAATAATTTGGAGCGCCTATTCGTGATCACAATAAGCAACAGTGCACATAACGCTGAGGAAAATTTGGTGATGTATCTAAACTGACCTCTTTGCTTGCGGCGCTGAAAGGGTGTTTCGTAGTGCGCTTGCCGGTGACCCAATCGATCTGCGTCCCGTCATAGGACATGCCATTTTTGGTGTTGTAGGCTACGTCGTTTTGGTGGAACTTTCCCTCCCAGTACAATAGATCCCAGATGAAGTCATCCGTTCGATCGAGCACATCTTGCTGGGACCATTCGAGACCGAATCGGCAGGATGGCTTTTGGCTACCTTTATACCCCGACCTCTCTTCGTGGGCTGGCAGAGCGGTTGCAACAGAGGCCCAAGCCAGGGATAAAAGAGAGCTAGTCTGGCCGAACTTCATGACGATGGTGATGTAAGGCAATATCAAGAAGTGGCCTTTGGAGATTGTGGAGTTGCATGCAGGTCATTGACAGTGACGGTATTGTTAGTCGGCCCTTATATACATATCCCCTCGCATCGACATTGAATCATGGCCCGAGAAGCGTAGGTTTATTCCAAGGATGCCACCCATGTCCACGTTCCTGGGCCGACTTCAATTTGAGTCTTCCCCAGGTCGTTACCCCGCCACATTTGTGCGTCTAGCTCGTCTCGTCCAGGATCTACACGGGGAATAGGAGAAATGACTGTTGAATTGCGGGGGACTCGATCAGCAGACGAGTCGCGCCAGCCGAGGCATTTAGCCGTGAGTAAAGTATTTGACCGGCGCAAATCCCCGCTCTCTCGATTGAAGCAACAAAACGCCTCGCGCCCTTTTCTCCGGCTCCTCAGAATGCGCGAAATCGCCTGCCATGGCAATGGATCGCAGTCCCACATCGGCCTCGCCTCGTTCCCAGGCCATTGTCCCGCCTCACCGACCCCCTACGAGCAGGGCCTGTGATCGCTGTCGGCGCCGAAAGGCCAGGGTAAGACGTCGGTGGCGTCGGGGAAACTGGAAATTGAGCGGCTTCAACTGATCATGACGGCAGTGTGACTTTGCAGAGTCTGGCCGGCGCTGCACCAACTGCCGCGAATCAGGCCAGCAGTGCTCCTTCGACTTGCCCCTGGCTCGTCGTGGCCCCAAAACCCGGAGGCGGAATGCCAACTCTGCACTTCAATCTGTCGATCCTCCGCCTGTTGGTGACAGTTCCGCTCTGTCGTTCCCCGGATCGAACCCCACCGCGGAATTGACCCTTGTCGACTCCTCCGCAACATCGGGTCCTTCCTCGGCCCATTGGGAAGCCTCTCATGCCCTGAATGTCGATCCAGCTCTGTCGCCGCAAACGATCCACAGCTCCGTATCCGACGCCGCCATCACCCCCAGTCAATCGGCCCTGCAACGCTGGCACAACCTCTCTCGAGCGTTGGCGTTTCTCACAGCTGATCTCAATCAACTGGTGACGCGCTGTTTTGATCTGTTCTTCGAGTACCTCTATCCGCTCACGCCGCTGGTGCATGAACCGAGCCTGCGAGATGCATTGGCCTTCTTCGTCACCCAAGCCGCCACCGGTTTCTCCCCAGCCAGCAACCCAACCAGCATCAGTGGTCGCTTGGAAACATGGCCAGATGCTACTTTCACCTTGATCACGGCGGTTTGCGCCGAGGCTGCTTTTTTGTTACCAAAGGACTTGTTTCCCGAAGGACAGTCTGTGGCTGACATCTTCCTCAAGTCGTCGCGCAGTTGTCTCAACCATTACTTGGAAGCGGACCTTGAAAGCCCCAACGCCAACTCCATCGCCATTCGATACTTCCATTCCAATTGTCTGCACGCAGCCGGAAAGCCGAAGTACTCATGGCACATCTTCGGAGAGGCAACCCGACTTGCTCAGGTCATGCAGCTTCACGAGGAGACATCTCTAGAGGGTCTGTTTCCAATAGAGGCCGAACTTCGCCGGCGTGCATTCTGGATTGTGTACATGGGCGACAAATCAGCCGCTATTTTAAACAATCGCCCCATAACGATCCACCAGTTCTCATTCGAGTCGGGCATTACAACTGCATATCCGACAGGGATTGAGGACGAGTCTTCCATTGGTGTCTCGCCGGGGTCTGTTGCCCCGACGCCAGAAACGACAAGGAAAACATTCATTGCTGGGTTCAATGCAAACCTCCGCTTGTGGCAAACTGCCTCAAATCTCCTCCTTCAAATGAGACTCATTCAGGATCAAGAGCAACATGATCTCTCCCTGCCAGGCCATCCGCCGCTTCCCACCCCCGAAGACAGAAGTCGCCTGGACGCACTTTACATCCAGTTCATCACATGCCTTGACGATCTGCCTCCGTATTTGCAATCATATACATTCGCCGCCATTGCTGGGGCGGGGAAAGAAGCAACGAAACAGAATCAATTCATCATACAATGTGCTAACCTTCAGGTCTCAATGCACTGCCTGCGAATGGTCATCACGCAGAAGTTCGAGGAGCGCTCCTTCTTCTCAACTGGAGTGGAACAAGCCGACCTGCGCAAGACAGAGATCGCCCGAGATATGTTGCGTGTGATACATGAGGCTCCTTTCTGGTCGTTACAGGTTAACGGCGAACCATACGTAAGGAGCCATAGGTCCACCTGGACTCAAGAGTAAAGAACTGACGTTTTCATAGGTAGAAAAGATTCGACTTATTGGAGCCAGTCTACTGGAAATCATCCACCGGAACAGGACTTCGCCGATAGCTACACGTGCTCGGAGTGATTTTACCGTTCTTCTTGATCTCCTCACGAGGTTGGATTCTAAGGCTTCGGATGCTTTGCGAAATAACTCGACGTGGGTTGTTTAAGCTTGATTGAATATGCGTAATGACCAGCAAAGAGGAAGCTTCGAGTACCAAAATTGGCCAGTTTTGATGTGGTTCGCTGGCGTGTATTATCATGTGTTATTTTAATCTTTTTAGAATGGGATGCAACCCGTATGCCTCACGACTTCAATAACGTGTCAATATGGATATAAAGCAGAATACGCTCCGAAATGATGGCATCGTCGTTGTTTCATACTCTATGAGTGCTTACATTTTCGCGGTGCAATAAACGAGTGCACAGAGCGTGGAGTATTATTTAACACAGAATGACAGCATGGTGGCACCGTGCTGTCACTCAATTGTATTGCTAAATTGACCCGAAAGGAACAGTGACCGAAGAATCGCCACATTGAAATAAATGTGGTACAGGGTTCAAGGCTTCAAACCGTCTTTTCTCTCGCAAATTCCTGTTCTTCCTTCACAATCTCAATCTTCTTAGCCATCTCTTGCTTCTCCTCCTTTCCTTCAAATAGATACGCCAGCTCCTCCAACGTGGGACCCGACGTTTCTACGAAGAAGAAATATACTACTAAGAAAATTATGGCGACCCAAACACAGTAGTAGATGTAGAATTTCCAGCCAATGTTCTCCAGCCCAATGGGGTTAACATAACCACCGAAAATAGAGGATACTTGAATCGTGAGCAGGACGAAAGCCCATGTCTTTGCTCGCATCTGGTACGTGACAATTTCCAGAGGGTAGGTGACAACCAGGTTCGTCCAGCCAAAAGTGTAGAATGCCTGGAAGAGGAAGATACATGCAAGAACGACTCGTCCAGCGGCGATAGAGTCTTTCTCCAGGTATTGTTGGGCTGCAATGGTCCACATGATGAATGTAACTAGGACTCCACCAGAGCCTACTAGGAAGAAAGTGCGGCGCTTGAAGCGGTCGACGAGGAGTGTCATTGTGATCGCGACAATGTATTGCCAAAGAGTCACCATGCCGTTAACAAGGGTGATATCTTTCTCCGCCTCAACTCCAGTGTCTTTGAGAATCTGTGTGAGGTAGTTGGAGACCAGCAGGTTACCAGAGCTCTGGCTGAAGAGGGCTGTGGCAAAACAGAGCGAGAGTCGTTTGATGTTGGGAATTGAGGAAAAGAAGTCCTTCCAAGACATGTTTTCCTCGACTTCTTTAGCAATGGCTTGCTGGATCTCGGCGAATTCAAATTCGACGAGCTCGGAGTTCGGATCGCCCTCTCCGTGGTACTTGATGAGGATTTCTCGAGCCTTGTCCACTTTTCCCTTGGCGATTAACCAGCGAGGGGATTCGGGGCAGAAGAAAATAAGGGCGAGCTGGTACGCCGAGGGGACGATCTGAATCAGGGTGGGCAGTCTCCATGACCACTGGCCAGGAATACGGTAGCATCCATAAGTTGCCCACGCGCCAATGACGTAGCCCAGAACGATGCTAGTGTTGTAGAATGTCGTGACTTGCACTCGCTCCTTCGGATGGGAAAGTTCAGTAACCAGGACAGGAGCGCCCATCTGGATGAGCGACGAGCCGATTCCAAGAACGATCTTGCCGCCAATGTACATGTTCAGCGATGTCGCAAAGAACTGAACAAAAACTCCGGCCATGATGACTACAGAGCCCAGGGCAGTGGGTAGTCGGCGACCGGTAACGTCTCCAATCCAGCCCAGGAAGATGAAGGGGATAATGCCACCGATGGCGTTGGATGCGCCAAAGAAGCCCAGCTTTGAACCAGTTGGGTGTCCGAATCGCTCTTGCCAAGTCTCTAGAACTTGCATGCCGTTGGTCATTGAACTGTTGGTTGTTTGTGTCAGTCATGAGGGCCTAATATTGTGAAGGATGTTGACTTACCCATCAATTCCAAGGGCCATACTGGCAAAGAGAGAGGACGTGAGTAGGAAATAGAGAAGGACTCCATTCTTTCTCTTCCAAAACGGAGGAACCGTGCTAAGGTCGATGGGAGACGAGATGTCTTCGACCGCGTGGGCGGCTTTAGGAGCCATCGTCAAGGTAGTGCAATTCAACGAGCCGACAAGACCGCCGTGAAGTTTTCAAGCACCGCGTTGTGGTAGAAGGCAGTGATTAGGTTGTTGATCTTGGAACCGAATTTTCGGCAGGCATCTCGCTCCAATTATATACAGCTGCATGCGCATCGAAGAAGGGTCGTAAGACAGGAGGAGCCGCGAGCACTTCCGCCAAACAGGGTCAGACGACAAAACTTCCCCGTGGGGATTCCGCGTCCGGGGTCGGCTGCGGCGAAACGGCGAAATGTGGTGCAATTGCCAGGTTATCCATCCAACTAATGACGCCCGCCAAGCTCGATGGGGAAATTCTATCGGGGAAATGGGAAAGCCTATGACGGGAAAATACCAGAGATCGGCGTTACTCGCCACGCCTTGGCGCATCGAAAAACGGGGTTCGATCCTTGATGTTCCATCACGTTGATAAACCTGAGAGGGGTAGTGGCAGAGCTGGGTATAAAGCGTGCAAGGGCATGGGAATGGCCAAGTGGCTGAATTCGTTGACGAGCTGAATCACACTTCTCGTTTCTCAATTTCCTCCGGCGCTTCTTCGTGCCGAGCCAAGTTTAGTCTGTCATTGAGCCAGTCCCGACGCGACAATGCCGGGTACAACCTCGTTACCCCGAGATTTTGAACTGGGGTTCGCGACAGCGTCCTACCAAATCGAAGGCGCCGTTGCAGAAGACGGGCGTGGAAAGTCAATTTGGGACACGTTTTGTCACTTGGAGCCCACCCGATCGAAAGGTGCCAATGGCGATGTTGCCTGTGACCACTACCACCGTCTGGAGGAAGACCTCGATCTCTTGAAAAAGTACAATGCTCAAACGTACCGATTCTCGATCTCATGGTCGCGAGTCATTCCTCTTGGCGGTAGAGATGACCCGGTGAATGAAGCTGGAATTGACTTTTACAACCGGCTCATTGACGGCTTGATTGCCCGCGGGATTACGCCCTGGGTGACACTTTACCATTGGGACCTGCCACAAGGAATCCATGACCGCTACGGTGGATGGCTAGATGTGGAGGAGTCGCAAAAGGACTTTGAGAGATATGCTCGAGTTTGTTACGAGCGATTTGGCGATCGTGTCAAGGACTGGATCACTCTTAACGAACCATGGATTGTGTCCATTTTCGTAAGTTACCCGACTCAATTTCTTCAGAAGAGGGGGCTGACTTGATCTCAGGGATATGCCACAGGGATTAATGCTCCTGGAAGAAGCAGTATCAACAAGCAGTCGACAGAGGGCAATACCGCGACTGAGCCCTGGATTGTTGGCAAGGCTCTCGTCATGAGCCATGCTCGCGCGGTGGCGGCGTACAACGAAGATTTCCGATCTTCCCAGAAAGGTAGAATTGGAATTTCCTTGAATGGTGATTTCTACGAGCCCTGGGATAGCAACGATCCTCGAGACAGCGAGGCAGCAATTCGAAGAATGGAATTCCACGTGGGCTGGTTTGCCAACCCCATTTTGTACGTGTCCGCCCTCTGAAGTCTCTGCCAGTTACTAACCGCAAAGCAGCTTGCAACAAGACTACCCCAAGTGTATGCGGGAGCAACTTGGCAGCAGACTCCCCGAGTTCACTGCTTCCGACATGGCTCTCCTACAAAGAGCGGAGTCTGATTTCTACGGCATGAATTACTATACATCTCAATTCGCTCGCCACCGCGAAGAGCCGGCTTCCGAGAACG
The DNA here is from genome assembly GCA_020740775.1 of Ilyonectria destructans. NCBI lineage: Eukaryota > Fungi > Ascomycota > Sordariomycetes > Hypocreales > Nectriaceae > Ilyonectria > Ilyonectria destructans. Next base: position 926,280 of record JAHEWK010000016.1, read on the forward strand.
ACTTCATTGGAAACGTCGATGAGCTTCAAGAGAACAAGAAGGGCGAGCCAGTCGGTGAGGAGAGCGGACTTCACTGGTTGAGGTCTTGCCCAGGGATGTTTCGCAAGCACCTGACCCGCATCTACGGCCTGTACGGGAAGCCTATTTACATCACCGAGAACGGGTGCCCATGTCCAGGGGAAGACAAGATGACCAAAGAGCAGTCTGTCGAGGACGATTATCGGATTCGATATTTCGAAGATCACCTTGACGCTATAGGCAAGTCAGTCAACGAGGATGGCGCTGTTATCAAAGGATATTTTGCATGGTCCCTCATGGACAACCTTGGTATGTTCTTCAATCTCTAATTCTAGGCGAGATGGACGATTTGGTTTCTCGAACGTGGCTAACTTGCATAAAACTAGAATGGTCTGACGGTTACGGGCCAAGATTTGGTGTCACGTTCACAGACTATGACACTTTGGAGCGAACGCCGAAGAAGTCGGCTTTAATCCTTAGAGAGCTTGTTGAGACACGGAAATCAGCAGCAGCGTAGAATATGCGTGGTTTTAGCGACTAGATTGCCACTCTTGGTCATGAATGTTCGCTTCTCAGTTTTTGGTACACATATTGGGGCCGCCAGATAGAGGTCACTTGCAGTTAGAGGTTCAGTTCATTGACATTATAAAGTTAGAACCGAAGCAATGTATGAGGAGAATGTTATTTGTCCAAACCAATTCCCGACTAGAACATTATCCCTGCCTCTGGAAGACTCTTTCGTTGCGCTTCAGCCAGCCACGACGCCACATCGATGCATCAGGAACCAACACAATTAACACGGATCCACAGCCCAGCAGCCAAGATGATGGCGCAATCCCAGGACTCTGGTACAGGTATGGACCCTTGGCATGTCACGATCGCCATTTAGCGTGATGATGTGAGCATGGGTTAGATTTCCGGATCGAGGATCTACTTCTGCAAAATACGGCCGTCACACCTGCGCGCGATCCACTTTCTGAGCCATCTCTCTCGTGGCGTCTGTCACATCACCCGACTCAGGCCTCGTGAACGCCTCCGGCAATCATGAGTAATGTTGAGACATAAAGCGGCAAAGTGCATCGGCAGACCCGGCAAGTTTTAGGTCACAACGCCACATGGAAAAACGGGGAAATATCATGATTCAGGGCACTGCACTTTCTGGTGGATGCGAAAGCCGGCGCCAACTTGAAGTCATTGTGGCATTGTTATCATTAGATGCTGCTATGTACATCGCGGTAATTACTACACATTAAGGTGGAGGGCAATCTGCCACGCAATTCTTCCCATATGAAGGAGCCGCCGAGTTATGAATGGAAATGATTAGGGCTTCGCATCCGGTTTTAAAAATATCTAGATGACGGGGATGTTTCGCTCCAGGTAACCCTTCCACTTGGGGAGCTGACGCTTGTACGGGGTGTTGGAGGTCTTCTGGAGGTCCTCGATGGCGCTCGCCCACTTGACGAGCTTGTGCTCGGCGAAAGCAGTCTGCATGATGGCGAGGCCAAAGGGCATGCCGGACTCGGCGTGGATACCAGCGGGGACGGTGATCATGGGGTAACCAGCCTGGGCGGCGATCTGGGGAGCCTGGGCAACATCCGGGGGAACAAGGAGACCAGAGAGCTTCTTGCCCTTGTGGGTGAGAGCATCGTTGATTCCATTGCGGCACCCGGTCTGGCAGAACTCGAGGGCCTGAAAGTATTTCTCGTCCATCACACCCTTTGTTTCGAGTGAGGCAAGGAACCCGTCCTGGCCGGAGAGGAAGGCCGGGTGACCGACGCCGTCGGCGTAGGGGTAGCCACCCTCGCTGCCGTCGTTGTCCTTGTTAAACTGAACAATAGCCTCGAGATCCTTGACCTTGGTGTTCTTGACCTCGGACAGGTACTTCTTGATGTTGTTGTAGAAGTCGACCTTGATGTAGGTGTACTCGGACTCGTTGGCGAAACCACGGGTGCTGCCGTAATCCCAGTTCCAGCCGTCGGGGCTGACGAGGGTCTCGTAGTCGGTGATCTCAGTGCCGTTGATGATGGTAGCGCCGGCGGACTTGATGAGGTCGAGGAGCCCGAACAGCTGGGTCAGCTGGTCGTCATCGGCGTAGACCCAGAAGCTCTTCCAGGGAATGCCAAAGGTGGCACCCTTGAGGGCGCTCTTGTCAGTGAGGAACTGGGCGTATCCGCCCTTGGGAGTCTTGTGCTTCTGGGCGAGGGTGTAGTTGTCGCGGGTGTCGACGCCGTAGATGGCGTCGAGGACCAGTGTAGCATCCTTGACGGTTCGGGCAAAGGCGCCGACGGTGTCCTGGTGCTCACTCTCGGGGATGACACCAGCACGCGAGGTGAGGCCAACGGTGGGCTTGATGCCGACAAGGGCATTTCGCATGGCCGGGTTGATGACTGTGGGTAGTTGTTAGTGTCAATGGCTTTGAGTGGCAAACACCATGGGCGATGATATCATCGCGGGTCAAGAAACTCACCACTACCGTCGGTCTCAGTGCCGAGAGAGAAAGCAATCGCGTTAGCAGAGACACCAACACCGCTGCCGGAGCTGCTGCCACCGGGGTTGACAGTCAGGTTGTAAGCGCTGCGAACCTGGCCACCACGGCCGGAGTAACCCTCGGAGTAGTAGTTGGTGCGCATGTCAGCCCACTCGCTGAGCGCGGCCTTTCCGAACAGGACGGCACCGGCCTCGCGGAGCTTCTTGACGACGTGGGCGTCGCGGGGCACGATGTTGCCGAGAAGCGCCCAGCTGCCGGCGGTGGTCTCCATGTTGTCCTTGGTGGCGATGTTGTCCTTGACGGTGAAGGGGATGCCGTGGAGAGGACCACGGACCTTGCCCTTGCATCGCTCGGCATCACGCTCGGCGGCAATGGCAAAGACATCGGGGTTGAACTGCAGGACAGAGCTGGAGAGGTGTGTTAGCTAAGACGGCTCCCGGGAATTGAGATGTGATATCCGGGCGACGCACTCAATGTACTCCTGCGTCTGGTAGGTTCGGACGAGGTAGCAGGTCACCAGCTGGGTCGAGGTGAGGTGGCCGAGACGCATGGCCTCCTGCATCTCAGTGATGGTAGCCTCATGCAGGTCGAAGCCGAAACAATCGCCCATGGGGAACAGGTTGTCGGAGCCGGCATTCTGCTGGAGCGGGATCAGGTTCGTCTCCGTGTAGGGCACGGAGAGCTTCTTCGCCAGGGCCTGGCCCACGAGGAGCGCGGCCAGCGACAGACGGGACAGCATGGCGAATTGCACAGGATCCGGATGACGCTGAAGCAGAGGGAAGAAGTGAGAAACGAATGACGAGGCTGAAAAGCCGTTGGAGCAGTGTAAATGAATGAATGTTCCCTGAGGAGAAGGGTGCTCCAAGGTCCAAAGTTTTGCGCCACCGGCGGGCGGCGGCGACTTCAAAAGCAACTCGGCCCACGCAGCCACGGCGCAGAACAAAGCGGGTTTGCCGTCGTTGGCTCCGACAGGCCCCTACACAGATTGGCCAGTTCCCCGATGCGGCGGCGGCAGGGCTCCCCTAGCACCAGGCGAACTCGAGCAAGGAGCATCGCGGACTACAGCGGCATTCGTACTTGTCCATGGCCAGTTTAGCGGTGCAAATGGAGTCCCCGACGGGTCGCGGCAGCTCCCTCATGCCCCTTCGAGCCTCGTTCGAGGGCGAAGCTGCGGGCTAGTTACCACCGCCCCGGACATCTTCGCTGCATAATTAGTTAGTACACTACGACGGCCGGAAACTGCGGGATGTGGCCATTCCAGCGGGTGGAGATTGGCCTGAATAGTGACCCCTGGCTACTCTCCAGCGTGGATCGGCATCCTGGCTTGGCTCTGCCGCTCAATTGGCCCTCGATGTGTCCGTTTCGTCGTGAGTTTCCCAGGGAGGCCTGGACACAGCGGCCATTATCCCGCAACAGCTAGCCTTGCGGTTCCGTGACGAACACGTCCCCAACAGATGGGGAATTCATTTCTGAAAGGTGGGTTGTTGCTTTGCCACCGGGCCGCGAAGAGGGCATTTCTGCACCTTGTCGTACGTGCACCCAGTTCGCATGGATCCCCCCATCGTTCCGCGTCTGGGGTATCCGCGGAAGATCCATGTTCCATTGCTCTTCCATGCAAGGAAAGGCCTCGAAAAAATCACTTGATCGTCATAAACCCACAGACATGGGGCCCCGTTCGGAAGACGGCTCATGGGCGTCCGTGGTACTGCCAGAGAGACGACGTACTACGTAGTAAGCACTACAGAGTTAGCACCCTGCGTTAGCATCATCGGGACATAAACAATGACGAAAGCCGATAATGACAGGCAGGGAATATTTTATGGCGCCAACTCTACACCCATGCCTTGCTTTCCGAGAGCAATTTGACCGCACGTCAATGGGGTCCATCAGATGCTATCATGGTATATGTCTATTCTAGATTGGTTCGCTCAGCTAAAATCCAATGGTTCGTTCATCCCGGTCTTGTTTTCCCAATCGGTCATCAATCGTACATTACTATTCCTCACGCAACGTGCCTGGAACTATGATCCCTTTGGCTGTCCTCCTTGATCTGAAAATCCACTTTGACTAAAATTCCATCCGCACTGGTTTCGCTCTGGTTGTCGTTGGACTGGTTTGCGCTCCGGAAGTTGGCCCGGCCCTCAGCAGAGGTATCCCGGCTTCCAAGCACGCTATGTTCAGGTCGGAGGTTGAGCGATCGGAGAGCCGTACCGCGAGAATTATTGCTCTGCTTTCCGTATCTCGTGTCGCCAGTGCTGCCCTTGCTGAGATCCTTCCTCAAAATGAACTTGTCCACCAAAGGCTTCACGCCAGGTACTGATAGAGCGATCAATGTGGCTCCGATTTCTGCAACTTCGACGCCGAGCTGGGCGTTGTACGACCAAGACTGGTCAGCCTTCCACTGCCCCTCAATGACGAGGACCAGGCGGGTGATGGAGATCGCAATAACCCTAGATTCAATTATCAGCGTCGATCATCACTCATTACGAGGTGGGGAATCCTTACGAGACACCGGGGAGCAGGATGCACCCAAGCTGAATCTTCCTTCGGCGGGGCATTTCTAGCACTCGGAGCATCACGATAGGGATGCCAAACAGCAAGACGTCGCAAACAAGCGAGATCGCCGAGTTGGTGAGGTACACCAGACCCCATTGCAGGCAGGTGAAGTCGTCGACACCCGGCTGCCAAGCGTAGGGCCACAGGGCAGTGACGGGGAGGCAGTGGAAGATGAGGAGAAACAGCTGTGGTAAGAAGCCGGCGATGAGGATGCCGAAGACAACGCGGATGGCAATCAGGAGGCCTTGGTGGAGCTTGCATAGTCGGTAGTACAAGGCGAGTCCGGAAATTCGGCAGAAGAGGAGCGCCGTCGTGTAGATGATGTGGGCGGCGAAGTCGAGTACCTCGGTCAACTTGACCGTGTCCATGTCCAGGACATATTGGATATACGCCAGATGTCGGCCGGATCCCAGGTTGATGAGCCAAATGCAAATACCGACGAAGGGGATGTAGATAACCTAGTGTCATAGAGCGCAAGGTCAGTGATGGCTCTCAGTGCAGACGCCGTCTGACGAGTTGGTTTTCGATCGCCTCTGGGACAATGGTGACTTACCCAGGACATGAGCGTCAGTGTGTCGTCTACTCCGAAGCGTCGGATCAGGAAGGCTCGCGAGCCCAGTCGGCCGAGGACGATGATGCTCGTCAGCACCGTCACGAAGATGATGCCAGCGATGGCCGAAGCGTCTTTCGACTCGTTCAGGAAGGCGGCGGTGATATCTTTGGGGACCCGGCCATCCGCGATGGCCTCTGTGACCTTGTGGTCAATAGCCATGGTGGCCGTTGGATGTGTAATCCGTTGTCCGGATCCGAGGCAACGCCGTCATCGATGAGCCAGCAGCAACACAAGGGAAGGACAAGAACTTCACCGGTAGAGCGGGAAAACGGGTCATCAAACCCTTATACTCTAGAGATGCCCACCCTCTCCATCACAACCCACACCCAGACGGATCACTGCAAAGCTCCTCCCGCTTCCGTCGCCCCTACGAAACCCACCCACACCAAGTCGGGGAGCGATCGCGACGGTCACAGCTTCAAGTGGACCCGTCCCAGTTGCTTCAGAGCTATTTGTGACCCTGGCCTATTTAGGCACGGTAAGAAGTTTCGGCAGACTGAGAACGTGCTACAAGAGCTGGCGTGCCGGAAATTAAAGACGGCGTGAACTTTAATGGCCAGGGTGCCTGTGTGGAGGACTTGTTATGGATTGCACTCTGTAGGGGCCGTTGATACAGGCGAGGCCTGGAATGGAATGGGAGACTGCTTCGGCCAAGAGGTAAATTAGGAGCCGGTGGTACTGCATCTGTCAGGTCATTCTGTACCAGGGCCTGGCCGCATTGCCGGGAACGTCTCAGCCTCCTTGGATGTCATTCTCTTACTTGATACGGGTTAGTCTTGATGCTCTCGCAGCAATGGCCTTAGGCATTGTGCCTGGTGCCTCAGCTTCGCGCTTTACGGATCTAGTGTGGCTTTGTTGATCTTTACTTATTCTATCGAACCTCAAAGCCAGATGCGGTATATCGTCTCCCACGCTCTAGCATTCCACCTCGGTCATTAGTTATTAGGTGATATAGAGGCACAGCCCGGAATCCATCCTTGCATGTGCCGTTCGCTACATACAGGTGCATGCATCAACGTCTCCCACCGTTCACCGTCCAGATGGTCAGCCCCTGGCGCCCACTGTAGGGATCATGATTGGGGACTGCGATGGGGAAAGGAAATGTGGCTGGCTTGTCATTGCTCGGGATGTTGCACATTTTGTTTTACTTTTTCCTTCGTTTCAAGAGGACGCCACCGCGAAATATCGCTCCTATTCTTTTTCTGCGTCGACTAATTTACATCTTGCACCAGCGCCAAACCGTCTCAAAGGGGGATGGAGTGAGAAGTTGGCAGTTTTTTTTCCTTCCTTTTTCGCCCTTAGTGGCGCCACCGGTTTGATCGAAAATACCGCGCCATGACCACGGCCCGCGGGGCTTGGCTACGCCTTGAATCAGAACCGTCGCGCTTTATTCCTGCCACCATGGACTGGTGGCGTTGCTGGGCGTTGATTGAGGGAAATGGTGCCAAATAATGACAGAAGTGTCTCGGCGCTCGGACTGAAAATAAGGCCGGCACTTGACTGATGACACTTCAAAACTGACGTGGCTGCGATGGGAAAGACTCAGCGATGCTAGAGGCGAACCGTCGCAAATAGCGTAGATTTGACCGCGCCTGGTGTCACTGAAAAAGGCATATTCTGGAATACGACGTTGTTTGTCGGCTGTATCCGGATTCCCACCCACGATCCTCCTCTGGTGATCCGCGTCTTGCGATCTCCCCTTTGGAGCACCGCGGTTGATCGACGATCCTCGCACATCGCACCTCGTTGGGACAGCTCCACGCGACAACCAGGACGCTCCTCTTCACCCCCCGGCCCATCAAAACTGAGATGATTGACGGTGGACCGTTCGTGGAAGTTCATGTGAAGGCAGAAAACTCGTCACCCTCCCCCTCCCCCCCTGTCCATACACGGGTATCTAAGTTTGAAGCAAGACAACCTCGTCAACGCCAACGCCGTTTGTACCTGAAGGATTCATATCCCTCAAGCATGAATGGTTTGAACGGCGGCCAAACACAGGGCACGAACTCCCCGTGGCGTTTTTAGATGCGGGGCCTCATCGACAGTCGTCGTCGTCGTCGTCCTCATCTTTGCCCAGATTCATCCTAGTCTGGCAGGGGTACCTGGTCTCGAGCTAGGAAATCTTCGCTTGGCATTAGGCGATTTATGCCCCCTGGACCTGGCCCTGTCCTGTCCACCAGAGCTTCGGTCTTGCTCTCATTTGAGGAATTCCTTCACCAAGGCCACCCATGTGATCCAGTGATCGTGATATCTTGCTCCAAGGCGAAAGGTTAACTTTTCAAGGCCCTTTCACTTGTCTTAGCTTCTATTGTACAGTGAAACCGAGGTCAAAGTTTCGAGGATGCATCCATGCCGCACGGCACTGCCTTCCTTTACCCATGTCGTTTGATTCTCGACCTCCCCAAAGTGGAAGCACCACTACGGCTGAGGGATGCAGGTCCCGAGTGTGTATTGGCCCCTGAGGCATGAAAGTCAAGGGTTCCCTCTCAGCTCGGACTTTCAACTTACAAGCCGTGATGATTGACCGAAGCTTCGTTCCCAGCCTCAGGTTTAGACATGTGCAAGCCACAGTGTGAAACTTCTAGGTCGACGTCAGGGTGGAGAAACACACATTAGTTCCTCCGTGGTCCGTGTAGCTGTCTTTCCCATTTCAGCATCTCACATCTAGCATTGCTGGTGTCCTTGTTCCATCCCCCAAAGAAATCAAGTTTAGCATAACAGCAGGGAAGTCGGAAGACTACCGAAGCATTGGCCATGCCAACAGGGGCCCTTACCACCCACTCGGGCGGGTCAGGCAACCGGCTACGGGCGGGCAACACAAACTCCACTTGGGAAGTCACCATAGCTGTATGTAGAACATGGACAGTGGATATTCCGGTGTCGAACCCCTTGACCTTGCACCGGAGAATACGTGTATAGTGGGTCAGCTTCAAAACACCGAAGCGAATCAAAGCTTTTCAAGTACAATCTGCTTTTGAGTCAACTTGGACTGCCTAAGCCGTTAGCCCTCGCACGATGGAGATTCTAGACGGAATCCATATTCTGCCTCCCCGCTCCTTAAATCAATAGTCTCGCGGGATGTGCCCAATCCATCAACTCACAGGTTGTCTAGTGGACCAGCGATATTATCATGTAGTCATCCGTATGTACGACGGAAATGGGGTTTCGCCGTGGAGGGAGTCGCGGGGTCGACCCTGCTTTGCCCGCTGAGCTCTGGTCGTGGACCATGGTGTGACCATCCGGGTAGTATGCCGCTAATGGGATGCATGGGCAAGCATGAACATTCCAAGTTCCGTCTTGTATATCCGTACTCCGTAGTCTCTCTATTAGCACCCTTCCGATGGACCCCATTTCTGGGGTTTCCATCCCACAAACTGCACGCGAAGCAAAGGATTGACCTGGGTATCCAGGTCTGGGGTATCAGGCACCGGTGTTAGTGCTGGAATCGCTTTATCAGATTCATCACTAGCTTCGAACTTGCCCGGCTCTGTTATCTTGGTCTCATGTTAATGGTGAGGCGGCAAAACGAATGCAATCCAGTCCTCCCTCGCCCTCAAATTTTAGGGCATGCCGAAAATTTAGGCTTCAGACCATGATCAATGGTTAGTTAAGACTTGGAAGGTGTAACACAACATCGCCAAGACGGAAATCATGCGCTCGAGTACGAATTCTAGACCCCAAGTCCCTCGGGATGATGCCGAAATGTCCGCTTTTCTTTTCTTTCTTCAACCAAAAGCGACTCCGTTTGGAAAGAAGCGGCACCAGCCGCGACTTGAGGCAGCCATACGGTGAGAGGTATAAAGTCCTGATCTAAAGTATTATCCTGCGGAATCCACCGCTAAGCTGCATTCGGACGTCATGTATTGCCATCTTAGTCTAAGGCATAGTGTTAGGGTCAGTATAAGAATCTTTGAGCCAGACCTTGAAGTTAGTAAAAAAGACTTATTATATATAAATAAATAAAGATTATATTTATCTTTTTTATTAAATTAAATATAATTATTGATGTGATTCCATCTTACTGTTCAACTAGAGTAGAGAGTAAAGCGGTAAAGTGCGCTAGCTGTATCAAACAAGCGAACGACGCAGTACATTACTTTGGATCCGGACTTTATGCTTCCCACCGTAGAGTAAACGAAAGGGGCAGTCGGATATCAGGTCCATCTCATGACGTCTTAAGTCCTACACACAAGGGATACAGACAAGTACGGAACTAATGACGTTGATTCATTGGGTGCCTCATTCGCCAGTTATACCAGTGAACAACGTGAATGAACGAGACATCTAGAATCACCTGTCTCCCACAGTCGAATTCCTCAAGACCTCGTAGCCAGCCTCACCATTATCAGGGGGGTCTTACCGTGGTCCAAGGTTATGTAATGCTCATGGAGTCGGTCCTCGTATTCGGAGACTGCCAAGTCGCCATCCCACACAACTGGATGAACTGTCAGCAACGCCATGTCATATCGAACGTTGCAATAGAAGGGATTATTTTAAGATGGATTTCAATATATGCTCTCTTAATAGTATGGGCTGAGCCAAGAGACGTAAGAGATGTCAGAAACGATACTCGCCCTTTTCGTCCAGTTTGCCGGAAAGGAGCAGGCCCTATCCATGAAGACCAAGAAGGGATCCCCCATGCCGTGAAGTTGGAAATGAGCTATATTGTCCGCACGATCGTTCCCCACAAACTTCCCACTGCTTTGCCGTCACGTTAATATGAAGCCCGATCCCAAATGCCACTTTTGGAGTATTACTCCTTACAACCCCATAATGTGCCACCGGTGGGATTCGCCACTGATATAATTTCAGGACACATGTTTGATGGTCACAGTGACATCCCAATTAACATTTATTAGGGCTTGCTGGGACTATGCTCGATGACGATGAGACTAAGCACAAGGAATGTTCTGGCTGGGCTTTCAACTTGCAGGCGCCTTAGACTACAATCCAAGCCGGGTGATAACAAATTGTGGTGAGAAAATTAATGAAGTACATTGTTAAAAGATAAAAATATCCTCAGGAGTGTCTATGTTAATTATTTGTCGGTAAGGCGTCAAAAAGCCTTTGTGGGTAACCGACCCAGAGTTGAATCGAGCCTTCTACCCTCGCAGTCACATCAAACACAGGTAAGACCACAGATGGTTGGAAATCACAACATAAAAGTAAAGTCCCAGCTTAAATATATTATAAGAAGATCGCCTCGTGTGATTTAAATTGTATATCCGTCTTTGAAGACCTAATACTGCTGTCTCGTCAAATTCGCATTTGCTACCCTGTGCCACAAAGTCCAGTCCCTGCCGCAACTATTAACAACCAAATCATGCACTTGCTACTATGTCCCATATTCCATACAACTTAAACACAAACCTCAATTCCAAGCCTGGAAGCGCACTTGGCTAAACTCTCGGCTTGCGCTGCGCGGTAAATGTCATCAGCGTCGTCAAGCCTGGCACCCAAGACATCTTCCATCCCCGCAACGTCTGGAGATGCTTCAGTACCCCGAGGAGGGGAGCTTGAACCCAGGTTAGACTGAAAGATTCCAGCTGCCGAAAGGGGAAGAAAATCCTCGTAGGTCATTGGGAACGCATCGACGAGACCTTGCTCAAGAAGCGCGTCGAGATGGAAACTCTGTTTGGGGAGTCTTGCCTCAATTCCTTTGCTGGTCGCTTCAAATGTACAGTAGATGAGGTCGCGACTTCTTAGCTCGCTCCAATCATCGGGGTATTTCTCGAAGACGGTTTCGACAAGCCTATCAAACTCTTCCGGGCTTGGTTCTTCGGAAGATCTCGCTGCGACTGCCATCGCCTCCTCGAGGAGTTCGTCGTATAATCGCCGCCCGGCTGGAGTGACGGCAGCTCCTCTCTCCTCGATTTCACCAAACCGAGCGCGGTGTGAGCCCTGCACCAGGGAATCATAGGATGAGTCGCTAGCACCTAGGAACTTGATGGGTTCTTCGATGGCTAGGAAACTCGTTTGGCGCAGGAGAATTGGGCACGATCTTGGCGGCGGGCCCTCAATTCTATCCTTGACCATGAGTCCCTCCGTCTTCATCAGGTCTTGTGAGGATGCAATGCAGAGTGTGCGAGGAGTGAGGTGGTTGATGTGAGAACTCCGGAAACAAGCAATGTCGGCCAGAATTGGGTGCTCATCCTTCAAACATTGGTAGTCCTCATGCGAGGCAGCAGCGGTTCCATGCCAGCTGAACGTCTTCATTGCCTCGGCCACAAGTCGACGGCCTTGGTTTGGCGTTAACCTCCCATTATGTGCGTCGCCAAGACTGAGGAGTTGCATCAGCTCGTCACTGAAGATTTTGCGTTTTGACAGCAGCTCCAATGCCAAATCTCTAGCCCGGGGATCCTTGATGAGTTCTGGCCGAAGCACCGAGGTGAAGACACGGAACGGATTCTTGTGAAGCGACATCTCGGTCTTTGGTCTGAAGCAAGTCGCGTGCATAGGTAATCCGGCAGGAGAAAGATCGTAGTACCCGACGGGATAAAGCCCGATGAGGGCGAAGATCCGGCGGACGGTACGGAGCTCGTGAGGTGTTCCCAATCTTATCGCGCCGTGCCTCTCAACATCAAGTCTTGACGACGCGACATCCCCGTAGCGCATAGCGAGGACTTTCGGATCGAGGGCACTGCCGAGCGTCGACTGGTTAACGTCTCCGACAATGCGGACCAAGTCGCCGTAGAGTGGGACCTCGTTCTTGTACATGGCCGACATGGCCAACGTGAAAGATGTTCGCAAGTCATCTCGGTCGACCCACGATGCCTCTGGCGAGGGTTGATCAATTGCGCTTGGAGCCATTGTGAAACGAAACTGCAGAGAATATGGCACAGTTCGTATCTTTGTGATATGGGATCGTCCTGGTTATAAGGCGCCCGAGGAGCTGATATGACGCTCCGTTATCTACGACTAAGATAAGTAGATACGATATCTGCCGATGACTCTTCGATAAGGTGTCGCCCTCAATCATTATCGATGATGCAGATCTGCACCTGTGATTCGTGATCTGATCAAGTGATAAAGCTCCGAACATCGGCGCGTTTAGAAACGGCATTGTTCGGCCCAAAGGGACTCTGAGCTCCTACTATTCGGTGGCTGAATCATCGCGGGTTGGGACGTCATTCCGAGTTCGGTCAGCAGAAGCCTCTATGAGATTGCTATAGACGAATAATATCTGGAAGGGCGCACAGATAAAGAGTATGCCACCTTGCAGGTAAGGAAATAGCAGCAGTTAAAATAGAGAATTACTTATTTTGTTAGTGGGAGATGCACTTAGTGCAGACAGGGCCCGCGACAGCAAGAGTCTGAGATACCCTAGAGTTCGGGTCGAAAGGAGGTCCTACAGCTAAGACTAGTGAGGGATTTTGGGGTTTGGGGAAAGGCAAGCACTTGATCAGGTGCTTCTAAAGATAATAAGGTAGGAAAGAACAAGAAGGAAGAGATAAGAGTTGCTGCGATAGCTGTTTAAATGGCAAATGATAAAGGTTGTCTCGAAAAATTGAATTGGGAGAAGGGAAAAAGCATGCCCTTTCTAGCAAAGGCCGAGCTTATCCTGTAAGTAGTATCTAGTCTAGCAGGCTAGACCTACTGTCATTAAACTCCGGAGTGCCTATCAGCACCATCACAGTATATCGTCTATGAACAGCCTGTAGTCTTTCCGCTGAGGCAGATCTTGCGGTGCCCATTATTCTTCGGCGACCAACCCGAGACAACCCAGCAACATCCTAGCAAATAGGAACACTCTTCTTCGATCAGTAGTCCCACCCCCCGAGCGGTGCGATACGTCACATCTTCTCCACGGCCATATGGTCCCAACCTTAGCCTGCAGTCTCCCCAACTATAGACATCCCTGGTATCGCCTACTAATACTGCCACCCTGGGCATTTCTTTAAGTAGGTCGAGGCAGGAGGATCTATGGGCAAGCCAGCCGTTACTGCAGCGGGTACTGTATGTAGCACGTTCTTGAAGTGCTTGAAAGTCGGCCACGTCTTCGAGTGTGATGTTTGAGATCGTATTGATGACGTCGGCGTGCTTATCTGCGCTACTCGCGTTGGCGTAGAATAATAGAGCCTCGTCATATTGCTCCGGTGCGTTGACTTTATACCCTACTGCATCTTCCTTGATGCTGTCGAGCACAGTGATATTCTCGCCTTTCATGATGCCATTCTCCACTTGCCCTTCGATATGGTAACGTGCCCATACCGCAGTACCGTAGTTTTGATTGCGAATAGCATCAACGTATGTGCTAGCCCAGGGTTCGACTAATGGCAACGTAGAGGTATTGTAGAGTATATTGTAAAGGGGAATGTCCAAGAATAGTTGCTCCACAGCCTTCATGTACTTTGCATGTACACCAGTAAAGTTCAAGCTTACAATTGTGAAAATAAGCAACTCAGATAAAGTAGCCATGTTGAATAATAAATCGGCTAGTAGGTAACGGTGAAAATACTGTTTACTAAAAAGTCCAAGTCTGTAGACCACCTCCTTATATTCCGAACCCAGATTCATGGCTGCGATAAAGAAAACCTTGCCGATGCGATGACTCATGTAAAAGAACTTACATCCATGCATGGCACAAAACTTTTTAATTAGATGCCTGTACATAGCCTAAAATAATACGTTGAGTAAGAGGGGTTAATCAGCGGGGGACATATGTGAATGGCAGGGGGTTAAGTGCTATGGACGGTTAACCAACAGATGATATTTGTAAATGGTACGAGTTTGAACTGTTTAGGAAGGTCGGTTAACCATCAGATCGTACATAAGGATTATACGGAAGTTAAATGCTGAGGGAGGTCTGTTGGTTGGTTGAAGAGGCCTGTTGGTTGGTTGAAGAGGCCTGTTGGTTGGTTGAAGAGGCCTGTTAGTTGATTGAGGATGCATGTAAGTGGAATGAGGTTACATGGGGTGGTACAAGGCATAATGCCGCAGAAGGGCCGTTATCCAATAGAGTATACACATTAATGGCATAAGGTGGCTTGTAGAACCTTGTAGTGGACATAACTAGAACTTAATGATTCTAGACCCAGAGTAGTTCATTTACAACTCAGTTCTAGACCTTTTGTAAAATGATTAAAAACTAGGATTCTGATCCGATGGAGGCTTATGGCCAACGCGCTGGATTAAATTACCACTGTGGCTTTAAGAGTGACAGGGAGAGATCCGTATAGGCTGGTACACAACCGAGGTGAATTTGAGTGTGCATTTCTTAGAATACCAGGATATTTAGCCTGCTAGTTTAGTGACAAGCGCGTTAAATAAGCAGACTCTAAATTCTCCAAAAAGTGAGACTAGTTACTTTCAGACACCTTGCGTCCAGCGACATCTTCGCCTTCATCCTCTTCATCTTCATGGTATTCATTAATTTCGTTTTCGTCATCTTCGCTACCAGCAGCATCTTCGCTATCAGCCTGAAAGATGATCTCTATCACATCGGGGTGCCCATCTGCGCTGCTTGCTTTCGCGTAGAATAACAGAGCCTCAGCATATTGCTTTGGCGCATTTACCTTGTATCCAATTGCATCTTCCTTAATACTCTCCATAACAGTTAGGTTCGGCGAGCCTTTAATGATACCATCCTCTATCTGCACATCCATGTGATATCGTGCCCACACAGCGTCACCGAACCTTTCCTCGCGAACAGCATCGACGTACATGGTAGCCCAGGGATCACCGGTTGGACATCTTGTATTAATGACATCGTGCAAAGAATAATCCAAGAACAGTTGCTCAACAAGCTTTGTGGAACTTGCATTCATAGTTGGTTGTACGACTGTGTTTTCTCAAAGTTAAAATCATAAAATTAAAGAATATTAGGGCTGAGTCCAAGATACCTACTTCGTTTATTCACTAAAAGGAGAGTAGGTGGAATATTATAGGAATACTGATAAGGACCAGGCAGAGCAGATAGAGGCAGGAGGAACAGAAAAGTGAAAGTGAGGGGAAGCTCGAGATGGGGTCTTTTATATTGGGTATTAGAAGATGACCCTGTATTGCGAAACCTCTGATATATCGATATCCTGACCTTAGTCATAGTGGTGAGATTGGACCCAGAAAACCCTTCTAGAGAAAAGAGGGGGCCGAAGGCATTCTAGGTCAGTACAATCATCAGATTCTGGATGCACTCTCTATTAAACACTAAGACCCAGATTGAATGAACTGTAACAGATCTAATATACTCTCTAGTGGGGGCGTATTTAAATATAAGGGTAGAGGTAAGTTTACTAAATAGATTTTAATAACTACACTATTATATATAAAATAATATATTTATAACTGGCAGCAGTTTTATACTACTCGGCTACAGGAGGAACATCTAGTTATTTATGAGGCAAACAGGCATTCTTCAGACTAAGAGCGTTCCTTAGGCGAATCTGCCTCTTTTTATCTGTGCCGTTCGTAGGACGCCCAAGCAATACCAGTAAGAGGCACAGCATTTAGCCCGACGATTATAACACTGGTATATCTTTCTACCGATAGGAGGATGAAGATGGGTTCGATGGCTATGTATCTGCGCCATCTACGCTGCATTCAGTGCTACCTAAGCCAAAGCGGGCGTAGGGCATTGGTGTGCTAGAATAAAAGACTACTATATGGTGGGTTCCGGGTTATGTATTTTAACGTCATTCGTGTCACTAAGCGGAGAAGCTTAAAAGAAGACTGCAAGCGTATAAAAGCTGAATCCTAATGAACGTACAGTGGGCATCATGTCTCAACATGAAGCCGCACCATCTCAGAGGAAGTGCAAGTGCACAGTGTGAGCTGAATCATGGAAAAGGCACAAAGAAAACCGATTGCCTCTTCCTGGCTATTATTAGGTGCTCTAGTATTTGCTTTCACGGTGTGTCTGAGACGGGTGTGAGGTTTTCGCCACCTTGCCTGACTCGACCCCTACGACAACGCAAATTCAGTCCAGTATAAATGCGATAAGCAGAGCTCGAGTCTGAAGGAGTAGTTGGACCAATCATCTAGGTATCCATCATCATCGTTGGGCAGAGCGGGGTCCCCGCGGACCCCCCAGGGGCGTCGGCGCCGGAGTTGCGGAACTGGGGCGGGCGGCAGGCGAGAATAATGATGATGATGGTGGAGATGAAGAATGCGACTGTTGAGAATCCGATTCTGAGCCCGCTTGTAATTACCATGGATCAATCGCTGGCTGAGACTGCAGATTGGTACCGTGCTGAGTGACATCGGCTAGCAGTGGCTTATACCGTTCATCGTAGAATTAGCTTGTCCGGTTACTGACGAGAACGTCGCAATTCTAGCAGAAGTACTGGAGTTTCCCTGTTGGAGCATATTCTAATATTGAATTGCCGTCCTCGCCGCAAGCAATCGGGATAGGACAGGGTAAGGCTCCCTGTCCCGACGACGTTCCGTTGTTAGTTGGAGGCGGCGGCACGTGGGCGCCCTGACCTCGACGGTTAGCCACCAATGGTTTTGTCAGACGTCATAACGAAAGAGGACCAAAAAGGTCTAGAGAGAAGACTATTACATGGCCATGTATTCGGTCTGCTGTCTCGCCTGAACTTGGCGGGGCTATGGTGCGGGCCATGATGCGGGCCGAGATGTCGGCACCGCCCATGTGGTTGTCTGCAGGCCCGCGTCGTTTCTTTCGCGAATAAGAATCTGACCAAAGCTCGGTAATCGTGAGGCTTTATCGGCGACAAGGGCTTGGATGCTCTAGATGCAGCACTCGTGAGGGGGCTGTGTGTCGGGCAGCTTTGACAGTGGTGTTGGGCTTTCTGGTGCATTGGCTGACAATCCAATCAAAGCCACTATCCCGGCTGTTCTCGTCTTCCCAGCCCGCAAGGCAGATGTCTTTGGGGCTGAGCAGGGTTCCACCTCTTGGATTAGCCTTCTAGCGTCTGGTTACAGCTGTGCATCTCCTCCGTGCAATGAATCTCTGGCCATTTTGTCAGCGCAGTCACTTTGAAGTGACCGCGCAAGCAACCTACGATCGCCAAACGTACATACGCCACGGCGTACTTAAGAAGCCATACATCCCGTGTAATTCACGAAATGTGCTCTACTATGCATTCACTGAGCTTCAAACATCACCGACCCTGGACTTACAGCAACAACGAAGCACGTCATGGGATCGAAAGCCAAGGCCAAGGCCAAACCCAAACCCAAAGCCCGCCGCCGCGGAGGACATACCCATCAGTCATCCCCCCCACCACCGCCTCCGGACCCAGGGCCGGACACGATCAAAAAACTACAGGATGCCGCCTTCGCCTTTTTTGGCGATGGAGATGGCAAGGCGCCGTGTGCAGTGTCGCAGACGGACTTGGCCACTCTTCTGAGCAGACTAGGCTATGAGGAAAAAACACGAAACGGAAGCCACATCACGTTTAGCAAATCGGACGGGTGCGATTTTCCAAATCTTGGACAGGACAGCATCACTCTCTTTATAATCCACGGGAAACAGAAAACGAAAGCCGACCGTAAAAAAGTCAAGCAGTGGAAGTCCACTCTCGAGAAGCGGGGAATAACCCTGGAGTCGATCGATAAGCATTGTCGAAAACGTTATATGGCAACGGCGTGCTTGAATTCGGAGCCAACCACATCTATCGCCGCTCGAGCATGGGGCGCTCGACGGACATGAGGGCCTCACCAAGGCATGAACGAGGTGCATGGGCATGCTCCATCTCCATGGAGCCAAAGAAAAAAACGAGCCATTCCCGTTCCACGACCTAGATTCCAAATGAATCTCCTGCTTAGTCTAGGAGATCTAGTTCGCCTCTACGATTTCCGACGACTTCACTTACCGACCGTGGACCGTCCCAGCTCGCCACGACCCTCAACCAGCATGCAACCAACACCAGCACCGAAAGCCTCGACAACCTCCGCGAGTTCCAGCTCAAGTCGATCCAGGTCTCCACCCTCCTCGAGGTCAGGGTCTACACCACTGTCCAGTAGCTGTAGGAGGAGTTTGGCTGGGGCGACGGATGCATAGCTTGATTGGTATCCTGCACTGGTTAGAAACCGAGATCGGCTGGACGATTGGGGTGGCAAGCAGATGTGTGTTCATTCATTGCAAGGTGGATTGCAAGGTGGATTGCAAGGTGGATTGCAAGGTGGATTGCAAGGCGGATTACCAGGCGGGAAGCAAATCGCAGGTTGGGCTCGCCACAGGCAAAAGCCCCGATAGGGCCCCGGGGAGGCTTCCGAAGGGACGAAGCAGGCCCAGGTGCCACTGTTGAAGGGAGCCCATCACCGCCAACGGGGCTGTGGCCACAGGCAGCCAGGGCCTAGATCATCCCAACACGCATCTTTCACCTCTTATCGATGACTACCACCACAACACGGCCACGCCGTAGCATCTTTGCTCCCCCCCTGTCAGCACCAACCAGTTGGGTGTCACATCAATAATATCCTCCCAGAGTGGAGATGGATATTTGAGTGGCAACTCTATAGTGGGTGGAGATTTGCAGGTTCCCAGTCGCTTCTATGCCCCAGACTTGACTCTCTGGCGGGAATGACCTGTAAGCCATTTGGCACGAGAGGGTAGCCCAGAGTGACATACTGGGCATGCATTGCGTCGCACCAACGCGGAAAGAGTTCGATTAAGCACGCAAAAGTAGTGCCCATCGTCTGCTCCCTTGCTGGCACAGGTGATGCAGCATCGAACTTCTGACGATCGCCTTGGTAGGACGAGCCACTAAAATTGGCACGTAGCGGTCGTTTCGTTGCTCATCACCCGTGAGGTAAGTCCCCCTACCCAGCTTCCCGCCCTTGCTCTGCGGCCCGACGTTTAGCGTCTTTATCGTGGGGGTACCCCAGATGACGTATTGGCCTGTGTGGAAGACTACCCCTGGGAAGAGCGTTGCTGTCGGTCATGATTCAAGAAGAGTGGCCCTCTTCTTGTTTTCTTTCAGCGAGCTCTTGCAAGTACTCTGCAGTATCATCGTGATGTTCTGATTGATGTGTGATGTCGTTGTGGCGCTGGTGGGTGCTGAGTCTTGGATGTTGCCATTACGGGTAGTTGTGCTAGATACAGTGCGCTGCCGCGGAAATAAGTGTATCTGCACCGTGCGTCACTCCTCCGTGGGCTCCTCAGGCCGGCGCTGGAGCAAAACACCCTTCTAAGTCATTCCTCAAAGTTGCTCTCCCAGCTACCCAGTGCTCACCGCAATATAACCTTGTTTCTTTGCTCATTTTCAGACGAAAGCTGTAGCCAATACTACAAACCCGACTGGTTCCAGGCGATCAGGCTATACTCAGGTCTAAACATAGCCAAATCTGAGACTAATCTAACCGTCGCCGACACCCCGCTCCGTAGCAGCCATGTCTCAAGCAGCACACAGCGGCAGAAAGCCACGGGTGGTCGCCCTCGGAACCCCCAAATTCGTCGGCGACGACTACCTAGCCGAGTTTAAGAAGGACTTTGACTACGCTGTCCGTATATCCATCCCTCTGCTGCAACAACCAGTAGTCAAGGCGATACCATCCATGTAGCTGACCCTTGTACGAGCAGGTCCTCGATGTGAAGAACCATCAGGAAACATTGGAGAAATTGCCGGCTATGGTCAAGGAACATGGCCCTATCGATGCCTTCATTATTCGGATGGGCAGAGGTCCTTACCATCCATTCAACGAGGCCATGTTTAAACCCCTCACCCCGCACTGCCGTATTATCGCGTCAGCAGCCGCCGGTTACGACGACTTCGACATCGACTGGCTAACGCAAAACAATATCTGGTTCTGCAACAGCCTCGATGCGGTCGCAGAGGCCACGGCCGACATGTCCTTCTTCTTGACTCTGGCCGTTATACGGGACACATCCCGGGCGGAGCGCTGTGCGCGCGAAGGTCTGTGGAAGGATCCAGTGGTTCCCAGCAAGGATCCGTCGGGAATGACGCTGGGGATTGTTGGCATGGGTGCCATTGGCAAGCATCTGGCGAAACGAGCGGCCGCATTCAACATGCGGATCAAGTACTACAATCGCCGGCAATTGGGTGCAGACGACGAGGCCAAGTACAGTGCGACATACTGCGCTTCCCTGCATGAGCTGCTCAGCCAGTCCGATGTCGTGTCAATAAATTGCCCACTAAACGCCGAGACGACGAATCTCATCTCGACCGAAGAGTTCGCAGTGATGAAGGAAGGGTCATTCATCGTCAACACGTCTCGCGGTCCTGTGATTGACGAGCCGGCTCTCATTGAGGCTTTGGAGAGCGGCAAGATTGCACGGGCTGGGCTTGATGTGTTTTGGAACGAGCCAAACATCAACGCATACTTCAAAACCAGCGACAAGGTCGCTATTCAGCCTCATGTGGGAGGATTGACCGATGTGGCGTTTCAAAGGGGTGAGAGGGAGTGCTTTGAGAACATCAAGGCATTATTCAAGACCGGACGTCCGGTTGCTCCAGTAAACGAGGTAGCTTAAGCTAGCGACTGATAGTTCTAATCATCAACGGTTAGATTCGGCATATTAAAAAAGGAATATGCTTTGTCGGGTATGAGGCATAATTACGGGCTCTGCGTGGTGACTCCGCCTCATGAGTGCCGAGCCGCAAGATCTTTAAACCAATCATCACCTTCTCGTCCAATGACTTCTATCTGCCTCGTCAGAAGAAGGTTGGTGGCAAAGTAAAAATTAACCCTCTCCGTGACGGATTGTCTTGGCCGCGGTTTTGAAACACAATACAGCAGCCCACACTACCTTGACGTACAATAAGTGAGTGACGGGGCTTGCCGCCGAGGCTCTGCAGACATGGAACGCATGGAGTGACAAACTTCGGCTCGGGGGCGCAGCAGTCCCGTTCGGGACGACTTCTGGCGATGTCGTCTGGATCAGTAGTGGAAACATCTTACTCACTAATGCCAATCCGTTGCCGGATTTCGCGGGCCAAATCTCTGGGAGCCAAGTGGAATAGAGATGTTTTAGGTATCGGAGTAAATGTTCTCAAGCGTAAATGTGGAGAGACTGTCAATGAGGAGGGATCAGGTATATAGCCAGCTGAACAAAAGCATCATCAACTAAACAAGAATATCCTCGGCCAAAGAAGCATCCTTCTCGCACAACTCCGGGCTTACCAGCAAGTGTCACAACCCTTCTATCGAGACTCACTCACGCCAAACACTCTCCTCCACCCGTTGCTCTGGTAAGGATCCTTGAAGAAAATCACCTGCACTGTCATGTCATCCCTCACATTCCGGCTCATCGGCGCGTACGTCGTCACGGCGCCCAGGAACAGCTTCCTCCTCGATCCGCCAAGCGCGTTCTTGACCAGGCACACGGCCGCGCTGTCGAGGTCTTCGATGGCAAAGTGCTCCGGCGTGGCCGTCCAGCCGTCCTCGAGCCCGCCGACGTGCTTGGTTTCCTTGACTGGCTCGGGCTTGCCGGTCTTCTTGGCCGCGAGCCAGCGCGACACGCAGGTGACGGCGTCTTCGTTGCTGATCATATCCCAGAGGCCGTCGGACGCGAGAATCACAAAGTCGTCCGTCTGGATCTGGCGCGTCGTGACCTCGGGCTCGGCGGACATGTACGGGGGCGTCAAGTACTTGGGCCGCGGGCTGGTGCCGTAAAAGTCCTCCTTTGCCGTCGTGATCTGCTCCTTGGTCCACTTCCAGCGGTGGTCGCCAAAGGCTCTCGTCACCGCGAGGCCAAGAAGCCGGCCGGAGCTGGGGCTCAGGATGTCGTCTTTTTCTCCCGGGTGCTCGCGGTCGATGCGGTCGACCTCGCCCTTGTTGAAGCCGGTCTGGTCGAGGCTCAGCTGGTCAGCTTGGAACTGCTGGGCCGTCGCTGACCAGGCGCCACGGACAGCGCGGGAGTCTCCCGTGACGGCAGTGCGAAGGGTCGATGTCTGGGGATCATAGATGGAAAGAAGGGCACAGCTTCCGGCGATGGCGGGGGCAATAGCGGAGATGACCTCGGCGGCACCAGGCTCGTAGCCAGCCTTGATGGCGTTGGTCGCATCGGCAGTGATGCGGTCATCAAGACGAACAAAGGCGTTCTTGATAGCGTCGTCCACCAGGTTGCCAGAAGTCTCGGCAGCCACGCGGGACAAGGCCGCCGACACATACGAGACGAGGGACTGCTTCAACACCTTGGAAGTAGCCCAACCACTACACGATAAGATCCGAATCAGCTCTTGTTCGACTCGACATCTCCCCACCAGGGATACTTACGCGTGTCCATCGTAGACTCCCGAATAGAGAGTCTTGGCCCCGTCAACGCCCTTGGCCACGGCGAGATCCCACTCGTCCTCGACTGGGTGGTTGCTCGACACGCGGACCACGTCCACGCGGCCCTGCGCTTTGCCTTGGCCCTCAAAGACGAAGCTACGGGCTTCCTTGCGCAGCTTGGCATCGGCGGCTTTGAGATCGAGGACTTCCACGGGAGACTCGACGGGCACCAGCTCCTCCGACGCCGCGGCTTCGATAGGCGGGACGGGTGAAGGCGCAGAGTCACGCACGTTGTCGTACACAGTCCAGACTATCTGAATCGCAATGGCCAAGAGAATCAGCCGCCGCCACTCCTCACGGGTCTTGGGGACCTCCTCCCACAACCGCCTCTTGGTGCGCTCCCACTTGGAACTCCTAGCCGCCTCGGCCGCACCCGTGAAGGGCTTGCCGGCACCCGCCTCCGAAGTCTTGGGCGTTCCGGTTGACGAGAGGCGCGTCCACGTTGCAGAAGGCGCACGAACTCCCCGGTTAACCAGTAGCCGCGCCGCCCACGCATTTCCCAAAGGCCTGCGAATCATGGTGTTGCCGATGCGCCTTCAGTCACGGCCGTCACTCCGAGCGTGAAGAGCGGAGGTTGGTTGGTTGGCTGTCTGGGATAACCGTTTGCTAGACAAGTCGCAAAGCGCTAACCTGCCGCGAGACACGATGAAAAAAATGCAAAAAAGATAAAAACTACCGAGACACCGGCTTGGAAGGACGTCGCGTGAGACCAGCAAGGCTATGGTCTCGGAGAAGGGAGTTTGTTTGCTGGTTTGTCACTTTGTCTCACGGAACAACGCTGCACTAGATAATTAGTGGCCAGCAAACCAGAATGGCGGAAATTATCCGGCTACCCTGCACCTGACAGGGTATTGTCACGTCTTGAGTGGTTTGACATCATTAACAGCAGATATCAGATGTGTTTGAATGCGAGTTTAGTTTCTTACTCTTTAGGAACGAATGGAAGCTATTGACATGCTTCATCGTCTTGTCTTTTGTTTCGTTGACTCTTCTTGGTGTTGAACAGAGCTGCTTCGATGTGAAGATACGAGGTGGGGCTTATCAGGAACCAACAACGGTATGTACTATCAAGCATCGGCAATGCAGTCCATCAAACAGCCTTCTAACCACACAACAATACAGCAACACAGCACAAGTTCATTCATGAGGAATCACACATTTATTGCCCGTAGACCCAGATATGTAAAACGCCATAACCGCAACCCAATGGTAATCAACCGCCGCGAAAACAGTTTCAGAAATTGTTGGCAATATCCTCTTGCTCGTCCTCCCACTCGCCGTCCTCCTCCATTTTCTCGTGGACCTTGTACTCCGCGTCGCCAGCCAATCCCTCGCTGTCGAATTCCTCCACATCCATGTCGCTGTAGTAGTCATCGGCATCGTCATCGTCGTCGCCCTTGCCGCCGTTCTGCTCCTTGGCCTTCTTCTTCTTCTCGATGTTGTCCTTTTGCTCCTTCTTTCGCGCCTCCTTCTCCTGGTTCCGCTTCTGCCATCGCTTCTCTAGCTCCTTGATCTCCTGGTGGCTCTTGTGCACATACTCGTGCCACATGACCTTGCCCGAGCAGAGACCCTCCTCGACCTTGGTCAAGCGCAGGCGCATTCGGGGGCCAAGCTCAACGAGCTTTACGGCGCGGCGCTCGACGTTCTCGTCATCCGCCTCGGGCTCAGCGTCGTTCTCGGCAGCCGCTTGCCTGGCCTTAGCAGAGAGAACTTTCCTGGGCGCAGACTCGAGGATCTCAACCTCGGCATCGGTGTCGAGCTCACTTCCACTAGTCGCATCCGTCATGTAGCCATCGCCGTTGTCGCCGCCAACCAAGAAGTCCGCAATGTCCTCAAGCTTGCCCAGGTTGGGCATCTTTCCTTTCTTGCTCGTCTTGGTCGACAAAAAGTGCTCGGCGGCATTCAGCCTTCGCAGGGGTTTTGACACACCCGTTGACCGTGTGGTGATTGCGTAGTGTCTGAAGTTCACGATGAAGGTGCCATCATCTTCCTCCGACGCCTCGCGGTTTAGGAGGAGTACTCGCCGAATCGACTTGAGCGGTGTGGCTTGGGGATTGATGGGCGGGAAGAGGGACTGGAAGACGGTGGTGGCAAGGGACTCGAGGTGCTTGGGGACTTTGGATTTGGAGTCGGCGCCGGGGGTAGTGAAGTTGTTCATGACCAGCTGGAACGGGTTAGCGAGGGCGAGAATTTGAGATTTCCAGAGAGCTTACCAGAGGAGGAGTGATGTACTCCTTGCCGCCGCCCTTGGGGTGTCTTTGCGCTCTTTGGACATCCTTGCAGAGTGAGTACTTCTCGACCCGGAAGTTCAGTGTCGGGCCTCGGGGTGCGAGGGCCATTCGCAGGTTGGTGTTGCCGCTCTCGGACCGCGAGAACAGCATCAAGTGGGTGACACCCAGAGGACCGGCCATGACGGCGTAGTCCCTGAGCCTGTTGCCCCGGCGCTCCTTCAATCGGCTGGCAGTGCCGGGCTCCATGACCCTTCGCACGTCGGTTGCGAGCTGGCTGATGCTGGACCCGACTTCGCCGGCTCCAATTCGGATGACCATGCTCTTGGGGTCCCGCGCGGTGGCATGGCCGGGCGCGTCCACCTCCGGGTTGTTGGCACCCAGGTGGGTTCTCTTCTTTGTGCGTTTGCGGGCCATGATGAATTGAGTTGGTAGTGAATGCGTGCAGTGAAGCTTCAAAAACCTGCAAACTAGAGGCTGGGCCTTTGTCGCAGGCGCAAGGAAAGAAAAAAAGTTTGGCGGGGATTGCGATAAGACTAGCGCACGTGCGATAACGAAACCCCACTAAAATTTTCTCGACCATGATGCTTTCTCTCGTCGGCGAAGTTTGTCTGCGATATTGTCACTCCGCAAATCGCCCAAGATGGACAGCTCAAAACGAAGAAAGACGGCGCATGATGCGCCCAAAAAGAAGCCTGTCGTGGAGGACCCTCCCGTCAAGGCCTCTCCCGAACCGTCTGAGGAGGAATCGGCTACTCTGGAGGCCCCGTCTACCGAAGAGGATGCTCCCAAGAAGACGTTCAAGGACTTGGTGAGTTGGATTGAGCCCGATTGCGATAATGCCCGCTGACTCTCCCTAGGGAGTTGTAGACGCTCTTTGCGAAGCCTGCGAGGCCCTCGGTTACAAGTATCCCACCCCGATCCAGGAGAAGTCAATCCCCGTCGCACTCCAAGACCGCGACATCATTGGTCTCGCCGAGACTGGTAGTGGAAAGACTGCGGCCTTTGCCCTCCCTGTCCTCCAGGCCCTCCTCGAAAAGCCCCAGCCGCTGTTCGGCCTTGTCCTCGCCCCGACCCGAGAGTTGGCATCCCAGATCGGCCAGGCGTTTGAAGCGTTGGGATCGCTGATCTCTCTACGATGCGCCGTCATTGTGGGTGGACTGGATATGGTTCCGCAATCGATCGCCCTCGGCAAGAAGCCTCATATTATTGTGGCGACTCCTGGTCGTCTGGTGGACCACCTTGAGAAGACCAAGGGCTTCTCTCTACGGACGCTCAAGTATCTGATCATGGACGAGGCCGATCGTCTGCTCGACATGGACTTTGGTCCCAGTATCGACAAGATCCTAAAGTTTATTCCCCGCGAGCGACGAACCTACCTCTTCTCGGCCACGCTCAGCTCCAAGATCGAGAGTCTGCAGCGAGCCAGTTTGAGGGACCCGGTGCGAGTAAGCATCAGCTCCAACAAATACCAGACTGTGTCGACTCTACTACAGCACTACGTTTTCATCCCGCACGGCCAGAAGGACACCTACCTCATCTGGCTCGTCAACGAACACGCTGGCCAGTCTTGCATCATCTTCACCCGCACTGTCTGGGAGACGCAGCGAATTGCCATCCTGCTGCGAACGCTGGGCTTTGGCGCAATCCCACTTCACGGTCAGCTATCCCAGTCAAATCGTCTGGGTGCGCTCAACAAGTTCCGGGCTGGTACCCGCGACATCCTCGTCGCCACCGATGTCGCAGCCCGTGGTCTTGATATTCCCAAGGTCGATGTGGTTCTCAACCTCGATCTTCCCCAGGACTCCAAGACGTATATCCATCGTGTCGGACGTACAGCCCGTGCCGGAAAGTCCGGTGTGGCTATCAGCCTGGTCACTCAGTACGATGTCGAGATCTACCTGCGAATCGAGGCGGCCCTGGGCAAGAAGCTTCAGGAGTACCCGAGTGTCAAGGAGGAGGTGATGACGTTCCAGCCCAGAATCGAGCAAGCGCAACGCCACGCGAGGAACGAAATGAAGAACCTGACGGAGGAGAGGGGCAAGAAGGGCAGCACGCTCAAGGGTGGAAAGCGAGGGCAGCGGGATGGTCCTAAACGCAGGAGGGACGAGATGGACAAGGAGGAGGGTTAGGGCATCGCAGACTCACCAGCAACTTAATGATCATCACTGTTTCAATGGGCCAAGTCCACCTTGCAGGCGGCCGCTCCCGACTTTGGGGATATATGGAGGGGCAAATTCGCTGCGCTGGTGTTTCAACTCCACCAAATTTGATGTGACAGGGAAACAGGATCGCCCTTATTTTCCCTGGCGAAGATCGTCCCACTACTCCCACTGCTGTGGTCTAGTGGTATTGGGCCCGGAGCTACACGACAGTTAAAGTGATAGTTATCTCAATGAGAATGGACTGTCTTGGCAGAATGAGTAGGCTTTGCAAGACTCTGTCACTAGGAATTTTACAATCCTAAATTCCTTGCGCTTGGGCCAGTTACTGTCTCTGAGCCCATCCCACTTTGCGTATCAAGCCTCATCTCATCCCAAGCGACAGGTGGTATCCCACCGTCCGACCGATCCGAGCGAGATGGGCAACTCGTGTTACTCAGGCGCGACTCAGCCCTATACCTAATCGCTTCTCCCGTCTCAATGCGACCGCAAGTGGCCATGAAGGATAGCCGTGTGGTATTAATTAAATAATTAAATAGCAGACAGCAATTGCGGCCTCGAGTTGGCTAAGCCACATGTAAGCAGCGTGTAGCTTAGTTGCGACGCCCAGTACCAAGCCAGGGGCGGGCTCATCAGTTCGAAACATTCCCAGGGCTGTGGCAGTGCGCTTCTACCGAATGTTCCGCCGCCAAGAACCGCGAAGGATGGCAGCATCTGTGCCAGGGCTGTCTTTCAACGTCGTCCCGTAAGCCAGCTCTCGTCTAAGGACGCCCTGTGAATGGTCGTCGCTGGGCGCTGTTCCCCGCCTGTTGTTTCATCTCCGCGCTGTCGGGGTCGCGCGCACAGAGGCCATCGCATCCCTGTCGCGCAGGGCGGCCGCTCCCGGGCAGCCGAGTCGCTGAGGCGGGCGACGAAGGAGATGAAGGGCCGCTGTGAGGAGCTGGGCTCCGTCTGGGTTGTAGAATAGTGTGAGACACTGAGTTGCGATTGCTAGCTGAGGTATCTAGCGCCTGGGCAGATATGCGGCCTCGTACGGCGGCTTACGGGGTGGCAGTGTATATAAGTCATCGTGTTGCAGTCACCGAAACACCGAGACAGCCTCATCGCCTTCAGTTCAACCCTCCTGGTTCGCTTCTTCTGGTGCCTAGTTTTGCACCGTCCTTTCATTGCAATTGCCGTTGTCAAGTAAATTCAATCACTCATTTTCCAGTCAATCATTCAAACTTCAACATGTACTCTTCCGCTATTCTCCTCACCCTCGCCACGGCGGCGAGCGCCCACATTGCCTCTTGGAACGCGGGCATGTACTGCAAGGTAAACACATCAGATGTAACTCTCTAGGAATCACATCTAACTCCGTCCTAGAACGGCAACCAAACGGAAGTCGACGCCCCCAACACCAACCAGGCCGTCAACCCTCTCTACAACCTCACCAAGGCCGAGTGGTGGATGCAGGCCGACCGCGGCTGCGACCTCACACCCCCTGCCGATGGCGAGTTCCTCGAGCTGCCCGCTGGCAAGTCCTTCATGACCGAGCTGGCCAACAACCGCGCCTTCACGACCCTGTCCTACGACGGCTCCCTCGCCACCGACTGGCAGGACGGCAAGAATCGCTCCATGCCCTGGAGGGGTCCCGGCAACCCCCCCGGCTGCCTCATGGACGGCGGTGATGGCTCTGGCGGTGAACTGCACACTCGCAGTATCGAGTCGACTGGTGGTACCGCCTGGGCTATTTCCTACGAGAGCGACATTTCCAAGGTTACCATGGATAACCTTGTCGTCTTCTCCGTGCGATACTAGTACGTCTCTCCCACCCGGGTATCTCTATGATTCAACCAACTAACTCAGCTCAACTAAGCTCTCCCTTCTTCCGCAAGACGTGGTATGACGTCCCCGCCGATATGCCCGAGTGCCCCGAGGAGGGTTGCTACTGCGCGTGGCTCTGGATCCCCGATGGCTGTCAGTGATGTCCCCTCTTCATCCACCACTTCCAATACTAACACCCGCACAGGTGGCCAGCCCAACATGTACATGCAAAACCACCGCTGCAAGGTCACCGGCAGCACGTCTACCAAGAAGCTCGGCACACCCAAGGCCCCCGTCTGGTGCCGCGACGATCCTTCCAAGTGTGTCGCCGGCCCCAAGCAGATGATGGCCTGGCACCGTAAGTGGAATACCCTCTGCGTTTTATTTAGATTCGATTACTGACTTCGGTTGCAGAGGCCGAGGGTGACAACGTTGACCCCCCTAACAACCAGTCTCCCACCTACAACCAGCGCATGGGCTTCATGGATGGTGCTCAGGACGATATCTTCGCCTCCGAATGATAAGCACGCCCTGCTTGTCGTGCCCAAGCAACGTGGGAACATTGCAAAGAACATTACATCGAACATTGTACTATACTGTAGTGCATCCTTCTGGAAGGATTAGCTATCACTTCATTCTTCTCTAGGCATCGAGTCGGGTTTTCAATTTACAACTGATCCTCGGGCCCCCATAAGCATTAACCATGCCAAATCTCTGACAGTGTTTGTCAGGTGACCCCCTGGTCCTGAGGATAGTCTCGTGAATAAATATCCTCAGGAGCCATTTGTGCGGTAGTTAGTCGTCTTGTGTGTTGGGTATGAGGGGTTAGTAAGCCTAAATGTGAATGGTGTGAAGAAGCATGGAGTAGGAGAAGGTCTTGGTGTGGGACAGTTAAACGGTTTTGTCTAAGTCATTCCCGAGCTGTCATTCCGCTCCCATCGTGACCAGACCATGAGCGCCTCTAGTCCTGTTCTGCCTCACCTCGCGATAGATCGATATGGCGATTTGGGAAATTGATGGACTTGGAGCTAGACAAAAAGAAGCGAATACAATTCCGGGCTCAAGATAATATTTGCAAACGATAGAGCGGTGATTTAAAGCAAAGAAAAGAGAAAGGCACCCGGTGTGCATGAATGATTACTTTCATCATAGTAGGTCCGCCGCCGACAACAAGGAGAATTTGACATCGACCAACGCTGGCCTTTTCTACTAGTTAATTTCCTTCAGCCGCCTCAACAACAGGAGATCCCGTATTAGGGACAACTCGATACTCTCCGGCGTGTGCTGTTCTGGCTGCTAACACTCCCCCCAGATCTGGTTCCTGGTTTTAGGTCGTGTCTTCGCCTCCACAATTGACGGCCATTTGAGGATCGCAAATATTAAGATGAGTAAATGGGGACGAGGGAATGACAACCGATGATGTTGATGGAGAGGGAGTTCTGTCGGTTCAGTCAGTTTTCTGCCTTGATCCATCCAGTAACTTATTTATTCCGTACCAAGGTCTAGATCAGGCAGCGAGACGAGGTGTCTCTATTTGAGAGCCAACACAGTGGAGCAAGGTTGACGGATGTCCTCAAAAGGCGTAGTGCGTTGCCTAAAATGATAGCTCGAAACCGCTACTTCGATAAGGTAGTTGACCAGCTAGTATGGCATTGCGGATATTAGAAATGATGCGGTTCACTTTGGTCTGCAAGAATGACGGGGATCACTTGCTCTATGCATCTTCCCGTGGAACTGAGAACCAACATCAGACATCGCTTGAATTGTAGTCAGCCGATTAAGACAGAGCCTTGCTGCAAAAAATACCGCGCGAGATAATGTGCTAATCGCGGAGAGCCCCCTCATCACCACTTGGTTTGAGCTTGCAGGTGGAAGGTTGAGGGCCATTGAAACAAATGCAACCGCCCTCGGATACCGATTTTGATGAGTTTCCCTATCTGGAAGTTTTACCAGCATAAAAGAACCCTACCGACTATAGTCCGCAAGGCTGGCCGAGCTCACCCCCTCTCACACCGCTCAGGGGATTTTTTGTCGTTGTAAAGCGGTTTACACCACCTCCACAATTGAGCTGGTCACCTATGTCGCCGGTTGTTGTGTGAGTTTTTATTAAGATGCTCCCGGCATCATCGTCTATCATAAAAGGCCGCATGGCTATCAAGGAGCTTTGTAACCCGTGATCCATTATTCGGAATAATCTGCATATGGTCGTCTGATGGCGAACATCATGGTTGTTTGCGTCAGGGCTACGGAGCCACCTCAAACTTAAAACAGACAATGCGGTCGGGAGATGCCAGACTAGCCCAAACAATGGTTGCAAGTGGCGCCGTAGATTCCTCCCAGATTATAGGGAAACTTTTTCAGTGTTTATTTTCATATCTATCTTACCCTGGGACGGCTAATAGCATTGGGTCTGGACTAGGCTGCTGCTGCTCCATAGACATGTCATAACACATCTCTTCTGGCACATATACACACCTATATATCCAACGCCCACCACTACTCCCGGTCATCGTCATAGGTTGGATGACCCGGGCTATAGCCAGAGGCCCACCTGAAGGTATAATAACCTTGCTCGCCAAGACGGCCGAACCAAGCCCGAAGACAAGATGCAGCCCCACGACGAGGCCCAGTATCATGATCACATAATTCCAGTGCTCCACAACAAGGATATCCCCTTGTACGGGGACCGTTCCGTGGAGAATCTGAGTAGGGTTGATTTCTGCTGACACGGCCACCACACCAATCGCAAAGCGGGCAATACTCATAGCCATAGAACTGGCGTAGCCTTCCAATGGAATTCCAAATACAGACTGCGATGGGTATGTCTGGAACTGAACATTCAAATCCTGGTGCGCCTCGGACACATCGTAACCTTGGAGTGCAATTCCACCTGCAGCCATGGACCTGAGACTTTTGCCGATTTTGTGCTCTGGTAGAGTACTGTTGAAGACGTCGCTCACCCTTGATGTGCAGTTGTAGTACCAAGTCCCAGTATCAGATACTTCTACAGCTGAGACGATGGTGCAGCCTGGACCGCAGGTACTGGCTGTGTTTGTGTAGAAGGTCGTCTGATTGGAACCGTTTGGCAATGGAAAGAAAACGTCGGCAAGTTTGCCAGATTTTGAGATAATAGAGATATGATGTTCTTGGTCGCCATTGAGATCCGATACGAGCGAGCTGTCACAAGAGGCAGAGGCGATAGCCATTCGATCCGTGATAGCAACTAGGCGTTGGCGATCTTCTTCTTCTTCGTCATCGTTGTCGGTCGCGGCTGCCCATTCGTGGAAGAAGTAGCGGCAATCGCGTACGCCGCAGAACATGAGGGGATCTTGAGCAGTCCAAAGATCCCCTGGGGAGGGTTGTTGATCTAGAGTCTCCGTGATGTATGCCAAAGAAATTTGTCCAAAGCTATATGCACGCGTATTAACGTTATGAAGCTTGGTAGGAACAGAACTAGCAATGAGATGTAGTGTTACGTCAAGGTCTCCGGTTGACTAACCTGTTTGCCGTGAACTCTTGAGCCACTCGAGATGTTGAATTTGATTTGACCGTCATTGCCGTCCGTAAAGTGCTCATGTCTGGTGTTTCGATTCTCCCGGGAGTAATTTGGAGTACATTCCTGTCAGCTTGCTCAACTGAATAGCAGAGGCCCATCAACGCGAGGCCGATTTGAGATCCCTGGGCTCGATCAGTAAAGGGATACCAGGCAAGCTGTTTGATGCACATAAGGCATCAAATGATTGGATATCTTCCGTACGAGTACCAGGAACAGCCAGAATATGGCAAAAAGATGCGTCGCTTTCTGACGCGTTTTGATAGAGAGGATTATGACGTGAAAGACACTCTCAGCCTGGAGGATTAGCTCAACCTGCAATAATCAGCGTCAACGAAACTCGTGCCGACAAAAGGAGGTTGAGAACAGAAGACATAGCGCACCTGTCGACGGGAATAGTAACGACGACTTAGTAGCCACCATCGGAGCATGCTCACAATCTCGCCTAGACCCTTTGCAACCGAGAATCCAAGGGCAAGGGAGAGAGCCGTGATCAAGGCATTGAACTGGCGCTTTGTCGAAGTCGACATGATAGGCATGACCTCGGAGTAAAAATGCAGGGCCGCGTATATTGCAAGTGAAATGAGCAATGTGACAAACCATCCCAGCAGTACTTTGACGAAAATGATGGCTTGAGACCGGCAGGCCGCTGAGAGACGAAGACGGTTCCCCTCATGTAGGCGATGTGTGGGTGGTTTCGGTATCGAGTCTTTAGTGGTGGCGCTGCAATTAGCTTCTGCACCTAGATAAGTCCACATTAACTCTGGTGAGTGCCAAAGAACAATAGGGGAAGGGTTCTCACTGTCTCTCAATGGAATAAATGGATGGCTCATCTTTGCCAAAGATCTTGCAGAATTCTACCCA
The DNA here is from genome assembly GCA_020740775.1 of Ilyonectria destructans. Taxonomy (NCBI): domain Eukaryota; kingdom Fungi; phylum Ascomycota; class Sordariomycetes; order Hypocreales; family Nectriaceae; genus Ilyonectria; species Ilyonectria destructans. The sequence goes on from JAHEWK010000016.1 coordinate 959,767, forward strand.
AGGGACATGGACTGGATAATCTGCCTAGCATGATGGGGCTTGGAGGGAAGAGAGCATGAGAGAGAGTGTTTTTGAGAGATACGAGCAACAAAGTCTGCCAAATCCTCAGAACCAAGAAAGCTCCTCACCGAGTGTTACGCGAAGTGGATCACGTATCGGCCTCGCCGAACGGATTCGAAACTCGAGTCTCGGATGTCGCTGAGGCCATCCACTCGCTGCGTCACTACGAGGCAAAAAGCTCGATGAAGATAAATCCAATGCGACTATTGGCTGAGAGAAATTGGTAATCATACCTATGTATGAGTAGCGCATGTGAGTTGGAGATACGGGGACGGATCTTCCCTCTCGGTCCGATCGGGTCATCTCCCACAGGGCATAGCGCGCAAGGCATAGAGCGGTGGGCGTGATTTCGAAACTTCGGGGGACCAATGGCAGAAGCATAATGTTTACGACGATTTTAGACCTTGGAGAATTTGTGGGTCATATTCTTATTTGGACAAGCCTCGGTCTGTCTCCTGGTTCTATACATGTCAGGCCATGGGTTGTGCTCTCGGGCAAATGAGTTTGTGAAGGCACTTTGGAAGCCAAGGCCTTTTGACTGGGATTCCTCGGCACCTAGGAGGCCCCTGGGATAAGATACAGTTACCAGTTTTCTAAACAATGTGTCTGACTATAAAGGCGAGCAAGCAGCATGTCCAACTTAATAAGCTTCTAAAGCTAATCACAACTCCTACTTACTCTTCAACTGTATCCTAAAAGTCTTCCATCTTTCGTTAAGAACACTCATCTATCATCATTATCACATTGATTCTCTTCGCCATGAAGTTCTCCCAGATCCATCTTACGTCTCTTCTCGTCTGCGGTGTCATCGCACAGACCGAGACGACGACAACCTCTTCGGCTTCATCGACAGACTTGCCTAGCCTACTCTCCCAGGTCCCTGACTGCATCCTTGGCTGTCTCCCTGATGTGGGAGAAGAAATTGGATGCAAGAGCACAGACTTGGAGTGCCTCTGCTCCGACATTGGAGCTCTCGTTGCGCACATGGCAACCTGCGTGCCTGGTAATAAGTGTGGTATCAAAGACGTTAACGGTCAGTAATATTTGTGCCCATTACGCAGTATCTTTCTATTTTAGATCTAAGACTAACAATTTATGTTATCGATATAGATGGAATTGATCTCCTTCGACCTGTCTGTGATGCCATGAGCTCTTCCCCCGGTTCCGCCGCTGTTGCGTCGGCCTCCAGTATCATTACCGCGGCTATTGGACCAGCTACTGCGACAACGACCTCCAACCCAGCCGCCATGATGGGGATTCCTAGCGAGGGTATTCTGGCTGCACTGCTTGCGGCGCTTCTGGTTTAAACGTGGTGGACGCGTGGTGGAAGAGATTTAGAGATTAAGCTCGAATTGCTCTGTCAATTACTGCTTGAACTCTACGATAGACTTGACTTGCTTTCAATTGTGTATAAATAGAAGACTTGAATAGATATCTACATTCCCTATCGATTATCAATAACGATAGGGGTAGCTTGAATAGAATGCCTCACTGTGGCTTTCGATATTCTGTCCCGAGCGCCGTTAGGTTAGGATTTGGTGGCGCCCAGCCATACATTAACCGTTTGCAAGAGCGAGTCACTCACTCAGATAACACCATGAGCTACTTTGAGGTTTCACCGCGATGATAAAGAGCTTGCCCCATCACGACCTTGCATCTATTTCCCTATTCAAGATTGCTACAGACCCAAGTTTCCTTGACCACGTCATTGTCGTCCACAACAAAATATGTGTGGCTCAAGGCGGCCATGCAAGCATGGGTGACCTGAAGCAAGACCTTGTCCCCGAGCTTGAAATTCTCCTCTACATGTGTCGATACATCCGACTGGGCGTCCCAACTAGAAACCCCGGTCCCCACAACACCATGCCCCTTGGCCATACGCCTGACGCGCCATCCCGGCTTGCCAACGATATTCCCGGACTCTCTCCACTCACTCCCTTCCTTAGAGACGATGGGTGGACCTGTCTTTATGAGCGCCTCGTTGCGCTCAGGATAAACGCTGCACACCTCGGTTACGAGACGCAAGGCCTGCCGAAAGGGGTCTACGAAACTCTCTGGGATATGCTGCAGGTGAGTAAGGGGCGGGTTGCCTAGCAAGTGCGTCAGCGAGACGGCAAATTTGAGTATTTGGACGGGGCAAGGGCGACTGACTAGGATGCAGTTCAACAACGTTGGCCGGGGCCTGGCTAGCATCTAGCTGAAGGACGACATTCATCGGCGCCTTGGCCGTCAGGATGCTCCGCACAGGGTATGTGGGCGCCGGTTGAATCGAGACAACGACCTTTCTCTTAGTTCCCAACAGTCCCGTGTCCTCCAGCACGCCCTCAAGATTTTCGGCACAGCAAGTCTCCTTGGAGGCCTCACTTGATGCAAAGCGTGCGTCCGCGTGGAAACCGAGAACCTCCACCGCTTTGCATTCCTCCGATCTGTGGACCAGCGACTCGATCCGTTCTGAGAACGAGGGCACGCCGGCCCAGCGAGCACCGACGTCTATCTCGAGGAAAACGGGCCATGGAGACTGAACCGTGGAAGGATTGGAACTCATGAACGATTCGAGGGCCACGATTTGGTCGCGGCTGTCAATCAATAGAATGATACGGATCGTGGGGCGGAGGGCAGAGAGGCGAAACAATTCGGAGGGGGCAAAGGGGACGCCGTAGATAACCTGGGATTAGTGGTTAGCTGATGAAGCTCATCTTTGCCTGGGAGGGCGCAGATCGGAATGCGTCTTGGGCTAATATGGCATGCGGGACACTCACTTCATCAAGAGCACCCTCTTCAGCAAGAGGCAGGGCCCACTCAATCTCGGCCAGGGTTGAGCAAACAATGCTTCTATACTTGCCGTTACCGAGCATCATCCGCGTCATCTCGAGAGTCTAGTCATTACACAGTCAACACCGGGGGATCAAGCTTGTGCAGCCTTCAGCGGAACAGGGTATACCTTCAGTGTGTCCACATGAGGCCGGAAGCCGAACTCTAAGGCCTCAACATGGCTGTGAAGCTGTGCAATGTTGCTCTCAACGATGGACTTTGTCACAACGAGGGCGGAAGTTGGCAGATCGTCAACTTTGGAGCCGATGAAGGCAGCGTGGTCCTGGAGAGACATGTTCATTTCACAATGGTGTCGGGCGTGCTGGTGGAGAGCGGTCGAAGAGACCTTTTTTAGTATCTGTTCCAAAAAGCAAAGCAGGAGTAAGGTCCGATTTTATATACTCATGATCCTCGAGAGGGAGGCTGCTGCCTCATGACGGCGCTCGGAGACTCGCCACTCCCTTCTTTCGTGCAGTACTCACTCGGTGATGTCCATTCCACCATGAGTGAAACAAAAAGTCACCTCACTGCCTCACTTGGATTAGGTAAGGCTATGTTCGTATCGGTTACTTACGCATAATGCCGTGGCTGAATTGGAACCGCTGTGGCCAATAGTGATGGCGAAAGGAGATTTACGCCTTTTCCCCTCAGATGATGATAGGCAGACGCCAAGCCTATCAACCAGAACGAGAACAGGGACGAATCAACCAATGAGGACTGTTTACTGATGGCGAAAAGACGCCGATGCCACAGGGCGCAGGATACGAGACGTGGGGCTTAATACGGAAAGGGGTCCCGGCAGCCTCAGCCTCACAAGACGAAACAGCTTGGTGAGAATGGCGGATGCTGCAACTAGGGCAACTCGGAAAAATCAGCCACGTGGGAAATCAATGCCATGTTAAGACGAAGCGGGCGGATCTGGAGGTGAGATCCAGGTGGAAAAGAGAGGTTGGATTGTTGTGGAGAGAGAGAGCCATCTGTTGGCCCCACATTCCGGAAGCCGGCAGCCGACCCCGGCGGCTCCACACCTCGACAAACGGTCTTTACGGTTCCGCCGCCCCTATTGGTTGTATCTTGTCTCTCTTTTCCGTTAATGATGTTGGCTGGTGTAAGATTCTCATCCTCTGAATTTGAGAGCCACATGGCTAATTGTTCATGCACACGCCAGACACATTTACCACGCCCCACCCGTCCTAGTTCGTTACTCTCCAGCGCCTAATGTGGGAATACGGGGCCTCGGACACCGCAAGGCGCCGGCAAGGTGCCGAAGGTCCGGTGGACGAATGCAGAGGTTATTCGAAAGTCTGCCTGCCCACTCTCAAATTCAGCCTTGTGTACAGGGGACCCGCCCTGTCTAGACTCTTCAAAGAAGTGTGCTATCCTGGCCCGGAGCCGTTACCCCTGAACTATGGGTGTGCGGTACAATATTGACTGCATCGATGCCATGTGAATCTTGTGGGTTCCCCCGTCGCCTCGGTATCTTCATGCCATCAGCCCCAAACTCTAGCTCTTCTGAACCACCGAACTCAATTGATTTGAATCCTTCATTGCTCCAATTTATACCTGTCATTCCTGTAGTCTTCTCACTTTTTACGCCCCAGCCCTTACCAGTCGCCGAATATCACCGTTTTTTTAACATGAATTATACTAGCGAGTCCTCAATCCTTTCTTTCCTCCTTGGTCAACTGGTAGCGGACCAGATGTCAGGAGCCAAAGTGGACCCGTCGGTTGACACTGCCCCTCTGGTCGGCTGTTACCGACGTAACCGAGGCTTAAGCATATAAGGGAAGTCACAGAACCTAGATAGCTTGAGAGGTCAGAGATCAGCAGAACTAGAGTAGAGTATGTTGCATCACAAAACTAGAATTTTCTCGCCTAAGCCAACTGCCTGGGTTCGTCAATGTAAAAGCAGCGAGGTACCCTGCGAGTGGACCCGTCAAATCGTAGCTGAACATCTCCGACTGGTTGCCCTGTCCCGCCTATACTGTAACATGTACCGTAAAAACTGGCAGCTTAGCGTCTCCATTTTTCCACTGTTAACCGCGAAAACGTCACAAACAGCCTGATGTATTGGTTCTCCTTTTCTTTGTGGAGAAACTATCGGGAAGCTAGACTGCGCGAGTTGACACAGTTTTTACGGTAATAGCTCCTAGGTTGTTACGGTCTTGCCCCTGTAAGTATGTGCTTTACCCACTCTATCGGTTGAAGAAGGATGGCCACGCGGAGGCCGCCAACTACCGTAAAAATTGTGTTTAGCTGGCCCATTTATCCCCATATTTCCACTGTTAACCGTCAAAATGAATCCTTTGATTGGCTTTAATGCTCATTAAACGAGGCCACTAAGCGATTTGATCGACGAAAGACGTACTATGTTCGAGTTGACCGAGTTGTTACGGTACGTTCAAGCTATCTCCCACCTGCCAAGGCCCGACATTAATTCGGCTCTTGGCAAGAGATCTCATTAGGTCATGAAGACCCCTGTGCTCATCGTGCACTAAAAGACCCCGGGCCAAGCGAGCATCTACGTTTCTGCGGACTCCAAAGCATCACGCAGTTAATGCTGCCGAAGTTTCGTCATGGGCCTTCACCGGCACGTTCAACCTAAGGCGAGGACACCGAGTAGCGTGAGGTTCTATACGAGATCAACCCTTCATCCCAGTAAGTCAACGGCGGTCTGCCTTGACATACGTCAGGTCGGCTCTAGAAGAAACCTCCTTTTCGTTATAAAATCCCTTGCTTAAAGGGAGCTCATATCCTCATCACCATCCATTCCTCTTGTGCCTCACTCGAACTAGATTGAGCTTCCTGACTACTCTGTCAACTATTTGCATGATGTACAGCGACTTTGTATTTCTCTCTGTCATGATGGCAATGGCGTCAAGGGCTCTTGCCTCAAGCTCTGTGTCCCCACCAGATGCGCCATTCCCAGAACAATTTCGAGATTCGGTGCTCCAGGCTTGGGACAATTCGATGATTCGTTTCCAACGCGACATGCCCCAATACTCCCCTGAGATCTACGAGAACACCGCATTCGACCAGGTCATAGATGGGAACGGGTACGTTTGTCATGCCGACTTTCTTAGATTTCTACCGTGGCTTAGGACTGACTCTGGTTCTATGTCCTTAGGGCTATTAACGTCTGCGTACGATGGAACTCCAACGCGACCGTGACCGAGACTACCCGTCAACAGATCGAGTCTCAGTACCGAAAGTTGTACAACTTCTGGTGGCAGTGGCTTCCTGGCTACGATAACTTCCCCTTCGACGAGATCAAGATCAACTTCGTCGGATGGGCTGTGAGGGACCGCAACCAGTTGCAGGGCTCGCTCGACGGCCTCGATGTCTACACGGAGTTCAAGAATGATCAAGGCCTCCCTGATTGCAACCCTGCCTGCTGGGTCGAGGAGCATCTGAACGGAAACTTCACTGCCTGCCCCGGTGGGCGCGATCGCCGCTATCACCAATTCTTCCTCCTGAACTCCGGCTGGGGTGATTTCAACATGGGCGCGGCCATTGGATCCGGCATCGACATCAGTATGTACGGCTGGGAAACCGTCGGTAGCAAAATGGGATATTGGCCCTTGCTAGTGCATGAAATGGTTAGTGAAACTCGCCCCATAGGAGTAAACGATGTCAGGTGGGGTGCTTGCTAAGACTTGCTTTAGGGTCACACAATCGGCTTCTTGGACTACCTCGACCTCGAAGGCCACGCTCCCCCCAACGGAACCAACCCCGAGTCAGTCTGCAGTACCCTTTTTCTTCCTCCAAACCACCCCGAGAACTTCGTCATGAAGCCTGGAAACGGGGGATCCCTTACTCCTCCTACCGTCACCGAGATGGAAGGTTGGATGATTCGCTACTGGTGGACCCGGATTTCTCGTCTCCGTGGCTGGCAGACCGATAGCACAACATATCCCCCGCTGCCGAAGTGTCCTTCGGAGAACTTTGACAAGCGGTCCAGCCACCATTTGTGCTCCTTGTGATACAACACGGCTGTTGTTTTGGTAACACGCTGGAGTTTGTATGAGCTTCAAATTGTGTGGCCACATGAGCAGCGTTGGTTACAGGTCATTGGGCTAGGGTACAGCACAGCCAACAGAGGCACTCAAAATTTCCTCGAATATGCTAGGGGGGACTTTTTCCCAATTCTTTCAAATTCTTCACTGTACTAGACAGCTCTTTCTTTTCCTGAGGTCTGCGCAAGCAAATAGAGATTATAACTTTCAAGATTCTCAAATGTCCTAGAGCTTAGACTACGTTTTGGTGCTCTTCACACTCTCTCCGTTGGACTAAAGAAGAAAACCGTACCAAGAAACCCGTTACGGCCACTAGCGGACTACGAACTCTTAGCACAACTCGCTCATAGGTAACATCGGCTATTCACTCACAACAGCTGCCACCAGCCCTTAAATTAAGCAATTACTACTACAAGCAACCTGCACACTTTTTCTTGGCATTCTGAGTTCATATTCAATCTACAATTTTACAACAACAATACAATGTCTTCTTAAACTCAACCGGCTAGAATCACCTTACCACCGAGACTATCCGTTCCTCTGAAAAGCTTTCCTGCCGAAAAGCTGCTATGCTGGTATTATTTAATCTTATTCTTTTTGGCCAGTACTATTATCTAGAGTATCTACAGTTTTTAGGGTAGGAACTGTGTAGGTCTAGCTGAGGCCGGCTCGCTCTCGGCTCTACCCAGCCAGATAAAACCTACCTCCACTGAGCCGCGAGTACCGTCAGACCAAGATCGGTGAATAAACGCTCCGCCCTAGAATGAAAGGAATACCCTGTAAAGCCAAAATATGCAATGTATTGCTTGTCTTGGCAGAAATAGAGGAGAAAGCATTCATTTAATGCACACTGGACTTAAATAGACAAGGTTTTCCGCCAGGGCTAGTTGGTATTAAAGATATAGCCAATGTTCCTCTTAAGATACTATATGTATTATTCTGTAAATGTCTATGAGACTCCTTCTTTGTATCTATGCAGAATATCACATTATAATATTTACTACGTCTGTAATGTAGTGAAATGAGCCCCTTAACTTATACTACCAATGCTTTATTAATATCGATGTTAGAAAAGGGATGGGAACGTGCGTACTGGTCAACTTGTCATCTCTTCCTTTGTGGTCTTACCCGGCTATTCACTCATGGTCCACGAAAGAATCGCCGGAATTCATAAATCAGAAATACTCCCCGAGTAGCTCAGCTGGAAGAGCGTTCGGCTGTAACTGCCACCTTCGTTACCGAAAGGTCACCTGTTCGAGCCAGGTCTCGGGGATTGTTCATTCTTTTTGCCTTTCCCAGGAACATCTTGTTCCTGTTCTTTTTGCTCATCTGGGATTTGTTTTCTTTTACTATTCCTGGTTGATGGACATCATCCGGCCCTAGGTCGTAAATATGTTGATGGAACTGAATGTGATCGAGGGCAAAGCCTTGCGTCATAATCGGAGGTGGGTTTCGCATCATCCTCAAACGGCTTTCAAACAGAATTGACTCCCCAAAATGTGCATCGCGGGTTTAGCTGATCGGGTGTATGAGACACATCTAAGACCCATCACCAACTTGGCCCATGCTTCCACATTTGTCTAACGTTTGTCTCTTTCGACAAATCTACCGCTTCACTTCACCAGTGATACTTTTGGACAAAACATTCCAGCTCCTGGATTCCTTGTTACTGGCGAGTTAACACAACAGGGTAGCCCATAATATAACTTAAGGACGACCAATACGGGGACATCGTGTGACCGTGCTGACCATCAAATAAATATCCCGTTAACCTTCTAAAACTCCCACCCTAGATATAGCTAGCCTCATTATTGTACAATCATATCCATCTGCAAACCCCCGACCTTGACCTCGAACTCCAGGCGCCCTACGCTTCTGGCCCTGGCGATCCCTCCGGGGTCGCGAGCGCTGTCTCCTCGTCGTCTGCATCCGCCATCTCAGTGTCTTCGTTGCCGAGGTCTATTTCTTCATCCTCATCCTCCTCCTCGCCCTCTTCAGCTTCTTCGGCTTCGTCGCCGTCCTCTTCCCCATCACTCTCCTCCGCCTCATCGTCACCCTCACTCTCGCTGTCGGCATCTTCACCGCTGGAGTCTCCACTTTCGGGAGAGCGACCGAGGTTGGGGAACATGAGTCCTGGAGGCATTTCCTCATCGTATCCCTCTGGTGCATCGCTCAAATCGCTCAAATCGCTCTCGTCGTCTGCGGAGTCGTGAATGCTGCCCCGTTCACTCTCGGCTTCCTCTTTCTCGGTGGCTTTCTCATCGACAGCTTCTTCCTCAACACCTTCTTCCTCAGCACCCTCTTCCTCGGCGCCCTCATCTTCAGCACCATCCTCCTCAGCACCTTCTTCACGCTCTTCAGCATCCTTCATGTCGACATCTTCCCCAGCTTCTCGTCTAACTTGTGCATCAGGTCCATCATCATCGCTACCGGCTTCACTAGCAGGCGGGTTGGGTGTGTGGCTTCCATGCTTGCTACTCGACACGCTGCCGACCCGGCTCTTGCTCGTCTTGGGAGCCTCCAAGGCCCGAACCACAGCTTGCTCTGCCTTTCGTAGGATATCAGGCCTTCGGACACCGGCCTTTCTTGGACGAGGCGCTGCTTCTTGCTTCTCAACTTCCATAGGTGTTGCGGTGCCGGTGACGCTTTCTTGTCCATTGGATGGATTGAGAAGGTTACTGAGCGAGCTGGCTGCCTTCGCCTCCGCCTGTGCGGCAGCCTCTGCCTGCGCGGCGGCTTCGAGCTGAGCGGCAGCTTCCTTAGCGTTGTTGCGCTCCTCGATGATCTTACTAGGCTCGGGACCAGGCAGGGTCTTGGCTACCTCAAGATAAATCTTCGAGTAGCAGTCGTTGAGAAGGTCATCAATTGGTGTGACCTTCATGAGGTTGGCGTTGAGCTTCTTCAGCTCGATAGCATCCTTCATACAGTTGAACACTGGGACCTCGATGCCATCGGTGGCTGCCCATTCCGAGATCCTTTCGCTGACAATGTCAAACTCCTCGCTCGACATCGTCTTGAACGTGTCATCCAGCACCGGAGCGACATGGTAGCCTTGTCGGAGGAGCTTCAGATATGCCACACAGCACGACTGCCACAAATCGACAAAGTGGTAAAAGTCGGCACCCTTTTTACGCAGTCGCCTCAGGAGCTGTTCCATGTTGCTGAGGTCAGACATGATGACGAGCAGCCTGGTCATGAAGCGGACGTATTGTTCGGTGTAGACATGATGTCGACCAGGTCGCTCGGCGTCGCATTTCCAGACATTCATCACCATGGTCTTGGTCACCATGCTTTCCCTGAGAATGGCAAAGGCTGCCCTGGCTTCAACGTTGCTATCGGAGCCTTGTGGCGAAGTCCCCTCATCAAACAGGATTTTAGCGTGCCGCATGATGATTCGGTGCTGCCAGTTGGACTTGTCCTTGTCTCTCAATTTCGACAGGTTGCGGATGATGTACTCTTCCCAATCCTCTGGCTCGGTGAAGGTAGCAAAGTGATCATCTGGGTGGACAACAAGACCAAATGGTTGGTCCGAGAGAATCGCAGCCGCGTCAACAGACGTCAACTCTTTTCGCATGACCAGCTTGTGCAGGATAGAAACAATCTTGTAGTGCGGTTCAAAGATTGGCTCACTGCTCCTGGACTTTCGAGCGCTGTAGGCGACTTCCACAGCCTTCTTCAGGGTACTCAAGAGCAGCCCCATGCTGACCTTGGTTCGCATATCTTTATGATCGAGCTTCTCTTCAGGAGTTTGGTACATTTTCCAATAGCACTTGGCAAGCATGTAGGGGTTCCTATACGTTGTTAGTCCCGTCATCTCTTAATTTCAGGGGAGTACTCACTTCCAGTTGTCAGGCTTTCGCTCCATGGCCATCCTGAACAACTTGGCTGCAAACTTCCAGACCTTGTATTCCGTCATTTGGTCGTGCAGGATTCGCTTGAAGGTGCCGGCTCCCATGCTCTCGATAAAGAACCTTTCTTGCTCGGAATGGATAAAAGGCTCCATGGCAAAGGGCTCTCGACTTGACGCATACAGTCGCATGGCAAACTTGTGATAGAGATCATGCAGGGGGTCTCCGTCATGAGTATCGACATCCATGTTTCGCGAGTGGGAGAGGGCGAGCGTGTAGCAGTGAATGGCGTTGCGCTGGAACTTGACAAGCTCCCCACGATCCTTGTTCATCTTGTCCGCAGTCCACAGAACAGCCTCGTCCAGTTCGTAGTCGAAGCACTCGGCCAAGCGAAACCAGGCATCCCACTTGTCCGCGGTAAACTGCAACTGGAGCCTCAAGAATGTCGCGCCAATTCTCAAGTCATCTGTGGCACCAGGGGTCTGCCGACGGTTCAAGTCGACTCCTTTGAACTTCGTCAATGCCATCATACCCAGTAAAAAGAACCAGCCATGCCTGGCAAGCGTAGTTTCTGGCGTGTTGACAGACACTGCATCGACAGACACACCCCCGACAAGAGCCTGATACAATCGGAGCGGATGAATGGGCCTCTTGAGAAACTCGGTAAAGTTGCGCAAGTTGTGGGTCATTTGCGGAGTTGACTTCGTCTGTCCAACAGTTTGCTGCATGTGGTCGATTGTCGTCTTGAGATCCGATTTGAGGAGATCCTTCATCGGCATGCGATTAGCGAGGATGGTAACTCTCTCGACCAACTGCATAGTCTGGCGCTTCTCCAGCTTCTCAGCTGGGCAAGCGTGGTCCTGGATTTCCCAAACTCCAGCGCCAAGCTTCAAACCGTGGAGATCATAGAGCACCTGTGCTAGATAATCTTCCCAGTTCTCGATGTTCTTCAGCTTCAGAAGCTCAACACGCATCATCTTTAGGAAGATCTTGTTCGACGCTTTGCAGAACTTGCGAATGCCAATGACTTGGTGGACCGCTGCGAGATAGTCCGCCAAGTCATTCTCCCGCGAGATGATCGAGTTCTGTTCTGTAATGGCCACCTTGAAGATCGTGTACTGGAGGGACCATGCTCGAACTTGCATTTCTCGTAGCTTGTTACGCAGGGACTGGAAGGCGGCATTGCTTGCTGCATTTCCGGATGGCGCGGGTCTGATTCCGATCCGAATCTCGTCCTCGCACAGAGCTGCAACGTGGAGTAAACAGCTGATCTTTGCAAGTGCCGCAGATGAGGACTTGATGTGGTCATCATCGATGATGTCGAAAGAAGTGTGCTCATTCAAAGCCAGCGATAGGGCCTGAATCAACAGCTCATCCAAGGACTTGAGTGTTCTCATAAAGAGAAGCTTTCGGGAATCCACCAGTGTCTTGGAATACGTCTCACTTTCGAGATCGGAGACAATCATCTCGATGCTTTTAAGTTGGCATGAGAATTTCTTGGTTGCGTACCCAATCGCATCGTACGCGTCTCCCAGTCGCGACCACAGGAAGAGTCGCAGTTCTGTGCTACTGTTGAGAAGGAATTTCCACAGATCCTGTAACCCCTGGCTTGCGCAGTCAGAAACTGGTTGGTTGTTCTGGTCTGTGGTTGACTCAGAGTCATCTTCGCCAGTTGCCGCAGCTTCCGAGTCCTGGGCGCGGGCGTAGACGGAAGTTGGGTTGAGCACAGGTTCAAGGGTCTCAATGACATGGACTGGATTCTCCATATCGTCCTGGAAGAGGCCAAGGAAGAAGTCCATCGTCGTCAACTTGGAGATTTCTCGATCGGCAGCAGCAGAGGAGATCGTTGGCATGACCACGTTGTTGGGCAGAGTGATGGTAGGAACTTTTTCATCGGACAAGAAGTCCCGAACAGATGTCCACATGAGAAGGATATGCTCCCGGACGGGGTTTGCCGAGAGCGACGAAGCAAGCACAGATGCCCATAGAAATCGAGCTGTGAGGGGATCATCTGAAGGACGGTCTAGGTAACGCACATACGCTGAGGCGACATCTAGCCATCTCTCAAGTCGATCCTTGGTAGAAGTCCGAGTTGCGTAGTTCACTACGCTGTTAGGGTTGGTGATTCGTTCATAAATGTCCAGATGCAACTCAAACATCATGGGCACAATATTCTCGAGCTCAAGAAGCCTCTCAGTAGAGCCAACGGCGAGTTCCAACTCATCCGTGACCCGTTGATACAATGCTGAGTCCACACGATTGAGCATTTGAACCACGGATGTTTTCATATTGTCGGACCATTTCGCTGTCGCGTAGCTCTCGCTAATGGCTCGGACCCATTCGAAAGCGATATCCTCGCCAGTCATCCAAGAACGATATCGATGGATCTTCTTCGCAAAGGCCTTGAGACCCTGGGCCTCATTGAAGGGCACGGTGGATGTCTGGTCTTGCGAACCTGTTTTGGCGTGCTCTAGGAAGGAAGACAGACCAAGACTGGCCTGCTCATTCTTACTGAGTAAAGCCCTGGCCACTCCCTCCTTGAACTCAACGAGGGCGCTTCGAAGATCCTTTGCTGCGAGGGGAGTAACTTTTCCTGGTCGATCTTCGGCCGCGCACGAGTCCAAGATTTCGTTGATATGCTCCAACGTCGTCTGGTCTTCCACGCCGAGATTTTCGAGGATGCTCTTTGTCATCTGGAACAGATTCTGATCGGCACCCTGGTACGGCTGCAATTGAGTCGCAACCAGCGTGCTTGGATCAGCTACCTCCTCGGCCTGGAGAGTTTCTCTTCGTCGAACACGTTTGCTTCGCTTCTCGGCTGTATTCTCTTCCTCGGCTCCTTCTGGTAGTCCAGCTGTCGATTGCGATCGTTTTCTAGTGGGCAGGGATATGCTGCGGTCTTTTGATAGACCGTCAGCTGCTTTCTGACCTTCCACGGGGCTGTCAGATGCCTCCTTGTCATTTGGGGTGTCCTTCGTTCCTTCGTTCGATGGGTCTTGTGTTTCCTCGTTTGAAGGAACTTTCGCTGTCTCGTTCGAAGGGACCGTCGTCTCGTTGCCCTCCCCCTCGCCAGCTGCGGAGTCTTCCTCGGTAGGTTTCTCGCTGTTGGTTTGAGCCTCAGGGCTGGCAGTCTCGGACTCAATTGAGGGTGATCCCATTTCCACATCCTCCAGAGAGCTTCGGACAATGTTGTCACAAGCATCAAAGGCTCCAGCCGCATTCTCGAGACAACTTATCAGCTCCGCCCCAAGTCCAGGCCAGGATAACACGGATCTAACGGAGTTCTTGCGGCCCGAGGTCTCCGCATGGACTTCTTCAGCATCCTCAAAAATCTCAGTGGGAGCGGGGCTGACTGAAGGAGGCTCCAATGACTTTGTGGGATCGGGAAGGAACGGAATCGGGTCGAGATGGCGCTTGAGCAGGGCAGGCATCTTCTTCGACATCCACGGCACCATCATGGGGTGTGACATGGCAATCTCATCGTCAAGAAGACGGAGCTGGTCCTTCAGCTGCTCACCTGCCAGCCCTTCAGCCAAAGAGGGAGGGCCAACCTCCATGACAGCCGGGTCGTCATCCAGCTCCACCGCGGACTCCAAACAGTATCTCTTGATTCTTCCACTGTTCATCGATGCAGCGAAACGGGCGGCTCGTCTCCAGAGCTCTGGGTCGGAAGGATCTTGGTCCAGGGCAGCCGCCCAACTGTCTAGGACCTTGCGACCATTGTCGTTCTTGTAGTCGATTCGGGATTTCGTCCTCCAAGCTGGGTCTGAGCTGAGCTTATCCTTAAACTTGTCGACAAAGAACTGGCCGTAATTCTTGTAGGAGAGATACAATGCTTGGGAAAGGCTCGCTGCCACGCCATCCGCACCTCCAGCATCAGCATCTAGCTCACCGGCGAAGGAGTCTAGGACGGAGACCTCGGGCTGGCCATCGGCTTGTCGCTCTGCTCGCTCGTAGTCGGTTTTCGCTTCGCGGTACTTGAAGATTTCGGATTCGAACAGTTCGTCGTAGGCGGCACCTGCGGCATCGCGCGATCGAGCGCCCTGCGCATGGAGCTTCAGGGCATGTTGGAACCGTTTGAGGGCTTCATCGACCTAGAACGAAGTCAGTTTTCCGGCGCGCCGAGAATTTTGGCGCGGGAGACGAACATGAAGCTCCCTGCTGGTGTCAATCTGCTCGTCTATGTTCTCCTCCGGCTCGAGGTTGATGGCTTGGAAAGCCGGCTGCATCCTGTCATTAGTACAAGCACCGCTGTGACAATCGCAAAGACATTACCATCGTTGCAGCTATAGTGTGACCGGTACAGGGGCCGACATTCGGACCTGTGATGAATTGTACTTCCACTCGGCGATGGTGTTTAGAGCTGCTACGTTTCGCTGGCACCCATTAAGCTTGGAACCGCGTTCTGGACGCGGTTTGGCCGTCAGCCTCGTCAAGCCACGGCGCAAAAGGGGCACGTGGGGTGTGGCGCAGCATAAGGCTGCACGTATCGTCGCGCGGCCCTTGACCTTTAGCTCCAGCTATCAAGCCAGATCTTAGGGGCAGCTTCCGCCGGCACGACCATCCAATTCCAGCTCCACCACCAACGCCGGCGAATCCGCAACTGTCGACTTCCGTCGCCGCGGCGCTTGATTCACCTTCCGCAGCTTTCTCGGTGGCTCTGGTTCTACAGCGGTCCCCTGCTCCTGCACACCGGCCCCGACAAGGCAGCCTACCGCCGCCATGGTCGCGCCAGCGGTGCCTGAGTGAGCGCAACATGAGACGCACCCGTGAGGACGATGGATTAACCCGATCTAGGATCACCGAGGAGATTCTCCACGAATCAATTGACGCCCGAACCGAATCGCTCAATGCCCTCCGAGAACTCGGCCCCCCCGATCTTGTCCACCTCCTGAAGCACCAGATCCGAAACCCGACGAGACAGGTACCTACAATGAGCAGCAATCGAGGCGGAATACTAACAACTGTCAGCTCGGCGTCTACCACCATGTCACCGGAGTCGATGCCTCGTCGTCGGCAAGTTTGGCTGCCTACATCAACACCTTGACCTACAAGGAGCATGGCCCCAACGCGACCAACAAGATCGACGAAGGGCTGTACTGGTAGCTACCCCGCCGTCCCCATGCTCATGTTGCGGACAAGATGGGCTAACTCGAATGAAGCTGTTACAATGCATTCTCACGCCTAGATATGCGCGTCCACGTTTCAATCCCAGGAACCGTCGAAAGCTATTGCGTCGATGAGCGAGGCGAGAAGAGGAAGGCTTCAGAGGATCTCTGGCTGGAGACCTATCTCTGCAGTGTTTTGCGGGCATACTCCTATGCTGATGATGGCAGCGGCGATACCATCCGAAAGATTATGGGCGTTCGAAGATTCAATCCTGTTACTAACACCGAGACTGAACATCGTTTCCTCCATGCTGCTGAGCAGCTCTTCTTCAAGGGTATGCCACCTCTCAGCACCAGCGCTTACATGTACTAATTCGACCTAGGATGGCAGTTGGGATCCGATTCGGTGGTTCAAGTGCCCACCAACGTGTCCAACCATTTGACCACTGGCCTCCTCAAGTACCTCGAGACGACCGGCCGTTATGCTTCCGGCATCAACTTGTTTGAGA
This sequence comes from Ilyonectria destructans, assembly GCA_020740775.1. NCBI lineage: Eukaryota > Fungi > Ascomycota > Sordariomycetes > Hypocreales > Nectriaceae > Ilyonectria > Ilyonectria destructans. Next base: position 976,119 of record JAHEWK010000016.1, read on the forward strand.
AGCTCCGAACCCAGAGCGTCGAGGTGTCGTCTTTGCTCGCAAAGGTCATGTTCATGGGCAACGAAGAGGTCTCAGGCGTCCGAACTCTGTACCAGTCTCTAAAGGAAACACCCATGGACTACGTCATGCTTGACACACAAGCCGAGTTCTTGCTCAAGAAGGCCAATGTTGCGCCTACTCCCGAAGGCAGGGAAGAGAGATTGAAGCTGGCTCTTGGCTGTGCTGATCGAGGCACTGTCGCCGCCCCGACTGAATTCGGCACCTGGGCTCGTTTGGCGCAAGTCTATGTTGCGATGGAAGATTGGGACAACGCTCTTACCATTCTCAACTCTTGCCCTATGTTCACCTACCAGGACAAGGACACCCCTCTGATGCCAGAGCCGAAGGAAGTCCATTTACCGACGTTGCCCGAAACCCGACTGGATGAGATTGATAGCGAGCCTGAGTCTCGATATTCAGAGCACGTCGACCCCAGCCTGTTGAACCTGCGTGCAGCAGCGTACCGCGGCACCTTCAAGAAGGCGTATGATATTTTGACAGAGATGACCGCCAAGATTGGCTGGGACCAGCTCCTAAAGATCCGCAGCAATGTGTTCGTCATGGAGGATGAATACCGAACAGAGAAGCAGGAGGCCACCCAGCCGGCTTCCGCAAACCGAAACCCCAGCACCGACGCCCTTCACGGTTCGCCCGACAAGCCTATCAACGGCGATGAATCATCGGAGAGCGAAGAGAAGCCAGCCGAGGCAAAATCACCTGCCGAGACCGAGTCGCCTGCCGAAACCGAGCCAGTTGTCAAGACTGATACCCCTGCCGAGGCCCTGCCAATTGATGGTCAGGAGAACGGCGTCGAGAAGCCCTCGAACACAATCGACCCAGGCGAGATCAAGGCTGATCCTGAGAGTGTAAGTTAAATGATGGACACGTTGACTCATGAACTAACCAAGTTGCAGGCATCTAAGAACGACGATCACTTGTCGAAGCTCAACACCAAGCGACTCTGCGAGCGCTGGCTGGACAGCTTATTCATGGTTCTTTATGAGGACCTCCGAGTTTACACCATTTGGCGAACTCAGATGGCCCAGTACCGCGCCCAGCAGATGCAGTATAAAAAGTCGGCCGAGGAGTGGGAAATCCTAGGTGCTCTCGCTGAGCGCCTCCAGCACACTGAAGAGGCCATTGAGGCTTACCGTGCGTGCCTGTCGCTGCGCTTTAGCCCCAAGGCTCTGGCGGGTATTCTGCGCGTGTTCGAGACGACTAAGAGCACTCGGGAGACGGTGGCATCTGTCATCCGTCTCGTAACATGGCAGTACAGATGGTACAGCGAGTTCAGCCCCGAGCTGCTACACACCATCCGCACCCTTATTGAGGACGAGGGAGCGGTCAAGGTCCGAAGCATCATCCAGGCGACAAGCCTGCCGCAGAACGTGTTGGACTTGACGCATCACTATGCGGCGTTGTGCGCGACGTTCCGAAGCAGCGGAACTGACGGTTAGGTCGAAAATGGCGGCGGAAGGGCGACGTCGGGATCGAACAGATCTAAGGGGGTTGGAGGATGAAGAAGTGCTGGCTTACAAGTGACAGTGGATAGATGTATGAGCGAGGTGTAAGGGAAATACTAGGGAAATACGTGGTGTAGCAGGCCCGGCAACTGGCTTTGTCTTCCGGGAGCAAACATACTCGAATTTAAAACTAATACACCCTCATCTTCGAATGGAAACGAGAGCCCATTAATACCGGATTTGAAGTTGCGATGACAGAGTTGACCGTGATAAGCCAGAGTCGATAGAGTCGAGTGGGCTTATTAAGCAATCTCCGACCATCACTGACGCACTACCGGCGGCCACTAACGGGCAGCGGAAGACCCCGCGCGGGGCATCGACAACTGGGACCTCTTGACCAAATTTTTGGTATAGCCAATTCCAGCACATTTTCATTCCCAACACCACTCGCCAAACCAGGATTCCTTGTCTTGGCCCGCCACCGGTCTGTTGAATCAAACTAGAATCTACATTACTGCCCAGCGCAGGCCATAGATTCGCGATGGCTTCTTCTTCCACCGCCACCGCAGAAGCCCCCGTCGCTGGCGATGCCTCGTCGCCGCCCGTCGCCATCGTCTGCGTTGGCATGGCAGGCAAGATTCCTTTGCACCGCGTCCAGCTCTCACGATTCTAACCCGTTCGTTCAGGATCCGGCAAGACGACTTTTATGCGCCGAATCAACGCCCATCTCCACGAGAAGCAGACTCCTCCGTACGTCATCAACCTCGACCCGGCCGTCATCTCCGTCCCCTTCGAGTCCAACATCGACATCCGCGATTCCGTCAACTACGAGGAGGTCATGAAGCAGTACAACCTCGGCCCCAACGGCGGCATCCTGACGTCGCTCAACCTCTTCGCCACAAAGGTCGACCAGATCGTCGGCCTGCTGGAGAAGCGCGCCAAGCCCGACCCCGAGAAGCCCGACCGTGCGCCCATCGACCGCATCTTGGTGGACACGCCCGGCCAGATTGAGGTTTTCGTGTGGTCTGCTTCCGGAACCATCTTGCTCGAGTCTCTCGCGTCCTCCTTCCCTACTGTCATCGCCTACATCATCGACACCCCCCGTACCTCATCAACGTCGACCTTCATGTCCAACATGCTCTACGCCTGCTCCATCCTGTACAAGACCAAGCTGCCCATGATCCTTGTCTTCAACAAGACCGATGTCAAGGATGCCGCATTCGCCAAGGAGTGGATGACCGACTTTGAGGCTTTCCAGGCGGCCCTGCAGCGAGACGAGGATGCCGGTGATGGAGGCGGTGTGGAGGGTGGTGGCCATGGCGGCAGCGGTTACATGGGCAGCTTGCTCAACTCGATGAGTCTGATGCTGGAGGAGTTCTATGCGCACCTCAGTGTCGTCGGTGTGAGCTCACGGCTCGGCACCGGCGTAGACGAATTCTTCGAGGCCGTGGAGGAGAAGAAGCAGGAGTTCCTACGAGACTACCAACCCGAACTCGAGAGGAGGCGAGCGGACCGAGAGAAGTCGAAGAAGGAGTCCCGAGAAAAAGAGTTGGACAAGATGATGAAAGGAATGTCAGTCGCCGGGCCACAAGCACCACCCAAGGTGGACGACGACGACGACGTCGACGTTGTAAGCGACGATGACGATGAGGACTCGGATGAGGAAGCCATCAAGGAGAGCCTCCAGTCGAGATACCAGTCCGCCCTAGGAGACAACGACGACTCCATCATGGCGGATGCGAGTTTCGCAAAGTACCTCCACTCGCAGAAATAAAGGCATTATCACATGGCAGCACAAGCGGCGTTTCCGGGGCACGAAGGAATATTTGCATCAAGTGGATGAACGGATGGTTTGTATTTTTGTAATTTAGATACCGACGGCAACTTTGTGAAGAAAGAAAGAGTAATCGGACGGCGTGGATATCTCTTGTGCTTGTCGTTGATGTCGTTTCTTTGTCTTTCGCCGTGTTTTCATGCTGTATCCCAGACCCCGAAACTCCCTAAAGCCCCCAAACCAAAATCCCACCTGGACCTCGCCCCAGACCTCGATTCCTCCGTTGATGATTCCTCGTCGGTTGCCTATCGCCTATCGCGCCTCGAACTGGACCATGCTAGAAACCGAGACTAGTCAGCAACGCGATCTAAACCTAGGGCGCACCTGTGCGAAGGTGCGACAGAGCCAGACAAACTCACCGCTTCGTGCGCTCCTTGTACAGCACACGGCCAGCGCAGTGCGGGCACGCGACAAGGGCGTCCTTGCCGAGGGTGACGCTGCCGCCGCAGTCGCCGCACAGGTAGCTCATGACGGCGCGGGACTCGTGGGCGTCGCGCGTGCCGCCGCGCTGGGCTCCGGACGCGCCGGTAGGGACCTGGTACTCTTCGCGAGGCATGGCTGGATTTGCGGGATTGCGAGGGAAGGGCGTTGAGGTGGAAGATGGTTTTAGGCTGGCGATGTTGGCGGGTTGGCGGGTTGCGGAGGGTGGAAAAGAATGCTTGGTCATGGATGGCGGTGGGGGGAAATATTTCCGGCAGAATTTTAAAGGCGGTGAGGGCCGCGGTATAAGCCGGCGTGTGAGTGGCACAGACACTTGAACTCATCCGTCAGAGACACGAGGTGAACCTTTCGGGATGATCTGTTTCGATTTGTATTTATTGTGAGATATATTTAGCGTATATACGGGAGGCTGAAAGAATGGATTGTTATAATTCCGTATCATTTCTAACCGAAAGTGCCAAACGCTGGCTCCTTAGACGAGGCGCCACTAACAAATTCACACTGGTCCTGCTGCACCCGACAGCGAGGTGCATGCTCTCATCCTCAACAGGCTCATCAATACCGCACCTAATCAATGTTGTATCTTAGTTGAGAAATTTGTGTGAGAGTAATTCCTGGTGTTCGAGTGCCTTTCTTTATAATTGTTGTATTACTCCGTCTAAAGAGGTAGGCCTTTAGCTTGACAATATCCTTCTGATTGCATCCGTCCACATCACTCAAAAACGTGTTAATTCAGCTGAGGCTTGGGTGAAGCGAATGATGCGTATGTGCGAAAAGTGATCTGCTAGAATTATTATGGAAGTAAATTGAAGGACCCCTCAATGTATCTTAGACCCCAACATCCCATCTCCATTGCCTTCCACTACTCCACGGAGCTGGGGAACCACCCGCAGTTGAAGCAACCGATGTCATACAGTCGCTGTTGGTTAAGGCTCTGCGGCAACAGATCCTCGCAGCGTGGCCTCCCCGGTAAATATTATACGAATTGTTGGCATCGATAGTAAGCATGGTGCAATTCGTAGTCTGCTTGCACCAGGCGGCGCACTCGTCCCCCTTAATTTATCCACCTCGTCAACTCTAGAAGAACCGCCGCGCTTTCTCCTCGCTATTGCGGGTGGTCCTGCAGGTAAAGCAGCTGATATCGGAGAGGTACTCCCCGGTGAGACTCTGGGACGACATGCCCGCCTCAGTGTGGGTTCCCCGCCAGATGGCGCAGTAATTGTCGTGATCAAACGTCACCATGGTACAGCCATTGGTGTCGTAGCACCAGGCGCCGCACTCGTCCCAGGTGAGGCCGTTCTGGCGGTCGATCCGGAAGGCGAGGTTCGTCAGGCGGTAGGGTTCGCTGCACACCTGGTCCCGTTGCAAAGTAGTGATTCGTTTCCGTATCTGCTGCTCGGTGCAGGTGTATTCAAACGTGGGGTGGGGCCTGCAAGGGCCAGAGGCGACGCCCGAGATGGCCAGCGCGGCAGTGGCGAGGAGAGTGAGAAGGTTGGTGGAAGGCATCTTGAGATTGATGTTTGTTCTTGGAAACGACCGTGATGTGGAAACAATAAAGACTAACAGAGAAATAATAGTGAAAAGAGACCCAGAGTGCTCTCTTGGCCTCCTTTATGGCTGGCTGGCATCGTTAACAATCGCCCCAGGCCAATGGACGAGCTAAATCAAGCACCAAGCTAGTTGAGGCTATTGAACGCCGTCTTTGCTTTCGCAGCACCAACAGTGGTCTGGAAGAGTCTCTTACTCCTATACGCGAGTGGCTACCCCTGACTAGTAAAGCAAGGCTGGGCTGGTGAAAAAACGGTCGAAAGGGGCCGCTGGCCTGCGGTGACGCCGAAGATGGCCAGCGCGGCGGCAAGGAGGGTGCGAAGGATGACGAAGGGCATCTTAAGGGTCAATGCTTGTACCGATGATCGAGCGTAGGGCGGAAAACGGAAGCGAAAGACAAGGAAAAACGACAGATCTAAATGGCCCTCTCGCCGTCTTTTATCTAGATGGCATGGTAAACAATGGCCCAGGCCGATGAGTGAGCTGAGAAAAGTACCCGCTAGAAGGACTATCGCAGCGCCGTCGCCTTTGGGTACTTAGCCGCTGTCAAGACAGCTTCTCTGGTAAGTGTGGAAGGGCCGCTGTCCAACTCAGACTAGTGCAATAGTACCGAAGTGCGCAGATAGTGCAATTGAGATGCACGTATTGGATAGACCTATTACATCAAATCTAAATCATCTCGATTGAGGTAGCATACATCTGCAAGACGAATTGCTTGCCGGATCCCTCATGTTACACCAGCAGAGTCCCATCTCCGTCGACACTACGGCAGATCAGTATTGCCGCCGTCAGGGCAGAGGCAAGCCAACCACATTGGACATCATCGTCTCACGGGAGCATAGTTGTCTCCCTTGCTCGTGGCGCCGCCCCCATCGTAACTAGTACGCCGGGATGGCGGGCTCAATCGCGGCGGCCGTCGCAGCCCTCAGCGTTGGTGTACTGATGGTGGAGGGCTGGCAAGCGGCGGCGCAATTGGCCAGGCCGATACATAAAGCCACATCAAACTAATTGAGGCTATCGAGTAGTGAACGCCGTGGCTTTCGGAACAGTACAGTGTCCTGTTGGTTTGCAAAGACATGCTGCCTACTATTGGCTGATGGCCACCCCGGCAGCTAGCATCCATGGTTGAACTGGGGTCAATTCAGCATCATACCACCTGAACTCTTGGACAGCTTAGCCATTCTTTTTAGGGACTGTCAACGACTAACAGCAGCATTGCTTCACTATTTATCGTCTTTGCAGTTCCAATCAGGGTAAAATGAAAGCATCAATTCAACAGGGTATTTATTAATCCTCGCGCCTCCCCCCGACACTCCTCATTGTTCTGTTATCTTCTTGATGATATCCCGAATCGCTGCGTACACTTCGTCGTTTGATCCTGTCGCATCGACCTATGATTCAATGAGTACCACCCTAGATTTCTGACTTGATGCTTACTTTTTGGAAGAAGTTCTTCGAAACGTGCTCCACGACCGCTTGTCTTGAGCTCTCGGACGCCTCCAGGTTCTTCCTCTCTCCGGTACTACTGTCATCTCCCTGTTTTAGGGTATCTTCATCCATCCTGGCTCGCTCCATCATCTTCTCGACGGGGCATTCAAGATATATTGCGGAATAGACATTCGAGATCTGTCGTGTCAGGCTGGACCCGACAAGGCCGGGCAGAAACACATACCTCGAGCTCAAAAACCTCAACTTGTCGAACACACTGTGGGAATCCCCTAATCAGGATACCTCTCCCCACGGACTGAGCCCCTTTAACCTTGCTCTTGATCAGCATCACGGCTAGCGATGGGGGCATGTTGGCAAAGTTGTCGATGGTTTCCTGGATGAACCTGCCGAAGATGGATCCTGGGCGGTTCTGTTCCTCTCGCAATAACTCGTCGACGGAAACGTACTCCATGTCGAATTCTTTGGCGACGCGTTGCATTATCTCGTCCGGCGCCGATTCACCTACTACAGGTTAAACATAGTCCAAGTAAGGGCAGCATATGCATTGACCAATCACGAAAATGGTGGGCGCCTTGGAGCCGACCGTCTCGTCGAGAGCATCCCAGTCGTCGGCAGTAATCTCGTCCGCTTGTTCGGCCAACCAAGGATCTGTGATGCTCTCCCGCATAGTATCGAGGTCATCTGTACCACGAACCGCCAACCCCCTCTTCCGTCGGATAACGGCTTGGTGCAGTGATTCGAACTTGTCAACCTGGCAGACGAGCTTAGCAACATGAGTTTCACCGTTCTGGTACTCGACCAAGGCTTCTGGGAGTCGCTCTGCCAAGGCCGGGCTGCTCTCCTTGAGGAGATAGGTGAGATGTTTGAGTCCGATTTCTTCCTCGACGGCGCCCTCTACCCCACGTTAGCTACCTACGTTAGACGGCAGAGCGCGCTGCGTTGGGAAGATTTGTTGACTTACTGGGGTACTTATCATCGTCGACGAGAGTCACCTCGCCAGCGGCGATGTGCCCCACGTCATGAACCATACACATCACAACAGCGTTCGCCTCATCTTCGCCACTGAGCTATTGAGCCGATGAGCATCAGCATTTGAGTTCAACCTGGTTAGGCTCACATCGGGATGCGCAAGGCAGACCAGCGCCATCTGGTACATCTGTTCGTAAAGGCTGTCGGACTCGGGGCTGGAGTACAGCGCCCATCTTGAATTCTTGAGAGCCCTGAGACTCTCAATGGCCTCGATAAACGGAAAAGGCGACGGAAGCCGGTCCATCGCTTGACTCTGATGGTTGGACGAGGTTGAAGCCAAGAGCGGAGAACAGGAAAGGGTTCCTGAGGCTTCAACGAGCAGGCAACGCGAGGCGTCTTTAGCTGAGGAACCACGCGTGAGAGGCCTCGTTGGACTGGGGGGGTCGTGGCATGACAAGGGTGGTAAGCCATATTGGGATCCTTCGGATAGACGACGCCCTAAACGATGCTTATGTAGCGGCCGTGGTGGGAGCTAAGGATTTCTCAGACGGTGAGCAGTGGCCGATGACGATGTATATGGTAGCGAGAGCGAGGTTGGGTTTCTTTTCGTCCATTGGCTCGTGGAGAAGACTCTTTTCCCAACCATTTAATTGGGAATAGAACAATTGCACACCAGATACCAGCAGCGCAAATCTCACGAGCTCGTGGAGCTAGTAGCTGGAGCTTACGGAGTACCTCCCGGCCGCATGCTCACCTCATCAGCCACCCCCGGTTCGGCCGTGGAGTTCTGAGGGTCGTCAGGGTTTCAGGGATCCCATTGCGCGGTCTTATGCTGGAACACCTCCCCGGTGCCAAGCAGTTAGGCGGCCTGGTTACATCGTGTACGTCAGAATTGGCAGTGTAACCCAAAATCGAAGCTGTTGGTGAATCGGGGCAGATTAAATCATGTGTCTTATCGTGAGCTATGCCGGAGACGCGCTCTTAAGCAAATTGCCTTACTGATGGGCGGCAACTGCGAAGGCCATCCCGTTATCGCATTGAAATTACCCCACAACGGCATTCGCTGGAGAGAAGCTCGGAGCGCGCTGACCACTAACCGACGCCCCATTTACAGTGAGACCTCCACTGCGTAGGCGCACGTCTAGCGACGCATAGGGCGCTAGGGGATTCCTCTTGCGGCCTTACCGCGTGCATGGGAGGGAACCTCGGTATCCCTGCGCTGCACCTCCCCCATATCGCAATACCGAATCGCTATGACAAGCGCGACGCCGAGGCCTGGACTCAACTCCAAAGAAATTTCTCAGCTCGGCATCGTCAACTCCAGCTTCTGCTTCAGCCAAGCTCCCATTTCCCCAGGCTCGCTCTCCCGCCTTCCTCCTCCTCCTTCTTCCATTTCCATCTCCTCGCATTCTCTTGTCCCCTGCCATGGCCGCCAACATGTTCGACGCCTCGCGCTCTCCGCCGTCCTGCTCCTGTCCGTTCTGCGCCATCGCCGACACCTACAAGCCGTACGACCCTCACAACCCCCCTGACCAATCGTCGGCGGCCATCGATCCCGGGCTGTTAGCTCCTACGGCGTATGTCGTCCTGTCGACTCCCGACCTCGTCGCCTTCCTCGATATCCTCCCCCTTAGCCACGGCCACCTGTTGCTGTGCCCACGCGAACATCGCGAGAAGCTCACCGACGTAACCGCCGACGAGGCCGCGCACTTGGGCCGCTACCTCCGTATACTGTCCAAGGCCATGACGAGGGCCACCGGCGTCGAAGATTGGAACGTCGTCCAGAACAATGGCGCTGCCGCCGCCCAGGTCGTCCCTCACATGCATTTCCACATCATCCCTCGGCCGGAGATAAGGGCCAGCGGCCGCTACAGCGAGAGCTTTACAATGTTTGGGCGCGGAAGGCGCGAGGAATTGGATGATGATGAGGCTGTGCATATCGCCGAGGATGTACGGCAGAGTCTTGCCACCGTATTGAGGGAAGAGGAGGAGGAAGACGTTGAGCTCAAGGCCAAGCTATAACAGGAGGCGGCTTGTCCTCAATGGTCGCTCACCAATAATCTCACTACCGAATCTGTGTGCAGCTTGAGGATGCTTGGCCTTTTGATAATATTTATTTTATAATTTAGACACGTGCAATGTGGCTGTCTAACACGTTACTGTAAGTCTTCATCCTCCACCCAACTCCCTGCCTTCTATGGAATCAGTTACTCATCGTCTCCGAAAAAGACCTCGACACCAGTAGGCAAGAATGTGCCGTCGCACACCTTGAATCGATCCTTGATGCCGTCCAGGCCAGCGACCTCCTCCTCGGTCAGCTCCCAGCCGTCAAGCTGTCGGTTGGCCTCAATGCGGGAGGGAGTGACACTCTTGGGGATGACACTCCAGCCCTTCTGCAGACCCCACATGAGCAGCACCTGCTGAGGCGACTTGCCCTTGCTCTCGGCGATCTTGAGCAGAGTCTCGTTCTTGTAAAGGGGCGAGTCGGTCGAGCCGAGGCATGAGTAGCCGGTGCTGTGGATACCCTTGGAGGTGTTGTACGCGACAAGCTTGGGAGAGGGTCTGCAGGGGTGCAGCTCGATCTGGTTGACCGCAGGGACGATCTGGTGAATAATGTCAGTCAATGGCGCCTCGAGTGAAGCAATGGGTTTGCTTGTGGACTACTTACCGTGGTGTCGGGGTGGTTGAGAAGCTCCTCAAGGTGGGTGATGCCAAAGTTTGACACACCAATGTTCTTGACCTTGCCGGTGGCGACCAGCTTCTGCAGCTCGTGCCAGGTCTTGATGAAGTTCCAGTCCTCATAGTGCTTGGTGAGGTCATCAGGGTCGGTCGAGCTGGGCCAGTGCATGAGGTACAGGTCGACATAGTCAGTGTCGAGGTTCTTGAGACTCAGGTCAATGGCCTCGGGCACGCGCTTGTGCCAGGGGTTGTCGAGCTTGGTAGTGAGCCAGATCTTCTCGCGGGGGACACCGGAGGCCTTGATACCCTTGCCGACGTCCTTCTCATTCTGATAGGCAAAGGCGGTATCGATGTGAGGGTATCCGGCGCGAAGGGCGGCCTCGACGGCCCCGGAGACCTCCTCAGGCGAAGACTGCCATGTTCCAAGACCCACGGCGGGGATCTTGGCGCCCGTGTTGAGGGTGAAGTTGCGGCTGGATGGAATGTCAGCATTGGCTCATGAATAGAGGGGGAAGCCGAGAACTCATACCCGGTCCAGTTGGTAGCCATGATGCTATCTGTGTGCGATTACACGGAGGTGTCGGTTAAAGGGCGTGTTGGGAGGAGTCTCGGTTATGTCAAGTAGAAGAGAGAGGAAGACAGAACAGATAGAAATGTAGAATCCCATCCCTCGCGCTCGTATTTCTACTTTCTCAAGAAAGACCCATCCCCCGCTTCCCCGTAGCCCTGAACACGGCCACCCCCACCACCAGCACACCGACATCATCATCGGCGCGTTCGGCGATGGGAGCCTCAGATTGGTGCGCATCCTCAATTCCCCCACCAGCAGGCCCCTAGAACTTGCGCTCGCGACGCGGCGGGGTTAATCCTAGATCGCATCTGGCTTTGGTGAGGTTATTTTACGGACGGCCTTGGGAGTTCTCCGCGCCATGTTTTGCCCTGAGTGCCCTTGTTTGCAACGCGGCGTGTGCCAGCACTTTATCGCAATCACGCCAGGCCAAGCAAAATATCAGTAAAACAGAGATCTTCTTGGCAGTAAAAAAAACATCACGATGCGCTGTACACTTGGCTGGACTGACGTAGCGCATCAACGCGGGCTTCGGATCGCAGCCGCAGCATGACGCGCAAGGGCCCAAGTCTGGGTTCCGTTATTGTGGGCGATGCTGCTATAGCCGCTCGAATCAACCTACACGTTTGGATATCCACTGCGCGAGAGAGCCTACCAAGCTGGGTTAATCGGCGTATCTAGCCTTGGGAATGGATCACTTGGCTGGGCCGATGACTGTGGCTCTTTAAGCCGCACCAGTCATGATTGGCGAGATGCAGCGCGTGTCAGGCTTGCGTATCATGTGTCTTGTGTCTTCTTGGAGATGGGAAGCCATCAGAGGAGCTGGATTTTAGACTTGAGAAAGTTGGGAATAAATCGACAGTTGACTAAAACACCTCATTCTCCTTCATCGCATTACCCAATTCTCCCTCATCTCAAACTACCCAATAACCAGAACCATAACCATAACCAAGAACCGTCTATTTGTTTCTGTTTTCCTTATCCATCTTCCATCCACGCGGTCACGCTCATGACAACCTCCCTACCCTACCCACTTCCATGATTCTAGCCCCTCAACCTCCCTTCTCCCTCCATCACATCACACACCCTCCTCCCAACCTCACCCTCAACTCCCTCCTCTCCCTCTCCATCCGCGCCATGTCCCGCTCCAGAACCTGGATGCGCTCCGTGGCCAGGTCCAGCACCTCGGCCTTGCTCACGCGCCGCTCGCCGATGCCGTCGCGCCGCCCGCCGCCGATGACCGACGACCCGGGCGCCGGCAGCACCGACAGCAGCCGCTCGAAGTGCAGGTTCAGCCGCTTGCGGTACTGCTGCTCGACCTGGTTGTGCGCCGCCCGGGCTTTCACGTCCTCGACCGTCTCCGTGGGCCGCTGTGGGAGGATGTTGGGGCGCTTCTTGGGCGCGCGCGATGCGGTGCGGAGCTGGGTGCGTGGGCGCTTCTTGGACTTGGCTGCCGAGGCTGAGCGCTTGCGCTTTCGCGGCTCTTCGTCTGAGGACTGGTCGTCGTCCTCCGGGGCCGAGTCCTGGGAGAGGTCGTCTGCCGTGGGAGGAGTCGGCAGGAAGCTCGTCGGCGAGGCCTGAGTGGGCCATGCGCCGACGGAGCTGTAGAGACCGGCGCTGGTGGCGCTGGTGAAGTCGTATCGATCTGAGAGGGTGGTTGACCCTCGATGTCCAAGTCGGAAGGGGAACAGGCCCTGGGAGACACCCCCGATGGGATAGCTCACGGGGAGGAAGTCTCCGTACGGCTGGTCAAGGTAGGCAAAGTCTCCCATCGGGGACGGGAAGAGAGGCTGGTCAAGAAGTGGCGTCTCGGGAGAGTGCAGTGGTGTCTGTTGACAGAGCAGGTTAGCGGCTGTTTCTTCATCATCGACAACTCGAGGGACACTTACCGGCGAAGCCGCAACATACGGGCTCACAGCCAGTCCGGGGTACGACATGGCGGTTGGTTCGATGCCTCCAAGCCAAGGGTAGTCTCCCTGGACCTGTCCTTCTCCGGCTTCACTCAGCGGCGCCGCCTCGGCCGTCGCCTCAAGGTAGGTCGAGTCCATCATGTTAATCATCAAGTGTTATCCAAGAAAGCCATCAAGCATCGGAGGTCCGTCGTTGGACGCACTCATCACGCATCAAAGCCCTCGATAGTTATTATTCTGCTCCCTATTCTCTTCCAGCTCAAACGCAGTTCAGCAGTCGGCAGTGCTGTAGTCTTGAAACAGGGCGGTCCTCTCTGCGAGTCGAGAAGCCGAAAGCCATCACGGAGCGGTGCTTTCGTATGACGGTTGACTTTGTCGTGCTCCTATAGTGCTAAGCGTGGGAGGAAACACGGACGGGTAACGAGAGAAGAAGACTTGTCCTCTGATCAGACCAACCCCCGGCAGGCCAGGTCCCCTTTATATACCCTACGGGAATTTTTATTTCCTGTCCACAATTGCCAAGGTTCAAACTGGGGAACAAGCACGAGCGGGAGGGGGCCAGCATAAAAGGCATTGCCGTGGCGAGACGGGACAAAACAACTGGACAACTTGGGTGTGGGACGGGCAACAGGAACGGGGAATGGCCATGGCATGGTCAGAGTCGCATTTCGCAATGCAGCCATGGCGCCCCCGTAGCCGAGCCGGAGCCGTAGCCGGTGTGATTCATCGCAAAGGCCCAAGTCCAAGCCATCCCCAAGGTTACGAACTCGTAGCACCCCAAATGTCTCTGGGGGACCAATCCAAACGCCGATACCACGGCATCCTGACGCCCAGGGCCCATGGCCAAGCTTTCTTGGCGGCAGGCGTGGCCATTCAATTAGCAAATGCGGCCCCGCGGGTACCTAATAGCCACGTAAGAGCTTCCCCCTCTTGGGTGTTAATTTTCCTTTTGTCCTCGTGGATGGAAAAAAGAAATAGAGGCTGGGGAAATGGGAAAACAGACGTGTGCGATGCAGGTTTGACAGGAGAGCGGTGTGGCTTGTTGTTGGGCACGTTCAAAGTATACGACACTCGGCCTTTTACATCACCACAGCATAGGACGCCAAGCTCCTAGACTAAGGAGAACATCTGGTTGTGCACATGTGGCGTGAGCGAGCCCCGTCCCCAACTACCAAAACCCAAGGGGTGGCAAAAGGTCTTGGCTTGCAGCAATCTTGACTAATGGGCTCTTCGGGGTTCTCTGGGGTTCCCCCCTCAAAGAGGGTTCTCGTTTGTAAGTGCATGGAGAAGATCGGCGATGGGCCGAGGGGAGATTTCTGGGGCTTTTTTTTTTGGCCTGGGGTGTTGTGTTGGTATGTGATGTGTTGGACTTTTGCGTGCGTGCATACATACACATACAGAGATACATTTTCACTATTGACTTTGCCCTATGATCTGCTATGACTTCTGATTCATTCCAGAGACTCAGGGATAAGGAATCATCTGAAAACAGACGACAGGCTCCAAAGAGCAGGTCCTCCAGCGCGATGCCATGTACGGTGTAGACTGCAAAGTCCCATCTACTTCCAAGCCTCCCCTCCCATCCACATGCGACTTCAAGCCATGACTTAGCAATCAATATCACCATATGCAGGCCTCTCTCCATCCGTCCGCAGCTGCGCCAACTGGCGCAGCCGAGTCTCAAATGCCGACCGACAGCTCACATCCAAAGTGCAAAAACCACACACCGGCCATGTCTCGGCATCCTGAATGGAGCGGCCGGCCACCGACAAAACGCCAGTTCTGTGGGCCCATTCGCGGGGCGCCATCATCTCACCTTTTTTCAAGTTCGGCGGGCGAGAAGAACATGGGGGCGGTGACCTTTGCGTCGCAATTGGCATCACCCGCAGTGAATGCCGGTTTCGTGGAGAGAAGAGACTACAGTCGAATGCTTTCTGGGCCATGGCTGAAAAGTGCAAGGTGGCGGAATGGGACTGGCAGGCGCCGGCGACGGAAGAGTGAGAGAAGGAGGGCTTGGCCGGCACCAGTTGCTGAGGTAACTAACCCGGAGCTGAGGCTGGCCAAAGACGATCGCGCGATGAACCATACCGTCGGTACCATCATCCACCTCCAAGATCCTCCGCCGTCCTTGACACAGCGAGAAGCCTCAACCCACAACCGCGTGCGCTTCCCCATGATCCATCAGCCCTACCCGCCGCCGTGGTAGGCCGTTGCGGAGGCACCGGGGAAACGTCAGCCCCCCAAAACTCGACGCCCGGGCCAATAGCGATACATGAGGCCCGCGCTGGATGACGGGGTCTCAACGTGGAATGCAGGGGTTATCATGAAGTCTGATTGCGGCTTTTTTATAGATCCCGGCGCTTTTGGGTCATGGGGATCTATCTGGCTTGGCCGAGGGGGATTACGGAGGTGAGGTAAGGCACTCGTGGGGAAGTGGGCTCGTCAGGTGTTTGCGTGAGATTCGGTTTCGATGCCGATGCGGCATTCAGATCAGAGATCGAGATCAGAGTGGGTGACCTGTGATTTGTTCAGGCGATGGTGTTGACGGCAGTGTACTAAGAGAGGGCCCCTGCGGGGATGCTTTCTTGGAACCTAGTCTGGGATGGACGGCATTTACAATCGAGGAGAGAGATGGCCATGGTTCGAGACCCCAACCAATATTATCCCAACCCGAGGGCATCGCCCAAGACACATCGACGCCCGTGTGCATTCCGCCGCTGGCTGGGGCGAACCGAGCACCATCTAAACACCAAATTACAAGCCCGACCTGCAAGGGAATGGGAGAGAGAGATAGCGGAGGATTGCTCTGGCGAGAGAAGCGCGAGTTTCTCCAGGCCGAGACATCCGATCTATCGTGCTGCTCTTAAACGGCCACCTCCTCGGGCGCGTCCTCTGCGGTAGCACCCTCGACGACCTTGCGCTTCTTTGCGGGGGGTGCGTCCTCTGTGGGGAAGGCGTGTCAGCAAGGTGTTACGGCGACAAAGTCAGAGGGTTGGAGATGGACTTACCAGCTGGGGCGTCCTCGTTGGCAGTGGCGGTGTCACGCTTGCCGTTGGTCTCCTTGGCCTCGCCATTGGCCTTGGGAGCCTCGTCGTCGTCGGCGCCCTCAGCGTCTTCTTCCTCGTCTTCCTCTTCGTCGTCATCGGCCTTGGCCTTGGAGCCGTTAGTAGGCTTGGCTTTAGCCTTGGCCTCGGCCTTGCCGTTGGGCTTATCGCCCTCTTCGGCTTCCTCATCCTCTTCCTCATCGGCATCCTCCTCGCTCTCTTCCTCTTCTTCGACGCCACCAGCCTCGTCTCCAGTGGAGATGTACCTATCGGCAGAGCCTGGTCAGCACGAGGTCATGTCATGGTTGGAACCGCCATCGGAAGAGTCAAGAGCGATTGATGGCGATCCCTAGCAATGTTGTGATGCACGATCGCGAGTGGCAGATCGATGCATCGGAACAATGGGAGCTGTCGCGGGTTGCAGGCGCGGACTCGACGGCGATAGGCAGTCAAAGGCGCGCGCATGCGACGTCACCGAGGCGCATCGCATCGCATCGCGCATTGTGCATGGGCCACGGGCAACAGCATCGCAAAGTGAGCGCAGCACAATTGCGACAACGATTGCGACGGCGGCGAAACGACCCGCAAAGGGAGAAAACAAGCAGCAACAAGAGCAGACTTACTCCTCTTCCTCCTCGGCATCGGAGTCCTCGGGGAGGGAGACGAGCTCCTCCTCCTCCTCGGGCTGACCTCGTCGGCTGCGAACCATGGTGGCTAAGTGGGATAGGGTAGTGGGTTGTAAGGGTGGACTAGTGATTGCGATTGCGATGGAGGCGCGACGGTTGCAAGCAGAACTCGGCGTATGGAAGGGAGATGATTTGAGATACAGTGAGATGGAGGAGAAGATGGAGGAGAGAGAGGTTGGTGTGAGACGGGAGGGAGAGGAGAGAGAGGAGCGTGGAGGAGAGTTAGGGGAGCGGGAGGGCGTGAGGGCGCGCCTGGGGAGAGCTGGGGGAGCTGGTGGTGGGAGCTGGGAGCTGGAGCTGGCAGCTGTGCAGCTTGGGGCAACAAGGGCGACGGCGCAATGGAGAATGGAGCGCTGGGGCCGTCACAGTCACAGTCACAGTCATCGATTCCATCATCCGGCGGACGGCTGGCTCACTGGGTACACTCCCAAGCACCAAGAGCGGCACCCAGCACCCAGCACCCAGCGCCGGAGGTTTAAAAAAGGAAAATGGGTGCTGGAGCTTGGTGGTCCGTAGGGTATCCGTAGGGACCGGTTGCCGTGGGCGGATACCTCGAGCTGCGCGCCGCCATCACCGGAATCACAGGTACCCCAGGTTGGCGGGCGGCCGGGTTCCAAGAGGGTGGGTGGGAGGTGTGGGTAAAAGGTTCCGAGTGGGCACCTCCTCTCTGGGTCTGCTGCATCTCCTGCGTCTGCTCGCCTTTGCTGGGTCGCCTCCCTCCGTCTCCTCTCTCCTCACTCCTCTTCCCAGTTGCCAGGTTCGTCCGCACGACCTTGGTCAGGTAAGCAGCCTCCCTCCTGGTCTCCTGGTCCGTCCCAGCTCTTGGTTGACCGACGGCGCTGGACGCGTCAATGGTCGGACGGACGCGCGACCAATCAGCCCAGCCAATCGGCCAGCCCTCTGTGCTCCCGGAACCAGACACCGGCGTTTGCCTTTTTGCCTTTGCCCTTGCTTTTGCTTTTGCCTCTACCTTTTTAGGGCGGGCTTCAGCAGACGGGACGCCGGAGGAGTGGGCGAACAAGACATTCCCGGTGGCTGGGGAGCAGCGCAGCGCAGCCGCCTCTATCCAGCGCCGAGTCCGCTACCACACCCTCGCTCCTTCGCTGACACTCCCTTCACCCTGGAGCTGGAGCCGGTTCTGGCGCTGGCGTTGGCGCTCGACCTGGGGGGACAGAGCACACAATCGTGACGCAAGTATGGAGATGGTACGTCTTGCTCGCCATTTTCGCCCAGCCGGTCCAGGGGGGCACGTTTCCAATTGCCTGCCCACTCGTCGTGTCCCGTTTGGCTCTGTTCACCTCCCTAGCCAGCGATGGTCAGATTTCCCGTCGCAATCCTGCCCAGGGCGGGCCATCATGCTGCATTGAGCCGACATCGTAGCCACTGACGATAAAAAGGGAGGCGATCCTGGTAGTTAGTTGGGTGGTCCGCATGCGTCCAGTCAAGGCCGTGTGAGGGAAGCAGCGGAGGCGAACAATGAGGGCGAGAGACTGCACAATCGGCCAGCTGGGAGCTTGGGCCGCCTCTGGTGAGACATGGCAGCACGGCGTGGATTTTCCCGGGAAATCGATCGATCCCGAGTCCAGGACGAAAATCGATGGGGAGACGGACGAGGTGAGGGGGAAACTAGTCGCAACAAGGGACATCCTGAACGGAGAAGATCTTAGTGGACATCCTGAGGCATCCAAGGCCTTGCGACAACTCACCTGGTGATGATGCTGAGTCAGCTTCCCAGTTCTGATCAGAAAACGAGTTGGTCCAACGCCTACTGATGAGGCGTCGTTGTGGCTTGACCCAGGCCATTCCACTTTCTAACCGATACTTAGCGAATGGAAACTGTCTCATCTGTCTTCAAGGTGCAGATTCTAGTTTACACGTTGAAAACATATTTACCTTCCGCAAGCTTCTCAATGACTTCAGGAGAAATTGTCGTGAGGTTGTGTTAGAAACTGCCATAATATTCATGTATGCATGGAAGAGTCAACTTTTATTGGATGGTGGTCGGAGCCAGATTCCATCTAGTCAACCTCATCCCGTATCAACAAGGTTACGACGCTGTGTTGCATCTCGTGAAGACTTCACTCTGCAACAATTTTGGGATACGACCTTGCAGTCAACTCGCTTTGATGCATATCAATCAGGATGAAACCTCCAAAATGTAAGCGTCAACCACGACCGCGCTATCGCCAACTGCGTCGTGACGTGCTGAAACCGCTATATCATTTCGCAAGCGTCGCGTCTCTTCTCTCTGTAAACCCCCACACACTTCCGGGGCCTTCATCATCAGCATGAAGCGACTCAGTCGTATTTTCTCCAGTCGCAAGAAGCGAGACGAGGAGACATCTACAGAGCAACAACCCAGCGCACAACCGCCGGGTGCAGACTCCAACCATGCCCCGCTCTCAGGTCAAACCACCCAGCAGGCTCAATCCAGCAACGCGGTTTTCCAGTACACGCCATTGCAGGCCGCCTCGGACTTCAGAATCCTTCGTATCCAGAGGAAATTAAGCGAGACCAGGACACTGAGTGAAGAGCTGCCCTTGCGCGGGTCTCTCCTAGTAGCCTCGCTAGACAACCACCCGGAGTACTTCGCATTGTCGTACACTTGGGGCGATGCGGACCTTTGTGAGGAAATCAACATTGATGGAAAGACGCTCAAGATCACAGCCAACTGCGCCTCTGCTCTGCGCCGCATGTTGCGCGGAAAGATCACAAGGACTATATGGGTGGACTCGATCTGCATCAACCAGGCGAATACACCGCAAGCGCTGAACGAGCGAAACATTCAGGTTGCCATGATGGATGAGATTTATAGGCATGCGGTCCAGGTCAATGTTCACTTGGGAGATGGTGACAAGGCATCGGATGTCGCGTGTGAAGCGTTAAAAAGTTTATCTACTGCATATGTGGCGGCCAAAATGGCTCCTCCGCCATTACAGGAGCGCTGTCAGAAGGAATATGATCGACTTGCCGATGATGCGTTAAGTAAGTGCCCAGTAGTATGCTCACTCCAGTGGCTTACCAACAGTTTAGGGGTGACCCCGGAATATCCATACGGGAAGCTTCATGGTGTTTTTCGCCTTCCCTGGTTTAGACGGACTTGGGCGAGTTTATCCTATCAAAGGTCTTGCCTCATCAGCTAACATTGACTGCTAAGGTGGTCCAAGAGGTTGCTCTGGCAAAAAACGTCATGTTCTACTGCGGAAAATTCTTGATGCATCTTTCAACCATGGTAGTTGGAGCCGACTTCACACGGCTTCCGTACTCGAACCTTGATTCCGATACGTCTGGTCGCTACTGGCGAATACACCTGGAATACCACGACACTATGCAGGAATTCATCCGCAGAAAGGAGCAGGGCGAGCCAACCTCCAACTTTGGCATCAAGCTCAGCGATATCCTGATGTTCCCCGCTCTAAGTCTGGAAGCAACCAGGCCAGAAGACAAGATTTTTGGCATGTACGGAATATGCAAGCGGCTTGGGTTCGAGATTCCCGCGCCGGATTATCGGAAGCCACTCGCCGTCGTTTACACCGAGGTTACCCGGATCATGCTTCAAGGAGACCAAAACCTAGACCTGCTATCCACAGTACTGGAATCGCCTGGCTGGGCCCATGGCCTCCCATCCTGGGTGCCGGACTTTTCAGGGTCCACGCGCAAATGGTCGCCGTCAACCCTGCCGCACACGTATATATCCAAACGCCAGAACCCCCAGGTATCGGGTCAAACTCAATCACAATACCACTTCGAACCAGACGGCCGGGGCTTGAGAGTAAAAGGCCGCAGATTGAGTCCGATATGTGCCGTTGGACAACCCTGGATAGTGGACTCGTCAACAAATGTTCTGGGAGACGCGCGGGCCCAGACGGGGCAGTACGCCGCCGGTCTTATCGACTGTATCAAGAGCTGGTTCGACGTCGTCCGGGGCCACCCTGACTGTTTGCACGATGGCGTGGCTCTGGAAATTATGGTGAGGGTGTTGGCACAGGAGTCCGCAACTCCTTATGCAACGGAGTCGTTGGAAAGCTTGGTTCAACACCTATCTGTGCTGGTCAGCATCTCCGGGTCAGGCGGCAGGGGCCTTTCCACAGTGCTGGCTGACCCGCAGGACAACCCTGGAGGCTTCTTGCAGTTGGGAAATTTCACTATTAGCGCCGAGATGCAACGGTCCATCTTACACATCTATGACCTCGTCTGGAAAAACGTCTTTCGAACTGCCCACAACTTCCTAGGCACGGGGACACATAGCGCAAAGGTTGGCGACGTGGTGGTAGTCTTGCATGGTTGCTCTACGGCGGCTATTCTTCGACCATGGGCGGGCGGATTCAAATACATCAGTCCAGCTCATGTCCACGGAATAATGAATGGGGAGTTTTGGAATTCTAGATCGGCAGCAGATGATGAGTGGTTTGTCTTGATCTAATCTACATACCGACTTTTAGGGCTGCTATCGAGTACTTGTTAATTTCTCATTAGTCTAGCTAAAGACGAGCGAGCCTGTAGATTGTGCCTTGTCGAAATCCAGAACTGAACTTAGTCGTCGAAGGCAACAATGGCTTCAATAGCCGAAAAAGTCATATCGGAGCCGCCATCCTCCTCCGCGCCGACTTGACCCCAAAGCCCACTTTGTCCCTTCTTCCACCCATATCCCGTTGGCCAAATCAATTCGCAAAGGTTGGGCGTTGACTTTCTGATATTCCGTAGCCAGCGCCGAATCGCACATAAATAGTCATATTCTTTCCCCTTATTTCCTGGGTCATTCCGTAGGCCATCGGTAATGGTGAGATATTCAAGGCTGTTTGGAAGGATATCTTCCAGTCTATTGTATGATGGAGGTGAGAATCCCAGGAGAAGTGTTAACGGGATTTCAAGTCGTTGCAGCTTGGAGCAGCCAACGAGCGTTCTCAACGAGCCATTTATTTGAAGAGGAGCCGCGCCCCATTCGCCTTTCCGGGTCGAAATGCATAGGCTGGTCAGGGTAGCTCGGACATGAAATAGCGCAAAGCCGATTTGTTCAAGGTCGACAATAGGCTTACTGGTCTCGCCCATTGCATTGGGGTCGTAATACCACTGCCACTCAAGGGTTTTGAGGTTTTTCGTAACCGATAGCAGTTGAACAAGATGAACTTCTCGTATATGATTCAAACTGAGAAATGTCAGGCTCGAGGCATCAGGCGTCTTGATAGGCCATGTGAACGTGATCGGATTGTCGATTGTGGCCGTGAAGCGTCGGATTCCTGGCAGATAGAAAAAGGGCAAGACATCTGCCGTGTTCTCTTCTCCAGGATCTCTCCTGCGGGCTGTGCCCCATTCGCAAAAAAAAGACAATTCTTGAAGATGCCTAAATGTCGAAAAGCCATGGTTTGAAGATTGAAAAAGAGCGCTCCTAAACACCATGCCAAGAATGCGAGTTTCCCGAGCCCAAATTGTATCGACGCGTAGAGATGTCAAATTTGACAGGCGCGATACGAGGACAGCTAGATAGGCATCTAACTTGTTAGACAAGAGACCACGAATCCATAGGTCCTCATAAGGCACTCCGGTTCCTTTGATATACTGGACGATTTCGCCCAGTCCGCCTTCGCTGATAGGAGCTTCAAATGGAGCTTCGCCGAGAGGATGAAACTCGTCATATCCGTGGATCGAAATGCTTCGGATGTATGTAGATAACTCGGGTCTGGAGAGAATGTTCCGCAGGAGCGGGACAATAGGAGGCCCGCGGCCTGCCAGCAACGCCCTCCAGTGCCACTCAATCCTATTGTAGAGCCATGGCTCCGCAAGGCGGCGAAAGCGTTTGCTGACGAGGCACCATACTTTCAAATTGGGATGTGAGAGGAACTCGAAGACACAGCGTATAATATCCTCCGGTAAATGAATGAGTGATTTCATAGTGGCATCCTACCCTGAGGGCCAACGGCTGAATCGAATGAAAGGTAAAGTTCGATGCTAGGCTCGCCGTTGAACATGCGAGCTAATGAGAGTAGGGCCTATTCGCGTCACAGGAGGGGCAGGGAAAGTAGGCAGAACCAAAACGTCTCCGGAAAATGTTTGAGGGGAAAAGAACAGTTGGTGGCTGTTTTTGTGTTCGAAGAGTGAGTGTTGTACTTCAATGGGAGAGAGTCACATGACTTTTTTCTTGTTTTAGAGTTTAGTAACCACTCCTACTCATTCATTGCTGAAAAGTGGTTTCTTCTACAGTAATGAGGATGTCGGTTGCATGATGTGACTGAAATCCAGGGTATTTGCTTTTGAAGGGCTTCCGAGGACAACACCTGGTTCATGATAAAACTTCAGGGCAAGATAACGGCACGGGCACTAAATACCCCTTAACACAATTTGGGCTTGAATCATACATGAGATGACAAAGACAGAGGACAAATCAGGTGAGAGTAATCCTCATATTTTCAACGACTTGTATATGCTTAGACGTTACATGAATCGCAGCGATTTATTATTGGATTGATGGATGCTTCTTCGCCGTCATTACATCCTGCTTTGTGGAGACCTTTGGCACCACTAACACGATAATGCCTGCTCCGCAATAATTGGGTTCCCAAGATAAATCCTACCGCATCATAGACGGAGAACAATGAAAGCGAACAATACGGAACAAGGAAACTAAGATACCTCTCCTTGCCATCAATAATTTAACGAGAAGTCCGATACCAATTGTCCTGAGGGTCGCCAAGGCACTCTCCCACAGTAACGGCTATTCACACATCAGCATTTTTCACGACGTGTTGATTTAGGGTAGCGATTAAATGCATGCCAGTAAAAGCTTACCTCGCAATCCACGTTCTCGAACGGAGGCAATCATTGCCGGTGCCAAGGAGACAACAGTCTGCTCGTGCACATCATGAGCAAGCGCAATGGAACCACCCGCGTCAAGGTCAGCATTGAAGAGCCGAATACTCTCACTGATGGCATCGGGTGAGTCGTTCTCCCAGTCGAGTGTATCGATATCCGCGATGATGACGTGGTAGCCCAAAGATCCGACGGTCTGCAGGACCTGGTCGTTGTAGCTGAAGAATGGAGGTCGCATGTAGGTTGGGAAATAGCCCAGGATGTCAAGTAAAGCAGACTCGAGCCGGGTCATCTGCGATTCCACTTCTGAGGAGCCCAAGTTCGTAAGGTCCGGATGATCCCAGCTGAACAGGTTGCGATTCATGTGAGTACCAGGGAAGATGCCACGGGGGGGATCAAATTTTGACTTACGTGTGTGAGCCGATTTGATGTCCATCAGCAATCATACGCTGGACGGTTGATGTGTATGAGTAGATAGAGGCCCAATTGTCTCCATTGATAAAGAACGTAGCCTTGATACCAGCCTCAGCGAGTGTGTCCAGCAGTTGATTGGTGTAAGCAAAGGGGCCATCATCAAAGGTCAAGGCGACTGTGTTTTCCGTGGTGCAGCTGAAGATAGTGCTCCCAACAGGGATCGCCTGTCGTCGCTGATGGGAATCCACCACAGGCGAGGCTGCGGCACCCATCATGAGAGCGTTGAGGAGGTAACGAGTGAACATGGCGACTGCAAACCAAGCTTCAGCTCTCAGTATGTACAATCTATACAGTATGGATGTCAATTAACTGGTTCTTTCCAACACGGCAGGCATGGGAGGTATTTATGGATGTGTCAACAAGTGTCTTCTCCTCAATCCCGAGCGTGTTGGGGCGTTGGCCCACCCACGGGGACTGTTGGATGTGTCGGGAAGCACCTCAGATGCATGTCGGAAAGCCACAAGCCACGCAATCACACCCTTCTTGGGTCATCACTGTGGAGTTGATTTTAGTAATGCAGCATGCATATTATGTATGCTTCTTTCCCCGCTTTGAGGCAATCGCGCTGGGCCAGGAAGGCTCAGGAGCCGTACGAATGAGTGGAATATGTTTCATGCATCTTGGTCACAGTAGTCCCTCTCGCGGCAGAGATTTCGGCGTTTCAATCGCGGCCAACAACATTGAGATCTTCTTCTAGCTTCCACCTCATCCACTCAATCGCGTGCCAAGATATGCCAAGCTTCGTAACAAGCGGGTGAAGTCAGAGCGGATGACAGCCACATGCAGTTCTTCTTGCGACTGGCCAACCACGTTGTGTTGACAACAGGCGTACGTCGTACCGTGATGCGGTTGATCCAAATATGACGTCCGCACATGTATGTCGATAAGCAATTTAAGCATGTAAGCTAATGATGAGCGCGCTTGATTGGCCGGAACAAGTCCCGAAGGCGGAACCGGCGCAACGAGGTTGCTTTTTGCAAGTCAGGCTGAGCTGTGCATACATTCTGACCAGCATCACGGCCATCACACCGGCTTTTAATTTGATGACATGCTGACTCCTATCAGTGGAATGTCACTTCCCGGTGTGCGATGATATCATTCTTATTCATGCCGCTCGGGAGAGGCGGAAGCCACCGGACAAGATTCTTAGAGCCATGTGCTGTCATGGTGAGGCAACAAGGAACCGTTCCTGATTATCTTGTCTACAACTGGTTCAGCTGAGGATGCAAGCCACTTTTGGTTTTATTTTCGGGGGCGTTTTGGGTCGCACATTATTCCCGGCCCGCGATGGAAAGTAACGCTCAGTCGCCAAGCTGAGACTGCGACGGTAGCAATCTACCACGCAGTCAAAGTGAGACAGCGGTTGATAGAATGTATTCCCCTTGCAGATGACCGCAGACTCGCTTAGGTCTTTGCCAGCAGAACCCGGCTGGAAACAAATATCCGATGCCATCATGCCAGAGCTATTTTTCGGCAGTTGGATCCTTGACTACGGAGGAGCCCATCCTACCTCAGATGCAGATCATAGCTCTGTTTTGCGCCCTCGCTCGTAAATGTGGTGCAGGGTGGGAAGAGTCAGCTTCACGCAGCTTGGCAGCGAAAGAACACATACTGCAGGGTTACTCGGTCAGCCCACGAAACACCGGGCAGTCAGCATCGGAGCCAGGGATCCCTGGAACAGCGATGCATTGCATCGGGATTGTGAGCTGAGACCGCCCGGCTCAGCCCAGTCCATGACACGAATTTCGGCGCAGAGAATTTCCGTCACCGTGTTCCGCCCGAGGCTTTTGCGTTAACCTGGGTAGCACCCAAGGAGCCTCAGCAGTGTCTACGTCGCGCAAGACTACGGTATATAAGCGGCAAAGACCTGCCGATGGAATCATCCAGGCCAGGAGGCTGGACATGTCCACATCCACACGAGCCTGGCTTAGTTTCATGAGGAACTTGAGCTTCACCGCACCCGAAACCGATCACAACCGGTCGCACAACATCAACACGAACTTCATTACGTATATGGTCCCGAAATAGCTTCAAACATGTGTACGAGTGAAGACCAAGTGTACGATCTGTGTGTAGGATTGGGAACCGGGGCATTTGCGGAATTTGCGTTGTTCAAGGAAGACGTCGAGCCTGGGACCAACGCTTATCGACTGCATATGAGCGAGCGTCCACGGAATTGTGGATATTATCAATCTAGTGAACGCCTCTATCGTCGTGGGCATGTGTCGCAATTGATACTAGCTAATCAGGTCTGTTGGCCAAATCAGTGACAGACGGTGACGGAAGCCAACTACGGGGAAGCCGACCTGGATGCGAAGTGGGATAGCGACGGGAGAGACCAAAACAGAAGAGTTAATCACATATGTGCGAAAGACGTGATTATTTATCGGGGGTTGAGAAAGGTGCAATATCAAATGGGGATCACGCAAGAGAGTCCTGGAGCTTCGCAAGCTAAGAATTATGGGGCTGCTTGAGAAATATCTGGTGACGGGGATTGGCCCCAATCAACCAAGATAATAAAGTGTGGGATAGCATGTGGGATAATGGGGCGAGACGACAAGGGGCGATTGACTATATAGAACTAGTTGAGTGACGCAATTACTGGGGAAAATAAGAGCATAGGTGCCTCCATTTACATAAATGTCCAAACTGTCTCCGATTAAACCAACGCTAGATAGCCAGTTCTTCTACATCTACCAGGTCTCAGTATCGCATTGATTGTCACCACAGACACTCAATCGCTATGGCAGACAAAAAGGAAACTGGGCGCCTCCCCGAATCGGACATCCACAGCGTGGATACCGAAACCACGCCCAACAGCTCCCAAGAGGAAATCGTTGTTCAGCCCATCAAGACGTGGAAGGGTTATGTGTGGGATACATGGGAGCTTCCACCGGAGCAGCGTTGGATGCTCTTCAAAGTGGACGCTTTCGTGCTCACATTTGCCTCCATCGGCTACTTCCTCAAGAACATCGATCAGACCAACGTCAACAATGCCTTCCTCAGCGGCATGAAGGAGGATCTTAACATGTACGGCAATGAGCTTGTGACGAGTACGTGATTTCAGACTTTCAGTTGCTGTTTTGGTTTACTGGGGGCTTTCTTGCATAACTGCTAACTTGTCACAGGCACATCTATCTGGACCGTGGGCTACGTGATCGGGCAGATTCCATCTAATCTGCTTCTCACCCGAGTCTCGCCGCGATGGGTCATCCCCTCGCTAGAGGTCGGATGGGGTATTGCTACCATTTGTACTTCGTCGGTGAAATCGTATAAAGCTCTTTACGGTCTGCGCTTTCTCGTGGGATTATTCGAGTATGTGACTCTTGGCTATTCTCCCGAGAACTATCTCTTCAATCTCGGGGATAGCATCATAATTCCGCAGTCGCTGACTAGTTCCACAGATCTGGATTCTACCCGGGTATCCACTATATGCTGGGATCGTGGTACACGCCCAGAGAAATCGGCAAGCGAGCCATGATTTTCTGGCTGGCCGGTTCTATCGGCACGATGTTTAGCGGTTTCCTACAGGCGGCCGCGTATACGAACTTGCACGGAGTCCACGGCCGCGCAGGATGTGAGTTTCATATTTTATTTCTAATTGATACCCTAAATTCTCATGAGACCACAATATTTAAAGGGCTCGGAACTGGAAGAAGGAAGGAGGGAGCTGACATACTCATGTAGGGCGATGGCTATTCATCATCGACGGAATTATCACGCTACCCCTGGCACTTGCAGGCTATATCTTCTTCCCCAACCTACCTCAGGATGGTAAGAGGACATGGTGGACCACAGAGAAGGAGCACATTCTCTCAGTGAAGAGAATGGGCGCTATCGGACGTGTCGGCAAACAGCCTTGGACGAAGGCAAAGGTTCGAAAGATTCTGCTCAGTTGGCACTTTTATATCCTTCGTAAGTCTCCGCTCCGCCTTACAGATATCTGAGCTCAAACTAACTTTGATATTTAGCGATGCTATATGTCGTCTGGAACAATGGTTGGCCCCAGGCCGGCATGGGCTATTGGTTAAAGAGCTTCAACGTCGACCCTGCCCCAGTTCCAGGGACATCCTTCTCCATCTCGGATATCAATAACTGTAAGCTCTCAGAATCTTCCCCCCGTCGATTAGGACGGTAGCTAATGGCATCTCATAGTGCCAATTCCCACAACGGCTATTTTCGTCGGCATGGCTTTGGTCTGGGCTTGGGTTTCTGATGGCCCCTTCCGCGGCGCCCGCTGGCCTTTCATCTACGCAGGTGCTATCATTACGGTACGTGGATGATTCAAATTTGTTCAAAAGTATCGATATTGTCGCTAACGAGTTATATTCTTTCACAGATCATCTTCACGGTTGTCCTACGACAGATGGATCTCTACTCGAACGTTCACGGCCGCAAGATTGTTTACTGGCTGAGTAACATTGGTGTACGTTGTGATGTCTCAAAGGTCTAACTACAGCTACTGACTTTATCCCTAGCTTGGTGCAGGTCCTCTTATCCTAAGCTGGATCAACGAGATCTGCTCCGATGATACCGAAAAGCGAGCGTTGCTTGTTGCCATGGCTAATGACTTTGCTTATGTTGTACAGGCTGTGGTAAGTCATCCTATTCCTGCTACTAAGGCGTAAGACATAGACTGATCATGACCAAGGCACCCAATTTCGTATGGAAAACTACCGACTTCCCTGCAGCTAGAAAGGGCTACACCTGGTCGATCATCCTCCAAATCTTGCTCAGTAGGTCATTTCCGAAGCTTCGAAGTGCTTGAACATTGACCATCCGCCTAGTCATTGTGACTGCTACCATTCAGCTCCTCCTATGGCGAGATAAGAAGATAGCTGCAAGAGTTGACGTTGAATCCTTGTCGCCCTCGGCTGGAGGTTCAGAATTAGACGAGAAAGAGGTTGATAGCAAGGCTACTCCTAGTAGCCAAGTGAAGGCTGTCAGCTTGGACTAGCTTTAGGAGCACAGATACAGTACTGACTTTTGAGTCCGTACTATCCATTATTCAAGTCTATTTGCAAAGCTACACATAACCATGTGCAGTCTCAACCACCTAAATATACGCCTCTTTGTATTGTATGCCACGTAGCCTCTTCTTGGCAGCCAACTATATTATCACTACACCAGAGGAGAAAACGAATTGGAATACAAGGTATTTTGTGGTCATTCTAGCTATCGGTTGGTGATCATAAAGATCTTGAAAGTGCGTGTGTAGAATTTGTACTAAGCCAAGTCACTCTCCATGAAATCGTGACGAGGCAGTGAGTTACGGACAGCATCTCCAACACTTTAGTAACCATCCAGATAAACCATTTTTCTGGATAGAATCCGTAATGATAGACTTTTGGTCTAGGTTTCGTTTTTCTTTTCCTCCCTCCTTCTCTCTTCGCAGAACTGGCACTCTGTGTTGCGCAGATACTCTTTATCGTCAAACTCAAGTTTGATCTCGCAGTAGCTGCCTCTCTCTTCCGCTTCTGAGCACTTATGGTCGGTGCGTGCGATCTTGATTATCCTCCGGCACAGTGTGCAGAGGGAAACAAATTTGACTTGGTAGCACATTTTGGTTGCTTTTGTCGATGAGAAAGATCGGGATGTCGATATGGCCGAGGATAAAGGAGCCTGGATATTGGTGTGTGAGTGAGCTTGGTTTGTATTCTGCTGGTTTGAGCCTGGCTTGAGTTGACGGAGAAGGGGAGGCTGCGCTGTCATATATAGATAGTGCCTCTGGTGATTCAAAGACTGAGTCGAACAAGCCTTCAGTTTTTCACACAACATATCAAGACCATGATGTCGCATCACCTGATTCTCGACTTCTGGTAAGAGGCCAAAACTTTTCGGGCACATATTAAGAATCTGAAGCAACCGTGATTACGGCGCGATTTATGCTACAATCTTTGCCCCTTTAGGCGCCTCGTCACCAACGTGTCTCTGCGCTCAACGGACGCGACAGCAAACATTAAATAGCCCCATTACTATCAGAGTGGCGTAAAATTTAGCTCCTTCAAGCTCAGAAAGGCTTAGTTAACTTTGACAACAGCGCCAGAGCAAAAGTCTGCGACAGGGGAAATTTAGTGCACCGAGATTGGTATAATGGGGTAGAAAACACATCGTCAGTTGCATTTATCATGATGAATCGGTGTTTGTTCTAATACAATCCCACGTCAAGCGGTAAGCGTTGTTGAATTAATAGTCAAGGTAACAAAATTCCGTTTAAATAGTACCCTCGATTCACATTCCATTCCTTCAACTAAGTCTTTAGCTAATATCTTGGGACTTCAAACGTCAATCTTCTCTGGCATCCAAGTGCTGAATGCCATACCCTTGGGAATCTCCTTCCACTGCTTGGTTACAGGATCTAGGACTTTTTCACAGTCCTCTGCCTCCTGGCGCATAATCACTGCCTTTGCCTTGCTTCTAGGAGTGATGATCACCGGATACTCAGCAGGTGTTACAGTGATCCCACCGGCCAAGTCCTCGATGTCGTACTGAACAGGGTTTCCTTCACTGTCTTTCGCGGGAGTGAAGGTGAAGCCCCACGCAAGTCGAGAGACTCCCAAGAAAAGGGATCTTTCAGCGATGTGGATACCTTGACAGAGACGACGCCCAGCCCCAAAAACGAAGTTATCTCGTTTCTTTGTGTCACCAACAGCTGATTGATATAGAGTAGTGTGGTCATCTTTGTATCTGTCTGGGTTGAAGACTCGTGGGTCTGGATGCCGTTCTGGGTCCATGTGAATCGCCCTGAATCAATCAATACAAGCCCCACACTCTCAACAGACATACATGTGACAGGAGGAATGGAACTTACCAGACATTGTTAATCACAGAAGCGCCCTTGGGGATAGTGTAGCCGTTGTAGGTGTCGTCTTTGATCACTGAGTGTGGCACACCAAGGAATACTGTTGGCATCCACCGTAGACTCTCCTTGATGCAACAACGGACAAATGGGAGATTTTCGTAGTCATCAATTGTAGGTAACCGATCAGGACCCACGACACGATCAATTTCCTCCTGGATCCTCGTTTGCACATCTGGCCAAACAAGAAGCGCTAGGATATAGCCATAGAGAGTCCCTGATGTGGTATCGGATCCCGCTTCAAGAAGTGAGCCGCTGATGTATGCTGCAGCGTCATCGGTGAACTTTTCAACTGTTTGGGCCCTGTAAATGTCATTGCAGAAGCATGGCTGGGCAAGAACATGTTAGTGCAATCTGACGGATCGAAGACGGAATTGGGACGTACCAGACCAGTGCCGGCATCAAGTGCCTTCTTTGCCTTCATCCAATGATGTACGTAATTCTTCTTTTCAATTTTGTGTAGATTTCTCGCGTAGCGAACGTTTGGCGCCATGAACTCTGGAAGTTTCTGCATGATTGGGTAGAGATCTGCAAGCTGTGCACTGGAACTTCCTGCGAGCTGCCCCCATTTATCAAAGGACTTTATTACGCCAACGGTTAATTCGGGTCATAATACTGATGATTTTCACGTACCTCGAAAAGTTGTAGGAGGTTCGGGTCTTTGTTGTCTGTGCAGCGATACCCAAATATCATTTGCGTCGACAGGGAGTACGTAAACCGTCGCAGATGGTATAGGAGGTCGTTCGGGGTATCTAACAAATTGGCGAGGAATATCTTGTTTTCCAGGTCCTGATATGGGACATACGTTATCGCGGCCTTAATATTCAAGATATTATGAACCATGCGATGAATCATCCGCCAATTTTCGCCGTATCTCTGGTTTATGATTAGCTTGCGGTCTTGTAGGGCCCAGAGGAAAGTCGCCTGTTCCGTGGCTGCTTACCATGACCACGAGTCTGAGATCACCGCTGGCAATCTTTTGCCCGATAAACATGTCTGGCCGGTCCGAATAGATACCGCCTTTCTTGTCCAGCAGGTCTTTGACAACAACATCTGACGACAGAACGATCATTTTTTTCGTTCCGACAATTAGTGAATATATTGGTCTATGAATGCGTGTCAGTAGGTCTGGTTTCCACAAAATTCACTGCTATTTTAATACCCATATTCCTTTGCCCACTTCTGAAACTGGATGTGTGGTTTTTTGGTGGGCATCTATTTACACGTTAGTATCTCCTATGAAGGCGTTTTGGCAAGCCTACAAGATGTAAATTCCCCAATATGGGTAACGTCGGAGGTCCGGGAGGCAGGTTAGGTGGTCTGCTGCCAATCTTGCTGACTTTGACAATGAGCAAGAGAGCTGACAATGTCAAAGCTAGCGCAATAGAGAAGAGGGGTAGGTCCGACATCTCGAATGGATGTTCTGACAAAAGTTGAAGGATATGATTTCTTGTTCTCCTCGTTCAATATTCGTACTTCATCCAGAGCTAGCAGCGGGCAATAGGGGTTACTTATAGGGGTGGTGTATTGCGAGATCAAAGATGGCTGCTGATGAAAACAGACCGTGCATACCAAGCTCATGCTTTAATATGTTTGCTTAATAGAGTATGATTGACCTAGAACCTAGAACCTCACCGCAATCAACACACCTCACGTGACAGTCATTATCGGGTTCGGCATCAAATAGTAACGATATTATTGGTTGTTGTTCGGGCTCGCTCATCATGCATCATTCAGGGCGTCAAAGTGCGGGGAATCCGGACTTGGCTTGGTGCGGCCGAGAGCTCGAAATCGACAACCCCCACGCAAGTGATTCGGGTTCGGGTTCAAAATAGGTCCAAGCTGATCCACGGATTTCGAGAGTGCATTTGGGCTTATACAATAGTAATTGATTGCCGTAGAAAGAATCTCGGGGTTAACCTATCCCGGTCGGTGTCAGCGCGACATGATGCACAACCATGATGCCCGAGAGAAAGAGACTTACTGGTGCATACCCGCATTTCTGATATTCTAATGGGACCTGGCAAATTGAAACAAGGAACTTGACTGATGAGGGTGGAAAATGAAATAATGAAGCTAATGCACTAGGCCTTCAAAGCTGGACCGAGTTGAGCGGTTAGAGATGCGGACAAAATTGACGTATTCCATGCCCGATATTCCAGTCACGCTACAGTGGAAATTTATTCAACTACATATATCTCAAGTATCCAAGAGCATAAAGCAGTTACACGTTGTCCATAGAACAAATACTTAATCAATAAGATGAACTTGACTATTGAGATGAGACTGACTGACTGGTATGAACCACAATGATTGAGCTCCCCACGAAGTGGGCAACATTGATGCCTTACCACGAAATAGCCCCCTATGTATGTAAAGCCCCGTTAATATTTGACCTCACATCCAAGTTATCGCAGTCACTTGGTTCCCCCGGCCTGACACCTTTCATCGATGA
The DNA here is from genome assembly GCA_020740775.1 of Ilyonectria destructans. Taxonomy (NCBI): domain Eukaryota; kingdom Fungi; phylum Ascomycota; class Sordariomycetes; order Hypocreales; family Nectriaceae; genus Ilyonectria; species Ilyonectria destructans. The sequence goes on from JAHEWK010000016.1 coordinate 1,009,341, forward strand.
CACAGATTCCTGTGTGTCGGAGTACTTCAACACCTTCCGCAAGATTTCAACCAGTTCCTCTCCGTTCTGGCTGGAAGGACCCATACTCCTCCACATGATGAAGTTATCCGGGCGCACGAGGATCGCACCCCCATCCGCAAAGCCCCGAACTTTGATCCAATTGTCATCACAATCCTGGTACAGTCCAGGCTTCTGGCAATGACGATGAGCTTTGATGCCTGCCACGGCAATGCGGATTGCAGACCTCGCTGTGATGTTTCGGGCCGCGTTTGACCAGTGGTCACCCAATTCATCAGAAATCAAGAGCAGGTCATAGTCCCCACCGTTGCCAATGAGGTCGTGTGTTGATACTGTCTGATGGTCGCGTTCAACCCAAGCATGCGGCAAACGATGGCCAGGGCGTGTTGTAGGCACGTATACTCTTCCACCCGGGTCTTCCCTTGGCTTAGCTGACCCGTCTTGGGCCACAGATTCACTGTCATACGAGAATCCGAGCTCAATGTTGTGTGCAGAGAATTCAATGTCTTGTGTTTCAAAGATTCGCGAAAGATGGTGTCGAGCTGTCTCTCCAGATGGAGAATCTTCAAAGAAACGAGCTAAACGTTCTTGATTGTATTTCTTCTGTCCAGGAAGAAACCCGACGCTTGCTTGGAGTACGGGGTAGTTGGAGAAGGCGAAGAGACCCCAATCGCAATTCCGTTTCCCCACTGGCCGGCGCTCGGCTTCATATGTATTAAGAAGGGAGGCGTCAGCCTTGCCACTTAAAACAAACGAGAGCTTCCATGCCAGATTCAGAGAGTCTTCGATGGCTGTATTGAGGCCAAGTCCGGTAGTTGGCGGGCGTTTATGCGCGGCGTCTCCAGCGAGGAATATTCGCCCATCTTGATACTTTGAGACGAGAGTCCGCTCCAGAACCCACCGGGAGACCTTGATGACATCCATTTTGAGGTCCGGGATCTTTAACAACTGTCGACCTCGAGAGGCTAGTGTTTCTGCCTCCAACGGCAGATTTTCGTCCACGGGAACCCCGAAATGCAGGATCCATTCCTCACAACGGCGATCCCAGGTAGGGCCCATCTTGACCAACGCTCCACAATCGAACCTCTCCATCTTTTCTCCTTCGGGGTTAATGAAATGGGTGATCAGTGTACGGTCTGTATTTCGGTTGTTAGTCATAGAAGATCCCTGGAACTTTTGACCGGGACTCACCATCGCAGTACTCGGACAAGTTGGCGCGAAAGTAAATGCTGAGGAACTCGACGAGATTCCTCGGTCCCTCCATCTGAGCTCCAATTTTAGGGCCCACAAACTTCCCACCATCTGCTCCCACGAGGTACAAGGTGCGGATGACTTCCACTTTGCCGTCTGGGCCTTCAACAGTCACCAGAACATGGTCCTTGTCCTCGACAAAGTCAATGACTCGATGACTAAAACGAACTCGGCCTGGGTTTCGCTCCTCTGCAATCTTTCGAAAGATCGGCTCAGCCCTCACTAATGGCAAGTTCGAAGATATTTCAGGGCCATGGCTTCTGTAAATCTCGTAATCCGGCGACCCAAGAGACCCGCCAAATGCGGGCACCGAACAGATGACCCGTCCATCATATGGGCCATCACCCCCTAGCGAGGTACGCCAGTCTGTCTGGCTCATATTTCGAATAGGACACCCAACAGATTTCAAAGCTTCGGAAATATTATGCTGACGAAGGATTTCCATGGAACGTTGGTTGATGTAATGAGCCCGAGGCAGAATTGCTGTTCCCGGATGCTTTTCAAAAACATAATGCTCAATGCCGTAGTCCGACAAGAAAATAGACAGACATAGGCCGCAGCCTCCTCCGCCAACGATGACCACCGGCACATCGATGTTTTCTGTCGTATGTCCGTTCATTGGTAACTTGGTGATGCTGTTGCTCTGGAATGAAAGAGAGAATTGTTGTAGATGTACAAGGTATACTGCCAGGAATATGAAAGGGGTTAGCCTAAAAGGTTGACCGTTGATTCATATACAGACTTTACAACTTTTAGAGCACCGTCAATGAGAGGTACTAACTGGGGTATGCCGGGTTCGGGTTGAGGATGGGTTCAATCTCGGGGCCGAAGCCGAGATCCACCGTCTCTTCTGAAGCACCTGTATCGGCAATAGGTTGGCAAGCGACCCCGAAGATAGGAATACGATAGTGCTTAGGGCATGTTGAATTAGATTCCATTCTTCTTGGCCGAAGTCATGCCACTTTTATGGTCAGCCACTGTAGTCGTTTTCCTGCTTCGTGCTCTCCTTGTCTGTCCGCTTTGAGTGTGCCATCGACCCCAACACAAAACGTGGATCAAACAATGGCTCTTTAAAAGTTTTATAGAGCACAATGACCCAAAATAGCACATAGAAACGCACAAGTCCGTAGTGTTCATTAGTGCAAAGCATGATGTTAAACTTGGGGTAATGTCTAACTAACTCTACATCACTGACGTTTCTCTGAACGATTCAAGTCTTTTCCGAGAGATCTGTTAACCTTCGTTAAGTTGTAGATGAGCAAAGTGTGTCTAAGCTAGGTAAGAGTCCGAGATAGATGCTCAAATTGTCAAATGGCGACATGAGGAGGATTTGCTGTGTAGCGTATTAAGAATGCGACTGGAACGGAACTCACTAAGATACATGCACCAAAGTACGTCTTTGAAGCACTTGGGATACCGGTAAGTATTTAATCACCGATTAATATATCGTATTCACGTTGCCTTATCATATACGAAGAGACCTCAGGAAGGTCAAATTGCTAGTATAAGTAGATTGTTTCCAGCCAGATCATCAACCCCAGTGAGCTGCCTTAAAACTATCCCAAATTTTCCGAGTAAGAGAATTAAGTCACAATTCATGAAAATTATGATGAGTAGTCGCAATCGCGAGGGGAGGGAACAAATGCTTGTTATTAAACATGAGAGTTCTCAGCTAGCCAAAGAAACTCAGTATTGTTGGTGTTGAGATAATTTTCAGCTACCAACCTTGGTCCTCATTGTCAAGCAAAGATTCAAGCTCGTTTTCCATGTTGCCTGGCTGCCCTCCGCAATTATCGCCACTAGATCTGAAAGTAATGCCTCACTGCTCTTCGCGGCTAAAAGCCCCAAAATTCCGGAATAATTCTTTGTTTTGTCGGAGTATTCTGATACACAATGTTACAGTACATGCAAGTCCCGAGAGTTGGCCTCGGCTACCCGAGTCAGCCCGCCATATATCCGGTGCCGCTTTACTCACCAGGACCTCTCATTTGCCGTTGTTTTCCTCACCGTGAGGATAATACCCTTGACTACTGCAATCACCACCAGGAGTAGACCCTCACTGCGAGAAATCGGGTGGGGTTTCACCCCTGTCGCCCAGGGTTGTCGCAGAGACGTTTTCTCACGGTGAAAAGGCTGCAGCTTCAAAATCCCTGTCAGGATAGATCCCCACCCTGTGTTTCCATAGACCTACCAGTTCGTGGCTTCACCAACTTAGCGGCCTCGAGCCTGCCCTGAGCTCCCGGCAGGGTTGGGCACATGAACCACTCCAAGGTGGACGCTATGGCCTGATTATGCGCTGGGCCCCACGGGGGCCTGGAACCTTGTACAAAATAAGACCTAGCTTGTAGTCGATTAAGTCACTCAATCATCATGAGTGGGGACCCTTGTAAGGTCGGATCGCCTACCTGGACAGGTCATTCCGATGCGAGTTTTGTTGCCATCTGAAGTTCAGAAGCGGGTCCCTGCGGGCTCTTAAATTGGGAGATTGATTATCTTATCAATCAAAGCATCCCCTGTTCAATCTGTCATTTTGCTTTGGCTTGATCACGACGCCTTCAACATGCACGCGGTGAACATGATGCATGTGTTCCAAAGGCCGACCATAAAACAACTTAAGAATGAGAAGACTTTGAAAATATACGCCGCGTTTCTGTGTTGCTTCATCTTCTTTGTTGTTGTGGTTCGCTGGTTGCACATCTTTTGCAACAGGATTCCACGGATATCACCAACTCACGGGCCTCGGGATTTTGGCTGCAAGTTCTTTCTTTCTGTCTTTCGGTATGTACAGAAGCTACTAATCCAAGGGAGAAATTTTACTAATATAGTTAAAGTAATCTGCAGAAGCGTGCAACTTGGAAGTGGTTCGGCCGACCCTCCTTCGGACTCATTCTATTAGTTGGCATCTTCCTTACCAGTAATATCGCTCTATCCTCAACCATTCTTGCCACCTATCGAGTAAATCATCTGGCCTCCAGGTTTGGATGGTAAGTAATATTATATCCTCAGTTATTTTTGATGTGGCTGATATCTCTACATAGGATGGCGGCTGCGAACATGGCTTTGTGTGTCTTCTTTGGATTGAAGAACACACCACTGGCTCTTGTAACAGCCACTTCGCACACTCAAGTCAATACTCTTCATCGAGTCGTGGGTTATACAGCGGCATTCTTAGTGCTTCTCCATGCCATCTTTTATACAATCCACTTCGGTCGCGCGGGCCGCTGGGCAACTCTGATTGAAGCAGACAACATAGCAGGTGTCGGCTCTGGTGTTACTATGTTCATCCTGCTAACGGGTATCTTCCGAGATCGGGGCTATGAGATCTTTTACCTAAGCCATATCGCGGGCTTTCTGTTCGCAGTTGTCTTGACGGGACTCCACAGACCGGACTGGGCAAAAAAGCTTCCAGTGGTGATGCTATTCACTGTCTGTATATGGGCTTTGGATCGTATGATTCGAGTGGCGGGAATGTCTTACAACCTTATCAACAACGAGGTTACATTTCACCCACTTCCAGGCGGTGGAACAAGGTTGCTTTTAAAGAAGACATTCATTAAAGCTGCCCTACCGGGATCGCACTGCTTTTTGTGGATTCCACATATTAATTTCTACCAGACCCATCCATTTACTATCGTTAACAACGACCACTCTGGTTTGGAGCTTGTCATCCAGTCTCGTGAGGGCTTTACTAAGGCTGTCAGTGAGTTTGCGACCCAGCACCCTGGTCGTACTACTCGGGTTTCGTTTGATGGGCCATATGGCTGTTTACCTGATACGGCTGTTTATGATAAGTTGATCCTAGTTGCTGGAGGGAGCGGAGCTGCGTTCACTTTTGGTCTGATGAATCGTATCTTGAATCATTCACAACGAATCACGATCCAGTCCATCGACTTTGTGTGGGCTGTGAAATATACAGGTACGTTCACTGGCCCTCTAAAGTTTCGAAGAAAGCTGTGGTAACAATGCATCAGAGCAATTGAGCTGGTATTCTGAACACTTACACAATCTTACGAGGCTCGGGTCGAATGTGAATATGACACTGTACGTCACCAGCGAGGATTCACTTTCAAGTGCGACTACTGCTGAGCAAGCATTGACTGGTTCCGAAGAGATCCAAGGAGAAATGGAAAGTGCACTCTCAACGAGAAGCATCTCGAATTATGAAGAAATCTCGGAGACTGGCGACGTCCAGAGGCTACTCAGCGAAGCTGCTTGCAAGGTCGTCGAGCATGTTGCCAACGTCAGATACAAGAAAATGAGAACGGAAACCGTAATCCGTGAAGCGATGCAGGAGGTTGGGAGTCACCAGCGAGCACTTATAGCGGCTTGCGGGCCGAAGTCGCTAATGGATGCCGTGAGAGATTCGGGGGACAGCTGTCGGAGCAAACTTGGTCATAGGGTGGACATCCACTGTGAGGATTTTAGCAGTTGATGAATTCGAGTAACCTCAGATGTTTGACCTCAAACTTACACTGATAATTTCCCTTCGCTTCATAGAACTAAGCCCTTGCTGCTTTAAACTGAGCCGGCGTAGGTTAGCCTGAGGTGGCGGTGAGCCAATCGTAGCCGGGGGCCTTGATTTGGTCCCACGCGGTCTAGAGTAGTAGCTCCATCATGGTGGTAACAATACCATGTAACATTCAAGGGTTCGAGCATGGCCCCGAGAGGTGGGGGTTGCCTGGCAAGGCCCTGGCAAGGGTACCCCAACGGACGATACAGTTGCGTACGAGTACGTATTAAACGCATGTAGATCTTCACAAGTGGCTGTTGGTTGTAGCAACATACCACCCACAAGCTGCTGGAGACTTGGCAAATAGCTGGGAATAAAGGTGGATCGAAGGGTGTGCACGGAGTACACAGCTGCCGAGTTCGGGCCTGCCAGTTTTATCTGATCGAGAGATAAGATGAGATAAAATCCGTCGCAAAGACGCACCCTTCTTCCTACTCTTCCTCTCCCCATTCGACTCTCTCGCATTTACCATCTTCTAAACCATTCGAGGTATTGGGACTCATCGTTATGGCTTCCGACATGACTGGTACTGGGCCCAAGCTGGCTACAGAGGGTGCCGTCGTCACACCTATCCCCTCTGAACCCGACGAGAAGAACGTTGCAAACATCGGTAATCACTCTAATGAGGAGTCTGACAAACCCAAGGATTTCCCATTATCTTGGAAACTTACCGCTCTTGCTTGTGGTGTCGCCCTCTCCTTCGGATCGTCGTTCGCAGAGAACATCCTCGGGCCGCTCAAGTCCACGTTAAGAAAGGAGCTTGAAATCGACAATGCTCGGGTAAGCTTCCAATATGACATGAGGTTTATGTGATGAGTATGTGAGGCTGAAATCTTTTCTAAATAGTACGGAGCTATCTCCTCGGCTACTTCGCTCGTGAATACAATCCTCCCTATTATAGGTGGATACGGGCTCGACTATTATGGCGTTGAATGGTAAGGTTTTTCTTTCACTGACCTCTTATAAACCAAAAGGATAAACAGGAGAGGGGTTTTCCCAACCTTTCACGAGTTTTGCTAATTTATCCAACCGTAAACAGGGGCTCAATGGCTTGTTCTATCGCCATCTTCATCGGCGCTGTAGTCTCGGCAGCTGGCTCGAACCAAGACTCCTTCAGCCTTGTCTTGAGTGGTCGAATCATCATGGGTTTCGGCAGCACTGTCATCGAGTCTTGTACATCGAAAGTTAGTTCTAGCGAGCAGAACTAGCATACCTCGTCATCAAGCTAATACTCCTCGTGTAGATCCTAGCACATTGGTTTCAGCACCGAGGGCTTGGTCTAGTGTATGGACTGGACTTGTCAATTGGTAGGTCTTGAGTGACAAATGAGGAGCCACATATACTCTACATTCGCTAATACTCGTTCCCGGGTTCTAGGAAAACTGATTGTGCTTATTGCCAAGGCCACTGCTGTCCCGATGCGAGATGCTAGCTCGTTCTGGGGCTGGGCGCTGTGGATTCCAGCCATCGTCTGCTTCGTCAACCTTCTGCAAAACGCTTTCTACTTCTGGTGGGCCCGGTCACGACCAGAATGGGCCCAGATTCCCACCGGCCAACAAGTAGCCATGGAAGCTAGCCAGCGTGAGGGTTCACAGGCTGAAGGCGAGGAAGTTGTTGCTCCCAAGAATGCAGGTCTCCGTTGGTACACTCCCCTCACCAACTGGAAGATCCTTATGCATGTGCCACGTTTCTTTTGGCTGGTTGTGTGCACCCAGATTCTACAAGCCGGCGTCGTCGGCGGCTTCAACGGTCTCAACGCCGACATCATCCGTTTGACTCGGGGTTCTACCGACCAGATTGCCGGTTATACATCAGCCGTGCAGCAGGTCATCCCCGTCATCTGCGCACCCTTGCTCGGTTCCTTCTTCGACTTCTTCGGTTACAGGATGCTGTTTGTGAGTGTGACATCAGCCATTTGGATCCTGGTGTACTGCCTCATCGGGTTCAGCCATGTCAACGCCCTAGGCGTTATGGTCATCGCATCTCTGGCCTCGGCCATGAACGCCCTGCCCTTCCTAGCCTCCATCCCCCTAATGGTACCTAACCAAACCGAACTGGGGCTTGTCTTCGGCATTTGGAAGGCCTTTAACAACAGCGGAAGCGTCGTTGTTGACATGATTGCTGGCAGGCTGCAAGACGTCACACCTGGAGGAACATATGAGCGAGTCGTTGCATTCTTCGTGGCCTGCAAGGCTATAGAATTCTGCCTAGGCCTGTTTTATGGTGTACTTGACAGAAAGTACGTTAAAATCTACCTGACCATAAAGAAACGTCCGTATGTCCTAACAATCCAATGATAGATACCTCGGAAGCATTCTTTCCATCAGTGAGAAGAAGCGCAAAGAACTGGAACAGGATGGCAAAATTAGCGAAACTTTTGGACACAAGCCTGGGAAAGTGTTCACCGTTGCAGGACTCTCCCTGCTCTGTTGCTTAGTTGTCATTGCCTGGGTTCTCTTTATTCTCTACTCATTGTAGTGCTCTATACCGCGTCAAGAGAGACTTACCTTTTGGCCAGTAAGAGTAGACTGTACCTACACAGCCAGACTATACCTACATAGCCAGCTCCTCGAGCATGTAGTGTGCGGCGGTCATATACTACTTGTTGCTGCGGAGGGTTTAGAGAGAGACAGCCAGGCTGATGTTGGATTTGTACATATTCAAATAGAACATAGAGTGCAAGTTGGAACTAGTTGCCGTTATCTCTTCACAAACCCCGTGGCCTGGTGTCGTTATCCTCTGTTTGTTGCTTCAGTTTTATTACCTCACGATGTTGCTTTTGTCCCTCAACGCCGCCCTATCAAAGTCCCTCATCGTATTTAACAGATGGCTAGCGACGGGGACAGTCTACTGTTGGAACTCAACTCGGGTGCTCCTCTACAGGGCTAAGACCTGTTCGTGTATGGCAATACAACGTGGCCGAGGTAAAAGGTCTGCCACCGGATTGTTCAGCATAAATACTCTTCTAAGGTTTATTTGAATGACTGAGCCGCGTTGCGTGCATTAGCATAACTACTCTCAAGATAAACAAAGTGTTAGCTATACTGGTCATGGTAAATTTGAGTGTGAGAGGTCTTGTAAAAAAAATGAAGAGTATGTGATTCAGAATACGGCGAAACCAATGCCTACACAGATATCCACACTTTTGTGTTTCGGTACGGCGAGTGAATTTTCATTTCATCATAAAATCTCTTAAATGCGATGGCGGGAGAGTGTGTGGTGGCATCCAATGAGCTTACCTTGTTAAATTATTCGTCATCGTGTACATGTGGAAGGCTCCTAGACATAAAATACCAGGAAAAATGGTAATCGGTGAGATTTGATGTTTGAATAGACGAATTCGTTCTCTACATATTCTGAATACATGCTACTATATATCCCAAAACTGATTCTGCTTTATTCTCCCCTTCGCCAGATCATCAATCCATTCTCAGGCGTGTTCCGGATAATCAGGAGGCTTTCCTGTTTTGGAAGATCCGTGACTCACTCATTCCGCCGGTTACTCATCTCTGACTCATTTTCGGCCAGGAATTCTTCCGCACCCCTTGTCTCGCCCGCAAGATTGTCTATTCTGGCAGTACAAATCTTGCCATACTTACGGTGCGGCCGTTATTTTTTACATGTTCCAAACGGTAAATGAGTCAAGTGATGACAGGCCTGTATCGATTGAAAGTCTGATGGAAGCATTGCCGCACCTCCTGCCAACATGAACTCTGTGGTTTAGGCTAAACCCTTCTAGAGGCATTTGTGGGCTTACTGACGGATGATGGAAGCCCACGGTATCATGGAAGGTATCGTCAAGGGAACTATTTTAGACATGTCAGGCTGCAGATCAAAATATTTTGCAAATTTCTCCAAATATCATGGAGGGGCTCTGGCTCTCGGAACTGTATTCGCGTGTCCATGAGAACTAAAGAGATCCGGCAAATCTTTCCCTTAGTATCGCTGCCCTCCTCATAAAAATATCCGTACGCAACCTCTCAGTGAACGAGGTATCAGATTTATCACCATAGCCGCATTTTGTAATTCAACATTAGTCCTCCATCAATCTGTGGCAATCCAATAACCCTGATGTTTATGTATGCAGTCATGGCCAACTTAGGCTTGGGTATGAAGCTCTCCCCTCACCTAAGAACAAGGTTTACTTGGTTTTTCACAAATACATGCACTATGAACCACTTATGCGCCTATTTACAGGTAGAAGTCCGTTTCACTCCGAAATTCTCCCATAGTAGCTAGTCGCTGTGTTTTACCACATCTTTCTTTGCCCGAGCGGTCAAGCCAGGCTTTCTCCACAGGAGTGGTTGTGATTTGCTCTCAATAATATACAAGTGAATAATATCTACTTAGTATGTGGACGGAATCACAGACAGTCGACCTCCATCGTTTGCAAGGATTAAGCCATTGCAGTAAGCCCCAGCCCTGCTCGCGAGATACAAGATCGAGTCGCCCATCTCCTCTTCTGTCCCGAATCGTCTTGCTGGCATAAAATCTTGATGGTCCAGTGTTTCTGTCTCAGGATCACGAGAAGAGATAATGGAATCAGCCATTTCTGAGGGGAAAACTGTTCTTTTCTTTAGTATATCTTCCTCAGACAGATAAGGAAAACTCACATCCAGGAGCAAGGGTGTTGACCCTGATTTGATACGGTGCCAGATTGGTTGAGGCGTGACTAGCTAATTGTGCGATTGCAGATTTACTTGCAACATATGCTGGAGGGGATGCCCTTTCTCGGCTGAATGATCCAACGCTTCCTGTAATAATAACCTGGCTTTGAATCGAGGGAACTTTGCTTCCAGAGTTCAGTGGCGCGCCGAACCCACCTTTCACGGCATTCTTGTTGCCGGCATCGAGAAGTTCCAAAAACGCAAGCATGGTAAAGTAAGCCCCAGTTACGTTGACATGAAGTACATCCGTGAAGCTCTCTATAGTTACTTCGTCGAATAGGTTTCTGCGGAGTTCCTGGATGGTCATCTCAGGGTCGAACGACTTTAAAGGACCTAGCACTCCCGAGTTCGCAATAATCAGGTTTATATAGCCGAAGTCATTTGAAACTGTGTTGACAGCGGCCTGAAGCGAGTCTTTTGAGGTGACGTCGCACACTAAAGGGCTGATGCTTGGGTGTATAGTTGCTGCTGCTTCTAAGGTGGCCTGCCGTCGACCAAGAATATAGACTCTTTTCGCGCCGGCTCCTGCAAGAGCCCTCGCCATCATGAGACCAAGTCCTGGATTCTGTCATATATCGGAAGACATATGTGCCTTGAAAACTTACCAGTGCCGCCACCACTGATAACTGCAACAATACCATCAACTCTAAACAAGGCTGAGGAGTCCATGCTGGGCCGTGTTTTTAAAGGTTTGGTAAGACTTGTGAAGAAAATAGAAGCGTCCCAAAAAAAAATGAGGCATCCTTCTTTTCCCATTAAATAGAAGGAAGCTCAGCTCATAGCTCACGCGTACGTAGTGGTATCATAAATGGATTTAGCATAATTCTCCGCTAAGTCCGTTCACTCCTCACACAGCTCCACTACGGAGTTAGGGTCAGCTCCGTGAAATTTTGTAAGTAATTCAAACAACCTTAGTGAGCACTAGAGGCTAAGTGTGTTAAGTAACCAATATTAACCCTCTTAAGGTACCCGGGTTATGACGGGTAGGTGTCCTCTCAGAGCCTGAACATCCCGGATGTTGAAGCTCCATTGTGGGCTGCGGTCGGCCGACAGGATGCAGATCATCGATGTTTTCAATTACATACCCGAAATAATATTTAAATCATTATCTAGAATGCAGGTATGTGCAGGTTTATGCCTGCGATGGCCATTCATATCAATACGTAGGTCATGGCGACAATCCCAGGGATCACAGCTCTTGATGTTGTTTCGATCAGACTGAGAGACAATGGAAGATGAATTCATTTCCAAACTCTATTTGAAATGTGATTCTGATTCTATCATTTTGTCAACATAGCAGCCATGGGGGCAGTATCCTATCAATAAAATGCGGATCAGTATCAAGAAGCATTGGGCTACAAGTAAAAATGATATGGCTTACAGCAAACACCTGCATCCTCCTAAGCCGAGGATCTCCTGAATCAATGCTGGATTCTTCAATAGTCATATGAGAAGCAAATGGAGAGTCCAAGAAATTGCCATTCTTGAAGCCCGTGTTGAGGGTACCTAGTACCACAAGCTCCAACCTATTCTCGTGACTCGTGAACACCTGAAGAACTCGATGTTCTCTTAGATTCACTACTGCCCACGCATTATCTCGACTCTTTGCAATTTCTGATTCAGACTTAGTTGGCGATGGGTACTCAAGAAATTAGCACGGAAGCATAAAATACCGGAAGACCCTTGGAAAGTCCCGTTGGGTGAGAGCAAAGTTGCGTCCTTGGAAAACACCTCGGACGCCATTCTCGCACCGGCATCAGGTTGTTTGGAATCCGCGAGCTGATAGAACTTTGTAATCAAGTCCTTCACACCATTATTCAAGGTGGCGGCGGGCCAAACTGTCTTGTCGATCGCGTGATTCATCTTGCTCAATATCCAAGATCAATGGGAACACAAATGGGTGAAGAGTAGTAAAAGACAGGTGTACAGACGCTAGTTAATGGCTTAGATCGGGATTAAGCAAAAGTAATTCAAGAAATACCGATGTGAAGACCGAGGAAATACGCTATGGCATCTCGGCCCTGAGCGGCTTCGGCCTCGGGGCCACGGGATCGCACAATTGCACCCCTCCCCTATCATCCGGAAGTATATTTATCAGCTTCTATCTTGTTAGACCAAGATCAACATACAGTGTTCAAATCTCCACATAATATTACCCTTCTCGATCACAAGTCATGTCAGCTACTGCCATTCCAGATTTCGATGCTCCTAGCAAATCCGTGCTGAGGCCTGCATCATTGGCCCATGTGGTGCTACGCACTGCGAACCTGGAAAAAATGTCCGAATTTTATGTCAATTTCCTTGGCGGAGATGTGGTTTACAGCAACAACATGATTTCATTCATCACGTTCGATGAAGAACACCATCGAATCGCTCTTATTGGCATTCCAGATACGGCACCAAAGATGCCCCTCTCCTGCGGGTTGGAGCATATCGCTTTCACGTTCTCCAACCTGGCCGATCTTTTACTTGCCTATCGTCAGCGTAAAGCTGTGGGCATAGATCCTGTGTGGTGCGTGAACCACGGCCCAACGACGAGCATCTACTACAAGGACACGGACGGAAATATGCTGGAAACGCAAGTGGACAACTTTGATACAGTTGAGGAAGCCACAGCCTTCATGTCAAGCGAGAAGTTTTCTGAGAATCCTATCGGCACGGACTTCGACGCGGAAGATCTGATTGCTGCTCTCCGAAGAGGCGAGGACCAGGATCTTCTCAAGAAACGCAAGGAGATCGGGCCGCGAGGGATGCCAGACCTCAGTGGCATGTAACTCAATTGTACCTACGCTATTGGTTTTCCTCTCGCTGCATGAATCGTTCGGTAGCTTGCAGTTTAATTCGATGTTGTGAGAGAAACAGAGCTATGCCAGCTGCTATCAATAGAGTCCTTGAGTGTGATGCATCGGTCTCAGGTTGCTATTTCTCGCCCAGCTACTATTGGTCGACTCGATTGTTCAAGCTAAGGCTCGGGCTCGGGCTTAGTGCCATTTCTGTGGGTGGATTAGCGCCAAAGCTCGGCTTCAAGTTTACCCTCGGGTTCGGGTTCGGGTTCGGGCTCCGGCTTGTGTCAGCGGAGGAAGATATCGACATTTGGTCCAGGGGTCATGTCTGTCCGTTCTCACTTTGGTCAAGTTGATAATTTTGTAACAATGGTTTGTCATTCGATCCGTTGGCGTTGGCACATGGCGTTTGAAACCGGGTCAATCTCTGATACTCTACGATACACTGGGGTTTGATCTCGTTTGCTTTGTGCTTGCATAATACAGTATTCTCCTCGGCATAAATCTCCTCTCATGATACTGGATGGGCATTTTGACTAGCCGATATCCAATCTCCGAGCCAATGCTCATCAGATATCTCTCCCGAAGGCAATGCTAATATGCCTGCTATATTTGTGAAGTATGAATCAGGCGAACTAGATCGATGGTCCCCCTGCAACCCAAGATTCGCGGTGACGGCCTCAGATAACGCAGGAGCGGAAACTTCCATACTAGGCCTCGGCAGGATTTGGTGAGATCCTCCCGCTTCGTCATTGTAATTGGTTGGAATACCCATGGACTCGTCGGTATTCGTCTGGCGCTCCAAAGATAGCGCGCGACATTGCCTGCGATGGTTATGATCTGGGCCGGAACTTTGTGAGTGAGGGCCTGTGGGTGTTAAAGACGTCCTCAGAACGCTTCGTGCTTGGCGGACAAATTCGGTCGTTTTGGTGAAAGCAGCCTCCCCTGATGTGATGTACTCCAAGCGACCGAAGAAGCCGACTATGACTTCCATGAGGGCAATGTCGTTTTGAATGGAGTCATCGGGCGGGCTGCAGACAACATGCATGAAGATCGTAGTAAGAGCGGTGAATGGATAATAAAATACCAACCTTTGATTGAGTAAGAATGTTAGCCAAACGTATCTTTAAGGTATGCTCGGTGCAAAAGATTGAACGCGTAGGCTCTGATATCAGAGCCTATGTTAACTTACCATCCCGGAGTAAAGCTTTCAATATCAAGGTACCGCGTGAGAAGCACCATCGACCTTGCTGCTTCTATGTGACTTATGTTTGCCGCTTCAGAAACAGGGTTCCCTGCTTCCTTCTCGCCCTGTGTGAACATGGGTGTAAATCGTCGGTAAATAGCGCATAGGACATAATAATAGGAATAATGTAGAACAAGAAGTTGTGTACGTGACGGTCCAGCAATGCCACAAACCCTACCGAATGGTTTCCCGGGTTGTATTTCAGTCGGAAGGCTGTGTCTCCATGATTCCACGTTACTTAGTATTTTGGTCACTTTTGCGTGGAGCTGAGATGACGGTGAATGCAACGCTGAAGCCGAGTAAAGCTCATGTGTGATTGTGCCACATATCCGAGCAAGTTTGGTAAGACATAGGAAAAAGTCAAAGGACTGGCCCTCAGCTGTCGTCTCCGTACCCAAATCTCGTCCTAGGACCACCTGTAGGCCATGAGGGAAGGAGCAGCTGATTTCGTCATCGTGAATGACAGGAGGGCGGCCGCAGCGGAGAGCAATTGTTTTGTCGAGGCAGTAGACCACCCAAAATATTCGGTTTCGTTCTCGTTGCTCGCTCTCCGTCAACGCCCATTCTGGTGGCGGACGATGATTCAGTGCGAGACTTTGGGCCAGTCGCGAGGCCGCCGAAGACAACGTGTACTCAAGCCGTTGGGGGCTCGACATTCCTTGAGCAAAGACCGTCATCACGGCCAGTGCTTTCACCGCCAGCAGGTCTGTTTCGGCATGAATCATCTTCGACTCATAGTACAAGGCGTTTTGAAAATAGTCCCAAGCCTCACGACCAGATACCTGAAATGCCTCGGCAGTTTCATCAGAGAGGGCAGCTCGACAGCCGGAGGCCAGCACCGCGTTCAACAAGGCCTTCCAAGAAAAGCTCCCTTCACCAGGCTCCGTACCATATGTCGCAAGTTGGGCTTCGAAATCGGCTCGGTCCAATATTGGGAAGATGATTTGTACAGTCGAAAAGTAGGCTTCCACATATTTGCTAATGTCTGCGGGTGAAATGGCTTTCAACGAGAGCGGTGCACCCGGTGAGGAGCACGGTCCGAAGCGCACACACTTTGGCTGTCTCAAGTGACTCAGGACACTATTTCGAATATCCAGAATAGTGCTGCAGAGTGTGTGTGAGCCTGGGATGTGGTCTCGTATCCAATTCAATCCGAGGTCGGAGATAGTTGCGATGCCAGACGATGGTCCGGTATACTCGTCTCCTTCATCGGTTCTCATCCATACAGCCGGGTGCCGATTTTGGAAGCTGTCGGTGGCATTTCCGCTTAGTATGTCGTCCAAGAGGCCTCCTGCGTCGTCGACCTTCAAAAGTTGCCCATTCGAATCAATATTGATGTTGAACGGCGATTGGAAACGCTGATCTACACTGGCCTCTTCGGCATGAGGAGCACAGTGGGATCCATCGCTGGTTCCATCAGCGTCGGCCACAACAATGGTCTGTTCGTTTTCTTCAGTGTGATTCGGGCCGTCGTCGACCGACTCCAGGAGAGCTGGCATCTCTTGGATGTCGGTTCCTTCGGGTCGCGTATCTCTGTGGCGTACAACACGATTGCCATCGTATGAAACGAAGATCCGTGCATCCTCTATTCCGCTGTTCGTCCACCGTCGCTTCCGCCGTTCGCCGGCGTATGTACAATGACTCGATCGAAGTTTGCAGTTCTGGCAGATTGGAAGGGTTCGATCGCACTTGATTTTGCGTGCTCGGCAAGTTGCGCATGCCATTTCTAAGGCATAGGTGCCATCTAGGGGCATCCCGTGGCTCTTTTACAAGCAGCCAACAAATTATTCGCTGAATGTAATTATGACGAAGTCCAAAAAAGTGGAAGAGAGGGGTGTTGTTACCCCGGACAATGGAGGATCTGACCGAGAGCTTCGGCTAAGGCATCTTAGCCAGGTGTGCTACACCGGCAGTGTAGCCAATAAGAGGAGGATCAAAACGCGGGGTTGGGGAAGTGGATACGTAAAGCGAAGCTAACCGCAATACCGGGAAGATGCTACAGCAGGTTGGTCATCTTGCCAATTACCGCAGAAATCCAGTCAACTCTCCCAAGTAGCGCCTTCATATCATCTCCATATTTCCACTGTTAACCGCAGAAGTATCCATAAGTACCTAATTTTATTGATTGACCTTTGTTTCAATGGGGGCCGCTACTTGGGCAAGATAACTGAGCTTCTACGGTATTCGTTGGCTTAATTACCAGAATTCAATCAGCTCTTACTCTGGCTTCCAAATCATCTCTTACACGCTAGAAGTTTATTTTTGCACAAGTCCTGGCAGAGCATATGTAATGCATATTGGGAAGATCGAGTATGCTTCCAGGACATTGCAATTTGATAGTACTGCCCCGCCACATCCTCACAGACTGCTCCACGCAGGTAAGCTCGCGCGTGAGGAGTGCGTCAGCTTCAGTCCACATATTCCAAGGTGGATTATATAGGTACACTGTTGTCCGCGCTCAAGATACTGAAAACTTCATCAGCAAGCATGTCAAATCCTTCCACCGGTTCGTTCATGAGAACCAAGTCTCCCGGGCAAAAGTCCCCTTGAGATTCGAAACCCATCCTGTCTGATGAAAAGGGCTGGCCAAACCCATCCCAGCGACTCTCCTGCAAGTCTATTTCAGACGCATCAATTTCCTTATCCAAGTTGATATAAGTTCCGGGATTTTGCACATCTTTAAGGCTCTGTCGAGAAATCGAATCCGAGAAATCTATCGGCGGTATCACAACACACGCCAATGAATCGCTCCTCGCAACTCCCTTTTGCTCACTTTGCTTCAGCAGTGGCCTCCTCTGGCCAATGTCAACCAGCAGGCCTCGAAGGCCAATAGGAAAGTCTCGGTCTTCTGGGAAACGGCCTTTACTCAAAGATAAGTCTATCGTCAGCGCGAGACGGAGATACCATCCTGGACGTGAAGATAACATTTCGGTCCAACCAGCCATGTCAATCCCTTTTCGTGTGTTGTTTTCTAGCTCTTGTCTTGGCGTCGCCTGGTCCCATCGTGCAAGGCAGATGGCATGCCTGATTGTTTCGCTGACCCAATCGACACCATCATACTGTGGTTGATAGGTTTTCATAGCCTCGACAAGTAACATCAAACGTCTTTCTTTAGCCTCTGGCTGCAAGTAAACAAAATTTCGTGGCGAAGACAGTACTTTGACGTCGAGGATGTAAAGAAAAAGAGGCAAAGCTGTGCAAGTGACAGCGCTGATTGGAAGCCACTGGGCAAGCCCAAGATGTATCAAATCTGCAAGGCAATCCGTAATACCCGATGTGGCATCTTGAATCTCATTCAGATTGTCTTCAAGAATGAGAGCACGCGAGAAGCTGGCAGAAGTTGATATTGGTGCCGTAGCGAGTTGTAGTATTTCATGATGGGAGAGGACGACTTTCGCAGAGCTTTTTCTTTTTTAGATAACGTCGAGTGCCACTCAATGGATAGAAGTACTTACTAGTGGTACATAAATATCAATTTAAGGCAGAGTGTTACAGTACCGTGCTGGACCTCTTGTTCGCAAGATCTGGTTTGCGAAGGTAGCTCAGGGAACTTCAATACCGCTCTCCTGTGCCACCTTTCTAATGCCAACTTGTAACCTGTAGCTCTTTCTTCCTCATCTAAACAGACCTCACGCCATCCAGAACTAGTCTCGAGAGGAAATGCCAGAGCCAGAATGTCTGTGAGCATGATGCAAAGTTCAATCAGCAGCTCGAATATTTCAACCAGCCGTCGTTTTGTGCCAGGGTCATGCACTTTGCTGTGTTCAATCTCATCGCTAAGATCAGTGAACCCAAGGGCGTTCTGACTTTGAAAATCAAAGTCATTGCGCGTAATTTTGATGCCATTACGCATTCCCATGCCAAAGATACGATCACGGATGATGCAGCACCACCAGAGCCGTTTCAAGACGGCGCGCCTTTTAGGACACGTTCCAATGACTTTGTAGTTATGGGCTTCGGCATTTTTAGCCTGCTGGATAGCGATGTCGAGCCAGGGGATGCAGGGATTTCGCTGGATACCGGCCGAAAATAACGACCATGAGGAAAGAAGGAGTGCGGCCTGCGAGATAGCTATCGAGCAGGATTCTGCATTGAGGTCGAATAAAAGTTTTGCGCGGCGGTAGAGAGCAGCACGAGCAATTCGGGCAGTACCGAACCCGAGATTTCTAAGAAAAGGCAATGGGACAAACTAAGGCACCTCAGTATTCTGATGAGACTAGACATCCAGCCCAACGGCAATAGATGGTTGACTCACATTACAGCAAGCGAAAAGCATTGCTTGTAAAACGATCAACGGAATTCGATCGTCTAATGCGTACTCTCCAGCGTCGCCGGAATAGATATTCCAGAATGAAGCTTCGTTGGTGATTGGGAGCATGGGATGCAGATGAAGAAAATATTGGCGCATCAACTCATCCATGATGGGGCGGGTCGGCAAGTGTATGCAACATTGTGATTCGAGAAACTGAAGGTCTTGGGGCAGAATGGAAGAAATTGCACCCATTGAGATGAAGGGATAATAAGAGGCGGTAATGTAGTACGGATTTTGAGGACGACCTGCAAAGGTTTGAGTGCCTGCCACCAGTAATTTGGCCAGTGGAGGTTGGACGGTATCTGTAGCCATTTCAGCATATTTCAGTGCATTTTTTCCAACGACCAAATTACCGTGAAAGATAGCATCTCCGTCTAATTCGGGGATTCTTGCCGGGTTATTAGCCAAAGCCAGGGGAAGCAAGCCGTCCACTGCACCAATGCTTTCAACGGTTGTCTGGAGCTGAGTATTCAGATTTGTGTGCGCCGGAGGCTCTCTCGCATCCTTCAATTGTGATTTCATGGTCGCTGTGTCAGTATCATGCTTGTTCCGGACGGTAGTTGGCTGATGCCCGTCACTGGTTTTGCTACTTCCGGCATTTCCATCGAACTTCTTCCTACGGTACTGTCAGTGGAAGAACAAGCGACTTGGAATAAGCTCAACTAACAATTGCCATCCTCTCCTTGAACTTTTCACAATGCAATCCTTCTCATCAAGATGGCAGTTCATGCAGGGTCGGCCCCGGTGAGAGACATCACATCTCACCTTACGTGCACGGCATGCAAGACAGGCATTTGACGAACGCTTTTTGGGTTTTGAATGACACAACTTGGAAGTCGCTGTTGCCCTGAAATTGAGTTCCATTTTCCAGGAGCCGTTGGGTTTGAAATGTGACAAGATAAATACCAATGTCAAAATGAGAAACCCTGCACGAATTGTTTTGGTGAAATGATAGGAGCATTAAGCTTCAAAGGGAACGAGACATTTTGGATGAAACTAGCATGGTAAAGAGCAACACGTCAATTCTCGGTGTGTCGCCAATTTTTACAACATCATCACAATTCAATGCAATGCTAGGGGACTCCGTCGGCGTCGCAAAGCCCGATGCCGAGAGGTGAGAACAACGTACCACAGTGACTAGGATCACCGATACTAACCGGGACCGGCTTGTACCATGATCATGTAGCCGGCGGGCGAAGATTAGCGCTTCGGCAACACAGTAATCAATGAACATTAGCCGACCCCGACCCCGACCCCGAAGCCGAAGCCGGGTGATTGTGTGGGATCTTGGCAGGGATCATTTATTCTCATTTCACAATCTCCAACAGGCCGAGCTACCTTACAAAGATTTATACAGATCCCAGCCGACAACGAAGCTTTTATGACATCACGGTTTCATAGCTCTGAAGAACAGCCCAAGAGATAGATATTTGTTATCTAGAACTCGAAAGTGCCATGCACCTTCACTTCCCATCAACCGGGCACATATGTTGCAGGGAAGAAAATCTCACTTTCATAGTATAGGCTTTCTCTTGACCATTCGAACTGCCATATGAGGACCTACTGATCGGTGCCAAGGATAAGTAGATTGAAGTGCGAATGCACCCATATGAATGAAGCATAGGCCACTTTACACAATTAGTCGTGAGCTTCATCATTACCGCTACTAACGTATTATCATCTACTATCTACTGTAATAGTGACTGCAAAAGAGTGACCAGTCTCAATGAGGATTCGATTACCTCTGGACAATTACGGAAACGATTCTCGCTCAAATCAAATACATACAACTTGCAGGGGCGGGAACAGCGAAATCCTTCAATGACGTCAACAGCCTGAAACCCCTCACACCCTTAAGCTTCTCTGACTGAGATACCCCAAGGTGGTTTGGAAAGGACATTTAGCTTCCGAGTTTGTTCCACCTTGCCCGCGTCCTGTCCAAAGTAGCGTTTTGATCTGAAGCTACCACTAGGTTAGCGCTGTGTTAAGGGGTATCGAACATTGCATCCCTACCTCGATCGTAGATTAGCCCGCGCCATATTGCGTATCCCCTCAATGTATTTCTCTACCTCGACGTCAACCTTGCCGCCCCATGACGGAAGCTGGCCAAGGTGGTCGTCCCATGCCGCCAGCTGAGAGTCTAGCAGGGCCCCCACGGTGCCAAAAGCTTGCTGTGCCGAAAGACCACGCATTCGGCATACAGCTACCATGTTGTGGGGGACACTGTCCGCCTCCTCTTTGCGGTAGGAGACGATATCATTGGCGCTATGATTAGCATCAAATCAGTCAGGCTATTCTTCCTGTGACTTCAGGTTGACTCACATAGCTATGATCTTGAGACCGACCATCTCGAGCGCCTTGATAGCTGAGTGCTCTAGTATTTCCGATGGGATATCCAGACCGTGAGCATACTCAATCATAACATACATTGCCCATGCTGCAATCGAGCGGCTGCGCGTCTTGAGCATGTCCTTAACCTCGGGTAGCGTGCCTACCGACGCGTTGCAGACTTGGCTGATAACACTGTCACGGTAATCGGCCATGGCGTTGATATATCGCCGTGTGGTTTCCGAAGATGACTTCTGCATAACATTAGCTTGCTTTGTGCTCGCAAGGATACTTGTTCTCCGTGTATCTCACCTGGCACAGCCGTTCAAAGATGATGTCGTGAGCTCGCACCAACTTCGACTTTTCCCCGTGATAAGGCAATCCGAGCATCTTGCTCATCAGACTATCCATCATGTCTATGGCCGCCTGGGGGTCGTCTCGTAGTTCGCCTTCATCAAACACTGCAGCACCGTTAGATCCAACGATTTTGTACCAGTGTGAAAATTCGTAGAACGGCTCACTATCGTCGAAGGGGAACACCCAGTTTCCCCAGTCACTGACTACCTGAAACTCTTCTAGAGGCGCATCGGCATATACAATGGCGCAGAAGTATGTGAAGTCACACTCCCGGACGCATTTTGTGGCGGCGGGAGATAAGGAACAAGTCCTATAATTTTAGAGCCTATTAGTTTATTTTCTTCCTTTGGATGCAGCCATTCGAGGATTGGGTTTGTAACTACTTACTCAATCAGCCACTTCTCTGAGCTGGCTTTGACGGCTGCATAGTGCGGGTTGAGCCTTGGGTGATCTTTCAAGAAGGACTTGAACATATCCGGGAGCAAAACCTCAGTCATATCATCTTGCTTGTCTTCAAACCCTTGGATGCTCTCGAAAGATGCCATTGTATCGAGACTTCCACGAGTACTGCTGATGGTCTTTCTTGTGCCTCTCAACTCAAGGACTGAGATCCACGGTTGATACGGGGGCAGGCTATAGCAGTAAGTATAGGCAAATCTTAATCACAAATCTTCACAAATGCATTCATTTGTATCACCTAAAACAACGCATTTGGGCGGCCCCGGCCGCTTTGCGTGTGTCATTGTCGGAGATTACTACTACTTAGGTTGTAGTGCTGTAGCCGACAAAGTGCTGTTGGTTGCTGTCGCACCATTCTGGGTTCTAGAGCGCTGAGGGAGGTTAGCTGGCAGAGGCCGAATACATCTCTGGCAACTGGTTAGTGTAGTGGCAAGGGTTACGCCGGAGCAATCGCCTCTGACCAAATGATAGGAGGATCACGCCATTTTGAGATCGTACCATTTGCCCAGGCATCCATGTACGGCGTTGGCTCTTTGTGGAGTATATGCATCTCATCCGTTCTGGCAGGATGAACCTCCCCTCTGTGCCGTGTGCCCGCAGCATGCAACGCACTACCCTCCCATTTCGGCCTAATCCCTGCATATTGAGCGAACTTGATCATAAAGTTTTATGCACGCTCGTCTTTTGCAAAGTTGCGCCGAGCAACATGCAGCAAAAGATAAGGATAACTACGTCTCGGTTAGGTTGCCATGATAAGTCTCAAGAACTAGCGGCTCTGCAAGTACAACGTTTTCGGCGAATAGTAATTTTATCAAAAAATAAAATAAAAAGTAAAAAGTAAACAGCAATATCGTTGCTTAATTATCCTTTTCACCACAGTATTGCTTTATAGGATCAACGCAATAGGTTTAGGTAGGAATTACATACATCCGCCAGCATTGCCAACAGGAACGGAAATGATAGCTGCAGGCACAGGTCACCAGTTAGCTTGTCATTTCCGGCGAACGGAACGTCTTAAGCTATCCTCCCTCCGAAATTGATGCTTATGCTCACAGCACCTTGCCACCAGACCCAACTAGCGTGCTGCATGACAGGTAACTTACCTGAGTCAGTTGTGAAGTGTGAAGAACTATCGGGAGGTGGTTCACCTAACGGCCAGCAGACAGGTGGCTGGGTTCCCCTAGTTTGCCGCCGCAGTATCTCGGACATGGAGGCATAATCTGTAAACCATGTTCAACGGAGGTGACATTCAAGACGGTCCTGCCTCGTTTGCTTGCACTCGCCCACAACTGGCATCCCACGGTCTGGTCAGGGTTAGATTCAGTAGGATAGGGTAAATTTCAATCAATTAATATTAATAATTACTTAAACTTATTCAGTTTGGCTGAAAGATGTAATATTACAGTCTAGCTATGCATTAGGACGCACCGTGGGGTCCACGATGTCTACCTTCGCAAACGTTAAATTTACTCTCCGTATAGACACGTTTATACCTTAGCGCTGACACAACCGTGACAAAGAATCATATTAGTGACATAATCCGTGACTCAGATACACTATCGGGGTTATTCATTTATACATTGAGCAATTTTTGGGCCCGACCATCGCAATGACGGAATCTTGACGATTCTTTGCTCGTACAATGCCAAGACCGAATATGACCAATTGGGCCAAATTTGCTGAGAATGCCGTCCATCAAGACTCTCTATCCCAGGGCGTGTGACAACCGCCTTCAAAAAAACCAGCAGGTGCCAAAGAAGGCCCGTATAGCCTTTTTCAAGGCGGGCGGTACTAACTTCATCCTCCTCCAACTTCTTTTCCTTGGTCTCTTCTGCTACATCTTCGGCGCCCTGTTCCAGCAGACCAGCCATACGCACAATATTCACGTCGTCTTTGTTGACTACGATGGAGGTGCCATCGGTCGCGCTGTTCGAAATGCATATGCGTCGCTCCAAAGGGACGGCTTTCTCTCCTTGATTGAACGATCGCCCCTCGACCTTCAGACGCCAGCCGATGTGCGAGAATCAGTCTGCCGGGCGAGATACTGGGGAGCTCTATATGTGACTCGGGGCGCATCAGATAGGCTGCAGGAAGCGTTGACGAATAGTACGGCAGCGTCCGCATATAACGGCACGGACGTGATGACATACGTTTGGAACGAGGCTGTATATCCACCTGTCGTCGATTCTGCAGTATCCGCAAGCCTTCAGCTTCTGTCTGCCACTACCAGAGTGGCATACGCTACTGGAGATGGAACAGGCAATATTCGGTCCGTCTCCGGTCGAGCCGCGCTGTCAGTCCTCGCAGAACCGTGGCAACTTCAAGCCATCAACATCCAGCCAACGACGCAAGGGTCCAGGGCAATCTATAATACTGTGGTGATTATCATGATTCTCATTCAAGAATTCTTCTACCTCGGTACTATCAACGGCCTCTATGCTCAGTTCAAGATCTATACCCGCGTCAATGCGTACCGCATCATCCTCGTCCGCAATCTGATTTCCATCACTTACACCTTGATTGGGTCACTCTGCGTTATCGGCACCATATGGGCTTTTAAGTCAGGCTGGAACATCAATGGCAGTCAATTCATCTTGTCCTGGCTCGCATTATGGCTTTTCGCACACGTTAACTTTCTCACTCTGGACGTCTTTACGGTATGGTTGCCACCTCCGTTTGTCCCCATGGCTCTTGTAGCCTGGATCATCTTAAACGTCACGTCTATTTTGTTGCCGTTTGATCTAAGCCCGGCATTCTATCGCATTGGGTATATGTTCCCGGCTCACGAGGTCTATCAAATTCTGACGGACATATGGTCGGGTGGGTGCAATCCGCAACTACGCTATGCGTTACCGATTTTATTTGCCTGGGAGCTGGTAAGCTTCCTCTTGAGTGCTCTAGGGGTCTTTCGCAGATGTCACTTCGCAGTGCTCGGAGAAGAGCTGCAGGCAAAGGAGTTCAAGGAACGCCTTGATGTTGCTATGGAATTTGAGAAGGAAAGGCGAAAGGAGAGAAAGCCCCAGCGTCCAGAGTCTATGACGCCGGAGGCTAAAGAAGAGCCTGAAGAACCATCGTCTGAGGCAAATGTTGTCGAAGACAGAGACGAAGAAGAACTAGCCAGCGTCCTCGAACGGGTCACCACGAGGCAACGACGGGATCAAGAAAGGGCGAATACAGCTTGCCACTTCGGCCCGTCGTTCGATCTGCCATTCAGTATCGAGAGTAGTGATGAAGAGTAATTGGTGGGGGAAAGGCTTACGGCGAACCAGATGTCACAAATTGCAGGATATATTTTTACATACTATTGGGGCTTTAATACTTTAAGAATGAGAACACCAGTATTTACTTTCCGTCTACAAGGTGTTGCCTTGGCAATACACCTCATACTCGTTTAAATCGATATAATTTCGCTTCAACCTACGAGTATCGACATCCCTACCCTCATCCTAACCTTGAAGTAATTTCATTTTCTAAAGCCTTTTCAAGTATAAGTGTAGTCGGTGATCAAGTCTCATTTGGCTGCCGTAACATCAATGCCTCGGTTGCTTGTTCGCCATCGCTACAACTGCATAAGACTAAATCAAGTGTTGCTCTATAAATGGATCGATACTGGAGGAATAAGAGGTTGGGTTTGGGATGAATGTGGACACACCTGCCTTATTGAGCAAGGAGTGGGTAGCCCACATTTGGGATACTATCGCGACACTCCATGACCTAGAAATCATCCGGGTCGATGCCAAGGGCGAGAGTGTCCTCATTGAGAAGGAGATAAGGCTATTGCTATTGATTTCGAAGGTGGTACAACGAGGGGATGGGTCGATCACGACGTGGGGGTGCATCGAGTCAGCATTTGCGTGGCTTGGCGACGACGCTGCCTACACTTCATCACTGATGACAAGTCACGACTTCGTCTTGTGCATAAATCGAATGAACATCACGATGAATTGGATAAATGTTTATGTTTTCAACGCTTCTCTCTTGTCTCGTGACTAAATGTGTGACTAAATATGTGTTTGGATGGCATCTCAGGAAATGTTCATGATCAGGCCTTCAGCCATTGTTAAGTATATACTTTGAAGCATCGATACAAAATCTCCAATAAATTACACTCTGAATCTTGTTGGCAAGAAGATCCAGTTTCTTTCACAGCCAGGTGTAACACTCATCCGCAACGGGGACGAGGACAGTGTAGACTGTCTGTCGCCACCATTGGGTCACAAAGGCAACGACGCTGAACTCGAAGTCAGACTTGACCGCAAGTCCCTGGGAACAGGCTCCGGTGTCGGGCTGCGTTACGGTGCCACCGATAGTAGTGCCATCTGAAGTTCCGTTCAGTTCCTGGCTTGCGCTGAGAACGAAATCGTTGTAGAACTTGGGTGAAGCCGTCACGCCTCCGCTGAGATCCACCAGACCACCAAGAAGTTCGAATTGGAGCATGACAGTGATGTCGACGTATGGGTCGACCGACGCGACCGCTTTCTCGCTAATGTTGGCGTTGGCAGTAAAGATGGGAGTCCATCCCGTTGCTGATGAGCTAGAGCTGTCAAGGAAATCAAGGTGGAAGTTTCCATCCGCGATCTTGACCCCAAGGTCGGTTGTCAAGGTCACGGCCGCGTCAGAAGAGACGTTAACTCCAATGGCAAAGTCCAGGGCAGGTCCGAGTGACACGATGCCTGGTACGTTGACAATGCTGTACGTGAGCGGCGCCGGGTCATAAACCACATTCTGGGTGTATGGTGCGGTGACATCGACGGTGAGGCCCAAATCGGCAGAGGCATATGTGTCGACATCGAACGACAGCTCGTACACCTTTGCCAGAAGAATCGAGTATCGTAGCTTGCCGGAGAAGGTGACCGAAGTGGTAACGTTGGCATTATCCGCAACGACGCTCAAATACGGAGCATATGAGTACAACGTAGTGGCAGGTGTAAGTGCCAAGGTGTTAGAAAGAGTTAGACCCTGGGTGCCAACGGTGATGGCACGCTTTGACTCCACAGCTGGGATAGATGAGAATGTAATCTCCGTGAATGCTAATGGCCATTAGAGTTCGAACTATGCGCGTAGAGCGAAGTAGGGGACAACAAACCAGCAGTGTTGGTCAAATCCGACATCTCGCCGCTCGCGACAACCGTCAAAGTGTTGCTATCGGATGTGATACTCTGAGCAAGGAAGATACCACGCTCATTCTCCGCGTCGCAGTCACCGAGATGGTTGGTCACCAAAATAAAGCGGTCGTCATCCGACCAATCCTCCAGTGCTTCATCAAAGGCGTCCTTGTCGCTGAAAGTGACGGAGACAGAGCCAGACTCGCAGTCAACTGACTCAATACCAGCAATGTCCTCAAGCACCACAGTTGGGTGGGTCATCTCAAGCGAAACGTTGACAAAGCTATTTCCCTCCGCGCCCCAGTTCAGAGAGACATTTTTACACGGGACGATGTTACTAAGCTTTGTAGTATCAACGTCAGGGTTGGTAATCGGGCTGAGGGTTGATTCGTGTCCGACTCTAGAGCTGTTCGTAGACTTGGCGAAGAGCGTGTGGGATCTCTCAGAGTGGTGTGAGCGGCTGGAAACCAACCCGGCCATGGTGGCCAGGTACACGGCGGAGGAGAGCATCACCATGTTCGCGATAACAAAATGAACTTGGTTAACAGACTCTAGTGCTAGATTTGGATGCTTCACGATACGAAGTGGGATGCGCGTTATTTATCATGGTAAAGCCAAATAGATATCATGCGCTTTCAAATCGCAATTCCGCTTACTGCGGTGCACCAGGCCGAAATCTGGCCGTCAACGTTCCATTACGGGCGGCAAGGCAGGGCTGGCCCACTACGTTGGACCCTTATTCTGACAGGCGAAAACCGAGCGCGTACGCGTTCACGCGGTTGTGCCATTATACTCCTATTTGATGGGACAGGAGTAATGGGATCTTAACTGCTTTGGGTTGTCCGAACAGATGTGTCGCGCATTCCGGTGCTGTGGCCCAATTAGGAAATCGTGAGCAGACTCACCGCGCGTTAAGCCAACTACAGCCGACTCACCGGAATACTCAGATAAAACCCTGTAATCACAAGACATAACACCCCCATTATGCCGGAAATCGCGCCGAGGCACATGGGAATCATTAAAGAGCTTCATGCAATCCACCAATCCAGATCGTGAGGCTCGCGTCGGGTTGGGTTTAACTCCGTCGATGTATGGTGCTCCCAACGCACTGGCTCCCTCGGTGTGCATTTTCGGCCACAAAGGCGTCACGTTTCTTGAGATTGAGCTCTATTCGACATCGCTTGTCCATGTTCGTCTTTCCAAGGCGCATATTCGTTATCATAGACCTCCATCGCAAACCAGCTTCCTTTATAATAAAGTTCTGAGGCATTTATCAGGTCCGGACAGCCAAGACCAAACCCAGATTTGAATGGTTGACCTTTCTAGTGGTTTTCAGATAGTCAGCTGAGAAACTACCCCGAATGTTACGTTGATTGTTTTCTTCCGTGTCCGTTTCGCTCAGGGGAGCCCCAGGATAAGGGCGGCATCTTTCGAGTTATCATCACCGATAGCGTTCTAGTGGAGCCGAGAGGGTAGCAGCCATGTAACCGCCAGTTAAATCACTCAACCATTATCACTAATAATTCAAGGATGGCCAGTAAACTTCGAGCTAGCCGAACCCAGTATTCTGTGGGACTGTATTATGGGACAAGGCCTCGAGTAACGTCGCGCAACGATATAACATATCATGCTTGGCATCCTCCTACACGCGGCCATATCTCTAAGAAAATATGGTATCCTATCAAGCCCTTGTCTAAAAAACACTATATTCCATGCCTTGGTTGGCTTTTCTCCAAAGAAATACTTCTCCCTCTAATCGAAAGGTTTTTTTTAACCCTGTACGGAGGGCTTTTCAAAAGTCTTATCCAAGCACTAGTAACACCACATATATTTATCCCTGTCGGTTACCTGAGATACATAAGGCTGTGACAGTCGCGTCAAGTAATCTACTACGGTCGCTATAACTTCAGGGGTAGTAGGCACTGCTGACTAGGATCTAGCGGTCGCTGGTGTGCTGTATCCTGCTTTCTTTTAGGGCTTATAGAAATTACAAAGTACTTAGTGTACTTAGCCTAGTAATAATTGGTTGATTTAATAGCGTTACTTTTTCTTATGGATAAGACTCTTAAAAGAGCCCTCCGTACATTGATAGAAAGACGGAGGTTCCCAAAGAGAGGAAAGCAAGAAGGAGGGGGGGAAGGAAGAGGATGATCTAGTTACCCATTCACAATGCAATATGATTTAATTTCGCAAGGCTTTCTACCAAAATGAATTAACATGATAGGTCAGATTTATCGTGTGCGTAGTTTTATCCAGCGAGGTGCTAGTTGATGTGCTTACTGCCCATAAAAAGTGGTTGTGAAGCTTTTGTATAAGAGTGCGACAATGTACTCTGTCGCCCCCAAATCCTGCATAGTGTCATGCACAAAATAATGGAGCATTTTAAGGCTAAAAATATGCCCAAGTAGCTTAAGTAGAAGATGACACAATGCCAGTGTTTCAGTTGCATGCCAGCAGGCTAAATCGGAGTGGCTTGGCAGTAACCAAGTCGCCACGATATCCTCTGGATTCGAATGCAGATGCCAGATTGCATTTTCTCGCATAATAGTGTCATATTGACTGCGGACAGATATAATGTCCCAGAAGAGCCTTTTCACCAGAGTGCCGGATGAATTCCTCAGCCTCTTATTGGGCCTTGCTTCGCTCCTCGTATTTGAGGACACGAAGCTGATCCTTTGTGGCGCGGGTGCCTAACGACCGACAATAATAAATACCATCACTCAAATGGTCATAAACTTAATTAGCATCTCAATTAGCATCATCGCTCTTCAGTTATTATCCAATTACTTGCCGAAAACTCAGTTCAAAAAAAATTATCAACAAACATTGCGACAGCCGTTCAGCATGGCATCTATGTCCTCCAAAGTCGAAAAGCGTGAGCCTCCCGAAAAGGTTACACTTCTGGGGTCCAACAAAGCTAAAAACACTGTTGTTTCTCAAGGAGTGACGTTGTCTCGGCTCCACAGATATATCTTCAACGGTGTTGCCGCGTCTCTCTGCCTCGGCGTTGGCACCTTACTCTCCATGGCAGCCTCTGAGTCCCTAGCCGTATATGGAAACGAATATGAATTCCGATACAGAGAATCTGAAATCGATCATATGCGGGAGGGGGCTGCATTTGTGGTGAGTTGATGATTGAGCTTCTGTCCAAGAATCAGCAATGCTAATGATGCATCCTTCCAGGGCCTCGTCGTCATTCCGCTGCACATCATCAATCTTATCCTCCTCGAACGGTGTGGAAAACCTTTGCCTACAATTCTCAACATGCTCTATTTTGGAGGTTCTGCTTTCTTGGCCTGCTTCAGTAGTCTTGGCTACACCCTTAGCATCATCTTCTTTCAACCAAGACGTTGTGACCAGGTTGCGCCCTACTTCTCTAGTGTTCCGCCATGGGCCGCCGCACAAGTGGAGGAATGCAAAGAATGGGCAGTGAAGTATCAAGCATCAATCTGCATCTTTGTGGTGTTGTTGGCCTTGTATGGGTGAGTCTCACTTGGCCCAGGAATATACATTTCCTAGTACTCCACCACTAACCCCCTGACAGCATTGTGCAGATGGCGCTTTTTATCGCCGTCGTCGTTGATGTTTACGATAACACTCAGAAAGGCACATCGGAAGGCTCGAGCACTCTGTGGTCCCTCCCAGTTGGCCGATTCTCAGTTGAGCTGAGCTTCAACTGGGTTCCTCCAAAGACCAATGCACCGCAACAGCAATCTAAAACTGTTGAGATAACGCAGTCCTCGGAGTAAGAAGATGACAGTGCGGTATGCGGCATTCTCTTGAAATTTGTTTAAGAACAGATTACAGGCGGTTCATCACACTAAATTGGGTTTTGCAATGGAGGATTTGGTTCGGGAAGACTATGGCCGTAGAAATAGCCTGTACAGGAGCAGGAACGTCAAAGATTGGCATTCAAGCAGACTTGTATTCAGAAATCATCACAACAAGATTCTTCATTTATTTCCCATTTTTACGTTGCAGCAGCATAGACATCCCACACGGAAAATAAGTCGCGTCCTGGGCCAGACCACTTTCGCAACGACGGTAAAGAGCCAGTGCAAAGAAATATTTAGGATGTATTAATCTAACTTGCACTGTCTCAATCCGTCTTCATAGCCAGGATTTCCGTCTCCACAGCCTCTCCCAGGCTCTGTGTATTTCCTCGACCCCCCATGTCCGCTGTCATGATGTCCATGTCAGCCCTAACGAAGACATTCTCAATCGCTGTAAGCATGGCTGCAGCCGCCTCGGTAAATCCAAAGTGATGCAACATCATCTGGCCGGCCCAGATCATGCCGACAGGGTTAGCAATTCCCTTGCCGAAAATGTCGGGCGCACTGCCGTGCACCGGCTCGAAGAGGCTCGGGAATTCGCCCGTTGGGTTGATGTTGCCCGAAGGCGCAATGCCGATTGTGCCAGTGCAAGCTGGACCCAAGTCTGACAAGATGTCACCGAACAGGTTGCTTCCAACAACGACGTCGAAGGAATCTGGCTTTTGCACAAAATGTGCCGTCAGGATGTCGATGTGGTACTTTTCGACAGCCACGTCTGGGTATTGCTTGTGCATCTCGCGCACTCGGGCGTCCCAGTATGGCATTGTGATACTGATGCCATTACTCTTGGTCGCGCTCGTCAACTTCTTGCGTGGCCGGCTATTAGCCAGGTCAAAGGCGTAACGAAGTACCCTATCCACTCCCACGCGGGTCATGATGGTTTCCTGGATGACCGTCTCCCGCTCAGTGCCCTCAAACATGATACCTCCGACGCTGCTATACTCGCCCTCCGTGTTCTCCCGCACGATCCAGAAGTCAATGTCACCCGGCTTCCGTCCCGCCAGTGGAGACTTGACGCCGGGCATCAGCCGGCAGGGGCGGAGGTTGATGTACTGGTCAAACTCGCGCCGGAATTTGAGCAGGCTGCCCCAAAGTGAGACGTCGTCCGGGACCTGGTCGGGCATGCCAACGGCGCCAAAGTAGATGGCATCAAACTTGGAGAGGGTTTCTTTCCAATCGTCCGGCATCATAGTGCCATGTTTTGCGTAGTAGTCGCAGCTGGCAAAGTCGAAGTACTCGAATGCCAGGGACAGATTGAACTTCTGAGCGGCGGCTTGAAGGCACCGAACTCCATAGGGCATAACTTCCACGCCGATGCCATCGCCCGGCACCACAGCGATCTTGAGCGTCTTGGAAGTCATTATGGAAACGACTTCAGCGAAAATTCGGAAAGAATTTAGAGAGGTGGTGAATTTTATGAACTTGGAAGAGAGAATAATGATCTCCGAGGTCGCTGTTGGGCACGGAGACGCCTTTTCTACTTGGGATCGCATCGGTAGAAAGAATAGCCGCGACAGCGTCGTACGTTCGCTGCAGGTGCAGCACTCCAACTTGATGCATAGATGTGAGATTCTCATTTGTGAAACTCTAATCGTCGTGCCATGTCACTCCTTTTACTTCCGGAGTTCAGGGCGATGCTACGCACCACGATTTATGTTTGGCAACCGCATATTGGAAGTCAGTCTACATTGAGCTCTCGAAAAAGGTGGGCTTTTTTAAAAAAGAAATTAAAAAAAAATTAAAAAAGAGTTTCTTTGCAATACAGATATATCCGAGTAATTTAACACAACTAAATACATTCATTGCTCTCAGATATGTAAACATCCGTCTCGTGTACAGCCCGTCAAAAAAATGGCTCTCCTGTTCACTTCAGGAAGTTGATGACAGCCGAAACCACCTCCTGCGGAGCATGCTCTGGGATATAGTGACCTGAATCCACACTGTTGCCCTCGACGGTGATTCCTGGCTCTGTGACGGCTTGCCACTCTTTAATTGCATCGAAGCATTTCTCGATGACGCCGTACTTGCCCCATAGAATAAGCAAGGGGCAGCGCACCAACCGTCCATTCTTCAAGTCCTCCTTCGCCTCCTCCAGATCCAATATCGCACCAGCACGGTAGTCCTGGCACATGGCATGAACTGTAGCGGGGTCCTCCATGTTCTTAACATAGGCTTCGAAGCAGGCCGGGTCGAATATCTGCAACCCATCCGCCTGCCGCGCCCCCATGAACTTCTCGGCAGTCTCTCGGGGGCGTGCCGAAATCAGCATTTCGGGAAGTGGTTCATCCTGTATCAGGAAGAACCAGTGGAAATACGCCTTGGCGAACTCAAAGTCCGTCTTCGTGTACATGGCGAGCGTGGGACAAATGTCCAGAAGAATGGTTTTGCGGATCCGGTCGGGATAGTCGACGCACAGTTTATGCGCCACCCTTGCACCACGGTCATGGGCGCAGACGTAGAAGGAATCGTTGAAGCCGAGCGCGTCCATCACAGACACGCAGTCGCGAGCCATGGCGCTCTTTGCGTACGCTGATAGCTCATCTGGCTTGGAAGACTCCCCGTAGCCACGCAGGTCAATGAGGATGACCGTGTACTTGTCAAGTAGCTGGGGAGCAACTCGATGCCAGATGTGCAGGGTCTGAGGAAAGCCGTGTAGCAACAGCAATGGCGGGGCAGTTGAAGAGGAATCGCCGCTCTTCAATCCATGGATCGTGACATCTGGGTCAGATTGCGTCTTGATGGCGAACGGCTGGAATCCTTCAAACATTTTGGGCGTTGTACGTTTGTGGCTTGTTCTCTTGTCTCAAAGGCTCTGTGAGTTTATGTTTGGGACGATTACAAATGAAGACCCCAAGATTCGGCCCATCAACAAATCATGCCGATTATATGATGATGACGGCGGCCCCTCTCCGGCTCGTGAATGAAGTAATAGCCGAGCAAGGGCACCGAGGATAGATGGTCGGTCGGCTTAATGTTTAAGCGCCCACTAGCGAGGTGCCGAAAACTTCATCGGGCCAAGGTTGAAGCGACAAAATCCCGCCCCGATGCGGGCTTGCTCAATCGCTCCCTGAACACATGCAAACTAAAGCCCGGTCGGGAAGACGAGCCCCTTGTGTCTTACTAACTGTTGGGCTTTGTTCATTTTGTTCTATTCCTCCGTGGCCGCATGGCGTCGGTCCGTGGTCGCGCGGCATGCAACGGATGCCGTGCACGCAAACAGAAGGCAAGTAGCATATACCCATCGTCTTGAGTATATAATGGCTTCTTGACCACTACGACTGACTTTAATTCGACAGTGCGATGAAGCTAGGTACTGGATGCCCGAAGCCTATGTTCGTTTATTTCATCACGTTCGCTGACGGCTCCGGTTTAAAGACCAGTCTGCTCAAGATGCCATACTCTCAACCGGCCTTGTATCTGGCCAGCATCACGAAAACGGTAAGATCAACCCCTAGCCTATGTATAACTGTGCTTTCGTGCACTATTCCTGTACGAGAAGTGCTGTAGTATATCGTGTTCTAACAGAATATCGCCTCATTGTAGTGGCCCGGCCAAAGGATATACCGAAGCCCTGGAGCACCGACTACGAGAGACCGAGAGCGCCCTATTGCGTCTTTGGATGGCTACAACTGAAGTTTCAGTTGAGCAGGCATTCGGAGAAAGCGTCTATTTGCCAGAAGCATGCTCCCGTTCGCCCAATGATGGTCGCCAATTTCCTCCCCATGCCGGATCTGACAAGTCGTCCGCGGTCACGCAGTGGGAGAATTATCCCCTACAGACTGCACAGGATGTTGGCAGGTGGGCTAAAGAGACTAAAGGGGCTACCAAAGCATCCGGAAACCAAACGGCGAGAAACGACGAGGTCTTATTAGACTGCCCACCACAGCAGCCATACCTGCCTGGGGACGCTCCCGTTCTCCAAAACACGACGCTTAATAGCGCGATTTCATTAACACCTCCGACATCGATAACCATGTTTCCAAATCTAGATACGGTATTGACCCCCGAGACGCCGTCCACTCAAGAAGGCGATGCGTCAACAAGTACACCCATCAACCATGTGTCGCGATTTCGCAATCGCCACCAAGAAGCGGATAAAGCATTACGCCCAAGCAGTCCATCTCCAAATTCAAAAGCCAAGATCCAATTATCTCAAGAATTCACAGACCAGTATCTGTGGTAGAGGGCTCACATCGTCTACTTCCCTGGGCTGATCTCCAGGCTGCCATGGTACCGGTACCACAATGATTGGGATAATTTATTCGCTGTATTGTTAAGTCCTGGATGAGGAATCCAGAGTATGTATTAGGGCAGTCCCAAATTTGCGAGCGTCTACTGCATGAATAAATGACATTGAAATGCACATGCTATTCGTGTTTCTGTAGACATTTTTCAGTCGTGAAATATCAACCAGATCTCAATTCAACTGCTTCGTTTAGGGTCAACAAAAAATAGTAAGACCTTGTGCTATCACACTCACCGCTCCGTGCAGTTCTTGTGGGAGACGCAGTATCCTATGGATAATAGTGACATCACGTTGAAAGTGCCCAATCCTATGTCCCGTGGTCTTGTGAGGACGTCCAGATCGATGTCGCGAACGACTCATCAGGAAATAGCGACGGATCAAGTCTAAGAGAGAATACTCTCCAGCATGCCCGAACCCATTCGTGTTTAATACTGACCAACCACTAGACGCCAAAACGCCCCCCAGACCCTTGAAGAGTTGCATCCCAACCAATACAGCTGAACAGGCCACCCATTTCAGTGTCCGGTGCACCGTTGAAAAGATCTTGGCCGCCAATGTGAGCTGTGTCAAAGCCAAAGTCGGGACCCGTATATTCCATAACAGGCATCCAGTCCTCGGCCTCGAAAGTATTGTCGTCGGTCGCGCCGTTTGAAGCTGTGAATTGGAAGGACCCCTGGTGCCACGCCGGTACGTCATTATGCAATCTTTGTCGTTTGGCGCCCCGGCTTTCTTGGTTAGCAACGAATGCTGGCTCCATGTCTACTGGTTGGTTTGTAACACGGTATGGTGGCTTCGGAGGAAACATTGTCAAGTTTAAATCGGCTGCGTCGGGCCCGAAACGAGCATTTAAGCGTTGAAGAAGCACGCTCACAGCTTCTCGACAGTGGCGCGCGCTTGTCCACCGAGATGTCATAGCCTCCAGGATTTTGAGGCAATGGCCAAGATCTCTGTGAAACCGGAATTAGCTGCGTACAGGAGAGTGGTGCTAGAAGAAGGCAAGAAAATGGCTGATCAAGCAGGGGAAAACACCTACGAATTCGCCTTTGCGTTTGGGTACAACTCTAAAAGCGTGGCAAAGGCAATAACCAAACCTGCCATCCAGACAGCCGACAGTGTTGCTGGCCAGGCCATCAGGAAGGGATTGTCTGTGTGCCATTTTAGTTTTACAATGATGTTGCGACTTGCACTCAAGGCCGTCTGCACACTGGATTGGAAGTCTTGATTGTCGGGCGGGAGTGAGAGAAAAGGACGATGAATTAACAAAATAAGATAATTGTGCAGCATGTTGAAGAAGACGGAGTGGGAGGGCTGATGGTTAGACGACCCATCCTGGACCTCATCCTGGAACGCAGGCGGGAGACCATTCCACCAGCAATGGACTCGATAGGTTATGTCTCGAATACTTTGGGCGCTGATGTTTCTAGTATGTATTGATCTGTGGAACAGATGGACAACTTCGCCTAGCAACTGTGAGTAAGTTGCGAGATGACTCAAGATAAACTCCCTTGCTTCTTTGCCAGCGGCAGTGTAGTGCTGTGCCGGGCTTTGGGCTGCAAGGATGTCATGGGTTGTCAGAACGTCTCTCGGCTGACCACTTGACGGTGGTCGAGCAGAGGAACCCCCAGCCAAATAAGCAGGCTCTGTTTGATGCATTGGCAAGTGGTCAAGAACTTGCTCGTTCAGAACTGCCTGCGACGCGGCGGCATTCTCTCTCGACTTAACTGGCCGGTGCAGTTCCACCATCCCAGGGATGCAAACATCCACATCAGCGTCCTGGATGCTAAAAGGATGGCCCAGCGCCTGACCAATGTAACGGTCTAAGACGTAAGCACACCAAAATATGCGTTTCCGGATACCACATGTGCCGGGAGGGAGCTGGCGGTAGCGCGAAGGGCATCGGTGAAAGCCAGAGTTGTACATGGATCGGGCCAGGACGCCTTGAATTGTTGATGCTGCCCGCAACGACATGCTAGTGATCAAATATAATTCGGCAGCCAAAAGAGCCTGGAGGGAAGCGACGTCGTGACAAGAAAAAAGCGTCCCTATTGCGGATATAAAGGCCGGAATTGACTGGATACGACATGCTGGAGGCAAAACCTCGCCGGATGATGTCGAGGCGACAATATTGAATATGCACTGGAACATTACTGCTCGACACAACTTCCAGTTGGGCTGGGGGTTGGCGGGCGAGTCTAGGCCAGGATCCTCCTCATAGAAGCGATTGACTTGTTCCACAAAGGTCGGTCCATGCAGGAAGGGGAAGAATGAATGCCAATGACGGAAGAAGGCCATCAGGAGCTTCTGGGCTGTGTCCGATGGAGGAGGGATGCCCAGGGCAGTAGTGTCGATGCCATACGACGGGGTTCCAGGGCTTGTAGTTGAAGTCGACTCGGTTGGATTTTCCCCACGCTCATCGCCTACCGATTGAGACACATCGTGTGTTTCAGGCGCAACCAGGTAGGTGTGAGCTGAGCCTGGGTCAGGCCCATCAGCATCAGCACCGGGATTCGCACTGGGATCAGTAGCAGTGCCGCCATTACGTCGCCGCTCAGACGCGTCCACTGCAGCGGCTGACGCTGCCCTGGCAAAGGCACGGAAGACGGTGTCAGCGAAGAAGACGCCGCTGGCGCTCCCTATGAACTCGCTGTCGCTAGATGGCAGGGCGACAAACGATCCAATCTCAATAGACGGTAGATGGTTGGTCGCAGGTCCACTGCTATACTGTCCACGGGATGGCACCGACATGACGACTCTGTGAAGCAGCAGGCGTATATAAGAGCTTCAAGGTCGAGTGGCAGATATGGTCATTCATGCGATACCCAGTGCCAAGGCAATTATCATGAATCGAGGACCTATCGGCTCTCCATAGTATCATTCGTCGTTCAAGTTCCATTTGCAGCAAGTGGAATTAGTGGCGGATCTGGTGCTGATTCCTCGGCATTTCTTTCTGCCGCGCCGGTCATTCTGGTAGCGCCTTTGTTGACAAGCAACGCAAGACCGCGAGGGAGAAATTCAGCATGCAAATCATAAAATATTTTCGAACGCTACGTACTTCTTCTTGAAGGAGATTATTTGGATTATGTGTACAAAAGTGTTATCTGGGCAGGAGTGGTGTGCTTAAGGGGTGGCAGGGTTATAAACACCCCCAGACGAGACCGCGACACAAACGAATGTGGGCACTGGTATTAAATCCTGCAAGGCACTGATTTCCATTTACGAAGTCCGCCTCTTCAGAGAACAGTCTATAGTGTTATTTATCATACTGTAGATGCCGACGCTCGACAGCCGTGAATGTCTGGTGGCGAGAACGATATAGATTGCTAGACTTGTGGTGTCCAAGATGTCGCTTATCTTTGGGATAATTGGAATAGCCGGGAGCTTTGTCCTCTTGCTAAGACCTAATTTTCAGTTAGATAGTCAATATTCAATCTCAGATTTAAAAAGAAAGCAACTGGCTGTCAGATTGAATGTCGATATCTTGATTGCACAATTAGCCTTGCGGAGTTCGCAATATGTTTACTACCTACGATGATTGTAAGCGTTTTATCGAGTGAACACAATGCAGTCAAACTGCAAATTCACTATGATTCACCTCAGTCATCCGATCTATCTCAACTACAACCCTGGTGGTGCGGCCACCTTTGGTGAAGGTGCAGGATGCGAATTCCTCTAAGCCCTGTCTCTGTAAAGTACTCACCTGTGCATTATTCCGGTTACATAGGCTGTCCAAACTGCTAAACTATGTTAGTTGAACCATTCACTGTCCAGAGTGAAAGGTCATCAACAATCGCGTGTATGGCTCCCCTTTTGTTTTTTATTTGTTCCTTCTACTAGATGGTAAAAATGCAAACAAAGCACACAGGAACCATGTCTCATTCATTCCGCTCACAATTAAAAGTCTAGATAAGCTAAACGAAACCGGTACACGAATCCGCACCTTGCCTATTAGACCACTGCTCTTGACTCATCCCCTTCCATTGATAATGCGAGACCATTTACTAACTGGCATCAGACCCAGAGAGTATCGAAACCTCCGAATCGGATGCATTGGACTTGGGAGAAAAGCGCCGTTTTTTAATCCTTCCGATTGCGGGCGAACTTATGTCTATCTATTGGGCCAGTTCATACCTGGTCACCCACGAGCGGGAAGGATGGAGCAATTCGACATTTAGTGTGAAGGCGAGGGTGACTTCTCCTCTCCTCTCAATACCCATGATCATCTTGCATGCCGTGGACTATTATAATGCCTGTGCGTTGCATAAACTAATGCTTCAGCCAAGCCGTATGTCTTACATCAGTATAGGTATTACGGTATTAGGGTCTAGCAAAGGGGCTCGGACGTCACCTAGCAAGAGTTGATAGCAAATCAGATACTCCTGAAAATGGCCACATTCGGTCATTGGACACATTCTTACTTTTAGCATACATTGTGACGTGGTGTGGCTTCTTTGCACTTGCTTATTTTGCCTTCTCTCAGCTTAGACCCGGCGTGTCGTTGGCTTGTCGACAGCGCCTCGCTCGTCCACTAGCCCAAGGATATCGGCCCTTGTGAGAGCCAAGAAACTAACTGTCTTGCTATGAGGGACAAGAAATAAAATACGAGCGTACGAACAACCCCAAGTCCAAGGTATCTATATCCTCTTGCATGCGGCAGTTCATTTTAATGAGTCAAGACAATAAGACACTTCGGTGGTTTAGGGAGGTGCATCACTTGTTTAAGAGGGCAAGAAACGGCGCTAAATATGGCATTTTCAAGATCGGCTTCAAAAGCAAATAGTAAAAGTTTACACGTTTCAGCCATTTCGGAGGTGTGCATATCCGTGATTGATCTCTTGCAGCTAGCTGATCAAGGGCGCACAGCAGTGAGTACAATAGATCCGGTGCCCTTTACATACGACTCGATCTCTAGACGGCCTGTGTACACAAAGTCCAAGGTGTAACCAGAGGCAGACACCCAAATAGCTCTTGACGGAAATTCCAAGTGTCAACAGCTATTGATTGAGGCAGGTCCAGCATCATTCATGCTTATTGCTTTTTCCTGTCCATGAGGGGGTCGTCTAGTGAGTGGCAAGAGTCTCAGACTTCACGACAATCCCTTGATTCAGCCATCAGCACTAGCGGGATGATCCCCAGCTTCAAGGAACCCGGAATCAGGAATAATGTGGAGAAGAGTATTAAAGATCGACGGAACGAAAAGCAAAGGGAAAACAATAAGGGACACTCCTGTGTCCAACTCCTCCCTCATAAAGTAAATAACTTCTTATGTCCACTTCTCGTCCGATAGAGATCCCAGATCTTCTTCTCTCATTCCAAAAGCACTGCTCTCGCCGAGCCTCATCATGTCCGCCATGGCAGATATCTCGGTGTACACGTTCCCGCCGAGCCCTCCCAAGTGGGATAGGGTGGGTGTGTTTTACATTTCGTTTTGTACCATCTGGACCACCCTCGTGTTCTCCGGCATGGCATTTTGTTGGTTCAACCGTCGCAATCCCATCCTCAAGATCCGTGGTCTGCCACTGTCGTTCGCTTCCATTACTTTTCTACATGCATACTGGATCCTCGGTCAGATCACGTATCCGATCGGAGCAACCATGCCACTCGTTCTCGCATATGATATTCAGTATTTCTTCATGGGAATATGGTTTCCCCTGGGCATCGCCCTGTTCCACGCATCCAACAGTCGTTTCCTTTACGTCGCCAAGCTGCAGAAGCAGTTTACACATCCCGAGCTTCGTAGCCATACAGGCTGC
Organism: Ilyonectria destructans; assembly: GCA_020740775.1. Classification (NCBI taxonomy): domain Eukaryota; kingdom Fungi; phylum Ascomycota; class Sordariomycetes; order Hypocreales; family Nectriaceae; genus Ilyonectria; species Ilyonectria destructans. The sequence goes on from JAHEWK010000016.1 coordinate 1,050,206, forward strand.
AATGGCGCTCAGACTTCATGGCTTTGCCGCCTGAGAAACACGAGCTACGCAACAATTATTATGGTATTGATTAGCATTGGCATGATTCTCCAGGTATCTTCAGACTGAATCTTAACGCGCCAACGCCGCTGACTTTTTTACTTAGGCCCTCCTCACTGTCGGTATGTGGCTAGCTTGTCGAAAGTACCATCCAACATTCGGTATCCCCGGTACGGAACTTCGCGGCGCAACACTCCCAGAGCAACTAGTGGACCTAGGTCGAGGGTGGGAATGGTGGCCTTCAGTGATGTGGCAAGTGATTTGGACTTGGATCGTTCGTATCTTCAAACAAGGGATCAAAGGGAATGCTCACAGCTAATCTCTACTACAGGTCGCGCCCATCCTGATCTGGCGAGCCTGGGGGATTCGTGATACGATGGGATGGCGCACCCAAACCATCGGCTGCTGTCTCTCCAAGTTCGTTTTCCCACCGCCGTACGTGTGCATGCAACTAACGTAGCAATTTCCAGCCTCCACGCGACGCCGATGTTCATGATCTCGACATACGTACCCGCATTTGCTCCAGTCAATGCGTATTTTGCCCCAAGTCAATGGTGAGCATCTTAGATGAGGTTAAACTCGTCGGTCGAGAACGAAACGGACTGCTAACGAACCTAGGATCCACCTCTCCGTGATGATGTTCGAAATCTTCGCCGTATTTGTCCCCGTTTGTCAGGTCTTGATGCTCTGGATCCTGAACAAAAAGGCTGCGGACTCAAACGCCAAATGGGAAACAGCATCGCAATCAACGACACTCAGAGCATCGGCCTCGGCAGAGTGGCAATTTTCTTCTTCGCTCACCGTTGCCGAGAAGGGCCAAACACTGGATTATCTAGACGAGACGATGGGCGATCGCTTGTTGACAATGACCGCCCTTGAGCACGTGCTTAATGACAACCCAGGTCCGCTGCAGGAATTCTCAGCGCTGAGCGATTTCTCCGGAGAAAACATTGCCTTCTTGACCCTCACTGCAATGTGGAAGTCAACTTGGCCAGAGGGACCCGACGAGAAGCAGAGACTTGATGCGTACAACCGCGCACTGGATATCTACACCGACTTCATCAGTCCACGAGACGCTGAGTTTCCCTTAAACTTGTCTTCACAAAACTTGAAGCAGCTTGAAGGTATTTTTGAGAAGCCCGCCCGAATTGTGTGCGGAGAGGCACGGGTCAATCCGGTTACACCCTTTGATGTCGACCAGTCAATATTTGGACAAGGCTCAACGAGGTCGGAACACACTGTTGCCCGAGCAAACTACACGGGCGATATCCCTGAAGACTTCGACTTGGCTGTTTTCGACAGTGCACTGTCCCATGTCAAGTACCTAGTCTTGACAAACACATGGCCGAAGTTCGTAAGGGAGATGCAACAACGAAGACGCTCAAGTGAGACGGGGCGGAGTGATTTCACGGATACATCACAGACAACTCTTGCAAGTCGGGTGTCCAGTCAAGTGTCAAGCTTCATTCATTCCTTCTTTTGAGGTGCCGGAGGAAGTCAGCCCGAGCTGGCTTCGGCCGCCAAATCCTGAGCCCCCAATTCAATCAGTACCTGTATCATAGTTTCATAAGTGGTGTACAGGGGAGTCTCTTAGTGCTCATTATATATACCTAACCAGCAGTAGCGTGCTGAAAGTAGCTGCTGATCGCTAAGGCAGCGATCTAGCCTGTATACAGGCCACAAGGATTAGAAAGGTTGATTGTGCATATACCGCTTGGCTGTGCATTAGCTGATGGAATACCTGCGGGACTAACTGTACAATCAACCTTTCTAATCCTTGTGGCCTGTAGTAGAGGTAGCTGGCGAAGCGCTTAATGTGTATTTTTATTGACCTTTGATGTCGTCTACACTACTCTTCACCACGGTAATAAATGATGATAAAGGTCAGATGAGGGGTGCTTGTTACAAAATGTCCGTGGCTACTAATCGTAGAGATCACTGAATATTGTTTGCGCAGCCGTGAAATATGATGCAGTATCTAGATGCATGGTGCCAATCAACCACGTACAATTAGGGGGGATGTTCTCAACAACATGCCAGCTGCTTGGTTGATTCAAGCTTAAAAACACAATGATTAACTCATCTATGCCTCTAACTACGTCTAGAGCGCTTCGACTCATTTTTTATAGCTCAAAATTGGGCAGACACATACCCTATACTACTGACACTCAGGATCCTGCGTTCAATTATTTTTGGGCTCGACGCGAAACAATTAGAAGAGTAATAGGGGTTTGAATAATGTTTACACTAAAATGGTATTACGAAACATGATTTCTTGTGATTGTCTGCACCTAAGAGAATACATTTCGTAGTCGGCATGAGATCTCACCAAAGACGATGATCACCAACATAGGAGAGGGAGGAAATTGTTCCACTGCAATCAAGGAGCTTGGACAGCGGAGTCGGAGCTTGGGCCGCTGTGGGAGATGCGATGGCCCTGAGCCGAAAGTAAGGGGATGGAGCCGAAGACAAGAAGGCAAGGGGGGGAAACCCCAGTTCCAACAAGGGGAGCCCTACAGCTCCTGAAGCATCCTGAAGCTGAAATGTGGAGGATCAATCACAGGAAATGGGCATAGCACCGAAGATGCCTCCGAGTGTTGGCTACGCAACACTGCCGTCATGGGCGCATCGGGGTGCTATGGGTGTGACGGATGGATATGAAGGCGGCAGGATATCTACAGCGTATCCTCTGGAATAGGACCCGATTTGATACATGCTTGATGCAAGGGAAGGGTGCTCAGGGATATGGCTGTCAGGTGACATGGAACACTATCACGTCACGTCGTGTTATCAATCTGCTCTCCAGGTGATAATTGATGATAGATCTAACTAACCACAGCTCCCCAAGCCTCTTTCGGTCTTTCTTCACCCTTGAAGAACAAGACCATTTGGTAGGCCGACCATGGATAGTCAGTCTCACCGCACTCAGGATGTCACTGAGTCCTAATCTCTCCCGGCCAAGCCACAGATCGTGCATCGAGACTACGCACTGACTGGCTCATATTGATCGAGGGACGCTTCACTGCCTGCCACTGGAAAGCTGATCTACGACTTTACGACTAACCGCCCTCCCTCGCCTCCCATGTTCCGCCCCTCGCTATCCAAGCCTACGATTCGGGACTGGGTAAGCGAGGGCGGAGGCGGAAGATCAACGGAGCAAAAGAAAAGCCACCACGACGGTCGATGCGATCGCGTGATTCGCTGTCTCATTCTCCCTCGAGTGCCACCGCCGCCTGGCTTGCCCTGGCTTGCCTCTGGGCGGGCTCTCTGTAATTATCAACCAGTGAAACTGCCTTGCAAGGGCACCGTCCGTCGCCTTGGACACCAAATGGCCATGCCACAGCGGCTGAACCAAGGCGTCGCTGTCGCCCTCGGTGATGCCTTTCGGGCTTGCGATGGTGATACCACCGGCTGCCAACAGCTTGTCCCTTCTCATCACCGCAGAGGCCTCGGTTGGCGCCTCAACTGCGCAATGGGCTGAAACGTCTCGACCGGGCGAATTCCTGCTCCATCTGACGGGTGCTGTTAGCCTTGGAGGCGGCAGCTTACTAGCCAACTAACACTCGACCGTGCAGCCTGTGCTCTGCGGTTGGGAGCCCGGGAGTGACATTCGGTGGCAGCTTCATCACCAAGTCGCTCCCTCACTGGTCGCCCAGCCCTCCTCGTCCCATCCAGCTTTGATCGCCTACCCACCCGCCGCACGGCCGGGACGGGAAGAGGGACCCGAGCCAGATGGCCAAGTGCCAAGGCCAGCGCCAGGGGGGCAAGAAAATTCGCCCTGGGCGGAGCAAAGGGTTGGGCTGAGGTCTGGGACAGCCGGCGTGAGGGGCCAGCTGAAGCTACAGTAACACCAGCGCCGGTAGCCCCAAGAATCCGCCGGCGCCGTCTTTTTTTGTAAGTCGGCATCTAGCGAGGGGATGGCGCGGTCGCGACGCGTTTGTTGTGTATTTGTGTGTTTAAACAAACAAACTCACCCCGCCATGGCGACAGTCGATGACGAACTCGACGAATACGGGTGTATTAGCGAATGGGGGCGTCGTCTATGTCAAGAGCATCGCAGTTAGCACAATTCATGGCGGCTCCGCTACCGAGATTGGGCTCCCCATCGACCCCAGAGCGATGGAGCGACGGGGCCCAGCTGGACAGGGGTGGAGATGGGAGGCCCAAAGTCGGCGAGGCAATGACAGAGGCGTCCAGCCTCAGGCCTGTCCAGACTTTCAGACAACACTCTGGGCACGGCGGTCTGTCTCACTCAGCCATTTATCGTGGCCAGCCGGGTCTGTCTCATCGGAGGGGAATGTGACGGCGCTTTGATCCAGGGGAGGCATTTCGTGGGGTTCGTTGTGTCTATCAATCACGAGATGGCCCAACCAGGAGGCGGAAAGCTGTCCCCGCGTCCAGCACGCCCAGGGCTTTGAACTTTGATGTCTTGGACCGCCAGCTTGCAAGTCCCGGCCGTCGGCTGCATGGCAGCCATGTCAGCCAGCATTTCAGTCTCCCCCGACCCAGAGACCGGCTTCGGACATGCGAGTGGGCGCTTTAGACGGTCCAGTGCCCGGCGCCCAGCGCCCTGGGTCTACGGGGATAGAGCGCATGGGTCGTGGAAAATGAGGCCTGATTCCAGAAGCAATGTTCGTAGGCCTTGTTTCCTCGCTTGCTCTGGGGGCGGACGAAATTTGATGCCAGCATCTGGCCCATTTGAGTGGTTGCGCCCTGGGGCCATGGGCCGCAGCAGCAGGGATGTGCTGCGCGTGCTACCGGGCTGGGATGTTGGAAGAAATGCGGGATGGAGCCTTGACGGGAGTCTTGGACGTTCTGGGCCTGGTCTGGCTTTGCTCCATTCGACACCTCACAGTCACCTGGAACCTGGAATTCCACGAGGGCCTCTCTTTCGGCGGGCGAGGCCTTTTAGGCTTGGGTTGCTGGGGGTACTCATTTTGTTTGGACCCTGAATGGCTTCCCTTCTCGCTGGTGATTGAGTCTCTACTGGCCAGGTGGAGAGGGCGTCGACGGTGCAGACGGTGCAGAATCATGCATCAATGGCCTTATTGGCACCCATATACGAGCAACTTATGGCTTGCGGCAGATTATGGGCGCTCGAACTATCATGCCCCGAGTATGGAAGCTGCTCGCGGCCGCCTTCTCGTTGACAGCCATCATCCTTGTTTGACGCTCAAGTGGAAGGGAAACAGAAGGCTCACAGGTCAGGGAGAGGTCCGGGTTAGGGATCCTCTTGCTGATCAATCCTCCACAAAAGAATAATAATAAGAGAGCCGATGAAATGAGAACCGGGAACCGGGAACTTGATCGAGATATAGCCAGGTTGATCCTCTTATGTTTTTTCTCGACAGCGCCGCGCAATGCGACTGGACGGCCCCGTGCACCCCGGAGCAGCCGGCCGCAATAAGAACCAAGAAACAAACAAAAAAACCGGGGAAGACGAGGCGATGACGAAAAATGTCAACTCAAATTTACAGTATTACTGAAATGGTAGGTACATGCACTCCCTAAGCTTTTAGTCCCAACGGTCATCCGGGTCGGGTCGGCCAACAAGCCCTCATTTGTCTGGCGTCGTTTGTCGGGACTTTACCCGGACAGGGCCAGACAGGAATTTCTCTCGGCTTCTTCCCCAGTCGCTGTGCTATGAAGTGTGCTATGATGTGCCCTGCGTGCGTGTGCGTCGTACTTTTGTGCCGCAGTGCCGCGTACCTGCATTGTGCATCTTTCTCCGCGGCAAGGTACATACGCGCGGGCATGGATGCTGGCCTTGCGTCGTATAGTCGATGTACCTTGCATGGCGAGAGGGGATCATCGCACAGTTGAGATGTCACCCAATCCCCAATGCTCCAGCGGGTTGAGGGTCTTCGTTGCCGCCCCGTCAGCCACACTTTAGAGGCTGGAACAAGAATCCCATCCATTGGTGGTTTTGAGGCGCTGCAGGCAGCTCTGCCAGGCCGCCTGCAGTCGCTTTCGCTTCTCGCCCATCGCCATTTTCCGCTTCTGCTCTCCTCTCGCTACTCTGTACCTCTCCCTTTCGCTTGGCCCGCTACCAGCACCAAAGCAGCTAGGACCGCTAACTCGATGGAGCCATGGACTCAGGCACCAGACCCGCGGCGCCGCTGGTGGGCCGCCGTGGGGACCGGGGCCTGTGCCTGTGCCTGGGCGGACGGACGGTAGGGAGGGGAAAGTTCAAGCTCTAGTGGGCTCCAGTGGCCTCCAGTGGGTACAGGGGGAAACATTTGCGCTGAGCCCTGTAACCTTGCCTTACGGAGATGGATGCCACTCGCCGGCTACTGCAGTTCTTGGTTTAGAGCGTCCGTGTAATGACATTATACTCTTTGGATTTGTTTAGTCTTTTCATTTACTCCGCCTGTTATAGGTACGCCTGCAGTTAGAGTGGGGTGCTTATGCAATGGTTATTTATCATCACACCTACTTGACTTCTGTCATCTGGGTCCTTGCTCCTCGTCTCCTCAGCCAAAGGCACAGCCCAAGGCACATGCCATGCCGTGCTATGCTTGTTTCGATTCCGGAACTAACACATGCACGCTCATGCACATGCAAGCGCATCTGCCAGGGCTGGGCGGCTGGACAGCGAGAAGTGCACCACCCCATACTATGTAATTGTTATGTCACAGGCAGGCGCTTGAATCTGTTCTTTCGCATGTGAGGATGGTGACTGTTGCAGTGCCGTAGTGTTGCAGGCGAGCAGGGCGGGCCCAATTTCAGGGCATCTGCAAGGTACCCGTAGCTGAAAAACAAGTGTGCTTTGTAAGTGTGCATGGCCAGTTTATTAGAGTTAGTAGTTGGGGAATGGAGAAAACGGTGAGTGAGTAATTCAATGTTGATGGCGTTGAGAGAGAATGAAGAGGAGATGAGGGCGTTGAAGATTTTTTCCTACTCTCTCCGCTTCTGTTCCCTTGTGTCTCTGTTGATTCTCTCTTTTGCTCCCTCCGCCTGTGGGTTGGATTCACTTTTTCTTCGCGGGTTGCTCAACCCACGCCCTGATATACACACGCAGGGCTTTCTCTTGGCTTTCTTGGCTTCTTGTCTCTCCTTGACCTTTGCTGCTGGCTCAACGTCGCCTTTTTTTTCTGGGGCCTTTCTTCTTCGTCTACGAGACACGCATACGCGCATACACGCATTCACGCCCCTCAGCCAGATCAGATCGGACAATTCCCCTCGTCGTCCCCCTGACAGCAACAGTGCATACTGCTGCAGGACCCTCAACTCAACACTCACGGACGTCACCAAAGGCAACCTGACGATATTTGTGCGCAATAGTCACCATCGTCACATTCCCAACCACTCGGCTCCTGCAGTTGGCCCGTCTGATGCTCATCATTTCTTGGGCTACCTTATACAAACTAGGCTCCTCCCACCCCTTCCCCATCGGCCGTTTTTTGCCCCCCCGCCGCCTTTGCCCACACCCGCCCGCCACACCTTGCTCTGGGCCTGACTCGAAGACTCAAATCGGGACCCCTAAACGAACGACGTGAATTTCGCTCGCCCACGTCGGGTACGCTACATTAGACTTGGGGTTGACCTTTCCCCTTTGGCCAATAACGGCACACTTTTTGCTCTGAGTGTTTTCCCTGCCCATCCTTGCCCCCTCGTCCCATTCGAGGAGGTGTTCAACCGAACAGAGGGCAGGAAGAAAAAAAACGAGAGTCCCGACCAAACGGAACAAACGCCGTTGGGACACTCACCGTTGCGTCCTCACACGCGCGCGCTCTTTCCTCTGGAGCTCGGCCTGTCCTTCTGTGCCCCCTGTGTCGTGTCACCTGCCCACCTTCTTTCCGCGTGGTGGCCTCTCGTCGTCCGCCTCTCGTTGACTCCTCGTCGACTGACATATACTGCGAGCTACTCCCGCTGCACAAAGCCTAGGCTTCCTTTCTTCCTTTCTGCGCGGCGCCGCTCCCCTTCCCTACGGTTTTCTCGCACCCCCGCCAGTAACCTGGCTCCTGGGCTATATTGCACGCCTGGCCTCCCTGCAGTCTTGCTGTCACAATCCTTGCTTTTCGCGAACCCGGACCGATCCCTGGTCCCCAAAAACCAACCCTACCCGCTACGCTCATCCCGGCTTCCCCGTCGCCCACCCGTGCAGGGTGCGTGCCCGTGTACGTGCGATTTCCAGCTCCGGGGCTGCGCTGCCTGTAGTGCGGTGATTCATCATTACACTTGCTTCGGCTGAAGTTGGACCTGAACCCGCCTGGGCTTCATTTTCAGACGGGGCCAAGTCTGGAGTCCTAACGCTCGGAGTTCGACGAACGTCATAACACTGACCCTCCGCTCCCTGGGGTCATTTCCTCTCAGCTCCCCAACGCAGCGCGACCAGTCCAACGAGCCCGACTCTCGTTGCGACTTTTGTTTTTTTCCCTCGGTCCAGCACTAACACCAAAAGGTGGCTCGACGAGACCGCGGTTGCTCAAGAGTAGCGCCTTTTTTCCGGTTTTTGCTTCACGCTGTCTGGCAGGGAACCAGAGAGCTACGAAGACCTCGTCACGCGCCACTCTGCCTCGGAGGCCCAAGTCCAGAACTCGAATGACGCCGGAGCGAGTCACCGACGGAAAAAACTCACTCGTTCACCTCTCCGATTCTCCAACCGACTGCGTCCCTTCTTTTTCCTTTTCGTCGCCGGCTATGCACTGGTAGCAATGGCACAGAGTTCCTGCTGCCAGGCCTCTTTAATTCACCACACTCATTTCTGCACGGCGGCCACCGCCACAGCCTGTGCCCACAGCCTCAGGCGGCAGTGAAACCACTAATTAGGCCATCGCCAACCAACAAACCCGACGACAAACGGCCACGGCCAAGACGACGACCACGACTCGCCCGCGTTACGAACTCGTCCGTGCCTACAGCTCCCGCCCACCCGAGGGCCGCTGAAGGCATCACCTCGCCCTTCGCCCAGCAGTAGCAGCGGCCTCCTGCTCCTCCCTCCCCGCTGGGCTGGCACCATCATGATTCCCGCGGCGATCACCATTCCTGACGGCTCGGGAGAGCCGTCTCCCTCGCCTCGGTCTCCCACGTCTCCCAAATCTCCCAACCGCAAATTCTCATTCTACGCTTCCCGCCTGCACGACAGCGGCAGCCCGGTGCCCGCCGACGCATATGCATCGCCTCTTCCTTCACCGTCCATCCTGCAGCAGACGATTTCACTGCCCCCATCCCCGAGCGTCCGCATCGTGCCCTTTGGCTTCGCGTACCGGAATGTTGAAAGTGAATCATCCGAGTCACTGCCGCTGTCACAGCTGCCACCGCTTCCCATGTCACCTATGCTGCCCATGTCGCCGCGGTGGGATTCGCTGTCGCATAGCTCCAAATTTGCCCTGCAGCCAACGCCCGAGAACCCCAACCCGGCCTCCCTGATGGACGCCCCGCCCCATCCTCCCTCTCCCTTCGCCTACGACGCCTACAGCATCCCTTCCGACTCCCGAAACGCATCCCCGACATTCGCTCTTGCAACGCACTCGTCGCTGGGGGATCTGCACGCCTCTGACAGTCCTTCCGCCTCCTCTCCGATCGAGAACTTCTCGCGGCCCAGGAAGTTGAGCATCCGCCAGCCAATCACGGACCCGGCCAAGCCACGACCCACCGGGAGCTTCAACCCAGCCGATCAGTACCTGGAACTCGTCAGCTCCCCAACCCAAAACCCGCTTTGGCCGCCAACACGTCCCCGTGGTCCTTCTGTTTCATCGTTCCAGTCCGCCTCGACATATCATTCTGTCCTCTCTCCTCCCGCCTCGGAATTCAACGAACCTCGACCACCACGTTCTCGTCCCACGACCAATGGTACCGCGCCCCTACAACGACCGCCGCTGACCTACAACAACACAGGCGGATCAGCGTCCCCGAGCGCTGTCGCCGCGCCGTGGATGGGTGGAGAGGAGCTTCGTTCCAGTTTCCGGTCCCAGTTTACTGAGTCTACGGCCCCGGGCACCACCGCCACCGAGCGGAGCAGCGTCTTGACCAAGGACAGCTCCGTCACCTCGCTCTACCCCCCAGCCGAAGCCGACGTGGAGGACGACGGGCAGGGGGAAGCTGATGTCAACGACGACGACGACGACGACGAATTGAGCCTCGATGATCTTATGGGCATGTACGAGCAAGGATTCGACGACGACGAAGATTTGGACAATCACTACCACGTAGAAGATCGCCCTGACACCTCTGCCTCGCAAATTGACTACCACGCCGGTGCACGACCCGAGACTGCTGCTTCATACAACATCGGTTCTGGACCTGCCACTTCGACCTCGGACCGCGCCTATAGCATCAGTGCACGACCCGAAACATCTGCTTCCATTGACTCTCAGGTGGATGGCCGGCCCGACGCGTCTGCTTCCCACATCGACTATAAAATCGGTGCACGCCCCGAGACAGCTGCTTCGGACGCGGATTACAACATTGGCGCTCGTCCTGGGTCCTCGACCTCCAGCCAGGGTTACAACGTCGGTGCACGACCCGAAACCTCGACCTCAAGCCAGGGTTACAACGTCGGTGCACGCCCCGACACCTCGAACTCTGACCGTTTCTCCGACATGGGTGCCCGTCCTACGACCTCGGCGTCGGACATGGAGCCACGCCACGGCTCCATCCAAATCCAGATCGACGAAGACGAAGACGATGAAGACTTCCCTCAACGCGGTGAAAAGGAAAAGACGTCGACCTTGGATCGGGAGATTCGCATGTCCAAGATGATCTTCACCAGCCCAGCCTACATCGCTTCCGTACCACACATCGCCGAGAACCTGGCCCGCAGGAGCATGGACAAGCGCGACTCGGCCAAGTCGCTGGATTCGGAACCCTCCGTCGTCTCTTCACGAACTCCATTGAATGAAACAGCTCCTCCATTCTCTCCCTCCATCAATGAAATCTTCTCTCCCATTTCTCCTCCCATCTCGCCGCCCAACGACGACATCAACCTCTCCCTCTCGCTTCCCTTTACAGCGAAGGCCGCTCCTTCCTCCCTCATCTCGCCTCCTGTCTCACCACCGCCGCCGATCCCTTCAAACATGGCACCGCCCATTGCCCCGGCACCGCCGGAAGACCCCAGCTGCCGAGACAGGTATGGCTTCAAAAAGGAGAACCAGTATGTGAGCCGACAGCAATACGACACCTGGAACTCCGGCTATACCGAATACCTGGCTCGAAGACGGAAGAAGTGGGTCGGCTACCTCAAAGACAGTGCACTGATGACAGACCATCCCAACCGATTTCCTGCACCTAATGCCAAAACGAAGCGATTTGTGCGCAAAGGCATTCCTCCGGATTGGCGAGGTGCCGCCTGGTTCTACTACGCGGGTGGCCCGGCCATCTTGGCCCAGCATTCGGGTCTCTACGACAAGCTGACGACCAAGAAGGCAAACGAGGTGGATACTGAAGCAATTGAGCGTGATCTCCACCGCACATTCCCTGACAACGTCAAATTCAAGCCCCCGGGTGGATTCCAGGCCGCATCGCCCAGCGCTAGGGAGAGTCAATCGACCATGACCGACGATTCGGTTCGTGGCAACAGCCCAGTGCCGCCGCCTGGATCCGAGGACGAGCCGCCAATCATCACCTCGCTTCGACGGGTCTTGCATGCGTTCTCCGTATACAACCCCCGAATCGGCTACTGCCAAAGCTTGAACTTCCTGGCTGGTCTCCTGCTTCTCTTTGTTGAGACGGAGGAGCAGTGTTTCTGGTTGCTCAACGTCATCACCCGTATTTACCTCCCAGGGACCCATGAGACTAGCCTGGAGGGTTCGAAAGTGGACCTTGGAGTGTTGATGACGGAGTTGCGGGACACCATGCCGGGTATCTGGGACAAGGTCGGAGGAGACCTCGAGGCTGAACCAAACTCTCGCCCGCAAACGAGCAAGTCAATCCGTCTGCCTCGGTCCCGGCGCAAGGATCTCAACCGACTATCGACCGACCGTCTGCCTCCCATCACGCTCTGCATGACCGCGTGGTTCATGAGCTGCTTCATCGGAACGCTGCCCATTGAGTCGACGCTCCGCGTTTGGGATGTGTTCTTCTACGAGGGATCGAAGACGCTCTTCCGTATCTCGCTTGCCATCTTCAAGCTCGGAGAGAGTGAGATCAAGTCAGTCAGCGACCCAATGGAAATGTTTGGTGTCGTCCAAGGGTTCCCCCGAAAGCTGATTGACGCCAACGGGCTGATGGACGCATGCTTCAAACGACGCAATGGCTTCGGACACCTAAGCCAAGACCAAATCGACGTACGTCGCCAGGAGCGCCGGGCCAAGGCACAGTTCGACCGGGCTCAGCAAAACAAGGTGACCAAAACCTGGAACGTGACACAATCAGATCCAGCCAAGGAGAAGGAGAAGGGCCTGTTTGGGAAGAAGCGGACCCCAACTGGCCTGTAATACAACCCCCAGCGAGCACATCTGTGCACTCACCCACACCCGCCACTCCCTCATACACTTTTAACAACACATCGAATTTCACTTCGACTTCGACTTCGAGCCTAGACACCCACAGCATACCAGGACCAAGGCGGCGGAGCCACTTGCTCTACACATGGCCTCTACACATGGCATGGCGTTTCAGCGGCAGGCACGGTTCGCCTCTTCATTCGACTAAGCGGCCCCGTGCCTGCATTTTTATCTTATTTTCTTTACGGCAAACTCTGCCCTTCTTCACAGCATACCATATTTTTCCTTGTTTTATGTCACAAAAAGAGGGGGAGGGAACGATGGACGGTCGGACGGATGGGATGGACGCATACGTTGAGGAAAAGAAAACTTGTTTATCATAATGACGACGGTTAACGGCTTAACAAAAGTACAATACCACAAGCACAGGAGGGACATTACGCCTACGAAACGACAAAAGAACCTCCCGCGTGAGGGAAGCGGTTCGAGGCAGAGAGGGTGCCCTGAGATAGGAGGGCACCGTCTGGAGACGTGTTGCGCATGGCTTTTATATCCATAGAGGAATCAGGTACGGATTGGATAGAAGAGGGTATGAGCATCTGTAGATGAACCCGACGAAGTGATATCCCAATGGAATGAAGATGAAATTTTCAAACTAAATGGCTTTTGAGTGCCCTAATGGACGTTTTATATGTCATGTGCTTTTGGCTTGACTGATGTATTGAGTTTGGTTTGTTAGTGTTTCGGATACATGTGCGTTCGCCTCGGTGTTGCAGCGTCCCTCGACTACGTTCTGCGTATGTCTGTTGTCTCGCAATGTCCCATTTCATTTCATCGCATTATATCATCCCGTCTCCGCAGGCGGTCCTGTTCATGAGGCTACAGGGGGGAAAGTCGGCTCGGCCTTGGCGTACCTGTCGACGTGGATCTTGACATTCTTCTCCCACTCGGGGCGGTTGTTGCGGAACTCGTCCGCGATGCGGTCCTCGAGCGGGTCGTCAGGCTGCGGCTCGACGAGCAGATTGCGGACGGCCTCGAGCACGGCGCGCAGCTTGGTGCTGGGCTTCCAGGCGTCGGGCTTGAGCAGTCCCAGGCAGATGTTGCCCAGCGAGTCGTTGGTGACGTTGGGGTGGTAGATGCGCGTGACGAACTTGACCACGGGCGCCTTGAACGGATAGTCGGCCGGCAGCGAGAGCACGAGCCCGAACACGCCCGGGTGGTAGGCCGACGGCGCCGGCGGCCGCAGCGTGACGTGCCAGGTGTGGATGGAGTCGTTGGGCGGCAGGGACACGGTGAAGCCCTCCGGGGGGTCTTGGGAGACTTCGGCGAATTCCTGCGAGAGGGGAGGTTGTCAGAGGGGGAGAGGATGGGGAGAGGATGGGGGTAAAGGTACCTTTGTGATGCGCTTGGAGGCCATTTTAGCGGTCGATGGGTTGTTGTTGAAGTAGAAGTGGTGATGTGGTTGTTCTTAGTAGAGAGCTTGCTTGGAGGAACAAGCTTGGACGGAGCTCTTTGTCGTAAGGAGATCCGTTTATCCGGCACAAGTATAAGTCTTTCGTCGAGCGTCTTCTCAGTCGTGTCTCTCGTCGTCTAATACCCACGTAACTCGCAGTCCTTTCTCAGATGCAACGTTCTTCGCTCAAACGGTGCAAAGTCGGAGGGAAAGAAAGAAAAAAGAAGTATGACGATGGGCTGAATGGATGGAGGGATGGATGGTGGGGTAATTGCATGTCGCAGCAGACTCAAAGTCAGTCACACGGAGGGGCCAGCAGGCAGAACGGAGGCGGCAGGGGTGGAGTTGGCGCCCGGGGGGGAGCGAGAAAACACCCTATAGGCTGGTGGCCCCCGCTGCGAACGCGCTGGAATTCGGGGAGGCTTAGGGGATGCTTAGGGGGTGCTTACAGTTGGTATTACGTACCGCGATGAAGAGGAGAGGAGAGGAGAGAGCAGGAGAGTGCCTCGTGCATCAATCAGAGTCCATGGAAGTATTCCGAGTCGTCTACCGGGTAATTGAATTGGTCAATAGGATGACTATCCCAACGCCAATATTTAGTTGCACAGCGCTGTAGAAATTGGAGTTGGGAGGGGTTGATGTGGTCTACATGACCCGGTACACATCGCTATGCACCTTGGATCCATCCGGCAGCCAGGTGAGCCTCGGTGAGCACCCCACATTTTCCCATCCCACCTCTCACCGTCGTCCCTCACCGTGACAAAAAAAAAAGTTGCCCGCCTTCGCTCTGCTGCTCAACACCATAACCCAACCATCACCAACTCTCCCTCAAACCCACCGCCCACACCTCCCCCTCCCGGAAAGCAGCCCAATTGCTCCTCCATCATGGCTGCCCACGAGTCCCAAATGCCCTTTATCCGCAACCTTGCGTCTAGCGGTTCGTCCTCCTCATCATAGGCCTGGGATCTCCCACCTGCTAACTCGTTCCCGCAAGACCGCAAGCTCCGCGTCGCCGCCCTCGAATCCCTCCAGACCTTCCTCGCCTCCCGCTCCTCCCTCGCCGAAGCCGACGCCCAGAAGCTCTGGAAGGGCCTGTTCTACGCGCTGTGGATGACCGACCGCCCCGTGCCGCAGCAGCGCCTCGCCGCCGACCTCGCCGGCCTGCTGTTCCGCCTGCAGCCCGCCTGCGCCGTGCCCTGGCTGCGCGGCTTCTGGGCCGTCGTCGGCGCCCAGTGGACCGGCATTGACGTGCTGCGCCTCGAGAAGTTCCTGCTGCTCGTGCGCCGCGTCTTCGCCGCCCACGTGCGCCTGGCCAAGGAGCACGCCTACGCCGGCGAGGAGGTCGACGCCGTCATCGCCGTGCTGGCTGACTACCCCTTCGAGGTCGAGGGCGACCTGCGCAAGGTCCCCGTGGGCATCCGCCTGCACGCGCTAGACATGTGGGTGGACGAGCTGGAGCGCGAGGGCGCGCTGGCCGACGCCGCCGCCGCGCCCTTCGTCAAGAGCTTGGGCGACCTGCTGATCCCGCTGCGCCGGTGCCCCGTGAAGCAGGTGCGGGATCGCTGCCCAGAGAGCTACGACGACGAGAGACTGCCCTGGGGCAAGCCCGCGACCGAGGAGGAGGCCGAGGAGGAGGATGGCGACGAGTGGGGTGGCATTCAGGACTAGAGGAGTACGGGGTGTGTGCAGAAGAACAACATCAGATGGCGTACGGCGTTGGGATATGACATGGGAAAAAGAATTGGCAAGGCAATGCTTTATATTATTTGTCACCTCTGTTGTGTATACATGGAGGACTTAGAGGTTGATACCACCTGGAACACTATGGCACCTAGACACCATCGACAAGTCGCAAAGTAAACCAGATACTCCAATGTTTCACGGGCTCTCAAAAAGACAAATCAAAACTATGTCACTACTTTCTCGTGATTGTGAGAGATATCCATTTCCATTTCATCAGCAACGTCGTCTGCCCCTTTTCCAGCGAGGGTGCTATTATGTCGTATCGTATGTACTCCCCACCTCCATGCTCTCAGCTCCTTGACCTATGACCCCAGAGGCTTCAAGGGCGAGTATGTCCATCTCCCTGAGCTAACAAACCTCAACATTACCAAACACGCTGATCTCCCCCAACAGCCTCATCTCCATCATCGGCGATATCGTAGCCCATCTCCCGTGCCTCCCGTACCCGCTCCTTGGCCTGTCGCGCCTGTCGCCAAGCATCCCACTTAGCTTGGTGCTCTGGCTGCTCCGAGCGCGGCTTCAGCAAGCCCTTCTTGTGTAGGCGGCGGCGGTGCTGGCGTTTCTGCTCGAACGAGAGCGCATCGAGGTCAATTTCTGTGATTTCGCGGCCATAGTACATATCCGCAAGGTCGGCAGACCAGTCATTCACCTCCTCCATAAGCGTATCCATAAGGACGCGGCCGTGGCCGCCTGTAGCCCACTGGTCCAGCTTGACTGGCAGCGCGGTGCCAAAGGTAGGGTCGTCGAAAGACCACACGCAAGGAGTGTTGCCACATGCTGTGGGACGACAGTATGCGGCGCACATGGCCGACTCGGCGGCGTACCAGAGTGAGAAGAGCAAGACGATGATACCCAAGAAGGTGAACCGGAATGATGGTTTGCGGCGGTAGAGGCTTGGTAGAGGCAGGGCCAGGGGAACATATGATACTGTCGTTGGGCCGACGTGAGTTGTGCAGCCAGTGCAGTGCTCGTGGTCGTGGGTGTGCGTGTCCAACTTCTCGGCCGACTTCGTCTCGTGCAGGACCTGACTTTCAAGGCGCTCGATGCCCTTCTTGGCAGTCTGGATGCCCATGAGGCCGGTTTGGAGGGACTTGCTCATTCGTGTAAAAGTGGCTAGATCACCGTCAGAGTGATCGGGATCCCGGGGGTTGATCTTGTTGCTCTTGGTATTGAGTTTGGTGTCGAGCTCCAAGTTAAAGTCAAAGTCGTCGTCGAGTGAAGGTTGATCCGAGAGGTCGTTGAGGAGAGCCTCCATTTTGGGCGTGGGGGCTTTGCGGCCTAGCAAGATCTCTTCCAGGTCGTCCAGAGTTGAATCCTCGATTTGATGCGAGCGTTGGAGTTGCATTAAATCATCCTTGACTGTTGGCGGCTTTGCTGAGTTTCTTAGGGGTCCTCTGCGCCGGGGCAGTGAACGTGTGCGCCGCCTTCTCACCCCCGACGACATCGCCGTGGGCGCAGATTTCTCGTCTGTTCCCGGGTCAGAAGTCGTGTCTTGATCACGACTCTCCCACGCATGGTCCGTTTTCTTATCCCGGGCCCATGCGGAAGACCTCGGTCGTGGTAATCTGACTTCCTCCGGTGCCTTTTCAAGTACCTTCTCCTCCCGGAACGATGCCGAGGATCTTGGCCGCGGTGCATCTTGGGTAGAAGCCTTCTCCTCCCGGATTGATGCGGAGGATTTCGGTCGTGGTGCGTCATCAAGCGGCTTCTCCTCCCGTAGCGATAAGGATCTTGGTCGTGGTACATCGTCAAGTGGTTTCTCCTCCCGTAACGATAAAGATCTCGGTCGTGGTGCATCCTCGAGCGACTTCTCCTCCCGTGTCGATGCCGAAGACTTTGGCCGCGATACTCTCGTCTCCTCTCGTGGCTTATTGTCCTTAACTTCAATCTTCTCCACCTTGACCGTCGCCGGCGTCTCAACGTATGCACCCATGATTTTCGGCGTCGGCATCGTTAGCGGATCTGGTTTCGGAGCCCGCGGTGTCGCCTCGACGTCCTCCTTCTCGTCTTCAGAGTCCGGCAACGGTGACGGAGCTCGAATGGAGCCCTTCTCCGACTGGTTATCGCCCAGCGCGAAGAGCTTCATCTCCGCCTCGATCCTGTCCGTAGGGTCCAGTTCCGACTGCATGCTAGATCTCTTGCTCTTGACAGAGTCCGTAGAACGCGTGCGAGGTATGCCGGTGAATCCAACCGTGGGCTTTGAGGTTTCGTTGTCCTTCCTCTGGTGTTGTGTGTGTCTCGGACCATTTTCGGAGGTGCGTCGTGGGATGGCGGACGTGAAATCTGAGTCTTGGGTGACGGGTTTGTCACTAGGCAGCGGGCTGGCCGGCCGTCGAGCTTCCGTCTCCGGTGCAGGGCTGGAGCTCGCAGCTCTTGCCAGCCGTCGCAACAAGTCTCGTGAGTCACCGCGTTTGTGCGAGTTTGACAGCTCCGGTCGTGCAACATCCGCAGCATCGTTTGCTTTGTTTGGTTCACCCCGTTCCTCCACTGGCGCATGGTACTTTGGCTCTCGCGCCTTGAAGATGGTAACAGGCGTATCGGGTATGCGTTGTCCCCCAATTTCAAAGGCAGACATTGGTCGAATCGGTACTTTCGTCTCCCGGTCCGCGGTAGATGTCGTTTCCCGGGCAGTCCGGGCCGACAGCGGTCGATATTCCTCTGGAGACAGTGAGCGTGAGTTTGAGTTTTGCTCCCGGATTTCGTCCAACCTCGCCTTTGCCAGTGCTCGGTTCGGGATGCCATTAATCTCGCGTTGCCGTATCTCATTCAGCTTGGTGTTTCTCGGTCTCGGTAGGCTGCGATCCGGGATCGGTATCTGATGCTCAGCCTGGGCCTCGCGCTGTCGTATTTCCTCTATTTTCGTGTTGGGCTGCCGCTTTTGCGGAGACTCAAGTGGAATATTACTCCCAACCTTGACCTCCCTTGACCGGATCTCATCCAACTTGGTGTTGCGTGAGCCTGGGGTGGCTACTCTTGTCCGCGAATTGATATCAATCTCACTCCCTTCGTCAAACTTGATCCGGTCTGCGAATGGTCGGGCGCCCATTTTGATCCTAGGACTATCCGAGATCTGCAGGTCTCCAGCAGTAAAGTCCTGGTCAACTTGCCACGCGAAGCTCTTCTCGGGCGATGCATTCTCCGTGTTGAAAGGCGTCGGAGGAGCTGGGTCTTGTTGGTGCTGTCGATTCTCAATTGATGGCCATGGCAGGTCTTCTATCCCTGGGACCAGTGCGGGAATGCGACCTTGGTTCGTGAGGTCGTCCTTGGACGGTATGTGCTTCAACGACCGGGGCTCAGGTCGAAGCCTACTGATCGGATCCTGAGGAGGGTCCTCTGCTTGATCGTTAGGCTTGGTCACATTGACTCTCGGGCTGATAGGATCATGCGCAGGTTCTCTCGGCCCAAGTCCTATCCTCGACTTTCCATACAGTGACCTTCGTCTGGGGGAGTCATGCTTCTCAGGCGAGACCCTCGCCTCCCCCAGTGTTGAGGTCGCTAATGATGCTCGCGAAAACGGCCGGTTTGGCGCCTTGGTATCCAGGTGATCTTGTCCCAATATCTTCCTCATCCGTTTATCTTCCTCCTCACGCTTCGCGCGGGCCACCCGGGGCGCCGGGCTAGGTGACGCATCCATAACATGGCTCTGGTCGCTCTCCTCCTCGTATTCCATGGCGGCCCGGCTGAAAGCCTCGCTTAGGGACAGTTGTTTCCGGCTCGAGAATGTGACGCCCGAGGGTTTTGGTATGCGCGTGCCTCCGGGTGATGCCAGGCTGCTACTACTGCTTCTCCTTCCCAATGTCGGCGCCAGGGGCGCCAGGGGCTCGGAGCTCATGCGTCGTGGTATTCCATGGCCAAAATCGCTCGTCCGATACCTGCTCATGTGGAGCTGCGAGCGATCGTTTTCTTTATCTTTTAGTTTGGCGTTGTTGGCCTCTTCTCCTCGAGAGGCGGGCCTCGAGAAGAGCGGCTTTCTGCCTTGTTCCTTCACAACGAGCAGGCTCGTGGGTCTTCCATTTGGCCGCGAGGCCAGAGTATCTTTGTCGCGTTCCATCGCCGGGGTCGGCGACAATTGTCGAGGTGGTTACGGGGAATCAGGAGGTGGGTGGATGCATCGTCGTCGTCAAGGTCAAGCTCGGGTCGGAAGCGCGTTCAGAGCATGGCGAGGGCAATTGCGCGACGGGACAGACGGGTCTTTCGGTTTTAATAGCTTCTCGGAAGTACAATGAGCGTCTTCAGCTTCAGTTCAGTGAGGAAATACAGCAAAAATAGGACATCGCAAGGTCAGACAAATGTTTTGGCGGAGTCGTGCTAGTCGCGTTGGAGGCGGCCGAGCATGGGGCCGTCTTGGCGTCCGTCCGCGACTGCCAAGGCTGCATTGTGTCCTCCACTCCTGCCGTTCGTCGCTCCTGCTTTGGGTTCGCCCTGCCTTCCCTGTCCGGAACTGGGAGATTTGTTTATCCGGCCTCCAATCACTCCGTACGAACTCATTGTCAACAAACCTCGTCAACAAAGGCGATAATACAAGCCGAAATATCTGGGTAAATCCATCCAGTCATGATTTTGTCTTTTTTATCAATGTTTTACCACCTGGCGTGAGGTCCATGGTCTAGAAAGATAGAAATTTTCCGCGAAACTCCATGGATGCCAACCATGCATGGTTCATCCTAGCCCCCGTCAACAACAAGACTTCCCTTCGTGTTCCAGCAATTATGTCTAGCCACGTCATCGGTGCACCGACATTCTGGCACCTGAAACCCTCCCGACTATCCGTATTCCCTCACCCACCCTGTCTTTGACACAATTTAGGAGTATGTAGAGATGCCGTATAGGAAGTATCGCTAGTTTGAGAACCAGAGTGGCTCGAGGTTTGGCCTCCGAGTAGGTAGCACGTCCAATGTGACTTGAGAAGGCTTTATTTCCGAGGTTGTTAAAGGGTTATATGACACATGTCTTGTTTACCGAGACTGAACGAAGAACACGCCTCTTAACATTCTCGCTCAGACATAAAGCCGCCAGGGGTTGGGCTCATGATAGAATGCATAGACCCCGGCAATTTAAAATGACAAGACTGTCGCTCTCCAAATTAATATTCCGCCTATCACGGCTGGGTCGGCAACTGCACCAGCTTGATCCCATAATTCCTATGTGGGCTCTCTTTACTCCTTTACTCTTGCACTTGCTCTCTTCCTATGCCATAAATACCCTCCTCCCAATAGTGCGAATTACGTTGGCATTGTCGAGGTACCAAAAAGCGGATCTTCGTCTGGGGGGCGAAGGCGTTAGCCTCGACTTATGCCTGATACCCCTGGCCTTCCAGTTAAGACTTCGCTCTCTGGGCGGAGAAAGAATATACAGTATGGTAGCCCTGTTGAAGGGATTAGAAAACCATTGTGAATAATGCTGTTCTCCATTTCCTCTAGTTTGTCTCGAGGAGAAATGAAACACATCTGCCCTCTGTAGCACCAAGATAATTGGGCCATCGAGCAGGTAGGATAACGGGAGCGAGACTCCAAACACGTCCAGAATACCACGAAATTCCCAGTACAATACTAAAACCAACAGAGGAAAGACTTTTGAGTTGATGTTATAACTCCAGTCCCTTTCACATATCGCATCTTAACTGGGGCGTACAGGTGCCGCCCGCATCCAAGCTCACCCATTCGACGTCTCAAGCAGTGTCAGACTCAACTAATTGCAGAAATCAGCATCAACCACTTAAATTCTTGCAACCGCCTTGAAGCATTGCATTATATACCAAGACTCTATTCCTCTATTATGAGACCTAGTTGACAAGCAGATCTACAGACATCTGTGATCGACGGCCAGCATCTGGTCCCTGCTTAATCAGCAGTGCCAACCCAGTCTGGCGGCCTCTCGGTCTCCACAAATCACCTAACTTGTCGATGGCGCCCTTTATCGACAAGGACTCAATTGATGACCGCATCTCAACTGGTCGCAGTACGAGGCGGTAAATAACTCGTTCTCTATCCAATTGAGTCCTGGGGATTAATTGACTCCTTACATATCTCTACGTGAGGATATTATCCCATCCTGAACCCCTGGTAAGGTGAGCCAGCTGAAAGCTAGTACATGCCGAAACTCCCGAAGGCAGCCATCAACAGGAACAAATAAAGCATTCGGTAAACAAGTATTATACAGTCCATATCAATTTCTTCTTTTTCAAATTCCTTTGACAATGGCGGATACGCCTGCTCCCCAGGCCGTTCGGCCCCTCGGCCACATGTAAGCAGCCCCTTTTCGTTGCCAACTCTCACTCACCAAACACCATCACCAACGCAACTCATCTAGGGAACTCTTCTCCTCCAGCCGTCACGCGCTGGGCATATACCGCTGTGTTGTGCTCTCGGCTCGCTACCTCAACCCCCCAGCAACCAACGCCGATGGCGCCATCTTCGCCGCATTAGGCCGTCTGGTCGCCAAGCAGCCAATGCTCCGCGTGGGTATCCTCGGGCACGACACAAACACGGCTCAGTTCTCGCACATTCCCGAGATCGATCTGTGGAAACACGTCGAAATTCGCACCCTCCCGGGCGGCGACGGGTATGACGCCGCGCTGTCGGCTATCCACGCTTGGTGCCATGATCAGTTGTTTCAAGACGTTGAGACCTTGCCGCCGTGGAGGGTCATTATCGTGAGGCCCGAGACGATCGGTCCTGGAGAAGAGCCCTTCGAGGACATCATTTTTGCGTATCATCATTCTCTCATGGATGGCACCGGCGGCAAGAGCTTCCACGAGCAACTCGTCGAGGCTCTCAACGAGAGCTCCAACGGCTCAGACCCGAGTTACATCCTCAAATTCCCTGACCCGCCCGTTCTCCCGGAAGCCCAAGAAGACGTTATCCCTTACACCAGTGGGAAGCTCTTCATGGGCCGTGTCATCTGGAACGAGTTCGCGCCGTCGTTCCTCAAACCCGTCAAGCCGCCCATCTGGAGCGGCAAGCCCGTCGATTTCGACCGGCCTCACCAAGCCCGCATCATCGCCGTTGATATTCCCGCCCCCGTCGTCTCCAGCATGCTCGCTGAGTCCCGCAGCCACTCCGCCTCCATCACCTCGCTCATCCACGCCCTGTGCCTGGCATCCATGGCACACCGTGTCCCGGCCGAGGACGCCCCAGCCTTCATTGCGAGCACGCCCATCAACGCGCGCCCATACATGGCCGCGACGGCCAACCCGGCGCTAAAAGATTCGTTCCGCGTCGGTATCTCGGTCTTGACGCACGAGTGCCCTGCCGCCACGGTGAATGCCCTCCGCAAGCCGGACGCCGACCTCGACGCCCTCATCTGGCACCACGCGAAGCGCATCAAAGACCAGATCCGCACGCGCGCCGCCACCCTGCCTGCCGACGACCCCATTAGCTTGATGAAGTTCATCTCCGACTGGCCGTCTTACTGGCAAAAAAAGAACGGCCAGCCGCGCGATGGGTCGTGGGAGGTAAGCAGCCTGGGTGCAATGCGAGTCGAAGCTTCAGGAAGCAGCCCGAGCCAACGCCAAGTTTCGAGAATCCTCTTTACCAATGGCATCATGGTCGCAAGCCTTCCCCTGAGCGTCAGCGTGGCAAGCCCTCCAGGGGGTTCGTTGACAGCTGGCATCTCGTGGAACGCGGGTGTGGTGGATGATAAGGTGGTTGAGGGACTAGCCGAGGATCTCCTTGCTTACACGACCCGATTGCATGAGACGGGCAAGTTCACAGCCTAGGATATCCTTACCATGCTAATTGAATCTTGGATATAATAAGCTGCAAAGGTTGGTGGGTCTAATACAAGCATATACGGAGGACGACTTGACGTTTACATAATGAGGAGGCTTTAGGATCCAGAGTAGCGACATAACAAAGCTCATAGAGTTAGATTAGGAACTCCAAGGACGTAATGTGTAACATATCTTAAACAAAGTCAAATGTCATTAGCGCAAGGCGACAAGACAATCCCCCACAGCCACATCTTGTCCCGCTAGGGGCTTGGCCGGGTTCCTGCGCATCACGTCATCGAGCTGACATTCTAAAAGTATGCCCTGCCAAGGAGGAGTATTGTGGTTCGCTATGCATTGGCTAGGTTTGTGACAGGCATCCATCTTCAAAAAGCAGGCCAGGCAGAAGACGAGCACAAAGGCAACACCAACCGCTTTAGCGTTGACGTCGAAGATAAATCGGCATCCACAATTGTTAAAATCTGTGAAATCCCATGTCAAGGTTTCGATCAGTCTCCACGAACTGGCATTCACATCAAGGCATCCTTAACTAAAGTCACACATGTACAAGACAATCGATTTCAACTTATCTTCGTACCCAAGACTAAAGAGTTTCCGCCAGTCGCCAGGAGAGTCGGTTGTACCCAGTTTCACATCGAGAAACGAAGAGATCTTATGTACGGATTAAAAACCTTGTATTGACAATGTCATCCTCCTCATCCCTAATATCGTCCCGCGCAGCTTTCGGGGCTGGTTCCATGCATCCGCCTCTCATCATTGTAGAAGCCCAATCTATCCAAACGCCTCGCAAATTCAACACAATGAAAAAGGCCATTCCCTTCCCAAAGTCGTCACCCTTTGTTGGTGGGCGAAGGGTATTACCAACCCTCACCAGGGTTTCGTCTTGCCCTGGCACTGCCACGGAAGTAGTCGTATTGTGCCGGATCGGTGTCTTCGTTTTGTGCCAGGTTGCTGTAACCTCGTGGCCCGCCACCCAAGGCGCCCGTGGACGGTCCGGGGCTGTGAGAAGGATGAGGAATAACCGGAGTCATGCGTCCAGATCCAGGGGCCGCAGCGTTATTGATGAGCCCAAGCCCTGACGAGCTCCCGTTATCTTGCGAGTACATCGGGGTGCGAGACCGGCCGGGTACATCCGACCCCATCGTCGGCTGTTGAGCAAACCCACCACCTGGAGGGCCTCCTCGGAATGCCTGGTAGCTCGTGTCGCTGGGGTTGCGGTTCTTGGCACCAGCGAAGGGAGTTGACCGGCCGGATAGAGGTGTGCCAGGTCTCGAACCGTGGTCGCTACCGTCGCCCAAGGAACCAGGGGTGCCTGGTCGCATAATCTCGCCCTGGCGTCCGTAGATCTCACCTCCACCGTGATCCTCCGCGAATTCCGCCCGGTTCTTGTAATATCCAAAGTCCATCTGATTCTCCGAGACGATTTCGAATCCAGGCATATTGTTGTTGGCAGCCTTTCCAGGTCGTCCACCCTGCATGGGGTCGAGCGCATACATATCCGAATAACCGCTGACGCTCATCATATCGCCTGCGTTCGCTTCCCGGCCATCGGACAGCCTTCCTTTGTAAATGGCGGGGAGAAGGTTCTGAGCCTTAGAGTGCACCATGGGGGTGATAAGAGGCTTGTACAAGGCTGGGTGGCCAAAGCGGCTGGCCAGTCGGTCGCTGCGGTTTCGGCTCTCCTTCTGAGGGCCAGTCTCGCTGTGTCTAACCGCGTCGTGGGTGCTGTAATAGCGCATCTTCTCATCGAAGGCATTGGAGCAATACATCTTAAAACCCAACATGAGGAAGGGCAATGGGACCACTGAGAAGAACATGACATGTTGGTTATCGCCCTTGACCCAGCAAGTAAGCATAATCACGAGGTTGGCAAGCATTGTGGCAAAGATGAATCGGTTGAAGACGACACGCCAAAACATGCCGCCGGACTCAGTCTTGGTCACAAAGCGGTACAATATGAGGTACTTCTTGAGGTACGAGTCGATGGTGAAGTATAGGGCTGTGGCGATGAGGACAAGGGGCTGAATTCCGGCGAAGCACATCGTGACGGTGGAGTAGTAGAGGAAGTAGTTGTAGTACTCGGCGTATTGGAAGGGAGGCGGCGCCGTCAGTTCGATCAGCTCTCTGGGGGTAGGGCTCGCAAATTTCTTGAGGAAAAAGGCCTGGACCAAGGGCCACAACTGGGCAAGATCGATGGCTGCACCGAGTTGTCGCTGTAACAGATATGTCACCCAGAAAACACTGTTGTTGCAAAGCGCGATGAATAGCAAGTTGGCGTAATTCTCATCGACGACAGCCTGCCATGCGTCATTGCCGTTCCGGACCTTCTCGATGACACCAACAACGTAGGTCCAGGCAGGACTGTAGATGGAAAAGACGATCAGGTTGTTGAAGACGAAGAAGGCATATAGCTTGGCCAAGACGTGCCTCTCTCGTCCAGTCTTAGTTTGGTCACCAGACTTGATCGAGAGACGACGGAAGATCATGGGGAGAACTAGGTAAACACCTGACATGAGCGCGGGTGAGAGAATACCTTGGACCACACCCCAGAATGTGGTATTGGCCGAAAGCGACTTATTAAACGCGTCCCACACGTATGCCAAGTTGGACAAGTTGACCAAGAAAATGGCAATCATGGCGTTGGGAACAATCCAGAGGAGAGTGAGGATGACGACCCACAGGCCGTTGAACCATCGCTTGCGACTTCGGGTGGAACTGGAAAGAACCATGTTATCCCAAATGATGTCATTGGGTCGGGGCGCCAGCATAATGGTCGTGCCGACGGGCTTCTTCTTGCGGCAGGCATAGGCAATATTATGAGTCTCGATAATGTCCGAGTAACTAGCGAAACCGTAGGGCATGGAGCCACGTTTGTCCACGCCGGAGCGGACCTCCTTGATCTCTATTTCGAGGTCGCGAATACGTTGGGTGTGGTACTCGATGGCGTCGACCTTCTGGTTCTTGGGATAGGTGCCATAGGATCGGTCCTTTTTGGAGGGTCTGCACATGGGCCGGGCAGGGGGGATATTGTCTGGGTTCTTGAGGTACTTGGAGAGGATTGCCTCGAGTTTGCGGACTGCATGGTCGTGTTGCGCAATGAGATTTGGCAGGTCCTTGACATTTCGCGCGACGGCGGTTCGGGCGAATGAGGCGTTGGGTGCGACCTCGTCGATGAGTCTTGCAATTCCTTCGTCACTGCGGCCCTTCTTGGGAATATCGAACAACTAGAAGGGAATGGGTGAGCCAGCGCAATAGGGCAGTTGGGATCAGTGGACTCGACCTACCATCAGGGTCCGGGAATGGAGACTAGTCTGGTATTCCTCAGTCTCGAAATACTTTCTTCGTAGTTGGAGAATCTTCCTATAGTTCCACCAGAGGTAACTAGCGACGATAATGTTGAACACCCAAGCAATCACAACCTGGGCCCAGACAGCGGACTCCTTGACATCGAGGGGGGTGATCTTGGTCACCCATTGAGTGTCGGTAGTTTGTCCGGTGAATGAGAAGTTGGAGATGTGGATGGGCAGGAGGATTCCGACGCCGGTGACTGACAGAGTCAAGAACATGTTGCGGCACATTCGAACGAAGCGGAGGAAGACGGTAGCATCCATGCCGATCGAGTGCATGAGCTGCTCCTCCTTTGTTCCCCAGACAGTTGTGATCCACGACCAGGGGGCCTTTCCGAGCGGAGGAGGGGCATGCTTCTCGTCGGCGTGCTTGAGTTTAGGCGCATAGACGGCCTGGTTGTAGGGGCGAAGGAGAGAGAAGATAATGGCGGTAAAGACGGTGAATCCCAGTGAGATGCCCAAGGCGGAATACATGGAGGCAGCTTGAAGCTAATTTGTCTAATTAGCGATTTTCTTCAGGATATCCATCGACGTCATGGCGGCATACCGAATCGGACCAAGGGTTTTTCAGCAAGTCCAGCAGCTTGGCAGCTCCGTCCTTCTCCTCATCGCGGCCAACCAGGAGGCCGGCCATATTGTTGAGAGACATGGCGGCGATTGCTCCGCCAGAGGCGAAGAAGAGCTCGATGTATGCTCAGTCAAAGGTCGAGATGATATCAATCGGTTCGGATATATCGAAGCTCTCTTGGCCAACAGGCGTGGACCAGAAACGATCGGATCGTATTGAATCGGATTGGATCGTATAGGGAGATGAACGAGTGACGAGGGGCTCGGGTCGCGTCGTACGAGAGCAGCGTCCTTGGTGCTGTTACCGAGAGTCGTGGCGAGGCGAATTAGGTATCGTCTAACAAAGCATGCGTCGAAACGAGGGAGAACCGCTGATGCAAGAGGCGAGCGCGTCGGGGGTCAGGAGGGCGCCACAGTCCGCCAGGTGACCCTGGAGGAAAAATGCAGACAAAGCACAGAAAAAAGAAGGACGCTGGTGATGTTCCAGATCGGCCTAGCCAACGGCCCGAGGTCTATGCGTCTCGAAAGGGGCTCGAGGATATAGCGAGAGGCGGAGGGATTGAGCAGAGGGAGGGAGTAGGGGAGAGAGGAAGAAGAACGAGGGAACAGGTTCGATGGTGTAGGGCTGGGGAATTCAAGGCGCCATGACATGGGATGAGATGGGGATGGGTTGGGATGGATCCATCCATCATCATGGGGATTGGGGGTGTGAAGAGAGATCCATTCATGGGGATGGAACTTCGACGGTATGTGCTGATCGCACTGTGAATTGGGCCGGGTCTCCCTCGACAAGACAGTGCGGGATACGCAGGGGGGGACCCGCGCCAACAAAACGCCAGGCGGGCAGCAGGCGGGCGGTACGTACCCAAGGTACCCGTGCCGCACACTGCCGGCACTACCGTTGTCTGCAGCGCTGCACCTCAAACCTCCAGCACGGTGGGCGAGCCCGCTACGGGCGCTGAAGCCGCTATAAGCCTGCGGGCCGGGCATAAGCTCACTGTACTGTAAGCCATCTCCCTATCTGGAACTTCAGCAGCCCGCCAGCCCGCCACTCCTCGGCGTCCGGTGACACTTTGCCCCAAGCGACCGGGTCACGGTGGTGAAGGGCCGGCGATGGGTGTAGGGAGCGTACTGGCTGCTGGCTGTTGGCGTTGCCAGCTCCGCTAGTAAAGCCCGAACACCCGCCACGCCGGGCGCTGGTTGGCCTCCGGACACACAGCTGCACCCCGACCCCTGGTTCGGCGCTGGGCCCGGATGGCTGCTAGCTGGCCGCCCTGGCAGCGACCACTGGGGACAGGTGCTATTTTTGACGGGCTCACGGGGGACCCGCTCCAGAGGACTCCAGCGGTCTTGTGGCGCCAGTCAGCGTTGCGGCTGGCCACAATGGGAGACCGCGCTGAGAGTCCGCATCGTCCCCTATCTGCTGGCAGCAGGACCACCAACCCCTGCATCTACTCGCCCGCCAGTAGGAAGCCTGCTGATGGGATAATGTGGCGGGCCTAAAGCTGGGGTGGGCTGGGATGGAGGGAATCGTGGATGGAATACGAAGGACTTTTTCGTCTAGGTGCCAATGCAAGAGCATGGGGGTGAAAGCGGCTTGCCCGGATCAAGCCGATGTCTTTTTTTGGTGGCCAAGGACTTGTCATTCCTGATTGAGCACGGGATGGACGTGCTAGGATTCCCAAGGAACGGAAAGCTTTTCTTGATCCAGCAGTGATGCGCACTTTTGGCGGGAGTCTGAGGTGTGTGCGATGTCGTACAGAATGTGGGATGTGGCGGCGTGGGGTCTCGTGTGTGGCCTAGTCTTTGACCCTCCCTTTTAGCTGGCTCCACGACATGTTCCAAGATACGGGAGTCAGTCTTCTTCTTCGTCCCTCTTTGTCGTTCGGTCCAAGGACGAAACGGCAGGGGTACGTGATGTACATCTGGACTTTTCTTGAGCACCCTGACAACAGTAGTACCAATAATACAACGTAGCAGCACGCTACGGCAAGAACTGTAGCCGACAGCCGGGGTAGTGACCTGAAGGATCCAACGGCTGACGGGCTCATCCAAGCCGCATTAAACGACAATTCCATGGCTGCTGATGACAGCAATGCTAAATAAAATACCCAATAAAAGTTTCCAATAACACAACAAGCGAGCAGCTGCATCGGCTGGCTCACGTCTCACGTTATCACTCTACTCTCTAATGAGCTTAATTAAGACTTTGATGTTCGTATTCAACAAAGCACAGCACCTTAACTTTGGTTTGCTGCCGCTTAACTGTAAACAGAGACGGGAATCAATCAAGTTCTGACTGGCTGGTTGGCCTTTCGCCACCACCCACCCGAACCCGCCAAGGTTCAGGTACCTGAAAGTCAATCTAGGCGGGAAGAAAACAGCACACGCAATCGATTACTGCTCCATTGCAAAACAGGACACGACACACCAAAGAACTGCCTAAACATCTGGGGCGTTTTTTTTTCTTCTTTTTTTGCCCCAGGACTGACTCCACAGTATGAAATCTCATGGGTTTACATCGGTCCTACAGTGTACCTCCCTATGAGGACGGCTTCGTCGCCGAACCACGGGCTCTACTTTGAGGCTGCTCACGTGGGCATCTCATATGGCTGAAAGGATATATCGTCTGGGACTTAAGGATAGAGAATTCAAGGGCCAAAGGACTAGATAACTGCAGGGGCCTCTGGAATGTCCACCCTCTTCCCATCTATCCGCCTGCTGATCCTCCCAGGCGAGGCAACCTCCCGGTAAAGAAACCAAACAAGGGCTCGCTCGACCAGGCCAAGCTGGACGAACCACCAAGCGACGCGTGGATCTCGGCTCAGAACTTGGCAGGGGAAAGGCGACTCAGTCCAGTCGAGTAAGCTTTTCTCGCGCGTCTCCAGCCCATCCGTTTCAGACTCGGCGGGCAGCACCCTTCCCGGGGCATGCATTGCATCGGGTGGAGCTCGGAAACGTCAGCGCTTTGGCCCGTATGGACACACACAGATCGCAGGGGGAAAGAAAAATTGACGAAGGCTCTCGGGGCCCCGGCTCTTCCATGCCACCGAGGCGAGGAAACGGGTGACGATGGGCCCCCTGGCAGTCGCCCAGTCGCCCGTTTGGCGTTTCGCGGGTTTGCCATGGGATGGGATCGATTCCCCGGTGTCCGGGCGTCTAGGGCTCTACAGGGCCGATATATCCGCCAGCTTGGCCCGCGAGACGCCATCATGCCAGGCACAGGCACAGGCACGCACCAGAAGCCACCCGTGGCCGAAACCGCAGGGTCTCCAGTTGACGTCAAGGATCAGCAAAGGGGCAAGTCACTGCATCTCTCTCTCTCTTTGGCTCGGGGCAGGCCAAATCAAGCGCCAGCAGACATGCGATGAACCATCCCAGCCCCGAAGAAACCCTCTGAGACGCCCAATCGCGCCCCACGACAGGGCCTGCGTGGCTGAGTCCACGTACGTTCCTGGCGTACGCATCTGCAACGGCGCAATCCAGTTCGCTGCTTCGCCTAACACGCGCGGAGGGGGGGAGCCGGGACGGTCTTCGCATGACGACACCCTTCTTCCCTCCACCTAGGTTGCCCAAGATGGCGGCTTTGACCGATGCGTCTCCCTGCGGAACGGGCCAGCTTTGGACCTTGGCCGTGGCGAAACGTCCCAGCTAGATTGAACAGCCGGACCGTGCCTATGTGAGCACCCGTTTCCAAGACAAGTCGTCCCGGCTTAAATGCAATAATGTGTGCTAAATATACCGTGTATGTAGATTGGTGCAGTCTAACTAGCCAAGACACCTGTGAGGAAGAGTCTTGGCAAGATTCTGCCTACCCTAGACCTTTGAATACGAGGAGCTAGTAAAGGTCCTTAACATCTGCCATACCCTCTCTGGTCTGATATAGGCGACTAGTTCGCTGCCAATAGGCCTCCCATCAGTTGTTGATGTCGTCAGCTCCATTTGGGTCTCACAAGGTCAGTTCCGAAATTCACTGTTTGTTTTTGCTTGTTCACCATGCATTGACATCGGTTCCTCACGAACCCATCCAACTACACGCTTAACTCCCGTAGGATAGACAGATGAAATAACCGATTTTGCTACTCCCAAAAGACACGAATATACAACACAAATCCCAGATAGAGCTCAGGAAAGCTACTCTGTTTCCATGACCCAAACCTGCCATTTTCGCCTGCACCCGCACAAATTCATACTAGTTCACTTGAGTCGTCACTCACACGTAGTAAGTTGATAGACAGCCCATCGGGCTGCTTCGTTGCATGATGGCCATCTAGACCTCCACCGGTCCCTGGCTGCGAGTCTTCCGCGCCGTCCTGCCAGCCACCGGAGCCGTCTTCTTCTCACGCTTCGCCTTGGCGCCCTTGCCGTTGGGGACTGCTGGAGCCGGGGCATCCTCGACACGAGCTTTCTTGTCGGAGCGCGCATCCGAGCCGGACTTGTCCTCGGAGGAGGAGTCGCCGTTGGTTGCGGTGGAAGCTGGCTCCTCTTCAAGCTTGCGCTTCTCTCGCGAGGCGGACTCACTGGAGTTGGAGGACGGGAGAGCACCTGTCATCTCAACGTCATCGCTGGTGCCGTTGGTCGCCGCTTCAGCTGGCTTGTCGGTGACGGACTCGCTATCCTTTGTAGACTCCGCCGGGGTGGACTCGGGTTCCTTGAGTCCGAGGATGAAGGGGGGCTCTTCCTGGAGCTTCTCCTTGGGCTCCTCGTCAATCTTCAACTCCGGTCGCGGTGTGCCCCCAGCCGGAGTGCTGTTGTTAAGGGGGGTCTGTGGCACCGACATGACCTCAACGGGCCTGGGCACCTTCAGAGCAGGCTTTGCGCCATCCTCGGGTTTCTTCTCGTCGGCCTTCTTCTCATCGGCCTTGGAGTCCTCCGAAGTAGGCACCGCAGCCTGGGCCTCTGGTGCTGTGGGTGCAGGCTCACCAACTGGAAGGGGAGCAACATGTCAGCGAAGTGTCTTACAAGCCGGCATCGCGCATCGGGCCATGGTGGGAGGGTTTCTTTGCATCAATAACGGGCCAATTGGACTAGATTGGATAGAACAAGGGTCATGGTGATGGCTCGCATGGTGTGTATACCTTTGTCGATGGCGGGAGCGATTCCGTCGGACATGACGATGACGTAAGAGGAGCTGTCGCAGGTGGCGATATTGCTGGGCGCAAGCTTGAATATGGCACGGAGGGCGTCTACGCGGTTCGTAGGGACACGGGGGAGCGATGCGACACGGTCTCGGGGTCGTAGGGGCCGAGACGAGGACGAATTGTGAAGATGGAGGGAGGAAGTGAGGTTGGGGGATGGCTACGGAGGACGGAGTGAGGTTGGCCGGCAGAGCACGAGGTCACGACGGTTCCACAGGGTAGCAAGCTACTCATACCTACTGTGCCGTACCTCGCCAGAGACAGTCGAGAGCAGCTCCAAGTTGGCGGGTGGCACAAGGGTTTGGCCCGGAGACACACAAGTCGCTCATCGGCGACACTGCTGCGCGGAGGAACCTGGGAGGAACCTAGGAGGAACCTGGGAAGAACCTGGGAAGAACTTGCGCCTGCGCCAGAGCCCGCGGGAAGAGCCACGAGCGCGACCAGCCAGAAGCCGTGGTCAGCATGGAGCTCTCCGGCTCGGGGGGCGAGGGCTGTCTCCATTGCTGCATCGGGCTAAAGCACGCGGCCCCATCAGCGGACGAGCCGTCGAAGGGCGCTGGAGCACAGTGTCGCGGGCCTGGCGGGAGCTGGGCACGGCGGCGGTGCGGACTGTGAGACTGGCGCAGTTTGAAGGCGGGTGTGACGGTGTGAACTCTGAGCATCGAGACGGAGAGGGTCGACAGGAGAGCTGAGGATGGATGAGTTGCAGTTGCGGGGAAGCTTGGTCTCGGCGGTGGAGCCGGCAGCCCGAGCAGAGCGCCAAAAGCCACCGATCTGGGAGGGGCCAGGCGCCGGAACCAGTGAGAGGCAGTGAAGCCGGCTGCAATGGTTGGACAAGAGGCGACGGGGGCTCGGTAGTCGACGATGATGTGCTGCTGCAGTGCTGCAGCTCCTGGTCATGCTGCTTTGCTACTTTGCTTCGTTTGCTGCCCTTTGCTTGGTCAATTGCGGACATTTATGGCCGATCGGACACCTCCGACGCTGCCCACGGAGACTCGAGGAGGGGAAGACCGCGGACCCGTTGCAGATGGAGACCAGGCGAACGAACCACTGTTGCCACTGTCGCTCAGCAGGATCTGCCTGGGAAACGATAGCCATCGGCTGAAGGGAATGGGGAGCTAATAGGGCCAGCAGCTCTATCGATTTGGGGTCATCTCCAAACTGGGAAAAGCTGCCCGGCCTGTCCACCGTGGACTGTTGTTGCTACCAACTCGGCCATCCATCCGCCTCCAGTTCCGCCCCATGTCATGTCTCACCCGCCACAGGCAAGCCACGCTCCCCACGTGCTGCACCAGCCACAACCCCATTTTCAGGGGTTGCAATCTGCAATCTGTCTCCCATCGTCGACGGGCTTAGTCATCCATCTCCAGCTTCAAGCCCAAGTGTCCTCCTTTTAGAGTGGCTCGACGCGGTGCGAAGGCCAACCTACGCGATCAACCGACTCTCCACGTTCTTTTGTCCCCCGCGATCCCGACCTCCGATCTCACCTCCAGGTCCCTCCGAAACTGCTCCCTGTTTCCTCGAATCGGCCGTCTCGTTTGCCCTCCCGCTGCTGCCTCCTCCAACCTTCACAATGGCCAAATCCTCCCAGAACAAGTACTCGGTTATCCTGCCGACGTACAATGAGCGCAAGAACCTCCCTATCGTGGCGTGGTTGCTGAACCGAACCTTCACCGAGCAGTAAGCTCCCTTCTGGATCTCGGAGAACCACCAATATCCAGCGCACGGTTGCTGACCCCTTTCCTAGGAACCTCGACTGGGAACTCATCATCGTCGACGACGGCTCCCCCGATGGAACTCAGGAGGTCGCTCAGCAGCTCATCAAGGCCTACTCGCCGCACGTCGTCCTCAAGCCCCGTGCTGGCAAGCTCGGTCTCGGCACGGCCTACGTCCACGGCCTGCAGTTTGTGACTGGCAACTTCGTCATCATCATGGACGCCGACTTCAGCCACCACCCCAAGTTCATTCCCGAGATGATCGCCGTGCAGGCGAAGGGCAACTACGACATTGTCACCGGAACCCGCTACGCTGGCAACGGCGGTGTCTACGGCTGGGACCTCAAGCGCAAGTTCGTCAGCCGCGGCGCCAACCTCTTCGCCGATACCGTCCTGCGCCCCGGCGTGAGCGACCTGACGGGCAGCTTCCGCCTCTACCGCAAGGCCGTTCTCGAGAAGGCCATCGCCACCACCGAGAGCAAGGGCTACAGCTTCCAGATGGAGCTTATGGTCCGCGCCAAGGCCATGGGCGCCACTGTTGCCGAGGTGCCCATCTCCTTTGTCGACCGAGTGTACGGTGAGAGCAAGCTGGGCGGTGACGAGATTGTCCAGTATGCTCAGGGTGTCTTTTCGCTGTGGCTCAAGGTATAAACAGAACCAGATGAAGGAGATGTATGAACAAAAGGGACATATCTTGTTGGATTGGGGCGTTTCGGCGGGAAGTATAGTACCGTTTAATCTAATACCACGTTTCTTCGGCCCCTCCTCGTTCCTCAATCTTGATGCCAATTTCTCCATTTATATTGCCATGTCTTGGTTTTGATCTTACATATCTAGCGCCACTCTGCAGGTCTTACATGTTCCGTCCTCCCGTCACCATGATAGTCTGCCCCGTCACATAAGAGAACAGCGGGCTTGCTACAGCCAGGACACTGCTCGCAGCCTCGGCCGGGGTGCCAGGCCTCCGCAGCGCAATATCCGCATACATGGCATCCCCCGCCGCGGCCGCCGCTGCTGAGGGGATACCGATGGCAATCTTCTCGCCGTCGGGACCCGCGATGAAGGCGCCGTCCTCCTTGGCGGCCGTCAGTCGCGTGAGGATGTGCCCGAAGGCGATGGTGTTGGAGCGCACGCCGAACGCGGGCCCCCACTCCTTGGCGATGGTCTTGGTGAAGCCCGTGACGCCCGCCTTGGCCAGCGCGTAGTTGAGCTGGCCGGCGTTGCCGTGGACGCCCGACGTGGACGAGATGTTGATGATGCATCGCGGCGCGCCGTCCTTGACGCGGAAGTAAGGCGCGGCGGCGCGCACCAGGGTGAAGGGCGCGGTGCAGTGCAGGGCGATGATGGTCTCCCACTGCTTATCCGTCATCTTGTGGATGACGCCGTCCCACGTGTAGCCGGCGTTGTTGACAATGATGTTGATCTTGCCGTTGCCGAAGTCGGCCGCCTTCTTGACCAGCGACTTGATGTATTCGGCATCGAGGACGTCGCCTGCTACGGCAATGGCCTGGCCACCGCTCTTGTTGATGCCCTCAGCCACAGCGGCGGACTTCTCTGTTGGTTGTGTAAGTCAGGCGCATTCACACACGCATCACAAAAGGTCACTCACTCTCGTCAATATCCGCCACAACAACCTTGGCGCCCTCATTCGCAAACAACCGCGCAGCCTCAGCACCAATGCCCTGTCCGCTACCAGTGATGATGGCGACTTGACCGGCCAACATACCCTTGGGGTAGTTGAGGTGACTGGTGATCTGGCTAACACGGTCCGACATGATGGGCGAGCTGTGATTAGTGATTATTCCGTGCCTGAAGATCTATAAAAATGCAAGAGATGTGATTCTCGAGTACGACAAGCTATTTCGCTACGCAATTATAGACGCGGATTTATGAGTTTGCGGTAGAGACGAGGTCGTCTGAGCTACCGAGGTTCCCCGCGGCTTCGGGTTTACCGTCTTCGGGCCGCGTGGGGTAGAAGTGGCGGGGGGAGATTGAGCTCGGCGCCGGCCATGAGCTGGATTCCCTTTTGGAGAGGCGCACCCGGTGCCGATGGAGTAATTCCCAAGGTAAAAAGATACCAATGGCCCGGACTTCTTGCCTTGGGATTATGTCTACATTTGCTATTACCAAGGACGATCACTTCATGTGATAGACCTGAGCGTAGCGTTGCTGTTCTTCACAACGCTGGATACACATGTCCAAAACCCAGAACACAACATAATAGCAAAATGGCATTAATACATCATTCATGAATCTAAAGCTTAAAGTCTGCGTTCGTCTTCTCCCATCCCGCCGCAGAAGTCTCCATCCTAGCAGCCCGCTCCGTCAGCTTGAGCTTCATATTGCGGTTCTTCTCCGTGCACAACTCGTACATAGTCGACAGATTGAACAGGAGCGTATGAGAGGACAGACCCGAATCAACTAGTCCTTCGAGGATTTCCCGTCCCTAGATTTGTTAGCGTTGAGTTCTAGTCAATAGGCGCTCACACATACCTCGTGTATCCGTCCCAGGTACAGTAGGCAAACGCCCATATTGACGCCGACCATCTCATCATCCGTTGTCTCTTTCAAGTCCTTCCATCTCTCCAGAGCAGACTCGTACTCTGCGTCTGCCATGTCGCACAGCGCCAGGATGATCATCTCCGCATCCTGACCGTCGCCGGCGCCGCGCTGCGCACATTCCCTTGCGCTCTCCGCGTTGCCCAGGTGCAGCCACAGCAGGGCCTTGGCCAGCGCCATCTTACCATCGCCCCGGTCCCGGAGGGTGCTGAGGTGGTGCGCAGCGCCGGTGAGGTCATCCATCTCGATGAGGGCGCCGGCGACCTGGATCCCGAGGTCGTGGAGGCGGGCCTTCCAGAGCTCCCTTGCCGAGTTGTCGTGCTGGGCCGAGGCTTTGGCGATGTTATCTCGGGCCTCCCGCGCGAGGTCGTGGTAGCTCATGACAGCCCGTCGGGGGTCGCCAAAGCCAAGGGCTTGGAGGCGGACGTTGAGAACCCGGAGCTCCCAAGGGACCAGGTGCTCGCCGGTGGCTTCATCGACATATGTTCGGATGTCGTTGAGATCCTCCAGGGCCTTGACTTCCTGCGCAGCTAAAGGGGTGGAATCAATCAACGTCAGGCATGCCAGGCGGGTGTACAAGAGTCCGAAGATCTTCTTAGAATCCGTAGGGTCGATGCTCCCGCTAGCCCCAGATCCCGTCAACTCCTGGACTGCAGCAATAGCCGCTGCTCGAAAATGCCCATTTGCCAACAGTTCCTCCAAAGGCGCCTCCGGACTGGGCTGCTTTGGCGAGTTTCGGAATGCGACAGGCACATTCAGGGGAGTGAGGGGGTGGTAGATCTCTGGACGGAGCAGAAATGAGAAGTCCTTGGCGCGGGCCTCGCCGAGCTGGGGGACCGGTGATGCCACGGATGAGCGAGCAGGCGGTGATGAGATCCTGGACCGATGTGGTGGTGTCCGTTGAACGGGTTGCGCAATGCTTTGGAGCGCTGTTAGTGCGTCACTGGGATGCGTCAGATGGAGGTGAGATTCAGGGAGCATGAGGGATGATGGCGTACTCGTCGGCGTCGAGAGGCCCTTTAGTAGAGGACCTGGGTCTAGCTAAGGGACTGTCAGTCGGTCTGAGTGAGGTTTAGAGGTTTGGCGACAGCCATGTCTGGTTCATGACGGGCATGGTACTGCTCGCTGAGATGACGTTGTAGAGGGGCAACTTGCTCCGGTCTCGCGTGCGCCATCAGATTTCCAGGCCGGACGTTAACATACCCTTAGTGACTGACTTGTTTCTTGAATGTCCTTTACCTGGCGTCCCTGGTGGGTCACTCATGATTTCTGGTTTATGGTTGGCGATGAGATCGTTGCCGTGTTTGAGTTGGTGAGCTGGCGTGGTGTTGTACCTGGCGGATAATCGTCGGTAAACGTCTTCTCAGTGCTTGACAACCCATAGCTTTCGTCTTCTGGCTGCAATGTCAATACGCCAACGACAACGCTGATTAAATAAAATAAATAGAATCATCGTCGTATTCCATTAGTAATCTGTAGTGTCTCCGGTGAATCATTTGTAGTAACGTCTGATATCTGCTGCTTGTCCGAGAGGCATCGAGACATCTCACCAGGTCTTTGCCTACTTAGTTTGACGGCCCGATGCACTGCCAGTGTCCACTGCACCTCTCAATAGCAACCATGGAAGTGATTAGAAGCAAGCCGTAAATCATTCCAAACATTTCAATGGCTCTTAAATTAATTTTTTTTTGACTTTCTCACATCACATCCCTCACACTGTGTTCTTGCATATTGTTTTTCTCCCCATTCCAGACCTTCCCTGGGACAGTCAGAAAGTCAAGATGCCATCACCAAAGCAAGAGGCTAAACGCGTCAAGCTCACCAGCCCTGGTATGAATGGCGATATTACCTGAAGATGTCGCATCGCTAATAGCGCCACCAGAACCCGAAGAATTCCCCGTTGAGAAGCTCGCCCCCAATGGCGATGTCATTCTCATTGTTGGCACGGAAAAGAAGAGGATCCAGATCCATTCAGACTTCCTTTGCCTAGTCTCTCCCAACTTCGATGCCATGCTTCAAAGCCAGTCTAGCATGCCCCATGACTCTCGTGGGCGGTGTCAGATGGTGCTCCCCGACGACGATGGCCAGGCCATGTCGCAGCTCCTTCGCGCCCTTTACGGAGGAGACCCTAAGCTGGACAGTCTGAAGCCAAAAGAAATCTAGAAGATTTCCATCTCGGCGAATAAATATAGCATGGCTCCTCGGATTTCCAGACAGGCTAACACATGGCTTCACACTACCAAGATGAAAGATTCCGAGGAATTCTGGCACCTCCTGAATGCAGCTTACTGGTCTGGACTGTCTGAGCCATTCCACAAGATAAGCAAGGAAGTTATCAAATTTCATAACATTTCGCTTCTCCAATTGGCAAGCGGGACAACGGATGTTGCACTGGGCTTTCGGCTGGCTTGTAAGTAGCTCCCACATTCACCCACATCTCACTGGAAAGGACTTACAATAGACCAGTGGCCCTGGAGGAACTCCAGAAATTGAAGGGGAGAGGGCTCTGTCTGCATTGTTTCAAAACCGCAACAACAAAGTTTTTGCATCGTGGAGCGCAGTGTCCGGCTGGCCAGCTTCACTAGGCCACATAGGAACTGTTGTCCGTCATCATTCCCCTTAGCACGGTAAGGGAAGCCGAGGATAAGAGCTCAGCGAAAGTTGGAGGGCACAAGTCCACTGTGGAAGCTAAGGATAATTATTTCGTGGTTTTTGTGGGATTGTTACTTCGACACTGCTATCTCTCTACGTCCGAGGCGTGTTCTGGCAGGTTTTGTAGCTAGGTAGCTACCACAATTCTGAGCTCATTGTGACATCTTGATCCTTTGATCACACTAACTCACTCAAAACCGGGTACTCTCACAAATGTCTCTTCCATGATCTTTGATGGACATTCCATGGAAGGAGGGTCTCTGGTTTTGCTTCTGTAGCTGAACGCAGACAAGGCCACATATGGTATTTTGGTTCCAAGAAAATCGCATCGCCTCAGGTTTGCGGTTGAATTTGACATCGTTGCCGCGTTCATGATCGGAAATTATGACAATACCCAGCTCTATTGCCGGTCCGGAACAGCGCAATCACGCAGTGTGTGTTTGTCCACTTGACGGCCGGTTACAGCAGGCAATCATGCAGGTGGTGAAGGAAAGCAGTGAATCATTCACTTGTCACTAGTGGTGCCTGATTACTCGCCTTCTCCCACCGATTTTCAATTTTCTTTCCCCCTTTCTTCCTCTCATCTTCACTATTCCTTGATTCCACTTCTACCATGCCGCGCCGCCGAGGAGGCATTATCTCTGTACCTGGGCACCCTGACCCAGGCGCCTGGCTTAACAACTCTGGTATGGATAATGATGCCCTTAGGTGATCTCCATTGCTAATGCAGCCTCCAGAAGTCACCAAACCCCCGGACACCGACGACCCTTCATGCCCCGAGAACTGCGAGGTTCTTGACCCCGACGGCGATGTTATTCTGATTGTTGGCGAGGAGAGGAAAAAGATATGGGTCTATTCAAACTTCCTTCGCGCGATCTCTCCCCGCTTCAAGGAGATGCTTCAAGGATATCCTGGCCCGGGTTACGACGGTGGGGAGGACTCCAGGTACTCGTGTTTGAAGTTGCTTCCGGACGATGATGCCCTTGCCATGACGCAGCTTCTTCGTGCCCTATCCAGAGGGGGCACTGGCACGGGCAACCTAAAGCCAAGAGAGATCAAAAACATTGGCGCGTTGGTGGAGAAGTACGACATGGCCTCTCGGCTGATCTTCATGGGCTCCTACTGGCTTCGGGATCGTGAGATGGAAGATACTGACGACTACTGGTGCCTTTTAACGGCAGCTTATCATTTTCAACTCCATGAACCATTCACCAGACTCAGCAACAAGCTGATCGAACATTATCACTGGAGGGATCCATCTCTCCTCGAACCTGCGACTGAAACACCTGGAACTCTGATAGATTTCCGACTAGCTTGTGAGTATTTTTGACATGAAGTTGGCTTTCCCTGAACTAGGTCTGACATTAAAATAGTGGACATCGAGGAACGTCGGCATTGGCATGCCCGTGTTTCATGGGGGCCAACCCCGGGGCTCTGCCTGGATTGCTTCAAGACCCCCAAAAACCCTTTTTCTGATGAAGACAACAACATGTGTAGCGCCTGCATGAGCAACCAGACTAATACAGTGTCGTCTGCCTCTCATTCACCAAGGGAATACTCAGAGGAGATGGAGGATGGGGAGTAGAGGCCCATGGCGCAAAACGAGGATGATTATATGTAATTGTCCTTATTTTCTCACTGCGAAGCTGACATCTCTGTATGTTTGGAATGGGTTATGGCCAAATTGCAGCTAGAAATCATAGTGTCGAGCTCAGTCTGACTACTCAGCACAAGCTTAATGAAACACACTGAGAGCAGGATGCTATTACTATGATTCCCTACTTCATGCTTCAAGGTCGTTCCTCGGGAGGAGCCCGCCTAAGTCCAATGATGCAGGCAGGGCCTCTATTGTAAATCTAAATGACTTCACGCTCCATCTGATCGCACCTCAAGGCCATTCTATTAGTCGCATGCTAGGCAGTTCGGACCTTTGGTGTTGCGAAATCGCAAGCTGATCTCCCCTCGGACGCTCTCCGCTACGTGCTGCATGGTCAGTTTCCATACGGTGAACTGGCCCTGATAGCCCATGCACCGGTGCGTCTCGCTGGGATAAACTTGACACCATCTGTGTCGAGGAGTCGAGGTAAAACCGGTGGCAAGGCCAGCTGGGGATGCTCTTCGTCGCCGATATGGCGGGAGCAAGGGATCAACGGGCGATAGAAGCATGAAACGTGGCGGCTTCCGCGAAACGCTGACTCCGGCACGATTTGCCGTCGGATCGGAAAGCTCCAGAGTCGTGATGAAGTCGGGAAAATCTCAACGTCTTCAGGGCCTTATCCAGGGGGGTCCTGTGTCGGCGCATCTAGAGGAAGCCAGTGAAGTAGACGTCCCAGATTTAGTGTTTACAATAGATCATGGCGAAACGAAGACGACGAAGTCATGCTACAAAGGGAATAAGAAACTTGGATACCGAACTGCAAGTTTGCCAATTCTGCTTTTCGTTTGTGTTCTATGTCTGCATTTCACCACCAAGCCAGTAACCATTGCATGTTTTTTAAAATTACCCCCAAACCATAGTTCCATAACCTCCCTTTTTAGCCTTGCTTCTTAATAAGCTTGCGCATGCTATCCCGAGCATGCTCTAGAATGAACGACGCAAGGCCCTTGTAGTGCTTAGGCTTGTGGTGTTCGTCCAGCCCATCCGTATCGTCCTGAGCTGTCGCTTCTGCCATTGACCCAGCCGCGGCGATCTCCAAATACCTGTCTCGGTCGTGCCCCTGCTCTCCGATGCAAACGAGAACGCCGCTATACTTG
The DNA here is from genome assembly GCA_020740775.1 of Ilyonectria destructans. Taxonomy (NCBI): domain Eukaryota; kingdom Fungi; phylum Ascomycota; class Sordariomycetes; order Hypocreales; family Nectriaceae; genus Ilyonectria; species Ilyonectria destructans. The sequence goes on from JAHEWK010000016.1 coordinate 1,092,288, forward strand.
AGCAAGAGGGCGTTCAAAATGAGGCGGCACATACGTCCATTGCCGTCAACAAAGGGGTGGATGTTGACAAAAGTGTGGCTGTACTTGGCCGCGAGGGAAACAGGGTCGATCTCCCCTGAATCAACAGCCCGCTGGATACCGTCATCAAGTGATCGGATCATCGCCCGCATTGCGCCGGGAACTAGGCGGGGATCCATGAACTGGTTGAGACCGGCGCTCACGTCGCATTCCCGGTAGACGCCGCTGTACTCTGTCCATGACATGCCTTGTTCAGTATCGACTTTATGTGTCAAAATGCGGTGCGTTTGGAGGATGGTTTCTTCGGAGAGGGCCTCGTTGTTGATGCAGACAGTGGTGAAAATGTAGCTGGCGGCTTTGGCGTGCTGGGTGATCTCATGATAACTTCGAAGAACTGCGTCATAATCGGGGGGATTCTGCACCAGATCGCGTTCCAGGGCCCTGAAATATGCGTCGCCTTCCTGTATTTCAGGAACTTGGTCCCCTCGGAATATCGGTCGGCATAGCGCAAGGGTGATGTCGCATCCGCCTCCAGCGCCTTCGATCATGTTGGAGCCGAAAACCATGCGCCCGAGGGCATCGTCTAGATGCTGCTCGAAGGTTTCCATTGGTACCGGGGGGGCACAATACACGGTTGTAATTTGCGACCTGAGCTCCTCGTAAAGGTCATCCGGATCGACGTCATCGTCGAGGACGTTGTAGTCATATGCATCATCCATCACAATGCGAAAAGGGGTGGTCGCCCCCAAAGATCGGGCTTGGATGGAACGGACGAGGTCGGTTGGCGCCATTCTGTAGTTGTTTGCTGTCAATCGCTGAAAGGAGGAAGGGGAGGATGATGAAGTTGACCGTCGAGACATTCGTAGACTACGTGGACTCCGTGCCTAAACAACAAGGTTGACAGGGTTTTAGAGGATGCTTCCCGCGAAAGGCAAGAACTAGACTTTGACACAACCTTGATGGATCTAAATCCCTAATCTTAATTCCTTCTATCAATAAGGGTATTGTTAAATGTTTAGGTCATCATTATGCCATAAGAAATTAGTTGTTTCATGGATGGTTAAGAGATGCTTTATATGCCGGTGTCTGGCGCAAGTTCAACACGCGCAAGCGCCAACGCTGAGTTTTGAAGGCTTCGGGTGTGAGAAGGAATCTGGGTATTCACAGTCAAGTACACGAAACAGGAATTTGATATGGACATCCAACTCATTTATCTGACCCCATGACAGTTTCCAGCATCCATGCATGGTGAGAATAGCACTGGCATTGGTGGACGAACGATAAAAGCCAAGTAGGGCATAGTCCCTCGCGGTGTTCGAGATTCCCATTTAGGCAGTTGCCAACAGCTGTCAACGTGACGTATGATTGAAGAAGAATGGTGCCGACAGCGAGGGTCCAGCTGGCAGGAGCCTCTATTTTCTGCGCACTTCCATTTGGGCAAACACTGTTCTGCCACTAACCGTGAATCACCTTACAGTGAGTCGCAAGTGATTTATTTTCCTCTCACTTTTCTTTTCTCATCTTTTCACCTTTTCTCACAACCTCTCGCCATCTCCCTTCCTTCTCTCATCTCACACAGAGATCTTCTTATCCCTCCATACTTCCGTCTACTACGGCATCACACCCACCTGAGCATGGCAAAGCGCAAACACGACGCTATTTCATCCACCATGACAGCGGATCCAGAGGCCAAGGTCGTCGAAAAAATCGCTCCTGATGGAGATGTGGTTTTCAGTCTAGAAAACGGTGCGACATGTGTTCAAGTAAGCTCAGGCGTTATGAAATCCGCCTCTCCAGTCTTCGCCGCCATGCTTGGACCGAATTTCAAGGAAGGCCAGGCTGTAGCCACCCCCCACGCGCAACCAATCGAGATCCCGCTACCAGACGATGATCCAAAAGGCTTCATTCTCATCTGTCGCATCCTCCACTTTCAACGGGGTTTGAGAGGGCAGGTTCCGACTTCGACGGACTTACTTCGTGTCCGGCTGGTGGCAGACAAATACGACCTGCTGGATCCCATATTCGTCCACGTCGAATCCTGGATCAAGAAGCACGTGTCTATTGTACAGGACACAGTTCATGCGGATGTGCCTTCGAGGCACTATCGGAACGCAGAGGATGTGATCAAGACACAAACGGTGTCGGATGAAACGGAGGGTTACAGCCTGGACATTTCTGACACCTTTCTTCTCTTACTCATGTGTTATGAGTTCGGAGCCCAGGATGATTTCCGAGTCATCAGTCAACGCATCATGCGGGAGCACATCGGCTCGTTCATCACTCTCGCCACCAAAACGGAACCCATAACTCGGGGATTGGTCGATACTGGAACCCTCTACTCGCTCGCAGGTTAGTGCCAGGTTGAAAGAAATTTCGCTTTTATTCTCACATGTGTGTACTGATGAATCCCATTGCAGGCGCCCTGCAAGCGAAACGAGCCCATCTACTTGCGGATATTTCGAATTCTCTCCAGATAAACATGGTAAACTACATGATAGATGAACTCTGCCTTGAAACACACCACTTGGCCCAGTACCTCGATCTTTTGAGTGAGTACCATACCGGCAATTGGGCCATATCCGAAGGCTCAGACACAGGGGGATTTTCGTCACTTCATGAGGTTTTAATCTGCCTCGCAAACTTCCGGCCCGAGACCTTCCCAAGAATCAATGACATATCGCAAGGAGGCATAATGGACAGCCTGAAGACCGACTTCGAAGCGATGGGGGAAGTCATGGCGGGCCTTTGCCTGATTTGCGTTCAGAAAGGCCTTGTTCAATGTGATGGCAATCACGATGCGACTTCTTCTTGACGGAAGAATTGGAAGTCTATGGCATGATTTCATCGCTAGATAGAGGCATACTTCACTCAAAGATCTCTTCATTTTCTACATCTTTGCCATGATGATGCAAGTTGTCACTCTACTCACATCCCAGCCCATGCGGTACCAAACCATTCAGATGTGAGTGCCCCCAGAAATAGGTAGCTTGAGATATAGGCAGTCATTAAACTATGCGGACCCAGAATCCTGTTCGTTTCATTTGTTGAACCAGTTGTTGTGTTGCTTGAAGTTGAACGGCACCGACAGGTGAAGATGCTCGCCGAAGCCCCACCAAGACCTCACCGGCTCACCTCAGCTTTCTAAACCAACTTCTCACCCGCAAACTCATACCCACCCAGCCATGAGGACACGCAAGTCAAACCGCACAAAGAGCTTCGCCGTTGAAAAATACGACTTCGACGGAAGCTCCGAAGAAGACATCGTCCATAAGCGCGACAAGAAAGCCGACGCCGATGACGACAATTTTGAGGCCGCTGCAGCAGCGGCTGCTGAAGAGAGCGCCGCCGAAGATGACATCGCCTTCGAGCGCGAAGCCATGGAGTCGGACGCTTCAGTGAGCGATCCCGAGGGCATCCCCGACAGATTCTCCCGCCAGCGCATCAAGCTCATCCGCCCGTTCAACGTCCGCGCCGTCGGCGTCACTGGCTATCTCGATGTCGAGCCCGTCGCAGCCGACGGGCGCATCGTGAGGGCGTACTGCGGGCCGTACGACCGCGGCCTTCGAGGGCATCCGCTCGTAGAAATGTGGTACGGGCGACATCAAGGAGGAATCAAGATGGCGCATGGCATGTTGGACCGGTGGATGGACTGGTCTGTGTTGCCGCCCCGGTCGAAGCTGGATGAGCCGGCGGAGAGGGACAGAGGCGTCTGGTCACCAAACTTTTTCGAGAGGGAGGCTTACAATGCTGAGCATTGGTATGAGCGGGTGAGGGACAGCATGCCGCAGGACGAATCTTTTCTGGGATTATCAGAGGAGGAAGCTCAACCCTACCGACATCATCGAGGAGCCATGCCAGTGTTGATGGGACCACACGACTCTCAGCTGGAAATCATGTTTGAGGCTGGCGACGCATACTCGCTCTCACAATCCGGATTACCATTCGATCAAGACGAGTCCGACGCCAAGACCGTCGCAGGGTGGATGTTCGACGCCGGAGGCATCGTCACCAGCATGGATTGGGCACCTCGACAAAACCCAAACGCCCCTCAGCTCCTGGCGATGTGCGTCATCCCACATTCCGACCAAGAGCACTACGATTTCGAAAAGGAGTCGGTAAAGCCAGACTTTCAGAAGCACGGCGTCGTTCAGCTGTGGGAGTTTGAGGGAGCGCGCACAGAAGACGGGTTCATGCGGCCGTCTTCCAAGCGACCAAGGCTTCAAAAGACGATATGTCTCGAGAATGGCCGAGCGCGGAGGGTAAAATGGAGTCCTGCGTGTGGGCTCTTGGCAGTCATCTGCGGAGATGGGAATGTCTATGTCATCGAGGCGGGTGATGATGGAGACGGGAGCTATGGTAAGATGGCCTCCTTTATTAAACCAACATTTCTAATTACTTCTAGACAAATTACAGCAGCCGGTTGCCACATTCGGACTGTTAGAAGAGGAGAGCATCGAGCCCACAGCCCTCACATGGATCAACTTCAACCGTCTTGTAGTAGGCTACTCGGACGGCTCTATCGCTCTCTGGTCCATCCGTCCTAGTCTTCTCCTCTCACGACACCCTGTCCATCACAACATCGTCCTTGACCTCGTCTCAGGTTATCCATCCATGCCATACATCATCGCCTCTTATCCCGTCGGTGGCACGGTGAGGCTCATCGACCTGCGAGCTCCAAGCGTCGAATCAACCGAGGTCCAGGCCCTCACTGTCGCATCGCAACCCAACCTTCTTGGGTACAGCGATCACCTCCTTGGCTTCTTCTCCACATATCCCTCTGCCGGCGTGCTCAACACACAGATTGGGTTCATGTACCACGCCCAATTCCCAATCGCCCGCCGCGTCTTCACCGGGCAAAGCTTCCCCTCCTGTCTGTCTGTTGGTCGCACTCACCCATATCTGCTCATAGGCTCTGTGGACGGCTCTCTATGGGCGCTGAACCCACAGGTCGAGATCTTCACCACCAGGCGCGAGCCCTCGGACCGCATCAGGGTTTTCCAGCACGAACACCGACCAGCAAAGTTCTTCCCGGAAGATTCGCCAGCCGGAGCGCGCGGCGTATCGCGAGTGTTGCAAGGCTTTGTTCTAGAACGGAACGTCAACCCAAAGTCAGACTTCAAGCCTCCAGTCAAGAAGGGCAAGAAGGTGAAAAAGAAGGAGGCCGAAGCTGTCCGCGCTGATGACGAAGAGGATGGGGCCGGTCCATCAGATCCCACCCGAGCGGTTGTCTATGAGCCGTCGACGAGAATTACGACAGTGGAATGGAACCCGAACGAAGAATTTGGGTGTTGGGCGGCGGCGGCAATGGGATCAGGGTTGGTAAGAGTGATTGATCTCGGGTTGGATAGAGGCGATGATACCACGTAGGCGATCGAAGAATTGATACATGAACAAAGGCTCCACGGTCTAGGCGTATTAACCCTCGAGGCACTCGGATCCCATGACGGTGTGAAGGTGGTCGAATGCCTTGGCCATGCCGTAGAAGTGCGTGACGGCAGCCATGATGACGAACATGTGGAAGATCTGGTGAGAGCTGCCCCAGATGTCAAACACAACGGGTGCGCTCCGCTCAGGCCACCGGACCTAGTTACCATTAGCAAGACTCGAGAAGACTCATCGGGTGACGAAACATACAGCGTAGAGGAAGGCGCCAAAGATGTACATGGCACCGTGGAGGACGACCAAACTGAGGCTCATCCGCTCCTCCATGCCCTGAATGCCGTAGACCATGCAGCCGTGGATAACTGGGACCACGCCTGAGAGGCCGAGAGCAACGAACATCATGGTGCGGTAAGGTCTCCAGGTCGGAGTGCGGAAGCGTTCGATCCATGAAACCAGCCCGCATCCTAGGCCGAGGGAGCAAATCTTGGCCGTGTTAGTGAGTGCTTCACTTCAAATCCGAGCTGTCCGGTCACTCACCGCGTTTAGATAGATAGTCATCAACTGCGGCCTGCAGAAGAAGCCGTAGTACAGGGCTGGGAAATAGCTCCCGACAATCAATGCCACAATGCCAGTATAGTCGAGCTTGTTTCCCCACTTGGCCACCATCTCACTATGGTTCGACAGCGTATGGAACGTAGCGCTCATGCCCAGGCACAGCACAGCGCCGCCAAAGAAGCAGGCAAAGACAAACACGTCCGCAATCGTGGCCGTCTCGTAGCGCGGCTGGACGACATGATAGACGTATGCAGCGGTGCCGATGAAGACAATGGCGCCGAGGAGATGCGTCCAGATGTTGACCGATTCGTTGTGCAGGTAGAAAAGGGAGCCCAGGGAGTGCGCGTACGAGGAGCGCGACTGGCGGTAGCCGGTGAGGATATAGGAATTGTCGCGACGCCAGGCGGGGAGGTCGTCCCAGAGGATCAGCAGAGATTGCTCGACCTTTTTCTCAAACGACTTGGTGGCGCTGAGAATGGTTTCCGTGGTGGAGGGCCGGCGTTGGCGCACGCCGGCTGGTTGTTGATGTTGGCTGGCCATGATGATATGAGTGGATGAGTTTCAGACTCGAACGGGTTAACACTTGAAGAAGCTACGTTGCGGCAGTTGCCATTCCTAGATGCAAATCAATTATGAATAGTCGCGATTCCCTGATTTATATAAAAGTTATTAGATGGGTCCTCTGATCTGATGCAATGAGTTGAGAAGCTGGAGCCCCGTGTTGCCGTTGTTGGCCAGGGTGCTTTTGTTGGGACAGGCACATGGAAAAGACGCGCAGCGCAGAACCGCAACGCTCCCGAGGCTAAAGATCGCCTTGGGATAGTCGGCCCACTAAAAAGTAAATGGATGATCCTCCTTCGAGGAAAGTCTTTTACAGGATGCCGACGGACGGTTCCGACGACTATCATGAGCTGTTGCGAGAGCTTTTGTTGTCTGGATAGGGTCGAGTTGGTCGTTGGGGATGCATCTCTGCTCCCCATCGCCGCTGAAGGATCGCCACTGAAGCCTCGGAGCGGGATATACAAGGGTTGTATGGGCGGTCATGGGAAGAGCATCAGCAACAAAAGATAACATCCAAAGCAGATACATCACATGCAAAGCGCGGCTAATAGGTCAGCTTTTTGAGTCACGGCATGGATTTCATATCTCGTCAACCATCAGAGAGTGCATGTCCCAGCTTCCAGAACACCACAGCCGGCCTGGCTTCTACGGCGCCTAGGGCCTCGGCTCACGCCATCGCAACATCCTTTGACACCGCTCGCAATCACGCACCCCAATATCCAAATGCGCATTTACTTCTTGCCACTCTTCTTGATGCCCTGAGCACCCGTGTTGAGGGGGCCCTTGCCGCCAGCCTTGGACGCCATCTCCTTGCGGGCCTTCTCCTCTGTGGGGTAGCAATCGTCGTGTCAGCCTAAAGTTGATCCTGTTTCGCATCGCTGCGCGGGTACGACCTGCGACGGCCTACCCGCGACGGCTCGAGGATTTCGGGGAGGGGGGTGGGTTCGTACCGGCGCGCTTCTTCTCGAGGAAAGCCAGGTCATCTTCGTCGAGCTCCTTGTTGGCCTTCTTGGCCGCCTTGAGGGGCTTGGCCTTGCCGCCTGTTGTGGTTGGAGGGGTTAGTCTCTGGCGATGGCGGGGTGATGCGGTGGGAGATGATTGAGGACAAAGGACGAGGAGGTAGGGACTTGCCTTCTCGGTTGTTGCCACCCATGATGATTGTGTGTCTGGTGTTGTTTGTGCGAAAGTGAAGAAGAGAGCGAGAGCGAAGCGAGATAAACAGAGAATGAAGAAGCGCTGTGGCGAAGGAGTCGTCGCAGCAAAGTCAGTCAGCAGCGGAGTGGAAGACCCTTCCGTCCCACGGACCACAGACACGGCGCCTAGAACCAACTGCAGGAGGCAGCCCAGGCGGTGAATCCACTAACAAGGCGCTGTTGACTCGCTGTACGATAAGGGGCATTGGCAGTGGCTGATAAGGGTCCTCCAAGCTTACCTAATCGGGCATGGGTCCAAAAATTTCCTGCGCCGTCCAGGTTACAATGTCCGAAGCGCGGCCACGCGACTCCATCTGACGGTTACGTCAAAGTCTGGAGACTACTGACGACATCAACTCTTGAAGTCACCAACGTTTCCAGGCAGACACACGCACATACGGAAGACGGGACAGCCCTTTAGGCATTCCCATCATCGCCAAACCGTACATTGTCCCTCTCTCCCTTCTCTATCTGGTCTTCTCCTCAACGACGTCGTTTCAATCCGCTGCGAACTTCAATCACCCCCCAGCCAACCCCCTCCTCAACTTCGACCTTGAGCCTAGTAGGAGTCACCACGCATCCGGTTGGGCTCTTCTCCCATTGCGCTCTGTCTTCCCAGTTCGCTTTGCTGACTCGTCTTGCCCCCTTCTCTCCCTCAAGGCCTACATAACCCCAAAGGATTTCGATCCGTCGCACGTCAGTGAGCATGGCGTCCAGTTCGGACGAGGGCGAGATCGTCGAGAATTGCGTTGAGGACTTGAAGGCAACTTCACTTCAGCACCCTAGAGGAAGCGGTGTTGACCGTCAAGACAGACATCGAAGTAGACTCTCGACTCCAGACCACGACTCAGCCTCGAGGCATAGCAACGCCTCGCGACGAAGCCCATCGCCACGCGGCTACAAGCGCCAACGCGACGACAAAGACAGGGAAAGGGACAGGGACAGAGATTATTACGCCGGTAGGCCCCGCGATCATGACTCGAGAAACTCCCGCTCCCATTACGATGATGCCCGGAGACCCCGTATCTCCTACGACGACCTAGACCGTCCTGCGTCCCGCGATAACCGTAACCGCGAGAGGAGCCGCGATAGAGATGGCCACCGTGATAGGGAACGGGATTGGCATTCCAACAAGCGGCCCCGGAATCGGAGCAGGTCTCCCCAGCGACCCAGGCGCGCCGAAAAGGGCAGGTTCGATCGCTTCGTCAGAGAAGGCCAATACGACCGGCGCGAGGACTCCAGAGGGTTAAAGTACGACGACGACCGCAGCTCTCGAGATGCCGGTTCTGCGTCCAGAGGGACCACAGTAGGAGAGGCTTCACGCGCCAAAGAACATGATGCTAAACCGAACAAAGGGAATGCAAATGGACATGACTCTTCCAAGACTTCCCAGAGGTATGTTACCCGACTTGATTGTGAAGTTATGGACTAAACTAACTAAAAAGCAGGGAGTCTTTCGCCCAACCAGAACCCGAGGAGGACTTTGAGGAGCCTGAGCCTGTCGACGAAGAGGCTGAGATCGAAAGACGGCGCAAACGGCGTCAGGAAATCCTCGCCAAGTCTAGTTCTGCGACACCACTCCTTCTTCACGCTGTTGGAGCGGCTAGCAAGGCTCGCGCAGCATCGCCTGCGTCCATTCAACTCGATAGCCCGATGAGGTCGCAGTCCGAAATGGCGACACCCCGAACCCCTCGGACCCCTCGATCTGGTACATTTTCTTTCCCTTGCTATGAAAGAGAGGCACTAACCGACAGTAGACCTAGCTTCACCTCGCTCACCCGGATCACACGATGAGCCATCCCCTGGTGGAATCAACCTCCTCGACGACACGGCGCTGATGAACTCCCACGGGAAGGGCAAGGTTGATGACGATGATGGCCCCTCTGCCGCCGACTACGACCCCACGGTTGACATGCAGGAAGACGAGAAAAGGGGTGAGCTCCGCCATGGACATGTTGTACTTCACGGTGAGCATGTTGTTACAACCACGGAACAGCAGCCTCAAGAAGAGAAGCACGAAAAAGTCCAAGAAGAGAAGCCGGAGAAGTCTTCCGGCGATGACAACGACGAAGACTTTGACATGTTCGCTGAGGATTTTGATGAGGACAAGTATGCAACCAAACCGACAGCTGCTCCGGACGCTCTCGATGCCAACGGCTCGGCACCCGATGCACAAGCCGTCGCCAAAGGTGGAATTCTCGAGGGCGACGACAAGGACGGATACTACAAGATCCGAATCGGTGAGGTGCTTAACGGACGATATCAGATCCAAGCAACACTTGGGAAGGGTATGTTCTCGGGCGTGGCTAGCGCTCTCGACATTACGACGAAGCAGATGGTCGCGATCAAGATGATGCGCAACAACGACGCCCTCCGCAAGGGAGGCTACACTGAGATTGCCATCCTACAGAAGCTCAACGATGCGGATCCCGAGAACCGAAAGCACATTGTAAAATTCGAGCGGTCCTTCGACTTCAATGGCCATCTGTGCATGGCCTTTGAGAGCTTGAGCCTAAACCTGCGTGAGGTCTTGCGCAAGTTCGGCAACAACGTGGGTATCAACTTGGGCGCAACCCGAACGTACGCCTACCAGATCTTCGTGGCCCTCGCCCATATGCGCAAGTGCAGCATTATCCATGCTGATCTGAAGCCCGACAACATCTTGGTAAGCTCTCGCTAGTCTTTGCCATGTGGAAATGGACTGCTAACTTGGAATAGGTTAACGAGAGCCGCAACGTGCTCAAGATTTGTGATTTGGGCACAGCCATTGATAGGTCTGATGCTGCAACAGCACACACGGAAATCACGCCGTACTTGGTCAGCCGATTCTACCGCGCGCCGGAAATCATCCTCGGTATGCCATACGACTATTCCGTTGACATGTGGTCCATCGGCTGCACGCTGTATGAGCTGTACACGGGCAAGATCCTGTTTACAGGCGACAGCAACAACCAAATGCTCAAGGCGATTATGGAGATTCGTGGCAGACTGACGCCAAAGTTGTTCAAGCGTGGTCAGCTGGCGGGCGCTCACTTCGACGATATGGGTCAATTCGTCAGCGTCGAGCGCGACAAGGTCCTCAATAAGGTATGTTCCGGCTTACTTCTGTTTGTTGTTGTTTTCTCTACCATCTCCCTTCCCTTGCGCCGTCCACGTTTCCCAGACGCTCTATGCATATGTCTCGTCTATTTTGAGACAAACAGACGAGGGTGTGTTTGGGGGCCGTTAGCTTAGGATTGGGGCTCTGCGAGCGTAAGCGCTTGGGTTGCATCCCTTGCAGCAGAAGCGCCCAGACCTTTGTGGGGAGTGTCAGATTCAGCCAACGTCATCCAGTCAACACCATTCTGGGGATTCTGGATCTGGACCTCCTCTGGGGGCCAGCCACCTGAGCAAATACAGATGAGATGACCTCTCGGACTTCACGCCCGTCGGGTGGTCGCCCATCCGGCCGGATCCACTGCCAGCCTCCCAACTCCGCATCTCGGCTCCTACCTGACATGCCAACATCCCTTGCATGTTATTGTTGTCCTTGTTGTTGTTGATGCGACGACATCTGCAGCTCATTCATCTGAACCCCTGCTTAGACCAGACGGGGACCAAGCGCCCAGCCCCGTCCATCGTTCTCACATGCCCCCCGGTGTTTGCTTGATTTAGAAGCATGTTGGATCAATTGCTAACCCATGTTCACTTACAGACTGCTGTTAGGACCCTTTCCATGATCAAACCCACACGCGATCTACGGACTCGACTCATGGCTGCGTCAGGGGGAATGAATGAAGCCGAAACCAGGGATCTGAACCACTTCATCGACCTTTTGGAGCACTGCCTGACGCTCAACCCAGACAAGCGCATCAAGCCAGCAGATGCCCTGCGACATCCTTTCTTCACGTCACGGGCGGGGACATCACGGCGGTAACAAGCTGCGAGGGGGGAGGGTCACGACTGGTGTGAGGATGGCTGGATCAAAGTTGTCTGACTTGGCCCTTGAACAACGTATGCCTAGTTGGTGGATCGCTTGAGACCAGGTTCGAAGAGCTCTAGACCTTGGGTAGAACATATTAGAAACAGGAGTCATTGGTCTACATTGGTACATTCAGGAGCAGTCGGGTTCGATTTCCCGAGGCTGTCATAATACTTGGGCGAACTCTAAACATTCGGATGGCGATATTGGTGCATTTTCCGTTAACGCTTGGCTTAGAACCTTAGGTACCTATGCCGTAATGACACTGTCATGCCAGGTCATGCCCCATTGCATGTCTTGGTTGAATCAGCAATGTGGTGAGTCCGCATAGGCCAGTGTACACCCAGCAGGCCTTGTTGGTCGTGAAAAGCATCATTACCTTAGGTTTGTTCTCCAGTCAGCCGTGACAAGAATAGTTCATCCCATGTCATCTTCATACCCGTTGGATCCGCCCGGCTGCGCCGCAACGGCAGGCTCCAGCCCGGAGGCGATGTTGTTGGGAGGATTCAACCATGCGACTGACTCTCTGGCCCCGGCTCCGACGGATGACTACCAGCGCGTGTCATTGCTTGTTGGTTTACGACTAACATTGTTGTGATGACGAGGCAGATAATGAAGCCGAGGCCAGCCTCGTTGTCCCGAGCGAGCTGGCTGCCTTTGTCGTAGGTATCCGTAATGTGGACCCCGAAGAGGCAACAATAGCCCGCACAGCCGCATTTCAATACGCCGGGCGAGAAGGGAGTCATCCAGTGGCGAGGGGATGTGTCAAAAGGGCCGGCGCATGCTGGGGCAGTGGGCGCGTGGCAGAGCGGGCATCAAAGGTTCCAGTTGCACGTCTGCTTGCTTGTTTGTCGGGTAGACGTACGTTGCTTTGTGGAAGGGATGGAGACGCAAGGAGCCGTGGGGCGGGAGACGATGACCGGGTTGATGGTGAGGCGCGAGGATAGACAAATGGGGTTTGTTGAGGGCGTGAGGGAGAGCACGACGGTTGGGGGGTTGGTTGGCAGACGCCGTGTAAGTCGGTACTGGGGCTGCAGCACCTCGCAAGACATGATGCCATCACGGCCTTGTTTCTAATCAGGCGTGAATCATGCCCACAGTACGAAACAGCCTTCCCGCCGTCGCACAACCACAGCACGAGCAAGCACGCAAGCCCCGCCCCGTCTGTGGTTGTGCGTCTACGAATATGTGCCCTTGTACTCTGTATCACCCGGCGCAACACGCCTCCTCCGAGCCCGGGGCAATCGCGACAACTCGGAAGTATTCCTCGCCTCTTTTCGCGGAACGAACGGGAAAAACAAGGCTAGCGATTTTGGTTCCCCATGGTCAGACTCAGCACGGTGGCGGCGGTCTGTCGGAGGAACGCCTCGTGTTGCGAGGGTGGTTGGGGGTGAAAGGGAAGCCTGGGATTGGGAGGCTGAGACAGGTTTGTGGCTTGCCTTGGTGGTGAGTGAGGGTCGGCGGGATGAGACAAAAGTCAGGCGAGACAAGATAGGCCGAGACAAGGAAGCCAGCCTGTCTTTCCCTTGTGAGGCTTGTCAAACTAGTCTACTGCGCTGCAGTGTGCTGGGCTACTTCACCAGCCATCTTGTGATGTGGGTTTCTGTTCGTTGCCTCTTTGGTGATGAACGCCATCTATCACACCGACTTGCTGGCTTGCTGGAGGCTTGCTTCGCATACAGCACTACGCTGGAGGCGCATTCACCCGCTTGCATTCTGACTTGTACTAGGATGTGACTATCAATCCACGGCTCTTCACTCCCCCCCCTTTCAACCAAGGACGAAAAGAAGAAAATACGTTGCATCAGAAACAACGCCGCACATAGTAGACTGTTCGCTGTCAAACTAGGCTGATATGTAGGGAACCTGCAGGGTAAGGCGGCAGCAGAACAAGAAGCAAAGACTATATCCACCGAGACATGCGCTGGCACAACGACAACCAGCAGAACCGAGCTGGCAGCACAGACACGCCCCCGCTTCGGAGCTGTCAATCGGAGATGCAGATGCAGATGCACACGAGAGGCGGGAGAAAAAAAACACAGCAGCAGCAGCAATGGATGCGGATGGGTCGATAGGCGATGGGCGGATTTCGTAAGAGAAATGCCCGTAGCTCGCTCTGGCTATGCAGCTCCCCGGCGAGTTTTCCCCCGTTTGGCATCTATTGACCTGTTGCCCTTCACGGCGTGGTGCATCGCAGCCCAGCCCAGCGGCAAAGCGGGCGCCGCAGAGTCACAGAGAAACATGACGGCTCAACTCTCAGAAACTCGCAGCCTCCGTTACGAAAGGCCTCTGTTGGCTGCGAGCACACGCCCGTAACAATCCTGCAACCCCGTCCGTGTCGCATGTAAAGTGCCCCACGCCCGTCACAATCTGAATCAGTCGCCACTCGATCACCACCCAAAACAGCTCCGAAATAAGCAAATATACTAGTCTCCATCTACGTATCTACGTACCGAGAACAAAAAAAGAAAGCAATAAAACGTTTCCCGGGGATCCCATGCCCATGCCTCTTCCTCCACCGTTTCCGCAGGCCCGTGACACCCCTGGGAAGCGAGTTGCCGTTGCTTGCTTTGTGCCCGCAGTGCAGTTCGCCAGTTCAGGGTCCGGGCGCGCAAAAAGCAACTACACAGCCTCACTCTTGGCGCCGATTTCTTTTTCTGATTTTTGATTGCTTTTTTTTTGCTTCCACTCTGTCACTTTTCTTTTTTTTTTCTGGTCCGCGACGCAACTCTGCGGAGCCCGGCTTTGGGCTGCGATGGGGCGCGCGAAATAATGGGGTTGGCTCCTCTCTTGGGCGAGCACGGAACAAGGGCTGCTTGCTGGGCGCGAAATTAACCCACGCCGTGAGTGAGATTGTTCCGTTCAGCTGGAGTAGCTGTAATAAATCTGTACCGAACGTGACATGCGTGTGTGAGGATATCCGGCCACGGGAAAATCATGGCTGATGAAAGGGACCGTGCAGTGCAGCGCAGCTCGCAGCTTGCAAGCCCCCCCAGCGCTTCGGGCGGTTCGGAGGCCGGGGTTTGCGTGTTTGAGGTAGAGTGAAGCAACGCCGCAAGAGCGCATCCCGGAAACGGCGAGGCGCTCGGGGACGAGGAAATGACGACAACGGCGTCTTGGACAAAATGGTGCCGTCGTTTTGTGCCGTGGTGGTGATCAGCGGCATGTCGGGCCTTGTCAGCAGGGGAGGATCATCGTGTCTCGCTTTGAGGGCGATCCGAGGTGAGCACACGCACGGCGTTACGAACTCTACGTAACCGCTTCACAGGGATAGTATTTCGCCTTGATAGTGCTCATGGGTGCGAGGCGGGAGGCGTCTTGTCTTGTGTTTGTTACGGTCGATCATAGAGGATGGATCCCCTGGAGTGCTAAATCTGGAGTGCTAAGTTATGCCGCCTGCGTAACTCGCTGTCATGGCATGGACAATCGCACATCCGCTGGCTCAGCTTGCCAGCCTCACTGGCCGATCCCCCTCCCCAGCGACCCCATTCATGCCCATCATACCCCATCCATGCCATCATACCCCGTCACCATTTCCATTTCACCAGCCGGGATGGTGGCACTTGAACGACCGGTACCACCACGCAACACGATCGCCTCCGTCCGTGTCCATCGCCGTGGGCTCCGTGCACTGCGTATTGTCCTGGAAGTCGAAGTTGCCCCAGTGCCGCCCGTCGCAGTTGGGGCCCGCCCACACGGTGCACACGACGCGGCTGTCGTGGGCCATCTCGGGGTCCCACACGCGCATCGACCGGCTGGGCTGCGAAATCGTGTAGCAGGTCTTGTCCTCGACGTCCTTGCGCGTGTATTCGTAGCAGTATTTGTGCGCCGCGCGGTCGCAGGGGCAGTTGCTGTTCTTGACGACGGTGGAGTTGTAGCGCTCGGCGGTTGATAGCGCAGTGAGGGTCGTAAGGATGATGGCGACGACGCCGTGAATACGTGGGCCCTTCATTTTGGATATTAATTAGACCGAGGCAATTGGCAGACTCTGATGCTTGGGAGCAGGGTAATTATTCGCAATATTACATTTCGAACGTGGTCATCTTGACCTTGTTGACTTACACAGATGTCAAAGTTTTCTGTGAGGGCTCAAAACGCAGTATCACGCACATTGTCCATAGCGCTCCCTTGGCTTCCATTAACCCTACAGCGGCCTACAATAGCCTACAACAGCCGACTGTCATACTCCAAACCTCGCACAGAACATAGATTAAGCGCATCACAGATCGCATTCAACACAATAAACTACAAGCCACAGAGCGCAAGAGTCCAGGGTAGTTTCGCTCGTCCTCCGTGTGCCAGCGCCGGGACGGCCCCGAGTGGAGTCTCTACTAGGGAGCGCTCGGCGTGACGGATCAGGAGACGTCCGGTCTCTGCCGTCCTCGTGCCCGGCGCGCGCCCTGATTCTCGCGCACAGTCCATGCCACAATGCTGGGACGCACCAGACACAAAGCCAGGGCTACTGTCGGTAGAGGGCCTCTGGAGGCGCCCGTGACTGGCTGGACGTGGGAAACTCCTCACCCAAGGCGACGTTGGATCGTCCCACGCAACTGATACCACCCCTCGCCTCGTCGGCCTCGGCAGACGTCGCAGGCGCCAGCCCGCTGCGCTGTCCACCAACGAATCGTCGGCTTGGCTACGCAGTGGCGTTGATTTTAGCAGTCCCCCAAGCACCTCAGGCGCCCCGGATCCCATTCCCGCCACCAGCACCCTGCGCGCCTGCGCCGTTAGTGGCCCCGATCGTCTGTTAGACTTCGGTCACGGCGAGAGCGTTTCGCGGGAGACTCCATCGCCAAAACGCCTGCGACGAACATGTGCCTTGTTGGCCCCGGATTTGCAGCGTGGGCGTCCCCGATGGCACGCTATTGCACTGGTCGAGCGCTGGGCGAGGCCTGCGAGAGGCCAACGTTGACCTGCCGGCGGGGTTCCGACGGTTCCTGGTCCATGGCCTCAGGAGCCGTCGAGCCAATGCCGGGTCTTCGTGGCCTCCCTTGCGTCGACGCTGCATGCGATATGGGCAATGCTGCCAGGCGGTGAATCTGCGAGGAGGCATTTACAGCTTGCGTCGGGGGCATGGGATGCCGACGGACGTTGATGCTGATCGGCCCATCACGAAACGTGCGCCATCCTTGCTTGACGAACTAGTTTGAGCTTGAAGGCACCGGCGAATCGCGAGCTGGAAGCCGTAAGTTTGACTCCAGGGGGCGGCGGCCGTGGTGGGAAGACGACTCCTCTATCGATCCATCACGCATGAAGTGTACATGAGAAGAATGACGGTGAGCCGGTTTGAAAAGAGTCTCGGGCACGGGTTCCCGCACTGTCTCGGACCACGGGCACGTCCGAGCTTGAGGGACTACGGGTTGTTTCTCTGCCAGATCCCAGGTGGGACACTTGAGAGATGGGTTGATCTGAGCTGGGGAACGCCAGATGGGTTGGGGAAAGCAGGCGATCTTGCTGTGTATCAGGCTTGCGCTGGCCTCTATTGGATCCGGTGACACTTCTTACTAACCCCCGGCAAGCCCAGTTGCGACATTGTGGTGGCGGGAGGGGAGTTGATGGTGTGCTCGGAGCCTTTCAACCCCGTTTCTTTGCCTCAGCTCCCCTTCCGATCGAGGTGACAGGCTCGATGAGTGCAGTTGGCGTTGGTCGTGTGCCGCTGGGTGGACTGTGCGAAGCCAGTGCCGGCTGACAGCTTTCACGGTTCGCAAGTTGGCCACGGACGCTGCATGACTCAAGGACTTTACTATTTAGGGTGGGTTTACCAAAGTTGCGCAAGTTGCGAGATAGCTAGAGCTGATCCCTATTGGGCCAGATAGTTGGTCATCTTCACCGTTTCTCTCAGCGCGCATCTGCAAGATGCCCTGGAACGGATTATCGCCAACCTCATCTATCGCGGATGCAGGCCATGGCCAATGGGAGCCCACCGATGCACCCACCTCCGGCTCTGGACGGATGGGCCGGCGAAGACGGAGGTGGAGGCCGCGGTCGAATCAGAAGACGAAGGCGGCTGCCGTCTTGCAGGTGTGGAGAGGGCAGGTGAAGGTCACCGGTCAGACACAGCGAGCAGGATTTCTGACGGAGTGTGCCTGTGATTATCAGCCCATGCATGAACTGAATCAACTCCTGTTTGGTGGATTGCCTCAGGTGGTGGGCGTCAGAGTTGGAGGGTGGGAATGGGATCTGCTAGCGGCCTGCGGCAGGTGGACGGGACGGGGACTGACTGGTCCTGGCTGGATGTAAGTGTACGAGGTAGAGAGATTGGATGGATGGGCGAGCGGGGGATCGCGATGGCGCGGATCCAAGTCGGATTCAAGTTCTGAGGCGGGCAGTCGAGGCCACCCAAGAGTGAACGCCGTGCCTCAGTTAGAGTGTGTGTGATCGACGCCCCAGACTGGAGGGAGATTGAGATGGGTTCTGGTGTGAGGCACTTTGGTAGCAGGGGAGTCAGTGCGGATTTGCAGGCGACCCTGGCGACTCGCGAGGCGCCAGAAGGCGAAGAACAGCAAGGCAGGCCTTGTTCCTGGCGGGTCATCAATCAAGTTCAATCAAGAGCCGTCGAATAATCCCTGGGGATTGCTGATGGACCGTTGATGGGCCGCCCAAGGATGTGCCCTGGGGTGCTGCCATGGGTGCGGCATGGGACCCTGAGCGAGCGATGGGGCGCTGGAGCACAGGGCATTGGTATTGGCATGGGGCCTCGCCGCATGGCGTCTGCATGGACGTCCAGGGTCGTACTGTAGCGACTGTAGGCAGGGCCGTCGGTCTCGTTTCTCTGGTGGTGGAGTTCTTTCAACGTCAACGACTTGTTGTTGTTGGCCTGTGTCTGTGACGTTGGGCGCAGGTACTTCGTACTCTTTGAGAGATCGAAGCGCCAGCCCCAAAGCGGCTAGCCACACCCGTGATTTGACATGCCACCCATGCATCACCACTTCAGCCGTCACGCACCGTTGACTGCAGCACAAATTGGCACAAATTGGCACCGTTCAGCACCGCACCGTCAATGCAGGGCCTGCTGTTGCATGTTCCGTCCAGCCAGCGTCCAGTGGGTGCGCCTGGCGTTGTGCGTGGTGCTTTGGTGCTGGGAATACCGGGCTGACCGCCATTCTGGCCCAGCAAACATTGCATGTTAGAGCGTCGCCGCTGAGACTGGGGCGTCCGCGATATGCATTTCTCGCATCATGACCCGTCCAAACGCCCGCCGCTTGTCCACACAGCGTCTGCCCGGATGAAACCGTGTCTCGGGGCTCGCTCCCTTCCGCGGGTCGCTGGCGCCGTGCTGGGTTGGTGGGATTCTTTCACGGCGGAACAGGCGGTGCACGAGAGACAATCCTGCGGCGAGGAGAGTCTGTAAACAGAGGCCGTTGCAGCGCCGTGTGTGCTGCCGGCAGAGGCCGATCAAGCAAGGGAGCACAGCATCACGCGATGAACCGGGCCCCGTGGTTGGGACAAACAAGGACAGCGAAGAAGAGACAACAGATGAGACATGAGAGACATGCCCGCCATACCCATTTGCCCATCACGCTCAATGTGCAATACCCGTCCTCAGGATACGGGATACACATCTAATACGCCCACCTACACACCACAACTGGTATGCCATGGTGTTGTCGACCCCAGGCGGGTCACTGGAGGCCAGGCCAGGTGAGTGAACCAACACGCCGTCAACGGGCAGAGAGATTGGCAGTGTGACAGCAAAGTGGACGATAACGGGCGCATTCCCCCCTGGCCGACAGCCCTGTCCGTCCTGTCCATTGGCCGCCTCCTCTGCAGCCGGTTGCTCATTGACAGCCTCACTCTGCTGGCTCTCGGGCCTGCCTGTCCTGGCGACGTGGGATGGACGCACGCTCACACACTGACCGTCACACTCTCACACACACAAATGCACCTCACTGTGAGCAGCAGGCTGCTGGGTAGCACTGCGCCTGCTGCGACAGGGAACAAGTGTCTTCGGCCCGGAATCAGGCCCCAATCAGAACAACACCAGGGCTGCAGCCGTCTCTTTTCAGCAACCCAACGCCTAGTGCCGGCGTTCCCATGCATATAGCATCGTACCCAGTACACAGGAACAGGGGCTGGCCGGTTAGTGGGGGACTTTCAACGCTACTTTCTAAAAGGTATGTAGTCACCGCTACGAGCCGAATCAATACTTGGACCCTTGAACCGGCACTGGCGATGCTCGCAACAGTTTGTACCGCGTCTAACACTCGCTATCCCTGCAGGCCGTATGTTGGCCTCGGCCAGCCCTGCAACCGCTGCAACAACTTGGACCACGTTTGATGCCATCAGTGGTATCCATGTTGGCAGATGGGTGGCCTCGATCATCGAGGCCAAGTTAGCACCCAGACGGGCGGCTGTTTTGTTTGTCGTGAGGCCACGAAATCTGACATCCCAGCCTCGCTTGCCGCCTACAACGTCAAACATATGGGGAACTGCTCTCTCTCTGCCTAGGAGGCGAGATGACAGCCGCCTTGCCTATGCAAACCAACAACCCCAGACGCTTCTTCCGTCAGCCTAGGTCTATATCGCTCGGCTTATACCAACCAATGCCCCATCTGCAACCCATGGCCTAGACTGGGCCTCACATTTAGAAATGGAACTGCATAATTGTCCAGCCACTGGGATGCCTCAGAATGCTCAACTCGATACATAGTACTCCATACTACGTATGTCGATCCCACCGCCCGACCTTTTGCATAACTCCTGGCATGCCGGTTTATTGGGTGTGGATGGTCAGACATAAACACACACGTCTCGCATCGGTACGCTCCAGTGCCTGTCCACTTGGCCATGCGCTCTAGTCCCGAGAGGGATGCATCCTGCCAACACGTCTCGTCGTTGAATGCTAACTGGGCGGGCGGGTCAGTGCTATCGCTGATCGACAACCCCAACTGCCTGCAGTAGTGGTGCCAGTTCACTTCAGTCCTTGCTGGGTCAAAGACTCGAGTCGAGTAGCTTCTGCAGGCAGGATGGCTGGGCAGTCCAACCTAACAGCGCAGCGGCCAGGAGCCACAGGCTTTGGCTGATACGTCCAGAGAGGCACAGAATAGAGGGTCTCAAAGGGACCCAACTCAATGACTTCATGCATTCCGGCCGGTCCGCACACAACACGTCGCCAGGCGCCACGGACGGCCGTCAGTTCACCACCCAATGAATGAGTGATGCACTGCCGGTTTCCTTTTGTTCGTCGAGGAATTCCAGCGAGCAAGGTTTGGCTTTGGGGGCATGGCCGGCCAAAGCATGTGTACGAAGGTACGGCCGGACTGCCTCCACACCAAACTCTGTCCTTGTCCATCATGTCTCGTCTCGTCTTGCGCCGGCTCCCGATGATGATAGGTCCGATGCTACCCTTTCTTGGGGCGCCCGGGAATAGACAAAACTCGCGGAGGCAAAAAAGTCAGAAGACGGACATCGGAGGAAAAAAAAACGCGACCGTCATGGGGGCTGTCGATTATGACGATTCGCCCGACGGTGGGGAGAGGCAGCAGGCAGAACGGAGAGCTGAGGCCGGACGGGCCGCCAGAAGGAGCGCACAAGGACACGCAACACACGGCACAACTGGGACACAGTGGGTGACTGCACGCACTGGAGACAGAGGCTGGACAGGCTGGGGAGCGGGAGGGTGTCAGCAGAGCACACAGAGGCTGCTGGCTGGCTGGCTGGCTGTTTGTCCCGTCGTGTCCTGCCCGCAACCGACCTCCGCCCCATCGCCATGGATCAGCACCACCACGGGCGGTCACTGGGCGATGACTGGCTGTGAGTCCTCTCGAGTGGACAAGACACTGTGGCCTGGGAGTGGGCCGATGGATGGCGTTAGTGCTGAGGGGAGAAGGGCCTGGCCTGACTTGCTGGAGGCAGTGACACAGCGAACCACTTTATTTGGTGTGTCAGACTACCTTCGGATCCTTGCCTCTCGTATATTGCTCAGCGTCACCACGCCGCCATCCCTGCGGGACTAGTCGACGCCCCTCGACGCTTCTCGACGCCCCTTGACGCCCTGGACGCCCTCAACGCCCCCCTGGACCCTCAAGGAGTCGGCGTGGACGCCCTGGATGTCCTGGGACGCCCCAAGGAAGGCGAACCTTAAGCTGGCGCCGCTCTCCGCTTCCAGAGCACAGACAAGAATAGCCGGCGCATTAACACACGCTGGCCAAGACAAGGCCCCATGTCACTAATCTCTCCAACCGAACCGGGGTCTGCTGAAGCCGGTGGATCCCTGGTGTGGGTTGCTCCACGCAATCCAAGTCCGAGGCGTGTCGAGTACGTACCGTGACGCACCCTGTCCTCGCCCGCCTCGCCTTGTCCCCATCACAGCCTGTTCGGGGGCTGATATCTACCTTACATTCGCCCACCCTCCGGATGATGCGCTCTGAGGGACCTCATCACCGCTTTCACGACACTCCTTCCGAACTCCTTTCTCATCCGCCGGTCTGCACCCGCAGTCGTCAACCCTTAGGTCCTCTCGTCACTCTATCCTCCCATCTCCTGTTTGTCCTTTGCCGGAATTTCCGACTTTGCGACAAATTGACCTGGACGGCGACAATCCCAAAAAGAAATCTCCCCCAAACCCTTGCCGCGCTGCTTATCTCGACCCGTTGATTCGGCCCTCGGGACCTCTTACACGACAACCTCTTCTCTCAACCCCACACCAAAACCCAACTCGCTCCGCAGGATCTTTTTCTTCTTCGAACCATTGGAAATTTGGATTGGATTCAGGATCCCTTGGCCCGTGGAAAATACTCTGTGTTTTCTCTTTCCTTTTCTCTTTGTGATCCGTTTGGTATCCCATCATCTGGCCCGGACCAACCCCAAGACACCCCGTTAGGACCTCTTTTGGATATCAACCGCATAACATGCAGCATCATGCCCCCTTCGGTTACTCAACCCCTCCGGCCTCCCCTGGTTTCGACAACCCCAAGTGCGCCATCCAACAACCCTATGCCGCACCACGACACTTCCAGACCCGATGCATTCCCCTCGCCCCAGAGGAGAGACTAGGCCGCCTGCTTGAGGGCAAGCTCCAGTTGACGGACATCCTTGGAACCGGCGCATATGGCGTCGTCTACCTAGCCGTCGACATCAAGACCGGACAAAAGTACGCCGTGAAGTGCCTCAGCAAGTTCAACCCCGATGGAACTCCCTTGGAACCCCGCCAGTGTGCCTACCAACAACGCGAGATCCGTCTTCACTACCAGGCATCCACACATTCCAATGTCGTGCAGATGCTGAAGATCGTGAGTGATCCCGACTGCATCTATGTTATTCTTGAGTACTGCCCCGAAGGGGATCTATTCTTGAACATCACAGAGCGCGGTCAATACGTTGGTAAGGATGAGCTCTCCAGGAACATTTTCCTCCAGATCCTGGATGCCGTGGAGCACTGCCACAACCTGGGAATCTACCACAGGGACCTCAAGCCGGAGAACATCTTGGTAACCAACCATGGAGACACCGTTAAGCTGGCCGACTTTGGTCTCGCCACCTCAGAAGACCGCTCCGAGGATTATGGATGTGGATCAACCTTCTACATGAGTCCAGGTATATTTCACTCTTCCCTTTCTCTGAATCAATACTCTCCTCCCTGCCCATGACAACAACTAACGGTTCCTTTTCCTTTTCCTTCAGAATGTCTGGACCCCTCCACCGGGAAGCCATACTACATGTGCGCCCCCAATGATGTCTGGTCCCTTGGAGTTATCCTCGTCAACCTCACGTGTGGACGCAACCCATGGAAACAGGCTTCCTTCCAGGATTCCACGTACCGGGCCTATGCCGGTTCCAAGGATTTCCTCAAGACCATCCTCCCGTTGTCGGAAGAACTGAACGACATTCTGGGCCGGATCTTCAACCCCATCCCCGAGCAGCGGATCACTCTTCCTGAGCTCCGAACCAGGATCATGGCCTGCTCTCAATTCACGGTGCCGCCGATGTCGACCATCGCGCCGCCGACACCCCCGGCTTCGCCCGACCACATTATCCAATACGTTGACCACGAGGATGCCATCCTCGACGACTACGAGTACGACTCCCCTCTCTCTCCTGCCTCGTCAGACGACGAGGGCTCTCTCACCTCAAGCGGATCTACCATCGACGACCTTGACGACGATGATTTCCTCCAGGACCAGCACCAGGACTACACGCACACTTACGACCCAGAGGAACCCCGGGAACAACTCAACTACCACAGCCAGGAATTCGTGCCGCAGAACTACTCCGGACCCGTTCCTGTCCCCGTGGCCATGGTGGTTCCTACCCAACCCATGCACTGTTCCCAGGTTCCCGTACCGGTCCAAATCCAAGTTCAGGCGCCCATTCCTGTCCAGGCTCCATGCCACCCCAAATCCTACTTCCCTATCTGGGATATGGTAAAATACGTTCAACAGGTGCCGATGCTTCAGCACCATGTTCCCTTCCACCAACAGGTTCCCTTCATGCCAGCGTTCCAAGGCTGCTATTAGAGCCCCATCTACAATATCATTCATGTCTTGAAGGAGATATCGTCTGTTTGTTCTTGAGTCTCGGCGCATCCCGGAATCTTTTTTTACCTGGATGAAACTACCCCTACCCAAGGCAAACACCAAAAAGCCGAGGACCACCCTTGGATTCTTCATCACTTCTTTGGACACACTACTCGACGTTTTTAATCATCTCGACCCTTGGGCACATATTACCCGACCCAAGGATACCATACCACACAACATCTGGATGCCACCCCCAAAAAAAGGCCGTGCCAGGATCACGCCAAACACTTTACGAACCACGAAATGAAAGTCCGGGACTAAGGTTCACTTCGACCCTGTGTATCTATTCACGCCAACCTGCCTTTTTTGGATTGGATGTCTGATTTTTATTCCTTTTGCTTTGTCATTGTTTTTCTTCTTTTTAAAAGCGCGGAGTTTTGCCAGGATTATGAGGAAGGGGCAAGAACCAGTTCTTGTAGAAGCATGAAGTATGGCGCAGTTGAAACTGGGGAGACTTTTCGC
Organism: Ilyonectria destructans; assembly: GCA_020740775.1. Lineage (NCBI taxonomy): Eukaryota > Fungi > Ascomycota > Sordariomycetes > Hypocreales > Nectriaceae > Ilyonectria > Ilyonectria destructans. The sequence continues at coordinate 1,116,938 of JAHEWK010000016.1, forward strand.
AAAGATTCTGGAGACGGAGTTGTTTTTTATTTTACCCCTCTACACACCCTCGAAACCTCTGGCTTTCTGCTTCTATTCTTCGCTCCCCTGTTGGGGTTCACATGAGCTTGGGATGGAAACCCTTGAGACGAAAAAACAAAACATGTTTTAATCATACCACCCTTTGTGGAGGCAAACCTCTTTCAAATAGACGGAGGAATTTGGCCGAGACGTTCGCTTGGTCAGGAGCAAAGATACCTACCCTTTTTCTCTCCTTTATTACCCTTTTTACGACGAACAGGAAATGGTCTCTGTGGAAAATGGACCTGGATAGTTGGTGTTGAGAAGATTAGAGCGAGAGGATGGCTCGATAGCCAACGCGCTGAAGAATGCGCACCCCCCCAATACGTTTAGGAAAGACGGCAGCTGGCCTTGAGCCGCTCTAGCCGATCAATGAATGACAAGAATCGACAACCGTTTCAACGTGCTCTATACTATGTGCTTGCTACTCTCTTGCTCCATTCCACTTACTCCCTGCTACTTACTACTGTTCCATTTCGCACCAAGTGTTGTCCTAGGCTGTTACATACACTCTTGGCTGCAGCATCTACTCTAGCTCATTTGTGACAGTAGTATAGCGGTACTTGGTACTGTACTGCCAGTCGGAGGTGGACCAGACGTCCCCGGAATGGCCGGCCGTGGGAATGGAGCCCTTCCCAAAAGGCCCGGATACAGTCCAACGCTGCAGTCTCCTGAACTAGCTTCCTCAATGGCCATCGAAGCTACCTAGCGAGGCGCCGAGAAAGAAAACAAGGACTACTGCACAACCCGCGCACCCGATAGCGCCGATAGTTTTCTCTTGGCTCTCTCTCCCCACTCTGGCTCCCGCGGCGAGATTGGCCACAGACTCCACTCCGCTCAATGCGACGCTGCGGGTGCTCGAGGGAAAAAAGAAAAACAGGGCGAGCAGTGGCGCTGCGCCGCGAGGCCAATGGGGCGCGGCCTTGAACGGGGACAGGGCGGACGGCATGCGTTAGCGGGGAGCGATGGGCTGCCTTGGGGCCGGGGGCTGGAATGGGCTTTGGGAAGGTGGGTGGAGAGGAGGAGGGTGCTTGCGAGAGAGTTGGTGTTGGTGGTGATGTGATTGTGGTGGTGGTGGGAGCGGTAGTGGTGATGGTGATGGTGGGAGCAAATTAACTGGTACACGGCGAGGGGAAAGAAGGGTAGCGTGATGGGACCGAGCCTTGGGAAAAGGATCTTTGGGGAGCAGAAGCACCGGCAGCCTGATGGCGGCTTGGCTGATCTGTTGATCCCGTCGGTCGTCGTCTTTGATGACGGATGGTGTTGAAAGCGGAACTCGCAGCTGATACACATTTCACCATGGCGATGCATCTTTGGCGTATTCTGCCTCCCCAGGCTGGCTACCGACTGGTCAAAGATACCGGGGAGATGGGCTGGTGGCCCTCCTTACATGACGATGCCTGTCGGGAGAGAGTCAGAAACAAGAAGAGAGACAGACACACTCGGATACGACTGTCTGCTGCATGGCGGACCCCCTCATCCGCGGTGATATGCAAGCACTTTCTGGCGGACAAGGAAGAAACAAGGACGGCTTGGCCTTCACCGCAACAACAATCCCAGCGCGTGTTTCCCATGTCTCAGCCCTTCCCACGTTTCTCCTTGGGCTGGCCCTCTCACTGTGCCGTCCTATGCACGAGGCACGAAGTAGAAACTTGGGCTTGAAAGCGGATCACGCCTCACACAAGTCCTCATCCATCACTAGGCCCCCCCCCCCGGCTGGCTGAGATGAGAGTGGAGAGGGCGGAGCAGGGCAACTCACTCGCAGAGCAGGGCGAGCACATGGCTTGCGGTGATTTCGGCTCGTTGCTTCTTAGTGACTTAGTGAGTGGCTTGGCGGCCGTGCGGGAAGCTTGGTTGACGTTATCCGGGAGGCAGAATGCGTAGCAGAAGAGTGTAGCATCGTTTGTTCGTAAGCGGGCTTCCTTTCCGCATTCCTGACTACACCAAACAAGCCACGAGCCCATCTGCCCGCCCAGAGAGAGTTCCCTTGAGAGACGTAGCGAGCGCTACCAATCTTACCCAACCCAAACCTGTCAAGCCCACCAGGCCGTCGCCACGTATGGCCCCCATGCACCACCATCCCACCGCGGAGGCATCCCGCTACTGCACTACACCTACTGCACTGAGTCTTCTGATTCCTCAGGTCCTTAGTCACCACCGTGGCTGAGGGCCCGCTTGCGCCCGCGGGCGATGCGGGAAGAATAGTGGCCAACCAACTGGGCTTCGTCTTTAACCATCCGTTTGACAACTCCACCCCACTCCACTCACACACGCTCACCACCACGGCAGAGTCATCAATCCTCATCGGCCTCTAGTGCCGTCGAGGAGTCTGGATCGCGGCCCAGGGCTGGGCGCTGCGTCTGTGCGCGCCGCCTAGAGACGCCAGGCTGCCGATCACAGTTCGGGGCGAGGGCATGTGGGCTTGCGGCACAGCGTGGCCCGGATGGCGGCGATCCAGACTCGTGATCCGACGGACGACGGAGGTGGGTTGGGGGAGTAGGGGAGGAGGACGGAGAATGGGCCAAACTGGAATGTTGGCTGTCAAAAGGCATCATCTTCTCACATGCTTTCTCGCTTCCAGATAGGACGCGTGGCGACCCAGATTGCACTCCCAAGATTGGACAATATCCCACGATAGAGTTGCAACTTGATCTGTCACATCTTCAGCCAACCGCGTGGGATTCATGGCAACATGGCACCCCCAACCTTCTTCCCTGGAGCTTGGAGCCTGTTGCCTGTTGCCTGTTGCCAAAGCCAATCCCGTCAGCAGCCACATATCGACAAGTCAGTTGTCAGTGACCACAGCACAGTAGCCTCTGGGAAAGCCAGGTAGGTTAGACTTTCTGCCCAGGCTCTCAGACTCGGTCCGAGCAATAGTTCGTGGGCAGAGGTTCATCGGATGGCGCCGCGAATGCTGAAGCCACCACGCGGTGTCACTTCGAAGCGAAACCTTGCCAATGCCATTTGTCACTTGTTTCTAGAAACGGCGTGGGATGCGTGAGTTTCGGCGGCTGACGGAACTCTCTGACCTCTGAAACAAGCCTGCATCCGACCAAATATGCTGATGCATTTTTCGCGCCTCAGACTGTCACACGCCTTGGCTGACGTCGGTGGCTATGACGTGTCCTAGCTTCACATAAAGGCCCCGGTGGATTGGGAATGGGAATGGATCTGGGTCTGGACCGCATGGCCGCGCAGAATAACAGTCGATGGGGCCTTACCCGTCCGTCGCTGGCGCTAGGAGAGTTTTTGGACCCGCGAGACACAATGGATGAAAGTCGATAGTTTAGCTGGTGGGGTTGCGAATGGGTCCGAGGACGTGATAACTGAGATCTCTCATATTGGGCTGATTGCATTGCCGGGTGGGCATCGCCTACTGAGACATGGGCGGATGCCATCCACATGCACTAAAATTTAGAAGTTTCGGGATGGATCGAGACGAGGCTATCGAGGCGGCAAAGGTTTTCCATTCTTTCTCTGATGGAGCGAGTCAAGTCAACGTGTTTGCGCCAGAGTGACATATGCTATTAGTAAAACGCAATCTCAGGTGTTGCGATGGAGGCAGACGCCATGTCAACCTTGTCTTGGCACCGTCGCCATGTAACATGCAGAAAGCGCTTCTCGGTATCGAGGAAACTCTAACCTGACCTCGGCGAAAATCACGTCACTGGGTTCGGGGATCTGGGTTGGCGTGATATACTTTTTGTGATGTCACCTAGTTTTCGTGACTCATGTGCGAGTCCAGTTCTTCGAGATTTCTGCGTCAGTGATACTTGCCGGTGGCTCTATGAACAAATCCCGAGCAGGAATATCATTAAGCCGTGTATCCGTATGGTAAAAGAAGGTTGTAGTGACAGTTGAGAACCGTGGATGTTTGGGCTGCTGACTGAAACCACTCTGCTTAAGTCGAAGGCAAGTATGTAAAATAGTATTCTCCAAGCGCGTAGAATATTGATCAATACAATGCATCCAACTCAAACACCAACCGTAGTCATGATTACTGGCCCTATGCAAGACTCACTATCATATTCCCCAAGTACTGCATAACGGCCAGAAACACTTCCACTTGCCCGCTCGGAACTTCCTCATGGGATCTAGTATCGTCCTGACCAAGATATCCTAAACACCTGTTGACAGCATCCCGATACCTTGGCCCAAACGTGGATCTCTGTGCAGCTTTTCGAACCCCTACCAAGTCATCCGGCTCAAATTTCGTCCAGTGGTCGATGGAGACGAGGAAAACACCAAGGCTGTACAACCCCACGTCTCCAACCCCGTGGTATAGCAGCTCGTCTTCGCTTGCCCCAAGTAATTTGGGGTCGTCGGGCTTAGGAATAGGCTCCATTTTCCGGTGGTGCACTTCGCTCTGCATGAACTTGGCTTCCAGATGCAGAGTCTTAAGCCAAGATTTTAAATCCTCCCTGGTCGACAGGATTGCGAAATCGTCAATCCGCCAACATTTCTTCAGCCAGGGTGTGCACTGAAATATAAAGGCTGCTTCTGCTACACTTAGAGCCAAACTGAGGCGTTCCACCACAGAGAAATGGGTTCCAGGTGAATTGTCGAATAAGTCCTTCAGAGAGAGAGATGTCTTTGAGCGCCCAGGCGCAAGGTATCCAGAGGACTCAATGAATGTATGCCGCCATCTTGAGTCGGATTTCGTATCCAAGTATCCTAGGTAGCCGGAGTATCGGCCTTTGAAAGAGGGCTTAAGGTCGAGACAGATCCTGTTGCAGGCTTCGCTATTATGTGTACTGGAAGATGAGGTCTGTCCTGGAGTCAATGGAAAGTCTCTGGATGTGGCGGACGACAGTGTGTTTGATGTTGAGTGGCTATGCTTGGCGCGCTTCATCTGAGGCTGTATTAATCCATCACCATCCTCTGGAGATTCCGATGGTGTTAAGTAGGAATCCTCCTCTTGATACTCTCTTTGAGAGTCCACTTCGAGACTCTGTAGAGATATGCCAACGTCAGTTTTGCGGAGGATGTTTAAGCTAAGTCGTGTGTAACATGCACCCGGGATTTCCAGGGAGATTGGGCGCCTTGGGAATCTTGGGAGTCTTGGGAATCCTACAAGACTAGAGCTTCCCAATCGTGCTAGGTCGAGCACGCCCAGGGAACCCATGAAGAGGTGTGCAGCGTGCTGGATGTGGTCTTGTTGGTGGCATTGCCAAGCCCCGCAAATGCCGTGATATAGATCACTAGATACAGATCTGATTGTTGGTATCTTGATCAGAAGCTCCTGCACTTTGACCCTATCGACCGTTACATCTCTGAGCGAAGCCGGCTTGTCGAGCCCCTGAATCTTTTCGCGGAGAGATGTGAGGTCTTGGATGAGTCTTCGAAGCTTCTTGTGGGTATCTTCCCACTCAATCTCGATAAGCGTCAACTTTCCCCGTCTTTTGAGCCTGCGCATGGCGTCTTTGAGTCGCTCGCCCTGAAGCGGCTGGTTGGTAGTGCTTCTCATTCGCTTGGGTATAACTCGTACCTCATTTGTTTCGGTGCAACGATCAATTGCTTCGCTTAGAACCCCTAAGAGGTCGCCCACATCTTCCACAAGGCCCATGTAGCCCTCATAGTTGGCTCCCAACCCACGTTGCACCTGGTCTTCGAACACGGTGTCCTCCCACTCCTTCCGATCCCCATCAGCTTTCATCAGCAGGATTATTTCGTCGTCGAAGGCGAAGCGCAGGAGGTAGTGACACTCTAACTCGAACATCGACCTATTCAGATTGAGCCTCTTTCGCATCTGTTTCAAGGCTTTTGAATAGTGAACAAAAGTCTTGAGTTTCGAGTGGACTTGTCGGTAGGACTTGACAGCCAGCCCTATCAAGGGGACTACGCCCGCGACTCCCAGAGCAAGTTCGGCCATGGCGTGAGAATTGAAACTTGCAAAGGTTGAAGACGACGGAGCGGCGCTGGATTTGAAAATCAATTTACCTCCTTCAGGGAGCCTGGCGTGGGGGCTTTGATTGGCCTCTGCTGCACAGCCTTGTTTATCAGCCTGGGCTGGGCGCTTAAGTCAACAGAGATTCCTTGGCGGCATGGGACCGGGGCTGAGGGGAGGCTTAGTCGACTTGCAGCCTGATTGAATCTCGTCTCGCTTTTCGCAAATTCTTGAGGATCTTTGCTTGCTTAACCTCCTCAAGGATCTTCTCAAAGTCACACTGCATACCAATAACCACACGATCACTCATCTTTGTCGGGCTGAGAATGGAGCCAGACGAATCAACCCACCATGACAAAACTCCGCCAGCAGAGCCCGGCACTTCCCAGGAGCCTCGCGCACGCCGTTGGAGGTGTCCCGTCGCGGACTGCGAAACCATATGGGAGAGCTGGGGCACCGAAATGGACAGGGACCTTCACATCGACATCAAGCATCCAAACGTCTCGCTCACCCCTAGTGAAAGAGCCCGGTCTTTTAGGCCTGACTATTTTCGGAACACTCCGGGCAATTTTTCGTCTCGTGTCGGCACTGGCAAAGTTGTGAATTCTTCTCCCCCCCCCATCAGGTCGGCGGCAGTATACAAACCGAAGGCCATGAAACTGAGCATGGCCATGCTCCAGGCTTCGCAGTACAGTTTATTGAGCCGACTCTGTTGGGGATGCATCTCGACAATGAAGCAAGTGTTGACTGAGCCACTGTTGTGTAGAGGATTATTAGAGACTATCAGGAAGAGACTTGATAAAAGTCGAAGCATATTAATCCTCTGGTCGGATGGACATGGTATCGCGGAGGGTAACTTGAATGACGTGGTTGCCAAATTTCCACTTCTTCGCCGGAAATTGTCCGAGTTCTTGATTAGCATCGGAACTACCTTGTCTACAAGTATGGACCTATCACGGGGATGGAGTATGAGCAGAATCACTAATTTCTTGCAGAAATATTACCGGCGCTTGGGCTTGATTGTACAATCCAAGGCAGAGTTCTTCAGGCCCTGGCCGAAGAAGCCAAGGTAGTGGCCTACCAACCCATTGACCAGCTTACCGACAGCGATAATGAGGACGATGGGAATAGCGACGACGAAAGCGACGACGAAAGTGACGACGACAAGTGTTCAAATTCAGAACCTGATATGGATGGGTATGCTCGTGAGATAGAGGCAGACATTGAATGTCTCTTAGATCTTCACACCTTCATCCGAACACCAAGACTCGAGCTAAGGACGACGACTGTAGAGGATTTCCTACCGCTGAATTTTGGAAGCTTAGAAGATCCACATGGCGTCTATCGCCCCATCTTCGTTGACTTAATTCAGCACCGCTTTCCCAAAGCCCCTGGGTACATTGTCGACTACTTGGCTACTGCCTATACCAGCCGTCTGAGCAAACATCTTCGTTTGAGCCGTGGGAAGTCCCTGAGCAGGCGACGGATGGTCGGTGAAACTGAGGAGGGCATGTTTGTGTCTGTTAAACTCTATTGTGGTAACGATGAATCCCGACACATTCCACTTATGACCAATTTCAAAGTAAGATCTCTGTGCACGATATGCAATAAAGTTGCGCCCTGGACTCTGGGCTCTTTTTGGAAGTAGGTTTAATACCGATGACGACCTAGGAATTTGCTAATTAGATGACCAGAGCTCATGCTTTCAATGATATGAAAGTTTGGATTTGCCATGAGAAGGGTTGTAGCCGTGGTTCATCTTCTTTCGCAACAACAGTGGAGTGGGCAGCGCATCTGGAAACTGAACACGCGTATGGTACAGAGTGGCCATCAATTACTTGCACTTTCTGCGGTGAAGAAACAAGTAGTGGAAGGTCTTCAATTTTCCAGCACCTTGAACTACACATGAGAGAGGCATGTCTAGATGCCACGGAGGCGGTTGTGCGATACAGAGGGTTACCGATTCCATTGCAAGAAGAAGCATCAGGATCGAAGTCCTGGTCTCAGTCTGATGAGGAGGCTCCATTTAAGAGTGTGAAAGAGGTTGAAGCCAACCAAAAGGGGGGCATAAAGACTGTTGGAATCGAGACGGCGCAGCAAGATGTACGTGAAAGCGTCCAACTTGGTGTTTCGCACAGGTCTTTCGAAAATGAGGAATCGACAGAAACTGCCGAGAGAAAAGAGACAGGGAAACGGATTGTGAAGGTGGAAGGCGATGAAGAATCACCGGAAAGTGGATTGAACCAACTGAGCGACGAGAAAAGAAACGAGAAAAGGATTGAATAGTCAGCTCAGAGGGGAAGGGGGCTCTGGCAAGCACGGAAATAGCAAACAAGTTGGTTTGAAGTTAGACATTATTTCGAGCATGGGCGACTGGCCCTTCAACACTAATACTGTCGTTATTACTACCGTTGCCGCTGCGAGAACGACACATGGTACCATAACAACGCAGGCGCTCAAGATCGCGCCCGAGAGCGAGGTTGACTCTTCTGACACAACCATTAGCAAGATCTTTGAGGGCGCAAGGACCAAGATCTGTGCCAAGTCCTATTCGCAACCCAACTCGTTCATCCTGACGCGTGACGAGTTTGACGTCTTGATCTACTTCTAGCACTAGGATACTGTGATAAGACGATGTTGGGCGCCAGGAAATGATAATAAGAAAGCCAAGTCCGAGTTTTACCGCCTACCAGTATCAGCAACTCGCCCGCCAGGCCTTCCAAGCTCCCGTCTATTTGTCTTAGACGTGTACACGCCGCCCCGAAGCTCGTATACATCAGACGACATAGCATTCTAAGATCATACAGCCGACTAGCTCGGGCGGCAACTGTACCTCCCGAGGTAGATGGGTATCTACCAGAGAGTCATATCGCATGGCTGGCAATTAGAAATCTAGAGTAACATTGCAGAATGTTTCGACAGAGTTGCAAGTCTCAAGGGCTTTGTAAAAAAAAACCTAGAACATCCAAGCTAAGTTGCTGTAAAAATAAAGGAACTCAAGTTATCATGCTTTGTAACTAATTATGACCAACGACACTGGAGGTATGGGCTGCTTGGGGAAATTGATCAGATTGGGGTCTGCAATGCTTATTTGAACATGAATGACTGTCGGTAGTAGTATTCTCAAGGATAGTTACATTGTGCAGTTCGCACAAATGCAATTGTGTACATTTAATGCCACCCGCAATGCCAATTCCTACCACCTTCCTGCCTATACTAATCTGCATTTTACAATATTCTAATCCCTCGACTTTGGTCATGAAGTCGTGTACGGATAGAATATGTGTTATAGAGTAGCCATAGACTAAGCCACACCGTCTGACCCAATGCTAATCATCGACAATTGTTCATAGGCTCGGAGGCATAGTACTTGGTTGGTCACATGCCTTCCAAGCCTAAAGATCAATGAATATATAAAAATAGACTCTAGACGTGTGCTTCCCCAGGATTCATTGGTGGGGACCAACGAATGGTACGGCCAGGATCATGAAACACTCACTCATTACGATACCACCTATAAGAGCCCAAACTAGAGGCAGAAGACACCAAAGCTTGAGCATTTCGTTTCACACCCTCTCTTATCTAGGCTAGACCGCATTCTAACCTTCCATTGGGCATCCCGTATTCTGAATCCCGTATTCTAAACCTCGTATTCCGGAACTCGGCAGATCGACTCGGCAGTACGGCCATCCTATCAGCTGGCTGGACCCCTGCGGGCCCCCCGCCCCTGTGAGCGACGCATTAAAAGGGACGAGTTCCTCATGCATCGTATTTGAGAATTCCCTCTCGTCTTTTATTTAAGCTTATTGGGGTTTGGGCTTATGAGGGAGTGACGACTTGTCACTGGCAGTTGTGGCTACGTATTCGATGTGTGGTGCAATACCAAGCAACAGCCCAACGGAAGAGACATGCTGCGAGACCGTTAATCCTGTGATGTGTTGCGATGACCAGTAATGCGATGAAACCAACAACTCATATCGAAAGAGGGCCATCTAACATCGGGCGATGGCGAGCAGCGAAGCTTCAAGAACGACTTAATGGAGACCCAGTGCTTGATCTGAGAGGACGACGAACCGGCATTGATACGACAACAACGGCAACGACGACAACTCTGGCAATACTACTACTGGATCTAGATCTCTTGACGGCAAAGCGACGCCCTTGTGCCTTAGCCACTGAAGTCGCAGCTTTCAGCGTGCCAGCCGACAACTTAGTGACGGTGCCCGGTCCTGACTTCTACGAGAGGAGAGTGAGTTTCCAGCGCCATTCTCGAAGTGACCAACACGTAAACCGACGACAAAAGAGGCCCGAAGCGACAGCATTACGATTTTCCACCATAGCAATGAATGAACGCGAGCGACACGATCCGGGAACAGACCGGAGGAGGGGCTCCTTTGAGCGACGAACTGGGATTTCCTTTATCTTGTCCACGGTTTACGGTTCTGAGGACAGGGACTCCTCAACGGACTCCTCAACCTTGGGTGTCCCTAGAAGTGGTTCCTGTGGCCGTGAGCCCGCTAATAATTTGGTCTCAACGGCCATGTTTCTCGGTCGGAATCGTATGCATCGAAGATGGCATCGTTCTACTTTCTGACGCTTCAGAAGATGGCTGTGCGGGTGTCCATAATCATAGTGTTCGTATGTGCCGTGGTGAAACCCGGAAATATGCGAGCTCCATCTCAAGGTGAGAATCTGTGAGCATTTAACGATGTTCTGATATCGAGCCGTAGACCTCGACTTCTAGGCCTTTCGTAAACAATGAGAGAAACCACGCAAAACAAGCTCTCTACCCATAAAGAGTAGAATACAGAACCCACGGGAACCGTCACAATGCAGCAGTCTCTTTAATACCAGCCCGCCCACCCTACCACATCACCATGGCGCCCGCGCACGTCAACCACAGCTCGATGACGTGATGAGGATTCGCCGCCCCAACCCCTGGAACCCAATCTCGGAGCGAAGCGCAAGTGAGCGAAAGAAGCTTTCGCGGCGGTTTCGTCCCCGGATTCTGGCCCCGAAAGGTTTCCCAGCAAATGCTGCTGCCTGTCGCGTGGGGATGCAAGGCACAGCCGCTGCCGCATGGCCCTAGGGCTGACGGGCAAGGGGGGGTGTGCAGAAGCTGCGGCATGGGATTGGTGGTGGGGTTTGAGGTTATTGAGACGACCTGTGATGTTGCCCGACGGTGTTTTGACTACTAATGCTAATACTACAGACGCCAATTGTGATTTCTAGGCTAATGTCTTTCAAGTTTATGCTTCTAGTTTAGTCTCCATTGTCTGTTACCCGGGTTGACGCCACCGCCAAGCCATCATCCATTCTGGTCTTAAGCGAAGCCGCGCACAGTTCGAAATGAGCCCCAACCATCACCAGCTTCGCAAGACCGTCGAGCCTGAACGAATGCCCCGACAACTACTAAAACATGATTTATTCATCAGCCAAATAACGTGAAAAGGCATTGTACAGCGCCGATAGACATGGCTCAGGGCATGCCTCCAAGGAAATTGAGGTCGGACCCTTGAAATTTGCAGGCGTCCCATTCCTCGCTAAGTCATTGATCCAACCGCAATTGTCTTAGACATCAGAGAAAAGCGAATCAGATCTGGTTCACATATGCAGTCGAGCCAAGAAAAACGGAATTGAGGAATCTTATTCAGAAAACAAAGTCGCCAACGCCCACAACACCTCGTGCGCATAGCCAAATCGACTGGCACTTTATAGTACAAAACCCCTTTTCCTTGGCAGAAGCCCGACTGGTCGTTTCCCTGCCGATCTGCATTGCTGAAAAATCAGAAAACAAGAAATCTAGTTATAATCGCGTAGTTCTTATGTTACCCTCGAAACGAATGTCCAATGCCAAGCGACAGACCGACCGGTTCGAGGGCAGCATGACGCTTGCTTCCACAGCCTCCAGCAAGAACATTATCCTTGTTCCTTCGATAATCGCTCACGCCCTCCATAAATGTTAGAGCGACACACGATGCATCATACCACTCCAGCGTCGGTCAGCTTTGACCACCCCCTAAGCGGAGATTTTCCCCCCAGCTGGATCCCATTGCGTGTCTTGTATTTTTTTCTCCACTGGCCATCGCGCCAGTCGATGATCCACACCCTTGTCTTGTTTCCCGGGAGAACGCGCGTGTCATGGTGTGGATACGTCACACGCTGCCCCGCGGCGAAATTAAATGAAGCCAAACAGGCTGGAGACAGCGTAGGCCGTAAGGATGGTGATGATCAAGGTGAGGACGTAGCGGAGAGCGACGTTGTACATCTGGTTGCGGTTGCGGCGGCGCGAGCGGCTCACGAAGTCGGAGTTGTCGTTGACGTTGGGGAACGAGCAGCCCTTGGGGACGGCATCGCCAAGGAAGTTACACAGGGGCTCCCAGCCGTCCTGGACGCGGTACTCGAGCAGGTTGTCCTTGGGGACGAGCTCGCGGATCTCGGCGTAGTGGCGCTTGAAGACGTCCTTGCCGCGGTTGGGGAAGTCGCCCTCGAAGAAGGTGTCGAAGAACTTCCTGAGCATGGGGTAGTACATGCCAGCGGCCCAGTCGAAGTTGGAGAGCCAGCGCAGCTCGTGGTCGGTGACGCGCCAGTAGACGGTCTTCATGGTGGAGGCGTGCCACGAGTCGACGTCGCGGTTGGTGAGGACGACCTTGGCTTCGGGGTAGGCCTCGATGAGCTCCTTGGCGAAGGCAATGGCGGGCCAGTCACAGACGGCCTGGGAGCCTCCGAGGAGCTGGTCCCAGTCCTCGCGGGTAAAGGGCTTGCCCTTCTTGTCGTACTTGGCGGTCAGGGCGTCCATCCACATGAGGGCATCGGGGGGGTTCTCGATGGAGCAGTTCATCATGTGGTAGGTGTCGACGTAGCCGAGCTGCTTCATAGCGGCTCGCATGGCTAGAGAATTGAGGTCAGTTGGGGCTCCCAGAGGGCGCTATTCGCAGTAGAGCACATACAAGCAGTGCCGGTTCGGCCCACGCCCAGGATGAGGACCTTCATGGGCACGGAGCGGGTGCAGTTGCGGCGGTTGATGTCGGTGTCGGCAGTGAAGACATCGGTCTTGGGCCGGGGCTTGTAGGTGGCGGAGTAGGCCATTGTGAAGGTATCGACGTGCGAGGGAAGACGGCGGTGGTGTTGTTGCGAAGAGGGACTGGAGGGGTATCAAGAGCAAGCAGGAACCACGCAGGAAAAGGGTAAGACGATGAGGATGTGGAGCGAGAGACAGACGCGAGAAGCTGATAGAGAGAGAGGGCCAAGAGAAGACTTGAGGGAGATGTAGAGGCAGGTATATGAATAAAAAGGGTCGAGACGGACGTCATGCTAGTCTGCTCAGCACCGTACGTACCAGAGTACTGTACGCGTCCCAGTCCCAGTCTCTAGCAACCCCCCGGGCGACAGAGACCCGGCGACAGAGGCGGGAGCCTCGTCAGCGATCCGGACGTCGTCAGAGACTAGTGTCCATAATTTACATTGCAGCACTTTACCTGGTCTCTCCCGCTCAGCGTCCACCCCGGCCCCGTTCCCCTGGGCTAAGCTTTTCTCTTGGCTTTTTCTCGCAGCGTGCACCGCGTAGCTTCTGGCGATGTGCGCAGAAAGGGCGTTCGCGCCAGGGGTCAAACTTGTTCCCCCACCACGCAGCGCTAGAGGCACGCCCCGTCCCCCTGGACCCTGGCCCTTTAGCCCCATCCCAGCAGCCGGTTCCCCCTGGCGGGTATCTGGCTTCCCACTGGCCGACAGGGTGGCGCCGCGCTGTAACCCCCCGGCCGGTCCAGTCGTCACGCCTGGCCCCAGCGCTCGGCCGTGATACGTACTGCGCACGCAGACGGCATACGCAGGCCACTTTGCGCCGCGGCGTCATGGCAAATCTCCAACATTCCAGCTCCATGTTGGCTTTGATACATGTGCAAGCGATGCGGTTGGGACACCCGAGTATGAGGGAGGCCTCGACAGCTGCCCGGCCGAGGCGAACTCAAAGGAAAATCGGACCTGCATGAGGTAGGATTGTCTAGAGCCCACAGGCACGCTGTAACCCGGGTTCCAGTTTGACATGCGGCGCTTTCTCCCCCGCGTATGAACTAGAGGGTCGTGCTATTATTGCCGTCCGTTATTCCTGTAGTGTCCGCCCAACCCCAAACTGTCGTAGCCACGCCATTCAACATGATCTACGTTGGCCCCAAGAGCGCTGGCCTTGGCAAGCTTGGCTGAACTTGGTTGAGGACGTTGAATTCTCCCGAGTCCCACTAGGCCTGTCAGCTTCCCCAAGCCGCCTGCTTGTCTCGAGCTTCTCATGGATGCTCCGTCTGTGAATGTCCCGACAAGGGGGACCCATCCTCTAGAATGGGTACGACTGGTCTCAAAGATAATTAGCTGAAAAACACACCATGCACCGGCCTCGGTCCCCTTTCTCACATCACAATCACAGATAAACTACCCAACTCTACATTTACAGTAAAAGCACATCCACATCCACGCGCACCAACCTTCTATTCATGTTCCATGCAGCGCGCGAAGTACCTGCCCCGTTGGGTCCGTCCAAATCTCCACCCGCAGGCTGACGCGGCCCCGGCACGAGATCGCCGTCAACCCGTCACGGATATCGTGGTCGGACTCCTTTTTAGCCTGGCCGCGGTTGTAGCTGCTTCTGCCCTAGGTGTCTCGCGTGGTGGCCCAGCCGCACTGCGTTTTTCGATGCGCCGCGGTTCTCGTTCCGTCTGTGCTTTTTATTTACTTCTTCTTGGTGTGTGGGTGAGTGTCTGGCTTTCGTCCACAATCGTCGTCATGTCGTTGAATGGATCTAAATTATACGTTGTATCATATACGTACGCACCCTCTACTTTTGGGTTTGGCATGTCAGTCAGCAACGGCTTATCTGAGACGTGCTAGAAAATAACCAAATCAACAACCATAACAGCCCCAATAATAACAATAAGCAGCTCATGCAGGTAGCAGTATAGTGCGGCCACGTCCAATGTCTCTCAGCCACCGCCTTTCCCGTGCGCAAACGTCCGGCACCGATATCCATGCGGATGTCGGTCTCCCGGACCATCGGCCCCTGACTCCACACATTCCAGAGCCAAGACCGACGATCCTGTCACTTCCCCATATTAATCCATCCACAACCCGCCGTCATGCTCCAAGGATCCAAGGATCCCAGGGTGCATCGTGCCGGGGCAGGCTAGGCCATGCACGAATCCTAGCTTCTCCAACTCCCGATTCCTCCTCTTGGTCCCTGGTTCATCTCTCCGTCGCCAGGGTCGTATTGCACATGTATCAACCACGTTTGGCCTTCCTTTGCTCCCGATCTCGAGATGGAATCCTCTGATCATCCGTGTGTGCGTTTGATGAATGGCCAGAGAGTATTCATCCACCACTCAGGGGAAATAACAATCGTCCTGATCCTTGGTGAATCCAGCCGAGATGCCCATCTAAATCAACTTACGACAGCCCGACAACCCGCTCATTGGAAGTCAGGCCAGATGGAGCGCCTCTAGCCTTTACTTACGTACACATGCACGAATTGGGACTTTGGTCCAGATGAGCCGTGGACCAAGCCTATCCGGGGCTGAGCTTCACTTGTTTGCTTCTGCATGGTGATTGTCTTAGAGGAACATTGCACAGCATTCATCTCCCAGTTGTCCTACGCTTTCCTGTGGGTTTTTTGTGCGTGTTAACAATGGACAATCGGAGTCGGAGAGAGTGTCCCGCGTCTGACAAGCCAAATTTTCGCTCACCTTGCCCTTTTTCAATGTTACAGGAGAGTACAGTACCTGGACATCATGACCAGGGCTCTCTACAACATTGGACCTGCAGATCACGCCCCATCATTTGTGATGCTGATGGGCGTTGAGGTGGCGCCCCCTGAGTAATCCCAGTGCCTTTCATCACCCCTCCAATGCGTTATTAGTGCGAATATCTCGCTGGTCAATGGGCTTTTGATCTTCAGGAGTCGTGGTGTGCATTGGGCGTTAACATTATCCAATCCGACTGAAGAGGCGCCGAAGGATGAATGACATGCAACACTAGGTACGTTGTAGTCAATCATTCGCCGCGTAAATGGCCGAGGGTCACAATAATGCTCGGACAACAACCAGCATCAGGGAACTAGATGGCTGATAGAATCTTTGCGGCTGACCTTCCTCCACGGTTGGCGTTGGCGTTGAAGGATAGGCCTCCCACGGGCCGATGTGTGCAGTTGATCCCAGCATGGCGACAGTCCCATTCTCAACGACTTCCGAAATTGAGATTGCGCTGGACGCTGACCGGGAATACGCAACTGGGTGTGTACGCGTATGCCTTAAGCGTGCGTCAGCTCAGCCTTACGCACGTCCTGTTTCCGACCCAACAGTGGCTAGTTTTGCGTCCGCGATGTCGGGGTGTGCAGGCTCGAAAGGGACGAGGCGCAGTACATAACTTAGGTGGCGGCTCCGTGCAATCAATGGAACGAGCGGTGGCTGAGGAGGATCTGACGTCTCTCTACTCCGTATCTAGGGCAGATGGATGGATCGAAAGTGGCAGGACGATGAACCATTCGGCACTTGGGAATGGTGAGACGGGGTTGAACGCATGAAGCGGAAGGGCGTTGGAGATGGCGCGTGGCTGATCATCTCGAGACGAGTCCGTACTACGCGGCTAATTACAATGCAGCCCGATGCTACTATGTACTTGCTCGTGACAGCGGGAGGTTTGGCTCGTCGGTGAACTCATCTGCACCTGATGTCTCGGCTGGTCGCCCACGAGACAGTTCGGGCGGTCGCCCGAACAGGATAGGTTTAGATGATCAAGATAAAATGAGTGATGATGCAGTACACGCAGGAATTGATATTGGCTGCACACCACAACGAGATCGGTGGTCGGCGTTCATCGTTCCGATAGTTGAAGGTGGGTGTCGCGTTCCATCCTGCGCCGCAACGATGGACAGGGGAAGGGATCTAGCGTTTGGGGGCGGATAACCATGGCCCAAAGGAGCGGCGATGATTTTCTCGACTGCCACACCAAACGCGACGACTGTGGATATTCCATCTCGTCGTGGCGGATGTCGGCGGTGGGGGAAGCGGTTTTGCGTCAACAGCCGTGAATGACGACGCCGACCGCAGCCGGTCCCTGGACGGGAAACACGCACAACCAATGGACCCTCAATTCGCATTGGCGGCTGTGGCCTTTTGCGCGTCAGACGCTTAACGTCCAATCCATTCCAGCACTTTGCGCCGTGTATTGAATGTTGCGGGACGGGAAGCCCAGATGTCACGGATGTCAGTGTGTGAGCCAGCCGTTGGCATGGATTATAGAGTTGCAGAGGAGACGGAGGCGCGACGCCATGGTTCTCTTAGTACGGTTGTGCTTCCGTACTGTATTGGATTTTATTGGCCTTTATTGAATTGTTGCGTGGCCTTTCTTTGTTGCACGCCTTGCCGAAGCCATGCCACGGATGCGGCCGGTGCCGGACTGCCCCGTAGCAAGTTGGTTTCCTTCGAACGCCGCTGACAGTGCCTGTCGAACCAAAGTCCCGATACTTTGCTCAAAGTCCAAGTCCTGGGGAATAACTGAAAATTCAAGCTTACTGCAGTCTATGCTGCTATGTAGCATGCAATTCCCTTTCTCACTGCTAGTGTCCAGCCGTGCTCCTCTAAGATGCGTGGCTTGCCCTGAGGCGTCTGCGGAAGTCGCTGATACTGTGGCGGCGCTGGCGGCACTCGCTTCGTCCACCCTGCTGCGGCTTGGTGAGCGGTGCCTGGGTGGTGTGGCCCGGGGGCGGCTTAGTGGGCCAGTAACGCCTGTGCTCCAGGGCGCACCCCGACGCTAGGGCCCTCCACTCCTACGCACAGCACAGGTCAGCGCATGTCAGCCCCCCCAGCCGCCCTGTTACCCCCAGCGCCAATTCCTCAGTGGGTGTGTAGGGCCTCGATTAAATCGGTTCCTGGGGGGTGGTCAGGCTCCGGATCAGGGCTTGCCTCCTTCTGGAAGCTGGCTGTCCCAAGGGCGAAGCACGGGAGTTTTCCATGATTTGGGTCTTTGAGATTCTTCAGATGCAGGGGGAGCTTAGATCGACGCGTGAATCGACCTCTCGTGGAGTGTGCAATTGAGCAACAGCGTGTTGGAGCAGAGCCCCGGAGTAAGAAGCGTGGCGTTCCAGACTCATCTCCCGCAAGTACACGCAAATCCGAGATGAAAGAAAAGAAGAAGAAGAAGAAAACACGTTGTACTGTGATGTGCTCCTGTGACGTCGCAACGGGCCATCGGGGCTTGTTTGTATTACATGGGCCGTCGCCCACTCTTCAGTCCCAGCATCCGACTTTGAATCTCGCAGTGGAGCAGAAAACCGGGGGTTCTAAAAGGGGGGCGTGTCTCCAAGACATTGCGCCAGGAACAAATCATCCCAGTGAGGAGCGGATACTGTACTGCATCGTTGGCCTCTTCCTCGAGGGTTCTCGTCAACAATCACTTCCTATTCTCGGGGGGTGTGCCTCAATCCACCAAAGCCCAGGAACTGCTGTCAGTGGCATGCAGGCAAGCGAGCCGCTGGAAACCCATCCCCCAATCCCCGACGATGGTATACGCTGGATTGGCCATTTTGGGCGGCTACTGCTGTGTGCCAAGGCAGTCCCCCTGTCCATTTTGCCTCTGTGTCTTTTTTTCTCTTGGTCTGGTCTCACGCGTACTCCTGGACGTCGGACTGGTTAGTGCGCAGGCGACCTAGGCTTGAAAAGTGGGCTTTTGTAGTGTTCTGGCCTTTGTTTTTTGCTTATTTTCTCGGTCTTTTGGGAATGGCCAAAGGGGCCAAATGTTACTTTGACTGAGCTGAGTGGTGGGCAAGCAAGGGAATCCTCATTTCTCTGCCGTTGTTTAGCTTGCGTGGACTGAGGCGAGTTTGTTGCGAACCTGCACATCCACGTCTAAAACCCACATTCGCAATCCACATCCCACACGCATCCACACCCATGTGAGCTTCAACTGGGCCCCCGTCCATCAATCCACGCCACGCCATGCCCCCATGTCCCCCATGCCATTTCAAGGTCAGTCTTGTCCTGTCCGCTGGACGTCGTGCATGGCCTATCTTCAGGCGGATGGAGACGCACGCAAGGGTTCCTCCCATCGTCCAGCTGCATGAAACTGCTCTGACGCGCTCCGGCTTTCGCTCGCCGGCCCTCTCTCTGTCCACCGGAACTTGTTCGTCGTCGTCGTCGTCATCCCTCTACTTACTTCTCCTCCTTCCTCCGCGCGTTCCCCTTGTGTCTTTTTCGCTGTCGCCGGCTTCGTGGAGATTGTCCGCGTATACCACACGCACGATTCCACTCGCTCCCACGCGGCTAATTCTTTTTTGGGCACTGGCGGTTTCACTCTCCTTCTCCTTCACCTTCTGTTCCTCGCATTCCTGCGCCGTCCATTATCTGTTATCCTAAGATCCGCGGATCGCTTCCCCAGGTCTACCAACACACGTCGTACATACCTACCAGCGGCTCACTCGTTTTGCCTGCCTTACGTTGGGTTGCGCGGCCATATCATTCCCATTCCGATCCCCAGTCATTCGCTCGTCTGCTGTCGCATCATCTCTCGCCAACGCTGCTTGTCGGTTTCCTACCTTGCCTCCTACCTTGCCCCCGGCACCTCCATTCCCTTCCTGGCCGTCCCCAGTCTTTTGCCGCAAGATATCCATCCCACTCTTCCTCGTTCCCCTCCTTGCATTGGACCCATCCGGCTTCGGTGGTTGAGTACGCGTAGTCGCTGCCGGCTCAGCCAGTGTGCAACACCCCGCCGTTCGTCATCCCTTCCGCCTTCCCTTCTCGGGTGTGTTATTTATTATCTCGCTCTGCCTCGAGCTTCCTTGATCCACCATGCCTGTCCGGCCTTCCAACAGCGAAGCCGTGTCAGTCCCCCTGGACCCCCGAGGTCACCGGCGCCGAAAATCCCGGAATGTTTTGAGCATCTCCGAGGGCTATCCCACAGACCCCACCAACAGCATCGCCATGGAAAACTTGGAGGAAAAGGACTTGGACGTCGAGTCTAGGGTTCGCGATGGCTTCATTGACGAGCCCCAACCCGCCCCCGTGCAAAAGGGCCCTGTCAGCTGGATGTCGCTGCCCCGGAAAGACCAGCTGCTCGTGTTATTCATCGGACGTCTCGCCGACTTCCTCCAGGTCGCTTCATTACAGGCCTACGTTTTCTACCAGCTCAAGCATATGAACAGTGACCTGTCTGATTCCCGCATCTCAGAACGTGCTGGCCTCTTGCAAGGTTGCTTCACCGGTGCCCAGGTATGCACTGCTATCCTGTGGGGCAACATTGCCGATGCCAGCTGGTGTGGTCGTAAGTGGGCGTTGATTATCGGTCTCGGAGGCACGGCGCTCTCTTGTGTAGGATATGGGTTCTCGACCACTTTCTTCTGGGCCGCGTTTTGGAGAGTGTTTGGAGGTGCCATCAACGGCACTGTTGGTATTATGTAAGTGATGAATATTTCTTTGATTGACAAAGGATGTGAAGCGGCGGACGAATTGATTGAATGGGAGGAGAGAGAGTTGGAGGATGTTAGGAAACATTTTGCACGTTGTCCACGATACTAACAAGTAATCAGTCGAACTATGATTTCAGAAATCACTGTCGAGAAGCGGTTTCAATCTCGAGCCTTCTTGCTTCTGCCCCTGAGCTTCAACGCTGCCAGCATGCTCGGCCCAAGTTCGTTATCCTCTCATCACCTCTCCCATTCAGATTGCTAACCTTTGGACTACAGTCATGGGCGGTCTCCTGGCTGATCCTACTACAACTCTCCCCAACTACTTCAGCGAGGACGCCGTCTTCGGGTTCCAGTGGATCCGTGACTATCCCTTTGCTCTGCCCAGCATCCTTAACGCCGTCTTCCTCGGCTTCTCTACCCTCATCACCTTCCTATTCCTTGAAGAGGTATGCTCTCTCATGTCCCGGCCTAGCGAGTGTCGCAAACTAACATCTTGTCTAGACTTCCAAGGATCGACGAAACAAATACGATCCCGGTCTCCATCTCGGCTACCGCCTGAGGCGCAGCGTCGCTGGTCTCATGGGCCCCAAGTTCATGGGCGGCTACGCCCAAGTCCCGCTCTGGGAGCAGGGCGAAACCGCCACCGAAAAGGCCGCGGCCGCCGCAGCAGCAGCAAAGTCGGCCAAGAAGATCGGCCGTCTACCCTTCTCCCGCATCTGGACCCGCAACGTCATCTTCACGCTCATCAACAGCGCCTTTTACGACTTCCAGCTCGGTGCCTTTACCAACATCTGGTCGCTCTTCCTCTCCACGCCGCGTTACGGAACGCCCAGCACCACTGGGGGAACCGAAAAGGTGTATTCTCGATCTCTTCCCTTGCTCTTTACCGGAGGTCTGGGTATGCCGGCCTCGACTGTTGGCGTGGCGAGCTCGTTTCTTGGTCTCTTGGGCATGATCCTCCAGTTCACCCTCTATCCCCCGGTCCAGGCCCGTCTCGGCACAATGCGCTCTTTCAGATGGTTCCTCATCCTATTCCCCGTCGCGTACTTCATCGGTCCTTATCTCTCTATTCTGCCCTCCTCCACACAAGCTCCGGAGGCGGCATCCGGATCCTGGATCTGGGCCGGCATCATCCTTATCCTACTACTACAGGTCATGGCCCGTACCTTTACACTACCAGCCACCATTATCCTGCTCAACAACTGCAGCCCGCACCCAAGTGTGCTCGGCACGATCCACGGCCTGGGCCAGAGCGTGTCAGCCGCGTTCCGAACCGTCGGTCCCGTTGTGGGCGGCTGGTGGTACGGATACGGCCTTGATATTGGAATGGTGGCCTGGGGATGGTGGGGAGTTGCTGCTGTTGCAGTGCTGGGATGCAGTACGGCCTTGCTGATGCACGAGGGTAATGGACATGAGATTTACCTCGAGGGAGAGCGGGAAGAGATGGATGATCAATGACACGGCTAAATCATATTCCCTTGAGTAGGGCGCAAAATACCCACGCATGATACGATACATCAATAGAAATTCCTTTTTGTTCATTTCTATGTGTCTTGAAAGTGCAATCAAAGTCAAATTGAGGCTAGGTATAAACTGAATGTTAATATCAAAATAGCCATGCTGGTAATGTAGAACGTCTATCATGATGCCGTAAGGAAATCCATCAAGCCCGAAACGCATCAACTGTGAAGAGGGGGCTCCTACTCCACGTAGGTTCCCTCTATCATCCAAACTCAACAACCGTAATGTGACGACGAAATGCTTTCTAAGGTGGTTTGAAAGTCAACAATCCTATTAGAAAAAGCCGCCTTCTTTCTGAACCAGTAGCAGATAATGGGCGCTCAGCGTACAAGCCACACCGACCTATCGGTTACCAATCGCGGAGACTCTAGACCGTGGTCTCTCCAGCTCCAGGGTATCACTATTATCACTCCACACAGAGTTTTCGTTGGGCAGCACAATGGCTCGATCAAGCGCATAGGGTAGGCCGCGGTGGCGGCCTCGCAGCATCATCGCACAGAGAACGAGCTTGGCAAATGTCGAGAACTGACTGCAAAGCGAGGTTGAGACAGTGGGATACCCGAGACTGAGGCCGACATTTCCACTGAGAAAGATCAGTTAGTTATGCGAGAAAAGGAAAGACAATGAGGCGGATGGACTTACTAGGCTGATACGACTTCGAATAAAATAGGGAAAACAGTAAAGGCCTGGGAATTATTAGAAACAAAGTAGACCCAGAGCAGCCAGGCGACATACGGGGTCATTGTTATCCATAATGCGAGAGGACTCGGCGATGCATATTGCGAAAATGCCCACAAAGATGTACCACAAATCGAAACTCAGCTGGTTTCGTAAATGGGTCATGAGATACGATGTGCCCTTATTATCCTCCTCAACCGGCCGACTGGGCTGGTAAAGTCCCAGCGACCGCTCTTCGTACGTGTTGGACGAACGGATGGCAATGGCAATTGGGTACGCAGAAATGTACATCATCACCAGCAAGCTCAGCTGCACGGCGGGATTCACGGCTGCCAGGTTGAAGCTTGCAGTGCCAGTGTGCCGCGAGCTGACGGACTGAAAGATGGCGGCGGCAACGCGTGGCCCCGCTGGCAGATTCGCAACGGCGGAATTGTCAAGGTCCAACACGATGATGAGCACGATGTCGACAATGTTGAGCAGAAGCAGGAGGCCCAGGAGCGCCCACGTTGGCCCGCTTGGGAAGAGCAGCGTGTAGCAGCGGCGCGGGTGGTTGAGCAGGAATGAAAGAGGCTCCTGGATGGAAGAGCGGCTGGGCGAGAGCTTCGACATGGTCCAGATGAGGAGGCGGAGGAAGATGGGATAAAAAGTGTGGCCGGCGAGTGCGCTGAAACTCATCATGATCATCGGGACTGGGGCGTCGTTGAAGGAGATCATGGAGTCAGGGGTCAGTGTGAAGCCCAGGTTGCTAGTCATTGTCTGTGCCGTGTAGAATGCCCTGATAGAGTGAGATGATGAACTAGTGGCCGATGCAAGGGATTTACTTACCACCAGTGTTTATTCTGGCCACATTCCTCGATGTAATCGGGATATTTGGGATCGGCGTACTGGATCCAGCCAAGGAGGAGGATAAATCCAAATAGATGTAGTCCAAAGAAGTACGCTAACTCATTAGCAAGGTTCGTAGATAGACTACAGCCAGAACTCACAGAGAACAATCTTGAGCAACAGCTTCAAGCTCCTGTACTCAATCCCGCCCAACTCCTCGCGATCCTCCGATGTCATGTTATGAAACAGCGAGTTCCGTCCCACCGTAACCTCGCGCGACAGCTGAGGGAAATCGCCCATCGCCAGTGTCGGCTGGGAAACCAGGGACGGACGCCGCTCCTTGCGAGGGTCAGTATTGCCGAGGATGAACATGGACGAAGCCACGCCGGCAACTCGATCCATGGAGCGAGCCTCGGACAGGAGCGGCCCATCGAGACGGCGGCGGCGGAGGTTCGGGTGAGTAGCAGTGCTTGAGCTTGGGATTTCTTCGATGCGAAGGTCTATATTGGTTAGCATGAGTTGCGGTCGTTGCAGGTGTGTGTGTACCGTCTCGGCTTACACGGCCGTCCCTAAGCTCGACAATCGGTTGTCCTGGTTTCGGGTCAGTTTCTGGTGGTGTAGTCCGTTGTGGATTATGGTATTACCCTGATCGCGATCGCGCGGGCCGGGAATATACAGCGTTGCATCCCTTCTTGGATGGATATTGGTCGAAGGATCAAATGTGATGCGTGGCTCAGGCTCAAACGCTTCATTCTTCTCGTCGCCGGGAATGGATGTTTGCTTCTCTATTGAGTCGTTGGGAATTGTCACTTGTCGCGTTTGTGTTTGATCATCTACTGATTCCCTGCGTCCTGCGAGAACACCATCAATACCGCTCGCAATGGTCGAGTGAGCACGGTCGTCCGGAGTGTCGGTGGGGGAAGACTTGATGCCCTCCTCGAGATCATCGTCCTGGCCACGACGTGACGCTCGTCGCAAATGAGGTTCTTGAGGCGCAAAAACATCAGTACTTCTGACGGATATTGGGGTGCATGAGTGGGGGCGAACCGGCTTGGATAAGGTGCTTCCGAAACCACCAGAGCCGCACTACAACAACGAGGATGTTGACGAAGCCGAGGTTGGTGAACATGGGCACAAAGTATAGAAAAAGCTGCTGGTACGTCTTGAGAAGCTTCAGATCGACCCTATTGGCCGTAGGGAATGGTTAGTTGCCAATGTTGACCCTGGCGAGTACATGCCACTCACGTATTCAGGCCCGACTCGGTCGAGGCGCTGACTCCAAAGAAGTAACTGTCGACGGCACTGATGTTGCCGTATGGGTAGAGGATGACCAGGCCCAGGAGGCCCATAACAACGATGTACACATCTGCAGGCCAGGGTTATTCTCAGCCACATCACCACACTGAGGAGCATCGGGTTTGGACGCTGCACTTACAATGCAGGGTCACAAAGTTGGGTGAGGGGCGCCACATGGTTCGGTGCTCTGGCAGGTAGCGCAGAGTAGTCACCCTGGATTGCCTGTCTGACAGGTTCGCGACGACGCTGGGACGAGGAAATGGGACGCTTGTGGTGCCGTGTCCCGAGCCTCAGTCTATATCTAAGGGCAATAGGTTAGATACGGAAGACAGGGGGACAGTGCATGCGATGAGCGAATTAATGCCAAGCCATCAAAGCGCTGTGCGCAGCCATGATTGCGGCGACAAGGTGGTGCATCATCTAAAGAAGCGGGCCATCTACCACAGGTGCGGTACCGCAACACTACCACATTCTGACAAGGGAACCGGGCGTTGTCATTGCCGTGTTAAGAGATGACTCGGACGAGTCCATGTGTCCAATGTGCCGAGACCCTGGTCAGATCGGCATCTGACGTCTCTTGGCCGAGAACAGCCGTCCCTTGGAGACTCAGGTGCCGATTGATTGTAAGCCGGAATGGCGGTGGACGAGTAAAATGGGAGGCCTCGCCATGCCCGTTGTGGAAATTTGAGAAATGACCGGTCGAGGGGCTACTGACGCCATGTGAGATGACGACACTGGTCGAAACGCCGGATCAATGGGATCGTTCCAAAGCACCTGTAGATTAGATGGCTATCACTTGTGGTGGCTGTGCTGGATGGGCCGGAGATATGAGATATGACGATTGGGGTCCTGACGGCACCAATGCCGAGGCGCGTGTCGGGACAAAGGGTTAGGCATCCTTCGTAACCGTAAAATAAGCTTATTCTCCGTCGTATCGGTCCTTGAAATGATTGCTTGGCGATTTCATGAACCTAAAGCTATGAAGGGAGCTTGAGTAGTGTTCCACATTTGGTGGCTACCCCCGCTTTCATCTGATTCAGTCCCATCCGCACTTCCATATGAGATCGAAGAATCGGGCCTCAGGAACTTGACATAAATGTAGAATTTCTGTCTTTCTCTAATCCTTTTTTCAAATTCCGTCACACTGCTTGCGAGCATGACACAATGGAAGAGAGTCGTTGAAGTTGATCTCACGAGTTGTCAGACAAAGAGACTCGGTCCGGCTAGATGACTAAGGAAGCGGGGTTCTTGGAGGCTGTAGATAGGGGAAATCCCTTACCGGTCAAGATGATCAACAACACAGCCAATCCATCAGAAAAAAGACGTTATTAAGGTCGCAATTATCATCAATTCAACCAGCCTAAGTTGGCATCATTTGATCGTACATCTCGCTGTGTGAAAGGCACCCAGCTCAGGCCGTCAGACCCCTATTACGGAGTCACGAGATCTAACACGAGTCCTCAACACGTGCTGTGGTGTCACATGACCAGGAGCTTGATTGTTTGCGTCCCGCCAAAACGCGGTCGCAAGAGAAGGTAGGTACGTGCTTGCGCCGCCGACGCGTTCGCACCACAGCTCAACCGTCACCTTCACATCACGCATCACCAGTCGCGACTTTGTTGATCGCACAGGCTACCCCGATCCCGCGCCATGAATTTCGGGTTTTCAGACGATGCCTCTGGCTCGTCGAATTGGTTAGGCTTCGGCCGCTCCCAGCGCAACGCGAGCGCAACATCACCTGGAGTTGGCGCTGCTGCTAGCACTGGAGCTGGCGCTGTCGCTACAAGCCCCAACGACCTCAACCCCGATGAAACCTCGTTCGCCGAGTCGTACCGCCCCGAGACTTCCCCCTTGTTCAATCCCATGTTCCTACCTCGTTCCGACGCCATAGACGCCGCCCCGCCGTCGGCCTTGAGCTCCACCAATGCCCCAGGCTGGGACTGGCAGCGCGATTCGGCGCCCGTCGAGTCTAACAACTATCAATCGTCGCCCTTGGCTCGTGGCGCGCGTGCCCAAAGTCTCGATTTATCTACAGAAGTTGAGGCCCCAGCGCTTCTGGAGAAGACCGATGCCCAGGAGCCAGTCGATGCGTCGCGTCGCGAATCTTCGCCTCTTCAAGGATCGGCTGCGCAATCCGCAGATGCCGAGAAAGCAAAGCAAAATGCAATGAACTCTGGAGGATCGGACAATGTTGAAGTACAGGCACAGGATCAGGGACTTGGTGCTGAGATTACAGAGGAGACCATTGAAGCAACCAACCATGCTTCCAAAGAGGCAGCAACCACAGAGTCTCTGGGGTCACAATCGCCTGTTTCGACAATCTCCAATGAGATGAACCAGCCTGAAACCGAAGAAATGGTTGTCGACTCCGAGCCTCCTGCTCCCAAAGAGACAAAGCACTCTGCCAGCGGAGAAGAGGATGCTGACGAATCCGGCATCCCACCCCCGTCTACAGCGAAACGAGGCCGACGCAATGCTAGCGAGATGCTGAACGCGGCCGCGAAATCGATCGTCAAGAACATTGATGGACCCCGCAAGCGCCTTTCGTTTATCCCTTGGTCCCCAGTTGTCAAGCCAACTCCTGTGGCGAAGCGTGGGCGCAAGTCGATGCCAGCTAGAATCGATGCTGAGACTCCCAGAAAGCGAGGCCGTCCGAGAAAGAGCGAGACTGTCGCTACCCCGGCTACAACTACCAAAAGCCCGGCCAAAAGAGGAAGACCCAGGAAGTCTGATGCGCCGGGAGCGATCATGGCCAGTGCCACGAAGACACGAGCGGGTCCAACTCCCCGCCGCACCACGAGTATTTTTCAGACTCCGGGAAAGTCGCCCCTCAAAGCTGTTCAGACTGACTCCTCCGCGGCGACTCCAAACAAGGTTGGCCGTCCCCGCAAGACGCCAGCTAAAGACACACCTGCCGTAACAACAGAACCCCCCAAGCGACGTGGTCGACCTCCCAAGAATACTCCTCAGCCTTCATCAGTGAAGCCCGTCGCTTCTAGAAGCTCCGGTCGTGGACTCAGATCAACAGATGAGTCCCTGCCTGCTAAGCGCGCTGTTAAGCCTCGTGCTGTGCCATCTCCTGCGAAGCGAGGACGACCTGCTAGGAAGGCCGCAGCACCAGCTTCAAAGCCTGCGTTAGACAAGCCTGCTGCTACACGAGGCCGCCGAGCTGCCGTCAAGGCCGACAACAAGGGCACTGCGGCTGCTGCAGCTCCTAACGACCCGCCCAAGAGACGCGGACGTCCCCCGAAGAACGCGACTGCATCCAAGGCAGAGGAGCCAACGGCAAAGCCTGAGACGAAGAAACGCGGGCGTGGTGCAACTGTTCCAGAGACCGCTTCCGTCCCAGCCCCGAAAAAGCGCGGCAGGGCTGCCCAGGCGAAAACTGATGATGCTGCACCAGCGGCAGCCAAACCACGAGGCCGCCCAAAGCGCACTCAGCCGGAGGCCGATGCGCCTGAACCCCCCGCAAAGAAACAGCGAACTACGCGAGCCGCGGAGAAGCCAACCGCTCCAGCACGACGAACAGGACGCGGCGCAGCAAAGGAAGCCGTGGAAAAGGATACGACATCATCCACTCGCGCAAAGACGACGCGCTCCAAGCCCGAGGCCGCTCCGGCAGCGGCCGAGCCACCCAAGGCTGCGACTCGTGGCCGCGGCGCTGCAAAGTTGGCCGCGGACAAGCCAGCACCGAAACCCCGCGGTGTTGCCGCCAAGTCCGGAAAGGGTGAACTCCCCAGCTCCAAGACCGCCACGGAAGAGAAACCAAAGCGAGCGAGTGGTCGCGGTGCTGGTCCTACAGGTGTGGTGAAAAAGACCGCGGAAAAGGCTGCGCCGCGACGGGCTTTGAGGTCCAGAGGATAGAGTGGTCATGGAATGGTCATGGGAATGGGTGTGGTATATTGAACAAGGCACAACGGCTCAGGAGTTATGATGATTGATCAGAAGTGGTTCGGCATCGGGGACCTTTTACGAAACGCGGCACTACTGTATTATAAACGCAAGGATTGCTAGGGGATATCTCGATTAAAGAAATGCACGATATGAGGTTTCGCCTCTAGCTACCTACCTTTCAACCACGATCGTGCAAACACTCAAGCTGACTGGTTGACAGAGACTTCTATCCGGAGGCATAGTTCGGACGTGAAATACAAAGGAAACCAAGGATGGAATCACCTTATTGAGGGTATCCTAGACGCTACTAAAAACTACACTAACTTTGGACTTGATTATATCAGACTGCAGACATCAAATGCTGTAATCTCGCAGCGTTTATCTTTTTTTCTTCCATCTCCAAGGGATTAATCCGTCAACAAATGGTACGCATCACATCACTCATACAACTCCTTGTCGACGTCGCCATCCTTGGACGCATGGGGACTCGTCACCTTGATGCCATTCTCCAGCCGCGAGAGCGTCATGACGTAGCCCTTGTGGTCGCACCAGTTGCGCACCATCTTGACGGCGTTCTTGATCTCACGGCCGTTGAGCTGCCACAGCGAGAGCTCGGCAATGTCCTCGTCGTCGAGCGCCTTGTCGGCCGGCTTCGCATGCTCCTCCTGCTGCTCCTCGTCCCCGTCGGTGACATCCTTGACGCGCGCCGCCTGCTCGGGCAGCCGCTGCAGGAACTTGCGCCAGATGCTCTCGCGGGCGTCCCGGCTGAGGGCCTGGAAGAGCAGGTGCAGGCTGACGCGGCTGCGGAAGGCGGAGTCGATGGTGTGGTAGAGGTTGGTGGTGAGGAAGATGATGCCGCGGAAGTACTCGAGCTCGCGCAGGAAGATGCTGACGAGCTCGTTGCGGTGGATGTCGTTGGGGTTGCGCTCGGCCATGAAGACGTCGGCCTCGTCGAGCAGGATGACGGCGTTCCACTCCGTCGCCATCTCGAAGACGCGCTTGATGTTGGCCCCCAGCGTCGCCGCGTTGATGCCCAGGTCCTCGGCCTGCAGGTAGAAGAGCGGCCGGTGCGTGCGATCCGCGACGGCCTCGGCCGTGAGCGTCTTGCCGGTGCCGGGCGGGCCCGACAGCAGGATGATGAGGCCCTGGCCCTTGCCGACGATGACGTCCTCCATGACGGCCGAGGAGCCGTTGGTGAGGTTGTGGTTCTCTACAAAGGAGAGGACGAGATCCTTTTGCTGGTCGTCGTAGACGAGGTGGGAGAAGGCTTGGTCGTTCCAAACCATGGGCTCAATGTCCTCGATGTAGAATTGCACTGGGATCGTCAGTCAGTCACTTGCCATCTAGTCTGTAGGATATACTCACCCCAAAGCTTGTTCTTGAGTGCATATCCCCCAATCATCTCAGACATGAAGGCGAGTTCCTCGGGCTTCTCGAGCATCTCGTTCTTATTCCTCAGCTGCTTCTTCTCGCTCAATCGCTTCTTTTGGGTACTTGGGGATTTGGCCTCGCCATCCTCTTCCTCCTCGTCTTCTCGCGGCAGCCGTCGGCGAGCACGGCGAACCTGGTTCCGCGCCGTCTCCGGGTCCTTGTTTTCTCGCTTGCCCAGCGCGAGGTGGTACTTGTTGTATCCCACGACGTCGATGAGGACACGGCCCTCGACGTTGTGCTTCTCGATGCACTGCTTCTCGCCATCGTGCAGTGCAATTCCGGTGTAGCAGCTATACTTGAGTCCCTGGAGATCGAGAACCTTCTTGCCTCGGGTGACGAGGTGCTTCATGATGGCGTCCTGTTCTGAGTGGAACTCGAAGGGGTAATGGCGGAGCTCGCGAATAGGGTTGTTGCCGGCGAAGGCGGGGATGGGGAGTGTCTTGTCCTGCCAGACAAACTCCTCGCCATTGAAAGTCATGATCTTGCCCTTGATCAGGAGGAAGGTCCCCTCGTTTTTCTTGACATACTCGGTGTCCTCGACCCTGCAAAGGAACTCGGAGTTGAGGCCGTAGCTGTAGACGGTGGAGCCGCGAGGGAAAAGGGTCCACGCCGTCTTGAAGTCAATCAAGCCACCGTCCAGGAGATGGCGTCGCTTGGTTCTCATCTCGCCGAACATGTCGTCGAGGATCCTGAGGAACAGTTGCAGGTAGCCCTTGAGAGCGTTGTCGACGGGGGTCTGGCGGTACAGCTCCTTGATCTCGTCCTGGCAAAACCACAGGCCACGGAACGGCTCCGTAAACTCGGCGGTGTCGTGGACGTCGAGGTAGACATTTTCCTTCTTCAGAATGGGCTCGAGGGCGGCCACCAGCATGGGGTTCTGGACCTCGATCTGGTGGTACTTGAGGGGGAAGCGGCCGCCAACACACGGCTTCTCGCGGTCCTTGACCTTGTAGACCTTGATGGCAACGCGGTCCTGGGCGCGAGCGGCCGACTTGGAGAGCTGCTTGGGCGGGTAGTCGACCCATTCGAAGTGAGTCGCATTGGAGTTGCGGCCCTCGTACAGCGTCTTGATGGTGGTGTCGGAGCCAAACGTGGGGTCCTTGGAGGGCGTGGCCGTCTTCGGGTTGTCCTCAGAGGTGGACGACTCGAGGTCGAGGGGCTTGTTGAGGGGAGAGTCCTGGCGGTGGAGGATCTTGCACTTCCATTTCCAGACGAAGTCGGAGACGTCCTCGCGGTCAATATCGCGAATGTCGCTGAGGCCCATGGTGACGAGGCGCAGTGGGTGATGCAATGGGTAATGACGGTTGGCAGCAGAGAGGGTTGAAACAGAGCGGAGGTGCCGGGAGCCAGCCGAATAAATATCCTCGCGTCTCATGTACCTGGAGAGCTCAAGCCTCAACGGTCAAGCCTCACATTGCAAAGCCTCGACCATGACCCAACAGCCTGTTCCCTCGTCCTGCACGACGGCGTGGCAGCCTGAAGGCGCAGGGGGGGCCGACGGGCGACTCAGGACTCGGTGTTGCCTAGCAGCGTCATAGTTGTATTGTGGCATAGTGGCATAGCGGCATTGTCACATTGTGTCGCCAAGGAACAAGTGCCGAAGTTGAATCGCGAGCTGCAGTTGGCTGTTGGTGAGGCGTTGGTCCAGCCCAGCCTCGGGCCCGGGAATGACTCAAAACAAGCTATCGCATCAGGCTGGCGGGGGTTGATCTCGTCAATCGCTCAGGCCGCCTGTCCTTGATACTCGAAGTGGCGCGCTATCGTTTACGACGGAGCAGGATACGGGGCAGGCAGATTCGCGGGCGTTCTCTCAACCGGAGCACGGGAGCTGTGATTTGCGAGAGATGCTTGTTGTCAGCTTCTTGCAGAAAATAAAGACCAACAAGGCTCTTCAGTGGCCGTTGTAGTTGTGGTATTACTCCCCCCTTGTCATGCAGTGAAGTGTACTTCGTACGGATCGCCGCTGAGGTGCGTGCAGCGTGGGTGGCCGCATGTCCCCTTTCGGAAATCCCACTTGGACGTCCTGGAGGACTAAGGTTCTCCGCCGGCGCTCCACTGCATCGCCGGGACCTCTCCAGGGCTACGGGCTACAGGGGCCAGTAGCGAGTCGCCAGGGCGTTTTCGGGCCCTGCGCCCCTCGCGGGGTGGTGGATGCCTCCCGCTAGTGGGCATCTAGCGCCGGCAAGGCGACTCGGAGCTTTGGACGATGTGCCTTGGATACGAAAGAGTTGGGGCATGGGACATGGCACGATCTCTCTGACAGGGGGAAAACGATTGGCGGACTCCTGCTGAATCAGGCTTCCAGCTTTGAGACGGTGCGGCCAAAATTGCCTTGTGATCGGCAGTCCGCATCGTCCTTCTCAGGGGACGATACCTAGGTAGTGTAAGTGCACCAGTATTGAGTTGAGGCTCACACTCCCAGGCATCCATTTCTCGTGTCCAGATATATCCAAGACCTACAGGACACGAGAATTAGGGCATTATGAAAATAGAAACCTGCAAAAACAGTGTAAAGCCCCCCTCATTGGACAGGATTTAAACTTTGAATCTTTCACATCACAACGCACCAATTATCAGAATGGTGTAGGGTAAGCGATACGCGCACATGAGGCCCACCACCAAAAATGCCCCACACATCTCCATTTCCTGCAGTTGACGAGGGCATAAAACCTAACACACGAGACCCTCTCTCAACAGCGCGGGTTTAGCTCAGTTGGGGTAAGTTGCAAAACTTCTAAAAACTCCAGCACATCAAGTCTAACAATCTCATAGAGAGCGTCAGACTGAAGATCTGAAGGTCATGTGTTCGATCCACATAAACCGCAAACGATTCTTTTTTGCCGTTTCAGTGTCTGAAGTGGCACCCTGAAGCATCACGCATTTGTGTGCGGTCCTTTTTGTGGGATGAGATGGCGTCTTGACCACCTGCCCGTGTCGTCTATTTTTACCCATGTTACTGGCAATTAATCCATCCATCCGATTGCTCATATCCTTTCTGGACTTGTCACACCCTCTTGTTAAACCGCTGGCTGGCAATGGCCTCAAGCGAGAGATCCTTGGTCTCCTTGAGAAACAAAAACGCAAGCACACAAATGGCGACATCAAACACCCCCCATACCAGAAATGTGCCCCATCCCAACCTCTCCATCATATACGGTGTCGTGAGCGAGAACAGTAGATTGAAGAGCCACTGCGAGGCTGCTCCAATTGCTATACCAGGTTCTCGAATTCTAGCTGGGAAGATCCTGATCGCTCGTTGTTAGCGAGGCCTCTCGGTGCACTAAGAAATGACAACGCTGTGACTTACTCCGACATGTACGGCCACGGCATCGGACCCCAGCTGATGTTGTAGATGACGACGAAGATGTAGATTAGAGCCACCGTCACGATCCCAGAGGACGTCACCGTACCGTCATCAGGCGCCGGTCTTGCCCTGACAACAACCGCCGTCGCAATCTGACACACTGCCATGGCCGCCGCGCCGCCGATCAAGACCTGTCGACGCGAGAATTTGTTTGCGAGAAATAGCACAAATGCACCGCACGCTGCTACCTTGACCGCCCCAAAGATGGCCGTCAGTAGCAGAGCTCTTCGGCCGGCGCCGACGAGCAGCGTGAAGTATTGCGGGCCAAAGTACGCAAACGCCGTGGCACCCGTGGCCTGCTGGGCGGCCATGATGCAGAATGCTGCAAATACCCGTCTGAAGTAGTCACCCCGGAGGAGCTCTGCAAGTTGGTTAGCCCTTGTAATGTATGTAGGGATAGTTTGCTCCTAGCCACCTTTGAACTCGAAGCCTTCTGTCTCTTCAGCCTCGGCCTCTACCCCCAACCGGATCTCATTCATTTCGTCAATCGTTGACTGCGACGCATCTCCGCGGATCCATGAAAGACTCTCAAAGGCCTCCTGATGCTGTCCTTTCCTGGTAAGCCACCGAGCACTCTCCTTGAGAGTGAGCACGCCGCCCCCGAGCAACACCGCCGGAACGAGTTGAAGACCGATGGGGATCTGCCACTGGCTGCTAGGCTCATCTTTCATGAAGGAGGCCCCGTAGTCAATCCAGTAGGATGTGAAAATCCCCTGCAAGTGTCAGCTCATCGCCCAAGACAGGATGCCTTTGTCCTACCAGTGTGAAGAATAGCTGGAAGAAGGAGCCAATCTGGCCACGCAGCTCCGTCGGAACCATCTCGCTGCTGAACATGGGCACCACAACGGTTGATGCCCCAAGACCCAGACCGGAGACAATCCGCGCACCATAGAAGGCGACTAGTGAGCCGGTGTTGATGGTTTGCATCACGCCTCCGATACAGAAGATGACTGAGAACAGCACCAAAGGCTTCTTGCGACCACAACGTTCGGCAATGGGCCAAGCCAGAAAGCACCCCAAAAACGCTCCAAGCTGCTGCAACCCGACCGAGAGAGCGTTTGTCCGTGTCTGGTCTTGCTTTCCGTAACCAAAGTCTCGCCGGAAGGATGCCAGAGTTAGGACTCCCCCGACACTGCAGTCGTGTGAGAATGGCTCCGTGTCGCTTTTCTTGGCTGACTTACATGCCGCTGTCATATCCGAACAAGAACGCCCCCATACATACGACAGACCCGAGCCAATAGGCGCGTATTCGTCCTCGAGACGTGCCATTATCCAGCGCCCGATCGAATGAATAGAGTCTCTCTGGAGCATGTTGGGTTGGAGCCCCGAGAAGGGGCGTGGTGCTGTTGGTCATGGCTCGTGCAACAGGATACGCATCAATATCTCGAGCCACGATTCTCACCCTCAAAAGATGGACTCGTGTGAGGAGGGAAGAAACGTTCAATCTTGGTAGCCAACCCTCTGGACCTCTTCGATTTATCGTCACTGGACCAGCGCTAGTGGTCAGCATGTGGGCGTTGGGAAAGGATCGGCAGGCCATGCCATTCTTGTAAGACCGACAAGCGGGATTGTCATGGAGTCTTTCTGGGGTAAACTGGAGACCCTGTAGGACATGTGTTCATGAGATTGGTATAAGATGCTAGAAAAGCCATGGCGTGCTCGCTTGCGTGCTTACTGACGGCTTTGGCGACTTTCTCGACGGGATCAAAGACAGGGACCCCGACGAGCCGATGCGAGGCGACTGTCTAACACCACAATCAGCAAGTATCGAATAATACACCTCCTTCAACGTGGGCCGTGGATGACGCCAAACTACCGACATAACCTCAACCCCCGCCCTGTCAAAGCCGCGCCAATGCGAAGCCCTCTGCGATCGGACTTGAAGCTCTGAAATACCCGATGGATCCGTGTGGCGTGAGGAATGATTACACCTGCAGAAGACTTCGCGAGATGATAGGCCCGTTGTCTTGAGGCGATCGTCCGCGGGATCAAAAATCGGTTGTCGGTCTGGACAGCAAACCCGAGGCCTTGATGCGAGCCCCCCCACATTGCGATTGAGGCCCTCAATCGTTGCTCACGTATAACAAGAGCGTGTCCAGACGACTCGATGGCCATGTAAAATTTGGATTGCAATTGAATTGACTTGATATTCTTTCATAGGTATCCTTCCAGTCTTGGCAAAATGACAACTTCAAAGCGACCCAACTTCCTTGTCATCGTGGCTGATGACCTTGGCTTCTCTGACATCGCCTCCTTTGGCAGCGAGATCAACACGCCCAACCTCGACAAACTGGCCAAAAATGGCCTCCGATTCACCGACTTCCACGCGGCGGCGGCGTGTTCGCCATCCAGAGCCATGATCATGACGGGAACGGACCATCACATCGCCGGCCTGGGAAACCTCATTGAATGGACCAACGTCGCGGGCCAGAACGACCCGACGGGCAAGATGTCCACCAATGTCCAGCGAGGCATGCCTGGGTACGAGGGCTACCTCAACGAGCGCGTCGCGGCACTCCCCGAGATCCTCCGCGATGCCGGGTACCAGACCCTCATGTCGGGCAAGTGGCATCTCGGGCTGACGCCAGAGCGAAGCCCCAAGGCGCGAGGCTTCGAACGCAGCTTCGCCCACCTCCCGGCCTGCAGTAACCACTACGCCTACGAGCCGCAGCTGGAGACGGGAGAGAAGTCCCCGGAGTTCCTGACCATGAGTGTCATTGCGCTGCACAGCGAGGACGGCGAGTACGTCAAGAAGCTGCCGGACGGGTGGTACTCGTCAAATGGCTATGGAGACAAGATGCTGCAGTACCTCAAGGATTGGAAGGAGGATGGCGATGAGAAGCCGTTCTTCGCATACCTCCCCTTCACAGCTCCTCACTGGCCGCTCCAGGCGCCTCAGGAGTACATCAAGAAGTACAAGGGCGTTTACGATGACGGCCCGGATGCTCTTCGATCGAAGCGTCTCCAGCGACTGAAAGACCTGGGCCTCATCTCCAAGGACGTCGAGCCCCATCCCGTCGTGGCGGATGAAGTCAAAGAATGGAACGACATGAGCGAAGAGGAGCGGGTGAACTCGTGCCGTGCGATGGAGGTCTTCGCCGCCATGGTCGAGTGCATCGACACAAATGTAGGCAAAGTGGTCGACTACCTAGAGAAGGAGGGCGAGCTGGATAACACCTTCGTGTGCTTCCTCTCAGACAACGGCGCCGAGGGAGCTGCCTACGAAGCCTACCCCATCGTCCAGGGCTCCATGATGCAGCATCTCAAGAAGTACTACAACAACAGCCTCGACAACCTTGGCAACGGGGACTCTTTCATCTGGTACGGCCCCCGGTGGGCGCAGGCCGCGACGGCGCCGAGCAGACTGTACAAGGCGTACACAACTGAAGGCGGTGTTCGGGTTCCCTTTTTGATGAAGCCGCCGTCTTCATTTGACCAAACCATCGACCGCAACGGCATCACGCACCAATTCTCCACAGTTATGGATCTGGCCCCTACCATCCTGGACATGGCCGGAGTCAAACACCCAGCCCCGACCTACCAAGGCCGTGAGGTCGTTGAGATGCGAGGCAAGTCCATGGTGCCGTACCTCCAAGGCGCGCAGCCGCGGATCCACGCGGAGGACTTCATCAACGGCTGGGAAACATGCGGACGCGCGGCCTGCCGCAAGGGCGACTGGAAGATTGTCTTCATCCCCAAGCCCAAGGGCCCCGAGCGCTGGCAGCTGTACAACCTGGCCAAGGACCCCGGCGAGATCCACGACCTCGCCGAGCAGGAGCCCGCGCGGCTGAAGGAGCTCGTCAAGCTGTGGGACCAGTACGTGCTGGAGACGGGCGTCGTGGCGCTGAGCCCCGAGCTGGGGCACTGGATGGCCGCCATGGAGGAGCAGATGCCCGAGAATGCGTGGATTGAGTACGAGTACTGGGAAGACGGCGCGAGGGAGGACCCGGCCAAGTTCACCAGGACGGTTCCGCGATTCCAGAGGCGGGTGACGACCATGTAAACCAGGTAGCGGTTTGATGAACATGTTTGTTTGATGTGGGAGACACTTTCTAGAAGGACCTCTAAGTCAATAGAGATGCTTGGAAACGTTGCTTCCGTCGGCGGGATACCGTGATACTGCCTTTGATGCTCCCTGTTGCCTTCACCACGACAGCCACAACCCGTCAACCTACATCCCATCAAACTGCATTCTGGATACATAGAGGACTATATAATACAAATGTTTCCAGACTGGTGAAAACAGCCAGTCCATGCAGGCTTCCATCTCCAACCAATTCATTAGGGCAATGATCCAGCAAACACACACATCTATCGTCGCTGTTGTGACATGTTTGGCAGCAGCAGCCCGCTTACCATGGTCTTTGCACTGCATGGCTTCTAGAAGACCGTGAGTTCTTTCATCTCTTCTAGAAGGGTGTGTTTTGAATACGATGTTGTGCAATCCCCCCCAGCCCGCGTCGGCGTGAGCCGAGGGGAGCGGACTGCAGTGTTAGCCGACGGGGCCTGTTCAGCAAGACGACTGACATGTCCTGGCTGTTTGGGAAACTTGATTGACCATTGTTCATGCGGTGTCGCCACCTGGCAGAGAGCTCTATAAATACTGTCCCGTCTTTCGCAACTCAATCCTGTTCATCTCTTCCTCCCACAGCAACTCCCTTTCAACACCACTCTTTCTCAACCATTCCCATCTCCAACCAACCCAGAGCCTACTTGATACACTATCAACTCGGATCTGTTGGCGCGGCCACAAGTTGGCAAGATGTCTCGACAAGTCACCCCAGAGAGTCAGAGCCTATCCGCTTACGCCCCTGCTACTCTTGTTCCTTACCCTGGTACTGCTGTAAACCAGACTATGGGTAACGGCACTGGACCGGCTACGGAGCAAACCTTTCGCCAAGTTCCAGCCCCATTTCGTTCTGGAGGAGTCTTTGCAAACGAATATCCTTCCTGGCTCACTCATCCACTCCAGGGTGGCCAAGCCCGTCCTGTGCTCACACCAGAGCCAGCGGTCTTTCATCACCCGGGCGGCACCCAGTTCTCGCCTATGTGGCCTCATGAGGTCGTACGTCCAGTGAACCCCCAGCCGACCATCTATGATGCTTCGAATGGTACTCGTGGCCTTGTTGGTTCTTCCTTCACTGGGGCTTTTCAGCCAGAAGTCTCGACTAGGGAGGCAAATGATTCCTATCTCGACTACCTCACGAACGTGTGGGAAAGAGCTCGAGGCTCTTCTGCCTTGTATCCATCCCCCGTCGCTTCTGGCAAACTGCCCATTACCTATTCGACGGATCGCCTCTCATCGGTTGGAGCTTCGACTCCTCCGCTGCAGAGATCGGACTCTCAGTCTTCGATCATCCGGTATCCTTCTCAGGCACCACCTAGCCCGGAGATATATACCCCGGTGGAAGCCCTCAAATGGAACGCATTTCATGGCTCAAGCAAAATGCCCCAGTTGATTGGGAAGACACCAGAAAACCCCGCAGCTCTCACTCTGGCCCCCATCACAAAGCGGCCTTCTCGGGCTGCATCTCCAGTTTTGCGAAGCGGATTCCGACCCATGGCTGCTGTGTCTCACAACAGACGAACTACTAGAAATAACACTAGCCAAGCTATTGTCCTTGCTGACGACGCTGCCTTCTCCAACAACTATCGTGGCGAACACAGCGCTCGGAATGCAAGCGTCCGGAATCTCAAGCCCGAGGAAAATTGCGCTCTTTGGCTGACGAACCTCCCGCCTGATTGCACCTACCATGAACTTCTCGCTACGATTCGAAACTACGGTCGAATTTGGTGCGCCGTCATCAACGAGCCCGACTATCTGAGACACACCACCGCTGCAGCCAAGGTCGTTTTCTTCGCCCCCGGCCCGGCCCAGGCGTTTCTGGCCATGTCGTTGATCCGCGGAGTGACCATTCGTAACCACAGAATCAAGGTCACTGAAAACCGTGTCAAGTACAAGGAGGAGCCTATGACGGGAAGCGAGTCTCGGGTTCTCATCATCACTGGAAGCTCAAAGTTCGTCAATGAGAAGGCCCTGACCGAGTTCTTTCAAGAGCGGTTTGTTTTCGAGGTTGACGAAGTCATCACCCTCATCCATGCTGAGCAGCGCACGGTTCTTGAGTACAAATTTGGCAGTTACCGATGCCAGGCGCATATGGGCAAGATGGCTCTGGAGAAGGACAAGCCCGAGGGTCTGGAGAAGGTGGAGTATGGAGAAGATCCTTGCGAGGTTGGTGACACTATGTCTTCGTATGGAGTGGCGGGTTACAGGATTCAGGGCCGTTGAAGTGGGCTGGGAGAATGAGAGCGAAACAGCGGAATGTACTCGCGACGTGTAACACTATTCAGAAGTCTGTGAGTTGGAGGTTCATGTTTTCATAGGCGTTGCTGCCAACATGGTAGAGAATGCGATGGAATGTGGATTGCGCGAAAGATGGCTCGCTCTTAGAACTAGAGAGTATTTAGGATCCCCGAATGGAGCTTCTTTTTCATAGAAGCCGAGACTGGAAGAAATTCTACTGCAAAGCTGATATTCCCAATGTGGATTGACTGGACGTGATGACAGAGACTGAGGCCCTGAGATGCAACTCAACGGACGGAAAGTATCCGAAACGCCACGTCACTGGTTGCCTAACCCAAATACATAAGGTAATCAGTCAATCCTTTGTATCGTCAAAGAATGAACCTGTTGAAAGGAGGTTTCCCTCTGACATGCTCCGCATATATCTCAACTGGTGTTCGATAAACTTACTTCCTCTCAATGAGACCACGGCCGAAAAATGACTGAAGAATCCAGCGAGACTCCCGAGTTTATTTTTCCAGCTTCAATGCAAATGAAAACTGTTCTGGCCTATTTATTTATGCATGGCCTGAACATTCTCGTCACTCATGTGGGCTGCATGGGTGGGGTCATGTGGCGCCGTGACCCCAGCCCATAGCTCCAAGTCTCAACTTGGACACTCAGGAAAGGACTCATTTCGTTAACCACATCTCCTTTTGACAACTCAACTCAACCCGCGAGACACCGTTCTACCAGTGGTTGAAGCCTGGCAGCTTCCTTTTACCCGTTCCAGCACCCGCGGCACCTCGGTAATGCCCACCTCGGTGGACGAAATTATTCGCCGGCACCCCCGGGAGCGGCTTTTTGTGCAACCCCTGGAATGGACAGCGCGACATCTCGAGCTTCTGCAGTGTTCCTTTGAACTGCAAGACGACGAGGTTCCGCGCAGGAAAACCGTCGATGAGGCGGTTCACGATGCCGATCTGATGGATCGCCGGCCGTTTAGCTACTGGACCCACGAAGCCGAGGTCTTGGCAAACTCGGACACCAAGAACGCCGTCATTCGACGCATTCTCACAGACCGAAACGGGCCCTTCAAATGCATTCGGTAAGGCTGAAAGATGGGAATGAGAAATAGAGTCCGCTTACTTGCTGACGTTTTCCCATCAAAGGCCTTTTGGCTTCTTTCATTTTGGTGCCGACCACAAGTTTCGCCTTCACGGCCTAGTTTTTGCTCCCAGCAGCCAACGTCAGGGTCCTGGTCAAGACCAACCACCTCCAGTCTTCACCTTCATGCAACGCAGTATGGTTAAGATACAAAGAGAGACCGCATTCCCGATGCCTCGTCCTCGTCGCCGCCAACAACTGCCGAATGTACCTGTCGCAGCTGCCCGCCAGCTTCAGCTGAAGCATCTAGAACCTGCAAACCCATGCCGTGACCCGTACATTCTTGCTGTGCTTCTTGGTCTTGCACAGGCTCAAGCTGAGACGGTGGTTGTCGGCAGCAGTAGCTCTAAAACCGACCGGAGAAGGCATGAATACAGGGTCAGTTCTCATTTCCGAAGAAACCGTTCGATGCGAACCCTAATTGTCCATAGGTCTGTGCCATATTTATTGATGAAACGAATACCGAACACATGAATTTCTATTCTGCCAACATCAGCGCGACTTTTCTCGGGAAATTCGGTTACCCCGAGCATTTGCAAGTGCCTCAATCGCCACCCCTCTCGTCTTCCTTAACCATCAAGCACAGAAAATTCCCTTACAAGCCTTACACGTCATTGCGTCAGCGTTTGATTGATGCGATTACATCTCAACAACCGGTTTATCAAAATGCGCCCTGATAGGATAGAAATAGGAAAAGTCTCGACTCATAGGTGCTGAAAAGGAATAATCACCCAAATTGAGTTGTTGATACGGTATTGGTCGGTCATGCACTCTTGCGCAGACTACGCTAGGTGACAAACGAGGGCATCGTCAGATGTAACGCCGAGAAAAAAAGACGAGGTCAGAATAGGTCAAAGGTTGGAATAATAAATCTGGCACCTGGGAGAACCGAATCTAGCGCTTTTAGGTGTATTCAGCAAGGAAGAAGGAGACCAGAAAAGCAGTTGCTGCCATGGCTTGGGTTGGGGGAATAGGGCAAAACAAAGATCCTTGAAGCGTCTAATACGTGTAGGATTCACAATCTGATTTACAGCTGCAAATATGAGTCCAGACTATACAGAAAAGAAATAAGCAAAAGATGACCGTAGATCTAAAAACAGACTAGGCCGTACTCCCAACCCTACCCACTTAAATATAGTTAAGTTTGGCTTAATACTTGTACTTAAATGTGACTTGATTAGGGCCTTGGAGTTTGCCCTTATAGTAGAGGGTGAATGACACAATAATTCCATCGTAAACCACCCCTAAGTCGAAGGAATCGTCGGACAGGGGGTCCAGCTCTTGTAACCATAACCATGTGACCTTGCAAACCTGGCTGTCGTAACCGAAATTAGTTGTACTTTTCCATGAGTACAAATCGAGCGTCAGGTATTTATCAGAATTGCGCGACACTGTCTGAAAGTTTTCAAGGCGGATTCTGAACATGTTCGGTCGCCTGGTTGAAAGAGTCGCGCCCT
This sequence comes from Ilyonectria destructans, assembly GCA_020740775.1. Classification (NCBI taxonomy): domain Eukaryota; kingdom Fungi; phylum Ascomycota; class Sordariomycetes; order Hypocreales; family Nectriaceae; genus Ilyonectria; species Ilyonectria destructans. Next base: position 1,159,241 of record JAHEWK010000016.1, read on the forward strand.
GACAAACGACATGTATCAGCTTAGAGCCAAAATTTTGGGGCTCGATTTATTCCTTACCTTTTCCAGAAACCATTTTATGTCCTGGTTAGGCGGTCGAAAGCCATATTTCAGTGGCGAAAGACGGCAGGCGACCATCGTCTGCCCCTGGTCTCTTCGCTCTGTGTTGATGGCGTGATACAGAGCCCCATGTGCCCCCGATTTCCATCTGATAGATATAAGATATGGTTTGATATAACTGAAAAGAGAGGATTGTACTTACCCAGTATTGTCATGATATGCGATGACTCCGACAGAACCACCGAAATTACCCTCGACCATTTTGTTGATCTCATTCTGCAAAAACAAGTTTTTGCCGAAACCTCCAGCAATAATGAGGGCCTGTGAGTTTCAGCCGCGTCAGCTTTATAGAATAAACAAGCCATCGCATATATTGGAACATAATCACCTTTGGGAGTTGGCCTGTCTTTGCTTTGACTGCTTCAATCTGCGATTTGACGAGCTGCGTGATTCGATCCACGGGCTGGAAGATTTCCTCCAGATCCTCCCTTTCCAACAATTAGAGTAGTAACAAATGTTAGATTAGAGTAAAATACCTCGTGAATGTCAAGATTTGTTCCAGCGATCCGGTTTGAACTTGTCTTGCCCGAAATCTAATAATGTCCGGGGGTATTACGATTTGGCGATTTGTATCACTTCCATCGCAACATTCAATAATCCGTTTCCAGTTGAGTGAGATAATTTCCTCCATGGCCGATGCACTGAGCTGGGCCTTAGGGGAAGATGCGAGGATCCTGGCGATCAATTTCTCTCTGAATACGTCGTTGAGTATCACAGCACCGGAAAAAGTGTACTCGCTGGGAACGCATTCTGCAAGGGAAAGGGGTGATAACCCAGAAACCTGAAAACTGACACAATCCTTTGAGACATAAATCAGCGAGCCGCATGAGAAACTAGAGGGGGTTTAAAAAGCTTACGGCGGTGCCTCCGCCACAATCGCAGACAACGATAGTATCGTTTTCCTGTTATATGTTAGCTAAAGTGCTTGGAAGATTGCAGAACGTTTGTTGCCCAAGTAAATAAAGTTGGGAAACAAAGAGAATAGACTTGGAAGATGTGGCAATTGAAAGCAGAATTTGGCCATCGTGCCGCACCTTGGGATTGATCCTTTGTAGCTCGTAGGTGAGGAGGAAGACCGCTGCGGCCTCTGGCTCACAGATGAGGCTGGGGTAACATTGCAACTGGTTGAAGATTCCCGTGGCATCGATAGCCTTACGCATACGCTGTTTTGCGTCGTGGGGCCAGTTTGCCGGAACTGTGAAAGTAACGTGTACCTCGCACTGTTCAACGGAAAAGGGAAGACCTTTTACAAAAGACGCCCAGAGTCTTTGGAAGTAAATCGTGATCACTGCCAACACGGTTTGACCAACCTCATCGATTTTCTTTTCGGCCTCCACAAACTTGGGTGAACGTCTAAAATGACTAAGATCGTCTTGGAAGAGAGTCATGAGTTTGAACCATTGAAGAACAGAATGCTCAGAACTCGATGAAGCTGAACTGCCATCCTGAAACAGTCGCAACTGAGTGGGGATTTTCTCCGGACAAACGCTGAAACTCGATGATGCGTCAAGGGCGTAGTTGACGTCTGGCCTTAGGTGACCTGAAACTTCGACCTGATATGTGAGACAGGAATAACTGGTAGCCCAGTGGTTAATTCATAACCCAGTGTCGACCACCAGATTGAACGCAAAGGGGAAGGTAAGGGAAAGGAGAGGAGACCTACGTGGTTCCAAAATCGATCCCCATATAAATCACGGCCTGGGGGTCAGGCTTGGCTAAAGCCATGATGACAATGTTTGAAGAAGGGGTGGTTGACCGAAAAAGATAGATCGAAGGTATGGAAGGAGGGAGGGTACCTAAAGGAAAAGATAAAGTTGACGAGAAGAAAATATTTATGAGCGCGAGGACTATTGACATAACCATCAACTCGGCTAGAACAACTGCCTAATATCTCTGGTGTGAAACTAAGCTAACATCGGCGATAGGTCAAGAAGCTTAGACTTTGAGTGGTGTGATTAGTAGAGTCACCTCCCTCGGACAACGCCCCTCTAGTCCCTGGGGTGGCCAGGAGCATGTGAGGAGTGCCTCCATCGTGAGGTTTAAAGACGGTAGTTTGCAGTTGACCCAATTCAAACTGAGGAGCTGATTGGAGGATTCCTTTTAGGTTAGTTGTGGCTTGGAACTATTTGTGCAAGGGGGAGTTTCTTTGTTCTTGTGTTTATGAGTTGGCAGCATCAGGGCGTCAAACGCGACACGTAGCCATGCCCGCCGTCTCACAACCGGTTTCTATACCAAAAGCGGAGTGCACGCTCCAGCTGTGGTGCTAATGGTGGCGTGTATTGACACTATTGTACTTGAGGCATGTGATGGCACTTTCGTGTTTATTCATGTCACGGAGCCTCTGATGGATGCTGCACCCGCTTGTCTTGACCGGATCCTCCCAGCCCCTTTGGAACCGTGTTATCTTGATATGCGCTCCACTTTCTTACTCGCACGTCTCCATCCTCGTCACCATGCCCAAGACACGCCAATGGACCAGCGACCATCCCCAGCCCACTGAATCCCACGACGGCAAGAAAGGAGTGGACTCTTGTACCTCGAAGCGTCTGCGGAAATCTTCACCTTCGCAAGAAAACTCCAACGCCAGTCCTCCTACCTCTTCAGCGATGGAGTCAAGCTCGAAGATGTCGGAGCCGCATTCAGATGAAACCCTCCCCCCACACTCCAAGAAGAAGAAGCCTGGATCCGTAAGTCATCTTAACACAGTGATGGAAGGGACACCAAACTGACAACTATACCTCTAGACCGAACAACTGCTGCCGACCGTCGAACCCTTCGTTGATTCACCGCAGTTGAATCTGGACATGCCCTCGGTCGACCCAGAAGAGAAACCAACAGTCGACCGAATCTCCGAACATGTTAGAATTGAAATGGTAGATAACCTACGGATCCATGATGGGGTCTACACCGGTCGTGACTGGTGTGATGTTCATGGTAGCATCTGGGATTTTGCGCACCGTCACTTCAAGGACCTTCGGTGGGACCAACTGGATGAATGCACGAAAGAGAAATTCACCACGTGGGCCCCAAATGCTCGTAAGGTCTTCGAAATGACGGATGGCTCGACTTGTTTCTTTACCTCCTGGATTTGGCGCATCTTAGTCAATTCGGTATTCAATCGGAAGTCCAATCAGATCAAATGGGTATCACCTTACTTCAAGGCTCAAAATGATATGCTGAACCACCTGCAAGGTATGGCTTCATTCTTTTTATACTATGCATAACTAACTTTAAAGATAGAGCTGAAGCCAGACGTGGCATCGACCTTCTCATTTCAATGGAACCGTTGGAGAATGGAAACGGTTCGTTTGTTCGAGCTCGCGAGCACGAAATCGGTTGTTACCGAACGCACCTTGTACCGCATCGACCAGAGTTGTATTCGTACAATTATCGCTGATGGGCTTGGTTCATACTTCCCTCGCGAGTTTGAAGAGTTCCATTTAGTGAGTTTAGGATACGCAGTTGTTCAGATGGAGATGCTCTTCGCTAAAAGCCTGGTTGACGTGCAACTTATTTTTTATCACCCTACCTTGGGTGAGATCTCGGAGTTCGCTTTCCAACCAGAAATCGACGGCTGGGATGGCCATGCTATGACCAATGTGGATTATGTTTCAGCGCGTGAGGGAACTATTGAGGAGAGAGCCCGGCAGCTTGCTCGGCAATATAAGAAGGGTCACCCTGGTCGCCCTGTCGACTTTGTCGTGGCCCCCATGATGTTGGGTCGCCATTTAAGGGCTTCTTATCGGGACCAGTTCATCCGCGAACCGATGGTAGTCTGCGTGGGTTGGGTGGCCGACTTTGATTTGGGGGAGGAGGAGAAGGACGATGGGAAGAAGAAAGAGGAAGGGAAGAGTGAGGAGTGAGGAGGAGGAGGAGGAGGAGGAGGAGGAGGAGGAGGAGGAGGAGGAGGAGGAGGAGGAGGAGGAGGAGGAGGAGGAGGAGGAGGAGGAGGAGGTAAGTGATGAAGTGGAGGCATAGCAGATCATGGGTCTTGGTGCATTGCCGTTGCCTCCGAGTTTGTATCGACTGTTTTGTCTTGGTGTTTGGTAGTCATGTCTTGATTTTCATCGTCAATTTGAACACTATTTTGTTTCTTCTTGAAATCATTCCTCTCTCCTCACGCTGAACCATGAAATTGCCTTCCAAGCACTCGCCCATCGAAGTCATGGCGGCGACGGCGCCCTTGTGAAGGGACCCGCCGCGTGAATCGCCACGTTTCGACGGGAACGCTTTGGCTTGGCATGGAAATTTCGAGTCGGACGAGCTGGACGCACTGAGTATTGAATGGCACTGAGTATTGAATGGTCGGAACTGCAAGGCGCGTCCCACGGGGAGTGAAATTGCGCCGGCGACTGAAACGAGACACGGCAATGTAATGGCGGCTCGGGGCCGGGTACGGTACGAACGATCCGCGACAGTCACGGGTCACTACTAATTTTACCATCCACGATTTCATACGGTGGCAGCTGTGCGTAACGGGATCCTTTCTTTACCGGAGAAGCTCACTATTTAGCAGGCCAGCTATGTCTCGGGCAATCACGGCGAACCGCGTGTGGTGTTGCGCTATAATTCTCGGAGCAAGGGGGGCACACTCTCGGAGAACGGCGGAAAATACCAAGTCCCCCAGCTTCAAGCTACCTTACACTGCAGTACCGTCTGTATACCCGCCCAGACCGGGCATCTCTTGTGAAACTCAGCTCGCTACCAAGTCCACGGGTGCGGGTTGGCCGCAATCTGCTCTCTCTTGGCTGCTAGCACGAGATGTTTCGTTCCCCTGGGCAGGTGAAAAGCAACTTCGAAGAAGCGAAGAAAACCGTACCGGCTCTTGTTGTCCCAGAGCTTGAAATCTGGGTACGTATTCTGCAGGAAGCGCGTGCAGGTGAGTTCCACCTCGACAAGATCCTTCGCGACTCTAGAACCGGGCATCATACTCAGGAGGCGTCGTTTGCGTTGAAGCCGTTTGGAGTCGGCGTCTAAGCCTTTCTGTATCCAATCGTCATATTCTTCAAGGTGCAGATCCATAGTGATAGTGGCGATGACCAGGATGTCGAACATGGCTTCAACCTGTTCTGGTGTGCAGGGGAGGGAATACAGGGACCGAACAGCGAGCGCGGCCTGCCTATTCCACTCGGTGCATGGATCCGTCCACAATTCTAATTCAAGTTCTGACTCAGTGTCCGACATTATGAATGGTGATTGGAAAAGTTGTGAGGTATAGTGAGGGATTGTGGAAGTTGGTGTTGTGGCAGCTGGGTGGTCGGGTGGCTAACGCCTACCTTTATCCGCTCGCCGTGTTCGTGCTTCACGATCAAGTACTCTCTTTTTTTGACATGTTCACTGCGATACAAAGGGCAATCACAAAGTGTTCGCTATGATTACACCTTGAACCACCGCCTTGGAGCACCGTGTAGGTCAGCATTTGATGCAACGGAGCATGAGTCGCTGAGCAGGACTGTTTTGATTGCTCGGAACATCATCGAGTCAAGACTCTTATGCAAGAATACTCACTTTCACTCCAACAGGTACCACTTGAGAAAATATCTTGATTCAACATGCAATACGTTACACTCATTGTCAGTGCGATTTTGAGTATGTAGTGATGCACTCAACTTTTCCGAATTCCATTCGACCTTGGCCTTCGCTTTTAACAGTTACCACTCGTGCCCGCAAGAGTTGCTCCTCCAGGTTTTGTTACCAGAACGCCATTTTCAAAACCACTCAAGTACCGACCCAAGCTTGGTACATTACTCACGCATATTTCCCGGTATCAATCTCCCAAATCGCCCCAAAATTCTTTCAAATCATCCGCTCTCCACCGCGTCGACCACCCGCTCTCCCTCTCAATCCTGCCCAGAAGCTCCAGGATGGCCTTGTGCTCGCTGGGATGGCTCATGCACCGTCCCGCGATCCACAGCGGCTGTATCCCGTTCGTCCAAGCCCCGTGATGGTCATTTGAAATGCTGATCCCACACACCTGCCTGGCGTGCCAGAGGATGCTCCGAGGCTTCGAGGCCAGGCGCACCGCAGGCGGTTGATTTTGCAGCATCAGGATGGATGCTGTGTGGTGCAGCTGATTGCCCGAGATGGCAGCGGGGTTGGAGAAGAGGATGGTTGGAAAGGGGGAGGAGTCGCTCGAGGGAATCGTCATGGTGGGGATAAACGGCGCCGGTCGGCGATGATGCCAGTCGCAAATGTACTTCCATAGCTTGAGCCAGCGCGCCCGGAACTTGGGATCATTGCGCGTCGGAGCCTGGATTATTTCCGAGGGCATGGCTAGTAGGTCGAGCACGTGGGCAATCAAGTAGACGGCGTAGTTGGCCCATTGCTCAAACTCCTTGGTGGACCGGAAGAGCTCGACGTCGGCCTCAATAGTCCTCTTGGAAGCCCAGTGAGAAATGGGAATGAGCGTCTTGACCGAGGATATAAGTCCACCGCAGACATCCATCCGCGCGAAGCACCAGAACAGCGCTCCCTCGATGCCTCCAACGAACCCATTGATTCCCACGGCCTCCATCAGGCTTGCGCAGCCGTCTAGATGTCGTTGCCACGCCTTGGGCGAGCAACTCAGCATTTCCAACACGCAGAGGATGACACACGTAGCGATGACAGCAGTGCTACGGGTAGGGAGGTCCGGGAGAAGTAGGTGGATCGCCTCTTGATATAGAGCGAGGCTTCGATCGGTTGGGGTCGTCTCTTTTAGCTCCAGCTGCCGCGCGGAGAGCGCAAGCATCGAGTAGCGGAGATAGTCGTGGTTTTTGGTCATTGTGGGAAGGATATGTTGGAATTGTCGATCTTTGTCAAACTTGTCCAACCAGGGAGCAATCTCATCAAAGTAATTCTTCCACAAGGCGCATTCTTCACCTTCCGACAACAATGGCAACTGGGTGTGGGCTGAGGTTTGATAGTCTGGAAGTGGAATTGTTTCATCCGCATCCTCGTCGATCGTTGTCGATGTGTCGTGTAGACTGTCAGCCTCAAATCTGGGCGTCGTCGACCTCGTCGGAGCATTCGATCTCGTTTCCTGGATGAGGTGGTTCCGCAACGTCGAGTGCAGCTCGTGGTATGCCGAGCCAGGAAGGAAGATGCCGTCTTCGGATGCCCCTTCCGGGGTGAAGGCCTGCATCTGCTCTATGTACGAATAGTCGGTAATCATGTCCATTGCAATGGGATCCATCGCCACCTGCAGCGCGGGGTCGACTTCCACTGGCGACTGCATCTGGCCGCCCTGGCGGAGGTAGAGAAGGTTCGCGACGGCGCTTTCGGTCTGGCGCTGAGATGCTGGCGACCGGTTTCCCGTGGTCGAGGGCGTCTGGTTGGCGAGGAAGCCATCTGGATGGTGTGCGATGCGAGAGGGTCGTCCGTTCGTTCGGGCGGTCGTGGCTTGATTGTGGCCTGCATCATTTGAAATATCAGCGTCCGCGTCCGCCGACAGCGATACTAGAACAACGTCACTCACCATTCATGCGCTCCTTAGCCTCGCCTTCATCTTCGTCGGACTCGAGGAGCGGCGAGGGCGCGTTGTAGTCGCGGATAACTTCGGATGTGATGTCGAGAATCTCAAACTCGCGGGGTGGCCGCTTCCTGGCCATCTTGCGCATCGACGGATGGCGGCCGTCCAGCCCCTGGGCATTCTCGGCCCGGAATGTAATCTTGAGACCCCATTCGCAGTGTTCGTTCCGGCGGTAGCACGTCCCGCAGGCCGGGCGGCCCTCGTCGCACTTGCGCTTCTTGCGTCGACAGTTGAGGCAGCCGGTCCTTGTGCGCGTGCGCTTCCTGGGCGCAGGCTCCAGGCCGGGGCCGGCGTTGCTGCGGCCCAGGGCTCTGTCCATATTCGTTAGGCGCAGCCGAAGCGATGGCGATGGGTCGCTACATAGGACCGCGGACGGATGCTGGGGAGTCGTCGGGATGGTGGGTTGTGGAGAGACAAAGTCGAGGTTGTGGCTCTTCTGGGTTGGGAGGGGCAACTCTAGACGCCCGGATTAGCGTCCACGGCACATGGCGGTGGAGCAAGACAAGTAACGGGTCCCAATGGGCAGAAATAGACAAACGTTCATGCACAGCTTCACTTATCGAGTCGTCAAGATGCTGGAGCTGCCGGACTGCTGGTGGAGGCCATCGTCGAGCTACCTGGTTAGTGTGCGGAATCGAACCTGGGGGATTGCCAGGATGAACACCGCTTGGAGATGCCGTCGGCAATCCATATGGGGACGACACGTCGGACTTGGTGTGGAAGTTGTGATGCGGATCCTTGTAATTTCGTCGTTTTTTTCTTTCTCTTGCTATGGCTATTTTCATTACTCAGGGCTTTGCAGCGTCGCATTATGTAGTATTACGCTACACCTGCTTCAGCGCCATCTCCACACCCCGCAGAATGCTCACAACCCCCAGCGCCCCCGGATCCGGGATGCCGCCCTCGTCGTCGAAGCGGTCCTGGCCGACGTAGCTCGCCCGCCCCAGCGCCGCTGCCATCTTCCGCGTGGCCTCGGCGCCCACCCGGGCATCGGCGATGGCGCTGTGCAGTGGCGCGCCGGCCTGCTGGAAGGCGCTCACGAAGGGCATCAAGGCGTCCATCAGCGTGCGGTGGCCGATGCGCGCCGGCGTGTAGCGGCACAGCTCGTCCAGGCCGCCCTGCAGCGCGGTGCGGATCAAGGCTGATGCGCCGCCGTGGTCCGGTGACGAGGCCAGGTCCATCAGGCTGTTGGCGACGGCATTGAGGAAGATGGCGTAGATGGCGCCCGACGTGCCTCCCATGCTGCGCTCGGCCGTCGTGGCGGTTCGGCGAAAGATCTGCCCAATGTCGAGGGCGTCCGCATCGTCCTTCTGGAATTCCTTTACGAGCCCTAGTCGCACACAGGGTCAGCTGGTCGTTCATCCATACACCGTTCGGTCCCGGGGGCAGGTGAAAGCGCCTTACCATTGACGCCGTTGAGTAGCGTCTCTCCACAGTCGCCGTCTCCCGCCAGTGTGTCGTACTCGGTGATCTTCGGCTCGTCCTCAGCGGTGGTCTTGGCCACTGACTCGATGATGGCCTTGACCAGCGAAGTCGGAACTGTACACCCGGTCAGCATGTAATCCGCGTAGTTGGGACAGTGGACGGACCCGTGACGCCCGTCTCCCGCTTGTTTGGCTCCTCGGCGGCAACCGTCGTCTCTCGGCTCGCCACCGCCTCCGCATCCATTGCCCAGCCGTGGATGGATCGGGGCCACGCGGGCGCCGTTGTAGGCGCATCCAGCAGTTCCACCAGCTCGTCGTCGAGCTGCAGCAGCGTCGTCGAGAACCCAGGACCGTCAAGCGACGTGACAAACGTGCCGACCAGGCTGCGGTCGATGGTGATGTCGCGCGCCACCAGCTGCCGCACAACCTCGTCCGCGATGACGCCCAGCTCGAGCACGCTCAGCCCGCCGAGGTTGTTCACCATCAGCGCCGCGCGCTGGCCGGCCTGCGGCTGCCACATGTTGGCCTTGGGCGTGAACATCATGTCCAGCGCCTTCTGCACCGTCGTCTCCAGGCTTGGCACCGCCTCGCGCTTGACGCCGGGCTCGTTGTGGATGCCCATGCCGTACTCGAGCTGGTCGCTGGGGAGCGACTCTTGATGCGCCCGCCCGGGGACGCTACATCGGTCGAGGCTGGCGGCGACGGTTGCCATTTGCGACGCCGCCTTCTTCGCGACGGCTGTGACTTCGGTGAGGTCGGCCCTGGACAGAAGCTCATGTTAGCAGACGCGCACCATCATGCTTGACGGGACTTATATTACCCCTTGGCTGCCTTTGCCCCGGCAATCTTGTGCACAAACACAACACCGGCAAGTCCTCGCTGTCCAACCAATGCGTTGCCCTCTACCGAGACGTCGTCGCCGACAATGACCATGTTGACATTCTGTCCATCGGCCTTGGCCTTCTCAGCCGCCAACCCGAAGTTGAGCTTGTCGCCGGTGTAGTTCTTTACAATCATCAAGGACCTGTCCTACACGTCAGCCCTTCGACCACGCACGCTTCACTCGTTCGCCTACCCCTTGGACGATTTCACAGTCTTCAGTCCCGTCAGGATCTGCGAAGCCGACGGCGACGCAAAGATCTCGCCCGCAACTACGGCGTCGAGCGCTCCCTCGCCCAAGTACCCTGCGTGGGCGGGCTCGTGGCCGGAGCCGCCGCCGGACAGCAGCACGACCTTGTCGGCATCTTTTGAGGCGCGTCGGCGATAGAGGACTTTGTTTCAGCGACGCAAGTCAGCCCATGTTTGACGTTTAGTATTCTCAGCCGTGCTCATACTTTTCTCTGAGGCAATGAGGCTCAATGATGGGTCGTTGAGTATACAACTTCGCAGGGTCCGCTGGACGGGGTTGTCGACCCCACTGATGAAGCTCTTCCCTGTTTACCGTCTCAGCTATGCCGATCATCCCAGAGGGTTGCTCGATGCGCCCGCCTACCTAGAGTCATGGTTGCTGTGCTTGGGTGTTTTTGCTGGGGCGAAAGACTTCACAGCCGACGGTCAATTCGTAAAATCACAGAGTCCTCGGGGGCATCACACCTCAACCACATAGCATTGCGGCATCCTCAACACCTTATGCCTCGCCGTGGGCGTTCCCACATGCCCTTTTCGACAGGCAACGGGGCTGGCTTTTTCCAGGCGCGTGGCTTGTCTTTCCAAGTCCGCGGTCCCGCGGGACGGTCAGGAACCACGCCCCCGCGGCGTCGAGAGCCACCCCTCTTTGGCGTCGATTGACCGGCTGTCGGCGTTGTCTTTTTCGGCCGTGGTTTGCATCGCAACAGGCATTTGCAAGCGGCCTTCGCCTGGACATTCCAGTTCGCCGATGGCGCATGAAATTGCCTGATCGACAGCCCAGTTGCTACATACCACCTCCACCCCGACGAGCTCCACCTAGACTAGCTCCGGCCGAAGTATCGGACATGAACTGTTAGTGGCCTTGAATGTTTCAGAGCTCCGATCTTGGCGGTGGAGAGGACGGCGTTGCTGGATTGCCACAATCATTAGAGACATGACAATTCCATGGTTGTCAGTTCTTAGTTAGCACACAATGATCACAGCGCCCAAGGCAATTTGTCGCGAACACACCTAAAACAATCGCTGTCCAAAACTCTATCATTAATAACCCCACATTTTCCGCTGCAGCCGACACTACAGCGCCCGTCACACTAAAATTACAGAGATGCGCCCTGAACTACAGAGCCAAATGCCCTATAGCTAGCTAGTCTTTAGGTACAGTAGGCATGTGAAGTCCCAACAATATGCCTGATTGATACTAAAAGTGTTGATTTAAAAGTTAATAAAAGCTTATCTATTAACAGAATTTATAATTTATAAAATAAAATCTTTATATTTATAAATTTCAAAATAAATTTAATAAGATAAATTTAATAAGATAAATTTAATAAAATAAATTTAATAAACTAAAATTATACAGTAAAGTAACTCTACAGTTATTGATTTTAAAGTTGTCAGAACTTTTGCATGTAACTGTAGGTAAGGTAGGTACCTAGGTACCTACTGTGCTCACTAACGCCCACTAGCACCCACAAACGGACAGGCTGGGAGATATTAAATGCGGGGCAGGAAACGCAGAGTCACGTGATGAAGATTGTACGAATAGCAACACTCTTCTCACCTCCATAAGTGTGACAACTCACCTGCCGAATGCACTCGCCCTGAAAATGGATGGCGCTCAAGCGTCTCACCCATACGTTTCTCGCCGGCAACTCATTTCATGACAACTGGAGTGTTGATTGGGACATCACCAGCACCCCAATCTCCAAGAACCGAGTTTACTCAGATTCTACAACCTCTGGATCCCATTTCCCACTTAATTTCCTTTTGTTCACTGAGACGGCGGTTCCGCCTCGCCTCCCTAGGTGTGCGGCCTTGGAGAAGACTCGGAGATCGTCCTTGTTTCAAGAACCACCACAGCATTAGCGAGCAGCCTGGAAACTTTCCCAGCATCGCTTCAATGTAAGCTCTTGGACCTATCGCCACCTGTATTACTTGCATCTAACTCCACATCTTCTAGAGCTTTGCCGAGATGGCTGACGGAGAGCCATTCTCCTGATGGGGGGGATTTCGCGTCATCCAGAACGTGGCCGACAACTCGGCGGAGCTCGTCGCCAGCGACGACGAGGTTCTAAACAAGACAGTTGGAAATATCCGTGGGACTGGATACTTCGAGAGAGCCCTGCCTGGAGCGTCTGGACGCCAGCTCAGCGGCGACTGGGTTGTTACGGAGGTCTTGGCTCGTGGGACCAACCTCTGGGAACGCGAGCTCTACAATCCCGCTGGTGGCTTCGGTGGAAAAATGCAGGCCACCATAAACAACGACTACGACCTTCAGTTTCTTTGTTGGATATTCGCCGTACACCTGGGAGTTTGTCTTTGGGAAGCGACCCCAGACCAACACAGCCATCACCAATGCTGCACTCAACGACGACAGACTTTCGCTTTTGCAGTTCAGAAAGCACCCTGGAGAGAAGATCGTTGGATCAAACACAATCCTCCACCACGACTTGGCGATCCCGGGAAACATGGCCGCTCTCAAAAAAATCATCATCCATACGAACTGGGACCAGGCACTCCACGGCGGTGATGTCAACGCCACAATAGCTAGGGACCTTACTGCTACATCATGTCGATCACTATATGAAGGACATGTTCCACTTGATGACAGACTTTCCCTTCTGCAGTTCAGAAAGAACCCCGGACAGACGATCGTCGGATCAAACACCATTTTCCACTACGACCTCGCGATCCTGGAAAACATGCCAAATGACTCGGCCAAAAGTCTGCGTTTATGGACCTCGACAATCCCTCTTATATGTCATTGCTCGGAACAAGGTTATTGTCTCAAGGTCGTTGACTGCAGACAGCAGGGTTGAAGTCAGAAGGGTTGAATTGAAGCTTAAGGCAAAGATCACTGTGCAACAACTTATTGTTCAGCTACTGTCTCTTCAAGTGCTGGGTGTGCCACTAAATGTTTGTCTCTATTATTTGAAAATACTGTATGGCTTCAATCTATCTGATGATATTGAGTAAAGCTATAAAAAAAAGTTAAAAAGAATTGGACCTCGACAAACCTATGTTTAGCAGCGTGCCTCTGTGTTTGGTAGTCGTCAATAACTGTGCGGTGAACAACACGATAAATAAACCATCTGGAAGCGCCCTTCGCCCTGGACCTTCCAGTTCGCCGATGGCGCATGCAACTGCCTGATCGACAGCCCAGTTGCTGCATACCACCCCAACCACCGCTCTGACGACGGGCTCCACTCGGACTGGCACCAGTCGTACGAAAGGCTGGCGCAGGAAGTTTGACAACTTCAGAAGTATCTAGACCGCCTCCACACAGTACAATCTGCGACCGATTACTGCCCAAGTTATGTAGGTAAGTGATAGCAGTAGAGCTTCAATTAAAATATATCCAATATTGTGTACTAAAGTATATCTAAGGCTAGTAGTAAACCCTCACTTTTAGAAGTAAAACCTCAACTTTAGTTATTAGCTGAATACTAAATAATAAAGCTCTAAGAAGTGTATTAGGTAAGTACTGAAAGACACTGCCCATACACTGCACTGTACAGCCAGTATGTAGGTACCTCTACCTGGAGAAGTTGTCAAGTTTCCTGCGCCAGCCTTCGTAGTATCAGACGTAAATGTTTCAGAGCTCCGACACAGACTTTTGGTCGAGTCATTCACTGTGCGCTACAAGCCTGGCCCTGGAAACCCACGCCATGATTGCCCTGTGCCGGCGCCCAAAGTGGATTGCCGCCGCACCACGCAGTAGCAGAGGTGGGCCCCCAGTTGGTGCGGGTTTAACCAGCATAATGCCATCGGCCGAGGATAGGGACATTTGGTGATTTGAGCATCCAGACGGAATCCTGCTGCCTGCTCACTAACGTCGTAGTCGCGATCCCAAAAGGGTCCAAGGTTCCATCTTCACCCGACTCTCGGACCACATGGTCCCCCTCGTCTCGCGGACCTCCGCTTGGGAATGCCTTCACGGCGCCCGAAACCGCAAGGGATCGCCCAAGTGCCTCCATCGCGCTAATGGCCCCCGGCGCGACCCCAGAAAATTTCCTTCCGAAGTTGCGTGATGTAATTCCCGTCTACACGGGTCCGCCCATGGGGCTTTCGCCTCTGGGGAACCGGTTTTGCGGGTGCCCCAGTTTCTGCCACACGAGGACAGCCAAGCTCTGATTTTTTCGACGTCTCTGGGGTCGACTGGGGAAACTTCAGCCGGGGTGCAGTCGCATACAGTAGTATATGAACATGGCCGTGTCCCCCCGCGAATACCTTCAATTCTCCAGACCATCTCAAGCTTCCAGGGAGCAACTCTCATTCTGCTGCTCTAATTTGTTCGTCATCAGCCCACCATGACCCACCTCGTCGGAAAGCCCCTTGACTGGGCAATTACTGCTACGGCCGGCTCTGGCTTCCTCCTGTTCGGCTACGACCAGGGCGTCATGTCGGGCCTGTTGACCGGCGATGCGTTCACCAACATGTTCCCCGAGATCGACACCACCAACGGCGGCGGCGGCAGCTCCTCGCTGCAGGGCACCGTCGTTGCCATTTACGAGATCGGTTGCTTTTTCGGTGCCATTTTCTGTCTGGTGTGGGGCGAGTATCTCGGCCGTCGAAAGTGCATCATGCTTGGTTGTGTGGTGTTGAGCATCGGTGCTGCCCTCCAAGCCTCTGCGTACGGCATCCCCCAGATGATTGTCGGCCGTATCGTGGCTGGCCTCGGAAACGGAATGAACACGAGCACTATTCGTAAGTATTTGGTTTTTTTTTAGCTTTACTCTCAATGTCAACAGATGGATCAAAGCCATGCAGTATCCGTACGCCGAGGAATCACTAACAAGTCTATAGCTGTGTGGCACTCCGAATTGATGAACGCCAAAGACCGCGGCCGTGGTCTTGCTATCGAATTGGCAATTAATATATTCGGCGTAATGACTGCATACTGGATCGATTACGGGATGTCATTCGTACTCAGCGAATCCCAATTCCGCTTCCCTCTTGCGCTGCAAATCCTGTTTGCCGTCGTCACCCTCGCCGGGATCCTCTTCCTCCCTGAGTCCCCTCGATGGCTCGTCGCCCACGACCGCCACGACGAGGCCCGCGAAATCCTATGGGCTGTTAGCAAAAATGCCAAGCAGATTGACAAGGACGACCCTGCCATCAGCCGCAACCTGGCTGAGATTCAGCATGCCATTCGAGAGGAGCGTGAGGCCGCTCAGACCAGCAGCTTCAAGGCTATGTTCAAGAACGGTGACCAGAAGTTCCTTTACCGAACTCTCCTCGGCATTGGAGGCCAATTTATGCAGCAGCTGTCGGGTATCAACTTGATCACTTACGTATGTATTCCCATTTTCCCTGATTTTTGGCGATTTTTGGCCGTCTAACATGCTGCGTTTAGTACGCCCCCGTTATTTTCCAGAAATCCGTCGGCATGACGCAACGCATGTCCCTCCTCCTGGCCGGATTCAACGGCGTCGCCTACTTCTTCTCATCTCTGATTCCCATCTGGATCATTGACCGCCTTGGACGCCGAAAGCTGATGCTGTTCGCTGCTGCGGGCCAGTGTGCTTGCATGGCCATCCTCGCCGGCACCGTCTCAGACGGAGGCACCGCAGCCGGTATTGTCGCCATTGTCATGCTCTTCCTCTTCAACTTCTTCTTTGCTGTTGGGCTTTTGGCCATTCCTTGGCTTTGTAAGTCGTCCTGTTTGGTCTACATCCAAGTCAACGTCCCGTCTAACATCCAACCCAGTGCCCGCCGAGTATGCCCCCTTAGCCATCCGCACCCGCGCCGCCGCGCTTGCAACCGCTTCCAACTGGATTTTTACTTTCTTGGTCGTAGAGATAACTCCCGTCTCTATTGATAGCATTGGCTGGAAGACATACGTGTATTTCGGTGTCTTCAACTTCTGTTTCATCCCCATGATCTACTTCCTCTATCCTGAGACTCGCTTCCTGTCCCTGGAGCAAATCGACAAGCTTTTCACCGGCGACAAGATTAAGCTCCACTGGGACAACAGCATGGGAATTCCTGGTGAGGCTCCCGCTAAGGAGTCGGACGCCGAGACTGCTGGCGCGGAGCATGAAGAGAAGACGCTGGGCGAGCGCAAGTCGGACTCTTTGTAAATGCGATGGAGCTGCGCGAAAAGGGGAGCACGCTTGAGTGCGCTTGTGGAGGGAAGACATGATGTTGAAAGGATACCCGTTAATTAGCCATTGGCCCAAACTTGCAATGGGCGAGTTGGGCAAAACTAGTCTCAATATATTTGTCAAATGCCCCAGAACTACATTCCAGTCCGCCGATGGCGCATGCAATCCTCGGTTCAGTGGCAGCTATCTTGAGCCTTAATAGCAGCGGCGGGTTCTTGGGCCTTAGACTAACACCCGTTGGGATACTCGCACAACAAGACAAGAGGAAGAAAAAAGAAGACCCATGCTAGAGAAATCTACCAACCAGAGGCACGTCGCATCTGTTCAAGCCGTTGTTCACCAGCCCGTTGTCCCCCTCGCCGGTATCCTCCTCGCTGGAATCTCCCTCACTGGTTGACCTCCTGAGATGCATGCATTTGTGGGTTCAGCTTCTGAAACAGAGTGTCGGGCTGAACAGTAGCGTTTGCTTTGAAGATCTCTGGATCTACCGTAACCACCACTCTCTGACATCCAGGGAGCGAGTCGGAGGCAGGGTTGAATGTAACGGATGGTCCATCGACCAATCTCCACTCCTTTTCCTTGACAAGCGTTCTTTTAACCTCTCTCCCATGAAGCTGCCATTCGTGGAAGATGTCAAAATCACCCCAACCGGCGCCCACTTGTGCTGGGCGTGGAAACTTGGGCAGGTGACCACGTGAGGTCGCTGATGGCAGATTGGTGGCTACCTGGGCGGGGGACAAGAATGTTGAAGAATGAGAAATTGGGGCTCGCGCCTCCGGGTCATCCCCGAGTAGTTGGCCCGGTTGCCACTCTAGGCCGTCGCATTGACGTGACAAAGCGATACCTGTTGCAAACATGTGCCTTGTGTCCTCGAATGGAGCGTCATTCTCACATACATCTTCGATTTCCGGAATCTTTCGGGGATCTTCGTCGGTTCCCTTGTCTGTAGGCCTGCCAAGATAATGCCACTCACTCTAGTCGTCGGCCTCATACTCAGCTAGGTGCTCCAGATCGATTCTTTTGAATTGAATGCTTTTACCGTGGCCCTTTTTTATGTGCACCCACGTCTTGGTACCATGGGTATGGTTATGTCGAGCTGGGCTGGGGAACTCTTGAGAGCGGAGAACCTCTTTGCCTTCTTTGTTCTTTGTAGTCAAAGGCCGCCTAACGACCCCTGCATTCTCGTAGGCGATTTCCAGCCGCTTCATTCTGGACATGAACAAAGAATGAGCGAGGTCTGGATTTTCGTCGTCGTAAGACCAGTTCTGAGGAATCTTGGTCAGGGCCGCTGCCTTGAGAACTTTCGCTGCCTCCGAAAAGGTGGCTGGCGCGGGAGTTGCAGTGGGAGTTGGAGCGGGAAGTTGGATGGCTCGCGCCGAATGAGAAGGTGGAAGGGGAGAGACATGCTGCGCTGACGAAATCGTGATCGCACTCGTAGGCGTAATGATAGACTCTGAAAAGACAGAGGGTACTGGCTGTCTTGTCGGCGCTCGAGAAGCAGCCTTCATGGCGTCAGTAAGATGAACCACCTGCATGGGCTTTGGTAGACTCACGACCGAACTGGGGATTGATCCAATCTTTACGCGTCTTCCTTTGAGAGAGGCATCAAGTAACGCGTGTTTGGCACGCTCCGTCGTTTCCTTGTCCACAAACTGGACGCGGCACCAGCCCTTGTGTTCTTTCGCGTCGCCGGCCGGAACGTCAGGCCAGTAAAAGATGCACTGGTTGAACCCAAGGCCCTTGAGCAACTGTTCGAGATCCGATTTCGTTGCCTGGAAGTTAAGATCGAATAGGTGGATGACCAAACCACTCTGAAGGTCGGGTTGCCGCAGATGTCGAATGCCCTTGTGAGTTGACATGGCTGTTCTCTGTGAGCATAGATATTTGACTGTAGCGATGATGGAATTTCTTACCGATGGCAGTAGTAGTGGTGGTAGTGACTGCAGAATTTGGTGAGTGTTGTAAGGATTGAGAGAGAAACTGAGTGAGCTGCTGCCTGCTAATGTTTTGTGTCTGAATTTAGGGCGCTGTGACTGGCTCCAAAAGAGGTATTGCTAATTCATGGAGGTGCATCAGGTCCCTGTGCCGCTCGCAGCTGTTGGCGGCCGTTGAAAGAGACTTCATTGGTTGGCATGGTGAACCAGGGATCTTGTGTCCTCTCACATCCCTCGCTGTTCAGGCCAGAGCATGAGCGCGACCTCCAAGGAGACGCTCTAAACAATAGGCCACCTGTAGTCCATCCCGCTAGATCAAGTTTAGTGAAGAGAAAACGCAAGCATGACAATACACAACACCGATCAGTGTTCATTCCTGGTTAGCGCAGCTCAGCGCAGCCATTAAGGATACAGAAAATCCGGGTCATTGTGAATAACAAACCTGTTAGAAATAGGATTCTCGTTGACAATTTATCTCACCATCAATATTGTCAATGCTGTTTTGTCTTGATGATTGAAGCAAAGTTGCAAATTCTTCTAGGCAATCTGTGCTGAGACGTCGGACCTTGTGAGAAGAGAGATTGGTTGGGATTGGTGATTCCAGTTTGGACCTACTTGATTTATGCCAACTAACCAACCAACCAACCATAGGTACCTTACCTACCAGGTAAGGGCCTTCATACCTACTCAACCATGTGTCACGTGTGATTACGCGATTTTGCGAAAGCATCTCAAAGAAACAAAGAAACAAAGAAACAGAAAAACCCGCAGGTGTCTCCGTCACCACCGCCACTACCATTATCACCACCAACACCACCACCACGGTTACCACGACGGCGTGCATTGAGCATGCAGGCACTCGTACGCAACAAGACGACGGCCGAACAGGCTATGGCCCTTGAGGATGGAAACGCCCATCCCTTTCGGGCTGAACTGCACACAGGCAAGTATTTTGAGATTCTGAAAGCGCGTCGCCAGCTTCCCGTTTCTGGGATGCGTCAGTCCTTTCTGAACGTCTATCACCAAAATCAAGTGGCTATTTCCTCATTTTTCCTCCCCAATCTTTTTGGCGCAAGCGCGCTGACACTCGACAGGTAATTGTGTTGTCTAGCGACACCGGGTCGGGAAAGATGTCAGATGGAGATATGGACTACAATAACGCTACCGGCAAGAGGAGTGATCATTCCCTTTTGCCGTAGCGGGATTGCGACAAAAGACTACCCAAATCCCATAGTTACGCTAGCGGAAAGGTCATCGCATGTACTCAGCCACGAAGACTAGCAGCGACAGCGGTGGCGCGACGTTGCTACCGAGATGGATGTACCTTTGGGCCAAGAGGTGGGTTACAGTGTCCGGTTCGATAATGCCACCAGCGATAAAACCCGGCTCAAGTACATGACCGACGGCCTACTTCTGCGAGAGGCTATGGAAGACGGTACTTTCTCCTCATACGTATGTACTACTCTTTTCTAAATTTAACCCGAGAAGTGCTGATTATCATAATAGAGTTGCGTTATCATCGACGAGGCCCATGAACGACATATGGCTACGGACAACCTTATGGCTCTGCGTCGGATTTCGGTAACGAGAGCTACGACATCAACATTCGCAAGGCTCTAGCACGGAGCTTCTTCTATCACTCGGCGCTCCATTGCGAGAAGAGAGGCGATGATATCTACACGACTGTGCACGGCAACCATCCGGCTGGTATCCACCCCGACAGCTCTCTTTGTCAGACGGAGATATAGACTACAATAACGCTACCGACAAGAGGAGTGATCATTCCCTTTTGCCGTAACGGGATTGCGACACTCTTGTTGGAATCAACCATGAGTGGGTCATCTACGACACGTTCATCTACACAGGCAGGCAGTACATGCAGATAGTGACTGCGATCAACCCTGAATGGATTGTTGTGAGTATTCATTACTTTGCCTTCAATCGCGGCGATTAACACTGTTTAGGACCTTGATCACTTCCAGGACAACAAACTGTCGCGGAAGCGCAATGGAGAACTCAGAGAGCCCAATGTCAAAGCCTCGCTCGACAAGGCTTGAGCTACGAGACAACAGGCTACCCCTAGGTTATCCTAAGGCCGATGGTCCTTTTGAGGTTATTCTTGTTAGAGGAATTACAGGCGTGGACCTCCTTTTCTTTGTTTCTTCTTGCGCGAATTCGTACGGTATGGGCCATATCGATTTCAATGCTTGGCATTGATGACACTCTCGGGGGACGTCGTGGTTGAAGAAGAAAATTCCGAAGGTGCAGATGGTTGAGATTCATAGCTGTCAGATGGAGATATGGACTGCAATAACGCTACCGACAAGAGGAGTGATCATTCCCTTTTGCCGTAACGGCATTACGACAATAGCTATGCTCCAACTCATGGACAGGAACCGCCATTGAACTTTTTTTTCTTTCCTTCTCTTTCTAACATTTGCGAAGGATAAGTAATGTCAGAATCAAGTTTTCACACATTCTTCTAGTGTTTTTGAGTTGCGTCGAAAGAGGTCCTTGTCATGCCACGCTTCTTTCTCCCAATGTGAAACATGCAAACTGTGTCAGACAGCCTGATAAGGGACCGTTGAAGTCGGCTGTTAAAAGTGACGATCTTTCGATATCTGGGCTGATACTAGGAAGCTGGTCTGATCTAGGTCTGACTTCGGGATCCGAAGGGGCCGGGGGGCCCACAGCGGCGGCGGAAGGCCGACCTCATCATCGTCTATAAGACCGATCCTAGCCCTTCAATAGATAGAGAAATCAAGCACTTCCATCGTCACCAAACCTGCCCTACCCAATCCATCCTTTGTCTGATAAACTGCAGCTTTTAATCCGCATCATCAATCCCATTACCGTTGCCCCCATGACCTTACCCAGACAGATCACAATCAGATGATTTTATATCATTCTAGTGATGTTAGCAAGGCACTATAGACACCACAGAGGGAGTTGGCTGGGGCTGGGTAGTATTGATGGGAGCAACAGCTGCGGCAGTCATAGCGATGATAAGTGTGCATGTGTTAGTGCTAGTAAGTGAAGCCCGATGTAATCTTCACAGCTAATAGTTGGGAGATGTGAGTAAATATAGAAAAGAGATCACAGAGACACCGATGAGGGAGTGGGGAGGAGCGAGCCGGATTCACGGGCAGGCCTGACGAGAGCGCGAACTATAATGGACGGCGTCGACGTCCTCCGGGCTGAGGTCGACGAGGATGGCGCGCAGGTCCTCGCGTGTAATGGGACGGAACTGGGCGATAGTGATACCGAGCGGATCGAAGATGCGTAGCTGCATTCGCTCCCCCAGCGCGAGGCCGATCACCCATTTCACCACGCGGGCAGGTCTACCAAGACCCCGACGAAAGGAAACAGAGCCAGTCAAGCCACTCAAGGGCCTTCCCACGCATCACCAGAGCCCCTTGTTTCTTCCTTTTTTACAAACGGAGACACCAACAATCCCTCTCCATCCCCAGCACCTTCGACACTCCCAAGGAGTAAAGGCGGGAGTAAGAACGAGGCTTCGAGTTTGCCGACTCCAGTGTCTGGCAAGAAGATCGGTGGGTTCACTAATGCATAATGATACTCAGATGCCTGCAGTCAATTGACAATAGACAAAGACACATGTGTCACGGATACCAAAGGGCCAAGACGTCGGAGTCGGCGACATGCGGCAGCAAAATCCGCCCAGAAAATCACGAGTCTGTTTCAAGACCTCGAGACAGTGGAGGCACCTCCCAAAACTAACCGACTCAGAGACGACGCCGAGGACGAATATTTCGCAGTTGATTCTTCAAAAGACGCCGGAGATTGCTTCCAAAATGACACCGAGGATCGAGTGCTGGGCTCAGCAGACCTCAAGAGCCTCAACTTCCGTCAAGGCGGAAGATGACTCCAAGTCTGACGATGATTCATTGATCGACGGCTTCCAGGACCTTGTTGATGATGGCGTCCCAACGTTCGTGGATGACTCTCAGAGCGAGGATGAAGGCGAAGCTGGGGAGCAAGATTACCCGAGAAAACGAGCTCGTGTCGTGACGGACGAAAGCGCAGAACAATGGATCGACTACAACCAGACAAACCATGTGCCAGAAAGCGACGATGAAATGCAGCGTTTCCGAGATCACCTCAAACTTTTGATCCAAAGCTTATGCAACTGGGCAGGATCTGACACTGATGGGCCCAGCAAAGACTGGATGAAGATGCATCGATCGGAAAGGGCCATGACTCGTGGTTTCAGGAGCGCTTTGATCAGCACCAACCGCGAAGATTAGGCTGACAATATTTTGAACCATATGCCAAAGAAGTCACAGAAAGTCTTAGGGAGGAGGGACTTAAAGCCTATCTATCTCTTGGACCTTCCACAGGTTCCAAATGGCCTTCTACATCGCCTGACCTACCTGACGTCCCAGTCCGAGTGGGAAGCGAAATTATCACACCTGGAAGGTGCAGTGGGACACAGAAAGTTTGCACCCGAATGGTTGTACCGAGAGAGCTTGACACCCTAAGCTAAGTATAATAGGCTGGTGCCTCCTGGTGCTTTATGATAAGGTATTATTTTTGCTAATGAAAATAAAATAAAAGTAATTCCTTCACCATAACCCTTACTAACTCTGTGTCGCAATGCCGCTACGGCTAAAGGGAATGATCACTCCTCTTGCCGGCAGCTTTTCGTACAGCTCGGCAGGATAGGCCATGTTCGACATATAAGGGATTTTATAGACGAAGAAGTTGAGCTGATCGCCCCGAATAATACGTGGCTCTACTCGAGGCAACCGCTCCTTCTAGTAGCGGTTCGTTGGGCCTTGCTCTCGGGTCGGGTGTTCGAGTTCTTCGAGGTCGGGAAGTCCATTGTTCGGCACTTTTGAGGCGAGACATAGTCGAATGCATGTCACTACCACTAGAACATATCCTTCATATAGTAATTAATATAATATAATAGGAAGGCCCTTAGCTGTTACAGTATCGATATTACTGCCGTAGAGTATCTATTCCCAGTTTGTATAGATAATAACTTTTTTAAGGGCAGCTATATTTCCCGGGATTACTAAGTTATAGTGGAGGATAATATTTAATCTGATAATCTTCTCTTTAGGGTGCTTTCTGAACTGTAAAAGGGAATAATTACTCCACTTACTGGTAGTATTAGTATATTTCTAACTGTCTTATTAAGAACCTTATTATTACTGGTAATAAGCTCTGCTAAATTATTTGTCTCCAAGGTATCTCCCTTGTCGCAGAGGAATCTGGGTGTGATCGGTCTTCTCAAGGCCAGAAGTTTCAGGCGCCGCCAAGACACTGGCGGTTTATTTGTTCGGTCTCGATGTCTTAGGTATTAGGTCTTAATATCCTAGTTCCTCATAAGACATAAGGGCTTTACTTATTCTCGGTTCCAGAGGACACTTTGCAATATAAACCCACACTAGGTGAATGTTCGCGTACAAATAGCAACGAGTGTGACCGTACAAAACATGGCAATATATTTCTTAAAACGATGCTCATGTCAGGTTATCTGCTCAGACTAATACGACGAAATGCCCAAACGCCATCATTGACTATCAGTTCTCATTTCCATGCATACCACTTTTTCTTATCCCCCTCTTGTTTCTTCTTCCTCTCCGTTTCCTGCTCCGCCATCCACGCTTGCATCTCCATGCACTTCCTCTCCATTTGGTCGTCCGTCAGGAAACCCCGTCCCCCGTCTGGCGCCGTGTCCTTGTCGCCCGATCCGCTGTACGGGCCCTCGGTAACGCCAAGAACAGTGCTGAGTCCTTCGGCCTTGTCCATTAGCCACGGTCCGTAACGGAGACCGTCGCGCCAGTGCGGGGGCAGGGCCTTGAAGCCGAGCAAGGACCCGAGCAGGGCGCCGGCAAAGCAGGCGTTGGTGTCGGCGTCGCCGCCCTCCATTATAAGATCGGTGATGAGAGGCTCGAAACTGGCGAGTTGCGACCGAAGGCTGTGTGCCGATTCCAGCTGGCGCATAGCGAGGCGCAGAAGCAGAATACCCGAGCCGAAAGTCTTGTAGACGTATCCGATTTTGTAAGTCTCGTCCAGCTTGAGATCCGCTAACGTCTTGGCTGTCGCGTGGGTCTTGAACTCTTCCAGATCCAACCGGGGCTCGTCCTTTCGCTCAGGGTTTTCCAGTTCCTTGTCTTGGCGGGCCGTGTACCAGGCGACAGCGCTCTCCATCATCTCGTCGACATGGCTCTCGGTGCGAACCTCGCCGCGCACGAGGCCACGGACGAGGGCTGTGCCAATCACGCATGAGATGATGCATCTCGGGTCGACGTGGGTGACGACTGAATACTTGGCTGCGAGTTCAAAAGTCTCCTCCACCGACTTATTTAGACACATGAGTCCAATAGGATGTGTCCGCATAAGACTCCCGTTTGGCGCGGCAATATAGTTGGCCTTGGTCCAGTGCTCCCGAGCCTGGGCCTCGGGGTTGTCTAGAAAGGCTTTGCTCCGCACGATGGCACCAACTGTTCGTCCTAGGCCAAGCGGCAAAGTGTCGAGAGCGCGAAGGCCCATCCGCACCCAGATTGACAAGCGGGAGGCAAAGTCATTGGTGTCCATCTGCTTGCCGTCGCTGTGGAGAAATGAGAGCAAGATCAACAGGGCATGGTCTGTGTCGTCGGTCCACTCGCCTGGACGATGGAAGTCTCGATGGCGATCGCGCCGAAATGGCGTTGCCTTTTCCGAGGGCAGCAGAGTGAAGGATCGGGTCGGATATGCCTTGGCGGAGAGGTCGGCATTGAGAAACTCGGTGTATAGGCCGATGGCATCTCCAAGGGCGGACCCGAACAAGCATCCGACGACGCGATCATGCAGAGACGCCTGCGCCAGGGCCATTACGGCGTCTTGGGATAGCGGTAGGGCGGTCATGGTGTGCGAGTATCCCAACGGGTGTGTTTGTATCTTGGTAGTAAAATATGCCGAGAATAATATGCTGAGAATAAAATGGTAATGTTCTCGCAGACCAAGCTTACATCTTTAAGCGTTTCGGAATCGAGGAGTCTCAAGGCACCCGTCATTCCAGCTCCCTCCCAATTGAGGCTGATGTCGCGCTAAGATGACGCCGTGGTGGCAGTGGAGCGCCACGAACCATCGGAGGTAGGCTGAATCTGGAATCTCGCTGCCTGGGGAATGGTCTCGGTCGAGCTGAAAGATGACATGCCGGCGAACGAATATAGCAGTAGTTCACTGGTTCAATTATCGTGTTTTAATCAAATAGCGACATTGACGGGTACCTGGAAATAATGAGTGCTTTCGTACTCCGTAGTGCTGCTATATTTAGGCTAGGCTAGGCTTCCCCTCACTCCACAATTTCTCAATCTCAGCACTATTTGGACGGCTCAATTGCTTCATGGACCATTCTATGTTTATCATTGTCGTCATTAATCTAATATTTTTACCAAGTCTATCGTTCTTTTAGGCAGATGCACAGTGTCCTCCATCCACCCTCAGGTCAGAGCCGTGAACAAACGAAGCTCCCTCAGACAAGAGGAAGACGGCGGGGGCCTTGAAATCCTCGGGCGCGCCAAGACGACCCAACAGGGCGCCGGCCATCCACGTCTTCTCAACCTCGGGGTTCTCGATGAGGAGCTGGTCGGTCATGGCGGTTCGGATGTACTAGGTCACTGTCAGTTTGTTTCTTTTGCGATTTGCTGGCAGAGAGGCTTCTTACACCGGGAGACAGCGTGTTGACGCGGATGCCAAATTTGCCCCATTCTTGTGCAACCGAGCGACACATCTGCTGGACAGCCGCTTTGCTAGTGTTGTACGCAGTGCAGGAGAGGCCCTAGTAAAAGACGGTCAGTGTTTTGGTGCGTTGGCGCAGGTTGCGATTGGCTTACTCGGTTGGCAATGTTGCCAGACATGCTGGAGATCATGACAATGCTACCGGATGTCTTGTTATCCCGCAGCACCCTCGCGGTGTACTTGCAGGTGTTGAAGACACCGGTGACATTGACTTTGAGGATCCGGTCGAAGTCGGCCGCGGGGTAGTCAAAGGCAGAGAGCTGCTGCTGGATGCCGGCGCAGGCGATGCAGCCCCAGAACGGAGCACCGTTCTTGTCCGCCTCGGCCGCAACCGAATTCATGACCGCCTCCACAGACTCCTCGTTGGTGACATCGCACTTCTGATACGATGCAGACGAGCCGTTGGCCGTGGCAATCTTGTTCAGCAGGGCCCACTCCTCCGCAGAGGGCTCCTCGAGAATGTCGAGACAGGCAACGCTGCCGCCGGCCTCCACGACGGCAATAGCGAGGGTAATGCCAAGGCCACGAGCACCGCCCGTGATGGCGATGGTCTTGCCCTCGAGGGAAAAGAGCTTGGTGGTCGAGACCTTTGAGGCCGGGGTAGCCGCCGTCTCAGGCACGACACGGGCCGGGAGCTCAACGTCACTGACAATAGCGGGAGCCATAGTAAAGACTGGTAGAAAACAAATGCTGGGTATCAAAGGAAGAATAAGGTCGGATCCGGGAAGGTACGGGCTACGGAGGTTATAAGAGAGAGTCTAGCTTCGAGGGTTGCCCAGAGGATATAGACGATCTGGGACCGACAATCCGGGATAGACAATCCGGGATACCGACTCGGGCCTAGGAGCTCCACGATATCGCCCTCACGGCCCCATCCAGTGAGATTTGCAGATGCGCATGGTCACGATGCGATATTCCGTGGCAGGTGTATGCGGCGAGGAGCTCGGGAGAGAGTTTTGGTGAGATCCGTCTTCTCCGGGGGCATTGTAGCCGCCAGGGGCGCAAGGGGGTCGGATTGAGAAGTCTATTCACTTGCCGAGTCGCCTCAACGGCAGTTGCATGCGTCCGATGCGATCGGCCTAGTAAGACGGCGATCCTGGGGTTCCACGTCCTCAGTTGCGGTGATTGCAGCCGGAGGCGTGCGAAGGGTCGAGACGACGGCGTTGCTTGTTCCACGCCCCAGCGGCAAGCGCAAGCGCCCGCGAGAATCCATATTTGAGGCCGCACGTGTGCAGTTCCGAGCGGAGGCGACCGAGTGCCTCTCATTTCCGCATTCGGCGAGGCCCTAAAACACGCCTCGTGATGTGACAGATCCGCCCGCGATGGAGAAGTTGAGCCAAAACTTCGGGAAATCTGACGGCTAAAACCCCGCGACTTCAACGACCCCCTCAACCCCACGGCGCTCCCGGTTTCCCCTTTCGGAATCGGGAAAGCCGTGACGGCCGTCCCACGACGACACTACGGCTGGCGCACATCACACGCGCAGTCCAATCTTTTGCCGCTGGCTTAGCGAGCGTCCATGGCGGTGATATATTTCAAGCGGGCGGCCGTGGATCGCCCGGCCATGTTTGCTTCTGGTTCTGCTCTTCATCTCTCGCATTGGTTTCTGCTGAAGACACTTCAACTCCACGATGGCGCCCATTGCAATCACCCCCGAGGCCACCGAGACACCCGTCGCCGTCTCCGCCGAGATCAAGCGCATCCAGACTGAGGATGCTGAGACCGTTGACCTGGTCCTGCGCCAGTTCCGCTGCTTGATTGCGGACTTGTGCCAGCAGTTCAATGGCGGCCACCCCGGGTACGCCTCTCTCACCAATCTTGACAATCATGGTGAGAATCGCCAATTGACTGACTGAAACCACAGCGGTGCCATGGGCATGGCCGCAATTGGCCTTGCGCTCTGGAAGTACGTGATGAAGTACTCTCCCAGCAACCCCGACTACTTCAACCGAGACCGCTTCGTCCTCTCCAACGGCCACACCTGTCTCTTCCAGTACACGTTCCTGCACTTGACGGGCTACAAGCAGATGACCTTCGACCAGCTCAAGTCTTACCACTCTGCCCGCTACGACTCCTTCGCCCCCGGCCACCCCGAGATTGAGCATGAGGGCATCGAGGTCACCACCGGTCCCCTGGGCCAGGGCATTGCTAACGCCGTCGGTCTCGCCATGGCCACCAAGCACCTGGCCGCCACGTACAACAAGCCCAACTACGAGCTCGTCAACAACACCACCTGGTGCATGATTGGCGACGCCTGCCTTCAGGAGGGTGTCTCCATGGAGGCTATCCAGCTGGCCGGCCACTGGAAGCTCAACAACCTCGTCGTCATGTACGACAACAACCAGGTCACCTGCGACGGCAGTGTCGACCTCTGCAACACCGAGGACGTCAACGCCAAGATGCGCGCTTGTGGTTGGGACGTTATCGAGGTCGAGGACGGCTGCTACGACGTCGAGGGTCTCGTCAAGGCTCTCCTCCAGGCCAAGGCCAGCACCGAGAAGCCCACCTTCATCAACGTCCACACCGTCATCGGTGTCGGCAGCAACGTCGCCGGCGATGCCAAGGCTCACGGTGCGGCTTTCGGCGCCGAGGGTGTCAAGGTCGTCAAGGAGTTCTTCGGCCGCAACACCGAGGAAAAGTTCGTCGTCACCGACGAGGTCTACAACTACTTCCGCCCCCTGACCACTCGTGGCCAGCGCATCGAGGAGGACTGGGGCAACCTGGTCAGCTCATATGCCAAGGAGTACCCCGAGCTCCACGAGGAGTTCCAGAAGCGCATCGAGGGCCGCTTCACCGATGACTGGCGAAGCATCATTCCCGCCAAGGAGACCTTCCCCACTGCTCCCACCGCTTCCCGAAAGTCTGCCGGCATCATCTGCAACCCTCTAGCCGCCAAGTTGAAGAACTTCATGGTCGGAACCGCCGATCTGTCTCCCTCCGTCAACATGATCTGGAAGGACAAGGTCGATTTCCAGAACGTAAGTCTTCCATACTGAACCTATACGACGTCGTTTCTAACACAAAGCAGCCCGAGCTGAAGACCACCTGCGGTATCAACGGCGACTACAGCGGCCGATACATCCACTGGGGTATCCGTGAGCACGCCATGGCCTCCATCTCCAACGGTCTCGCCGCCTACAGCAAGGGCACCATCCTCCCCATCACCTCCAGCTTCTTCATGTTCTACATTGTAAGACAGAGCCTGACCTTTGTCGCGAGTCCAACAGCTAACAACCAACTCTAGTACGCCGCCCCTGGTGTCCGCATGGGCGCCCTTCAGGGTCTCCAGGCCATCCACATCGCCACCCACGACTCCATCGGCACTGGCGAGGACGGCCCTACCCACCAGCCCATCGCTCTCCCCGCCCTCTACCGCGCCATGCCCAACATTCTCTACATCCGCCCCGCCGACACCGAGGAGACGGCCGGTGCCTTCATCACCGCCCTCGAGGCCAAGAACACCCCCACCATCATCTCCCTCTCACGCCAAAACCTCGAGCAATATCCCCAGTACTCGAGCCGAGACGGCGCCCAGAAGGGTGCCTACGTCTTCATCGAGGAGGAGAACGCCGACGTGACCCTCATTGGCGTCGGTGCCGAGATGGTCTTCGCCGTCAAGACCCGCGAGGTTCTCAAGGAGAAGTACGGTATCAAGGCCCGTGTCGTATCCTTCCCTTGCCAGCGTATCTTCAACGCTCAGTCCATCGAGTACAAGCGCGAGGTGCTGCAGTACCGCAGCAGCGCCCCCCGCGTCGTCATCGAGGCCTACGCTGTCAACGGCTGGGAGCGATATGCCGACGCCGGCTTCTCCATGGCCAGCTTCGGCAAGTCCCTGCCCGGCAAGGACGCCTACAAGTTCTTCGGCTTCGACGAGAGCGTCATCGCCCCAGAGGTTGCCAAGCTAGTGGAGGAGGTTAAGAAGGAGGGCATCGAGTCCCTCCGTGGCGAGTTCAGGGATCTCAACCCTGCCGCCAAGCACGAGCACTAAGACGGGGGATTATAAAATATATAGACGGGACACCCTGCGGATGTAATACGACTGAGATGACATGATAAACGGTAAAATAGGATAAAAATACTATCGTCAACAACTCCATGTTTCTGCGATGCGTCTTTGTGGTGCTGTGAAGTTTCCATGCATGCACCCGACATTGATCTGACGTTCAATTTACCTCAAAGGTCTATTGTGCTTGGTTCAAAGCGCTGGGTGCGATTGGTCTATCTTACAAGGTTTGCTTGCAGTTGTGTACTGCAGCTAACATCTCCCAAACTCAGCCGGTTCCACGCATATTAGTACAGCTCATAGGATCATTTACCACATCCATGCCATGAAATCTCTCTCTCGTCATCTCTTCAGATCCTGCGTCGACGCCCGCCAACAATCCCATCATGGGGAGGCAGCGCCATCACCCCCTCCGTCAAGATCCCGCCAACGACATCCCAGCCGTCGCGCAGCGGACGCACCACGTCCGGGAAGCTCTCCTGGATCGCAACCGACATGTTCATGCCCGCGTTCCACGCCTCGCCGACCAGGTAGCCTCTAACTCGACCCGTGAGGACGGCCGCCTCGCATCCGAAGCGGACGGCGGTGCTGACCCGCCCGGAAACGGCTGTGTATGTCCCTGTGACGCCGGCTTGCAGGGCCTTGGCGCCGGTGGCGACGGCTGCAGTGGCGTCTTCGACCTGACGGGCTCCTGGAAGACTGCGGACCAGGGCCTTGGCCTTTGCGGTACGTGGGCGAAGCTGCTCCTCGGTGTAGTCTTCGTAGTTGACTTGGACCCGTTCGTGAAATGGGACTACAAAGGTATGGGTCGTGTCTTCTTCGCAGTCTTGGAAGTCATCGTCGTCCGAGGTATACGGAACAACAACCATTTCCCGGTCATCGAAAACCCACTCCTTCTTGGTCGAGTTGGGAAGCTTGTCGTGCATGCCGTTGAGGGCGGACGGCAGAGTGTTTGCCTCCTTGGGCATTGAGGGCCGAACCACGCCCTCGCTAGGTGGAAGCAGGTTGACTTCCCAGGCTTCATCCCCGCAGCCGGTGTCTTCGCCGTTGTCACTCAGTGCAACATCCTCGAGTTCGCCTTGAGCAGAACCGAAGGAGTCGGAGTCAGACTCATCCCCGCTGCTGAGATCGCCGAGTCCGTGTTGAAGGTATGATGTGCTACCCAGCGGCATGGCAAACACAGGGCCCAAGTTTCGGTCCGATTCCCAAATGTTTGAGTTCTCCATGTCTTTGACTTAAGCAGGGAATAATTCGTTATTGTCGAAATGTGTTTGGACAAAAGATTGTCTTGCAATGGTTGCTCCTGCCAAGGTAAAGAGTGTAGGTGTGGGAGGTGTGGGAGGTGTGGGAGGAGACTGGTCCTAAGAATCATAAAAGAATAGAATAGAGGATTAAATACAGCGAAAGGCAAAAGATGAGACCAAAGACACAACGGTCAGTATTGTTCGTCAGGGTGCCGTGATTCACGCCCATTTTCACGGCCACAAGGTCACGAAACCGGGGCTTGGAGCAAGTCATGCGAACTCTCGCAACGCCGTTTTCCACAAAACAAGTTGTCCCATACAAACCGTGACTCGAAAATATGCGTTCCAACCTTGATAGAAGCTCGAACAGGACCTGCCGGGTTGTCAAATTTGTTTCGGAGATAGAAATTTGCGTTGGTAACTATACCTGTATGGCCTATGTCAAACTCTACCGCGATGGCCCAGCCTATATAAACCAGCAAAAATGCCAATAGAAATCAGAATTCATCCTGCCTTTTCATCGTCCTTTTCATCTCTTTATTCATATTCTCAGACAGTGAAGCTCTACTACTTTGTTTGGAATTCCAATTTTCATCTGCTCGTAGCCTCCTGTTGAAGTCACCGACTCAAAAGCCCCCTTAGGATATCAAACAACTTCAACTAGCATTCAAACAGCACGCCGATTCAATAGCTTTCTATTAAGAACCCATCGTTTTCTACAACAGTTCGAACGTCTATCTCGCGGAACCAAGCCACAGTGAATATGGCTATCCACCAGCAAGTTCAGGCGCCAGCGCCTTCCTCGTCAAACGCCGCCCCCAATGCCCAAAACCCAGCTGCAGGGCCACAGCAGCTGGGACAACTTCTTCATCCAAGAGTGGCGGCTCTGTTACCCGGGCAGCCAAGTCTGCCGTCGCCCGCCCCTCAGCACCGGCACCAGCACCAGCACAACCACCAGCAACGCCACGGGGACCATTCCCAGTATCGGGATAACACCAGGTTCTCGTGGGCCGCCTACATCGAACGATATGGACTCTCTGATGTCTGGAAAACGGAACTTGAATCGGAAACGGACAGATATGGGCCCAGAACCCGGCAGATTGCTGGGAACACGCCTGGCATATTGACAGTGGACGACAAGTCTGGGCAGTGCCAATACTTGTACAATCAAGTCCCATACGTGGACTGCAGGGACCAGACATTCAAGCAAATCCTAGTCACCAAAACGTTACAGGACACAAGGTATTACCTGGGACATTGCGGCGGCGAATTCGTCTTTCGGTACTGCCCATCCCGCCAGTCAGGCCCGAATGCATTCCTGGGCAGCACTGGCGTCACGACCCGAGATAGCTTCCGGTTTTGCGGCCAGGTCCCTCGACCACAGTCAGAGTATTCAGCAAGGTTCAGTGTCGTGACGTCCAAGGTCACCCGAGCGTTTGCGAGCATCCTTGGACACTTCCGCACCCATGATCACAGCCGTCTGCCCGGTTTCCTCCGGAGTGCCTGTGAACTGGGAAGCAAATTGCCACAAGACGATCTCGAGAGTCTTGGCATCAAGTGGGATATCGCATTTCCAAATGGCACCAGGATCCCAGCTAATATCCGAGCGGCAATGCGGCTTAATCCCGCTATTGGGGAGTTTGCACACCTCGTCCAGATACTGGCCGACGGAAGCCCAAACACGATCAGGGATCTCGAGCCACTGATTCGCATGGTAGAGGGTAGCACCCGACGAGTTCTTAGGTCAATTGCAAAGAAGCATTTCGCCAGATTAGAAACGGCAGCTTTTAAGCAGCTATTTTCTGGCGAATATTCCCACAACTTGCTGGTTTTCCAGGATGATAAGGTCATGGTAAGTCATCTCAGTCCAATGCGGTGTGGTCAAGGCCGCACCGGATATACCTTATTCCGCGAGTCGCGCGACCCAAAGCTAACATTTTGCATCAGAACGTCCACGCCTTTTACGATCAGCAAAGATACCGCTCCGATCCCTTGCACCCCTCCCGCTACCACCAATTCTTCGTCGCCAACGTCCTCCCAGCTACTCCGACGTTCAGGTTCCCCGATTGGAACAACATTGCCGACAACGACGACGACACAGCGCCATTGCACGAGGTCCGCTGGAACGCTTCACAATTCGAGTTCCAATATCTACTCTCCCACTTAGACGACGACAACCAGACTGGGCAATCGCGGCCTTTTGGAGGGAAGCAGTAGACCACGACCGATCAGAGCGTCATTTCTGTCTCTCAGAAACAGATACTCTCTCAGCCGAACCCTCACGAGGTGCCGAGAGAGCTGCCCCCGCAGACGACGGAAATATAATCCGCCCACGACTCTCGCAACATCACCAAACCAACTCAATTCCCCTCAAAATGGCGTCCCTCTTCTCCCTCCGCGGGCTCTTCACCCGCTCGGCCCCCACGGCCCTCCCCACGACCCGCCTGTTCTCGGCCACCTCAACGGCGCTCGCCCGCACGCCGCCCAAGCCCCCGCCCAAGAAGCCCGCAGCCGGCAAGACGACCCCCCGCCGCAAGCACCAGGTCACCAAGTCGGAGAACTTCTACCGCATCCGCACGCTCAAGCAGAACATGTTCTCGCCCGCGCCGCCGCCGCTCCGCATGGCCCGCCTGCGGTACCTCCGCCACTGGACCATCCACCGCGCCTGGCAGCTGTTCCGCCGCCAGCAGCACCAGGACATGGAGCGCGAGCGCCACCGCATGCACAGCGGCATGTACAACGCCTGCGAGGAGCTGCGCAAGACGGTCGGCCCCGGCGTCCGCGACGAGGGCTACCTGTACCGTGTCGCCATGGAGAAGAAGGGCGTGTGGGGAACCGAGGCCGTGCCCATCGAGTACGCCCGGTTTCAGACCGAGTTCCCCGGCGCCGAGGCGTGGAACCATGAGTGGAAGAGGTAGAGCCGTGGAGAAAGCAAGTGTACACAAGAAGGTTAGAATGGTGAAGCGTTGGAATTCATCAATTGTATTATAGGCGGCGAAAAGACTCTGTAACGATGGCTGGAAGCACGCGGACGCAATGTAAAAGACGAATCCAAAGCCCCAGAGGTTCACCAATGCATAATCATGTACAAGCTCAATCAGAAACTGACCCATGACACATTCACCCCTCGGCCACTCTGAACATGAAATCATCACTCTCATTAAGTATCACCTCGACAACGATGACGACTAACCAATCTCCCAGTCGTCCTTCTTTTCGACCTCATCGCGTCTCCTCTCTGCACTACCCCTGATTCCTCTTTTCTTGCCCCGTCGAAATGAACCCTGTCTGAACGACGTTCCGAGTCGGGTTGCTCTATGCGAATTCCACGGTATTAATACAAATCGAGAGTGAAGATGCTTCTGCTCATCGTGCTTTTTCTTTTGTCCGCTGCAGAAAATATCGCTTGCCAGATTAATAATAATAACCAAATAAATAAATAAAACATGGAGCCAAGATGAGTAATTGAGTAATAAAAATCGATGATGTGTGGTGTGGCATGTAAATGGCGATGGTCCCTCTCTTTGCAGAATGCCTTTTCCAAAGAGTGAATGTCTGTCAATCAAGCCGCCAAACGTAGTTGGTAGTGAGAGGGAAGTGGTCCGTTGGTGATGAGAGGGTCGGCTGAGACTGGCATTGCCAGTCCTGACTGAGTCTCAGCGTCAGTCAGCCTGGGAGTGGTGCAAAGCATGTTTTTCCTCCCGTGAGCGCCGAGCAACAATCCTCTATATCCGTTTCCAATTCCGTTTCCCTGATGAGCCAAAAGTGCAGTCGAGATTTTCAAGATGATGTGTGTGAGCGCTATATAGTGACGGTGGCGCATAGTTAGTAGGCAATGCAAGGAGGTGTCATTCCTTGCTAAGAAATGACATCCAATACTGCAGCATGTTGCAGTCTGCTATCAGGTAAACTTCCGTATCATCGAAGGTTCGCCTGGCATCGCATCGCCCATGATAGGGTGGCGGTGGTGGCTTCACAGCACAACGCAGCAGCCGCCTCCCTCTCCCTTCTCAAAGGTCAAGAGAGCGGCACGAGTGGCAGCCTCGAACACATCGTCGACGCCCTCGCCGCTCAGGCTAGAGCACTCCAAATACCGCTTGGCGCCGATGTCTCGTGCAATAGCCTCGCCTTCGTGTTCGGTAACGAATCTCATCGATTTCTTTCGCATGTCCTCGATGGCGACCGGGTCTTCTCGAAGGTCCTTCTTCAGGCCGACGAGGATGATGGGAACGCCGGTGCACAGTCGGGTGGCCTCCTCGATCCACTATAGAATAACGCGTCAGCTTTTGGGGATTTGTCAGAGCACAGCCAGGCCGAGCGAGCCGCACCTTATGTTTGACGTTATCCAGGGAATCCGGGGTGTCAATGGAAAATCCAACCAGGATGACATGTGCTTTAGAGTAGGCGAGGGGACGTAATCGCTCGTAGTCTTCCTGGCCGGCCGTATCCCATAGTGCGAGCTGGACAGACTTGCCGTCCACTCTGCAATCAGTCACGTAGTTCTCGAAGACGGTGGGGATCTAAGATGAGGTCAATATGTCGACGGTCGGTAGCGCAGAATATCTATCAAACTCACGTAATGCTAAATCAATTCAGTCAGCAAAGCCCGATAAGAGAGTAACGGTGAAGAGGGGAGGGGTGGACATACTGTCGGGAAGTATCCTAGGGTGAAGACGCTCAGCAAACTGGTCTTTCCGCAGGCACCGTCGCCAATAATGACCAGCTTCCTGGTATGGTTGTTAGCGATCTAGTGCGTCACGCCAAGGTCGTAATCGAGGGCAGGCGACCGAAGGAAGACGGGAACGAGGTGGCGATGGAAGAAGGAAGCTGAGTGGGAAGTGGGCGTGGGCGAGACATGACGGGCAGTCTCGAGGGGTCATGGGCGATGACGGAGGGGCCGTACCTGCGAATGACGTTCTGAGGATTTGCGCTCATTGTGAATCGTGTGCTCCGAATGCGAGCGGTATCGGTCGAGGGCAATCGGAGGTGATGGGTGGTTGTGGTGGTTGTGGTTTGTTTGGTCGTCTACCAGCGAAAATGACCCCCGAGTTCCAAGAAAAGGCAGATCCCCCCTAACTCTCGCTCGGCGTCGATTGGCGTCGGACCTCGCAGCGGCGGCAAAGACGACCGAGGGTGAATCGTAAACGGAACGGTCGCGTCGTGAAGGGCGTAAATCAGCTGGCGAGTCGGCCGGTCGTAGGAGGAAGTCGTCGAGTGGCCCCTATTTCGCTGATCCGAGGTTTGTTTGAATGTGGACGCGGGCCGGGCACGATGAGGATGGAGACGGCGATGGAGATGGGGATGGGAAGCAGGGACGTCGGACTGCGCGCGTAGCGAATACGATCTAGCCGGGGCGGTGGGACGGAGAGACGGAGTGGTTGGAGGAGACGAGAGATGGGCTTTTTAATGGAATGGGAATACGAGCTGAGGAAGCGTAGGACTTGGAGAGGACGAGCAGGACGGGGGAGGGACGAGGAGAGACCGGTCGGACAGTCGGCGGAGGCGATGGCGTTTTCTCCTCTGGCGGACTGGAACTGACGGGGACTGACTGGGTCTGGGTCTGGGCTGAGCAAGTGCACAAGCTGGGCTTTTGGGGCTGGGCTGAATCGCCGAATGCTGGTGCTTTGGTCGTGGTGGATTGGACGTGATGTGGATGTGGTGGATGTGGTGGTGGGTGCTTTGGTGCGAGTTCAGCGCGGTGCGAGTGCTAGGAGCGGCAGTGGTTCCAGCAGGTGGGTGCCCGTTTCGGTGCCTGTTTGGGGGTGGTTGCTGGGCTTAGGTTGTTTTGTTACGGGCCACCAGGTTACAGGCCACCCGCCCGGGGAACGGCGCGAGCGGCCGGTGGGCGTGGTGGTCGTTGTGGTGGTCGTTATAGTGGGGAGGTGGAGGGAGGGGGGAACAAATGTGTGGTGGAGCAGCAGGACTTTTTTAGCAACCCCCGGAGTACCTCTTGTGTACTGCGGGTACCGCCTATGCGAGAAGTCCTTTGCAACTTCGGTTCGCAGGCATTGGTCGCGGCCGTCGCTGCACTTTTCGCCCGTGGGGCAGTGGTTGTTGCAGTGGTTGTTGCAGCGCAGTGGTTGTTGCAGCAGTAGTTGTTACAGTGGGATGGGATGGACGCCGTCGACGCCTTCAGGGCTATGTCAGAGCCCGCTAGACTCAGTAGAGAGGCGTACCGGCCGGTGGCGGCGGCAGAGAGGAATCGCGCTGGCCGGTGGTGGAGGCTGATGATGACGATGACGATGATGGAGATGAAGCCAAGCCCGTCACGACCCAAGCAGCCAGCCTTAACGTAAAATATACAGACGACGCGCAGGGAAGACGGCTTCTGCAGGGACAAGCTCACAAGGGTCCTGTCAAAAGAATTGAGGAATCCAAGCTCCATCCTCAACCCGGCCGGGAACAACTCGCGATCGGCAGGGGAAGAGGTCCAGAAAAAGAAACAGCTCCACGGCCTGTACTCCACGCAATTACCTACTCCGTGCATAGTCTGAACTCACGGAGCAGCCAGACAGGCGGCCAGGGTCCTCCCAGACACTACTCCATCCCATTGTCGCCGCGTAGAGTTCACCAGTTCGGCAAAGGGGTCCTTGCTGGAGCGCATGGAGCGCATGGATCGGGTTCCAAAAACAGACCTGGCATGTGCTTTGTTGACTAGGCACTGCCTGCACAGATCTTGTCGTTGCGCCAATAGGTTTCGGATCACATACGGTACCTATCCATAGTTAATACTACATGACTCTGTGCCTCGAGGCAGAAGAAACATTCGTCGCGAATACCCGCGAGACGGACACGGGGTAACGTAACAGCGACCTCCCGCGGACATCACGTCGAGTGCGCACCATTGCATTAACCCGTTGCCGTTTTGCCGTGCTGTCCGTTTCTATTTTGCTACCGACTTGATCCACTACCTGCTACGTAAAAGCACATGCTTTTCTCTCCGTCCAGCTGGATTGTAGGCTCCATTGCTTCCGGCCATTGCATTGACAACGCTCGGTCGCATGAGAGAGAATTCTTTCGTCATCGGCCAGCTCACTGCAGCGCCAGAACGTGATGTTATATGATCGTCTAAAAAGTCCGGACGACGGAGACCAATCACGGGGAAATGGATGCTCTTCTCTCACACGTCAATGGCAAATAGTGGGCTTGCGAGCGAGAAACATGCCACCACGTCTTCATCCCTCTCAGCACTCGCCTCAGCACTCGCTGGGTTGGGCCAACGGGGCAGTGAATCAGACAAACAGAATGATGACAACGTTGCCGATGACCACCGCACAGGGCTGCAGCAGGGACTCTCGCGAAGCGACTGGCCTCAGAAGTCTTCTAGCAGGCCACCTCTGGCATTGAATGCCCAATGCATCGGTTCCCGTTTCTTTTTCCCTCAACCACCCAAACGTTCCCAGGCGGCTTGCTTCTAGCGCGCCGTCCGTCATGCCATGTCACTATTTAGTGCAGACGACACCCGCTGTGAGGCTGTGCATCCGAAAACAAACCCACCAAGCCAGCAGAGGCTAAAATAAGCACCCTCCTTTCAGGGACCGGGATAGGTCAGGATGAACTACCACGTCGGGCTACGTAGTAGGACCAGAACCAGTCCTTCAAGGTTGGTCGACGTCTTGGAAGACAGGATCGAGCCATACTCGTTTTTTTTTTTCAGTGGGACTCTTGGCTCGCGTGCTTCTCGTGTGAATGCCATCCATCCGGATCCCGCCCGTCGTGTCATACTTCTCTGTGCGATCCGACGGCTACCTCCGATCGATCAGCACCAGCACAATTTGCTGTGCGGTCGGTACGATGCAAACCGAGCAAGTATCCTCCACAACCAGGGGACCCATCCAGGGACATTTCCCACTGCATCCAATGGCAGGCGATAGACTAGGTTGCTGCTGAGCGAGGCTCCAGGGCCTTCGCATCAACCCCAAAAACTGGTTCCCGCTTATTGTCCTACAACTGTTCTTGTACTTCCTTCGTACACTCTCACCAGACCACCGAGAAATGGGGCTGACAGGCACTCCCCTTGTTCATCTACAATGCTGGCTCAGGCCATGCAACAAGCACTCGCATCGTCCGTCGTTCTGCTGCTATGATAAGCAAATATGCGTCGCGCGTTGGCCGCGGCGCAATTCACCACCATTACCATTGTTAAGTCATCCTCTCATAACGGGTTTGTCAACCACACTCAATATTTCTGCCTCAACCAAACAAGGCAATGGCGACACTAAGGGAAGCATCGCAACCTCTAGTAGGCATCATCTAGCGACTCTATTGCCCGATCTGGACCCATCCGTTCGTTATCTTTGCATCTCGTTTACTCCAACTGGGAGGTGGTTGCAGTAGTGCTACAAACCAGCTTTCGCGCGCATCTCACCCTTGGCGACGTTTTCCCCTCTACGGTCAATCAGCCGAAGCATCCAACGCCGTGGTTACACATTGCCACGTTCCTCCACTCTCGTGTCCAACGTCAGAAAGGGGGGTGAGCCCGTCTCGTTGTGTGGTCGCCCTGTGTCACACGGATAGGTGCTCATGCATGAGATTGCTTGCGGGATGCGATGTCGTTGTGCCACTTGTCCGCCCGTCATTCCCAGGCCTACAGCGTCTGCGGTGCTTGCCGATTAACGAGTGAGGGCTCATGAAGATCCCCCGCCTACCCAGTCGCGATCCCGCTGTGTCACCATACCCTACGGGTTACGTCCGGCAGAGAGATTGCTCCCGCTCATCGACATCAGTCATGAAGATCCCAATCCACTACACCCTTCGGTTACGGCCCTGCACCCACTGTAGCGGTTTCAGCCCAAACGTCAAACAGCAAGGCTGCTACGGAAGGCTTACGGATACAGGATTGGAGATTTATTGGCAGATCATATTTTGCGTTATGAAGAGCCATAAAAGAGAACAGCAGACTGAAATGAACGGGGCTGTAGGCAGAAATGTCCACTTGTATTTTGCTCTCCCTCGCAACTGACTCATCCGGCGTTCTGTTCATGCACGCTTTCCCGCTCATTATGTCTAAGGAAAGCCACAGATGTCAACAGAAGAAACGGGCGGCACGCCAAATAACAACACTTTATACTTTAAAAAAAAACAAATGGGTTGGGCGGGGGATGAAAAGGGAGCCGTTGATGTTGTATGGGGATTGCTACGTCCTTGACGGCTCTATGGCAGAGGCCTTTAGGTATCTATCCCCAAGCATCCTAGCTGGAGTAGAGTTCAGTTCACCAACGCAGCTTCCAGAATTCGGGGAGATCGAGTCTAGGGTAAGCCCAATTGAGCTACGGAGCGCTGACATCAAGGTCGTTGCTCCCGCCAACCCCACTTGCCTAAGGCACAAACGCGTAAACCGTTGGTGGCCAAGGTCACGTGTAAAGTCACACGACCCCTACCGCACTCAGGCACGAAATCTGATTGACGGAGGCGGACCCAGTTTTTCCTGGCTTCACAGTGCACGCCCTCGTTCGGCTGCATGCGAAAGTACAGGTGCCATGTAACTCCACTGGAGAGTGACTTCCATCTCTTGCGTTGAGCCTTGAACAGCATCTAA